>CM049430.1:82232611-82954305 GCA_026929855.1 Poa annua
AAATTATATATATTATGTTTGATATTAATTAGTGTAATTAATATGCAAATATGATTTTATATATTTATTTTCGAATTTATTTAGGCTGATTTCCCTAAATGGGCCTTCTGGTCGAAAGAAGGCCCATGGGGGGGAAAACCCTCAAGGGAATTTTGTGGGGGAGGCTTGGCCGGCCTAGGTGGGCCAAATGGGGCCCACCTAGGGCCGGCGCACCTGGTTTGGCCGAACCAGGCAATGGGGGATAGTCCCACATTGCCTGGCTGGCAAGGTTGGCTCCCCCTGGGAGGCTATATAAGAAGGGGCACCCCTGGCCTTTTAATTCACCAATTAATTCCCAATTTCTCTCTCGATCTCGTGGTTCCCTTGTCGGAGCCGCGCCGAGTAGAGGAGGGGGATCTCTTCCACCATAGCCCGCTGCCGCGCTGCTGGTGTTCCGGTCCAAGTCTTCCGCTGCTCGTCCTGGACTGGAGCTTCGGAGGCCGTCGTCTCCACCATATGTGTGTGACTCCCTGCGAGGTGCTGCGCTAGCGGTACTCGGAGGCCTACTTCCTCCACCCGACCTCGGGGTCATCTTCGTCGTCTCCGTCGCGCCGAGTTCTCCGCGACCTAGAGGTCGGCTACGGCGTCTTCATCGTCAACGCTTGTGCGGGAGCGTAATCCCCGCTATTCGGTCTACGAGGGTATGTATTCCGATCTCCGCCGTACTACTATATCTGCATGGTGTAGATCTTGGCTAGTTTAAGGATATCGTTGCTAGGAAATTTTTTGTTTTCTGCACACGATCCCCTTCAGTGGTATCAGAGCCGATCTATCGTAGATATAGCTGTACGCTGTTAGAACCCGTGTTCTGCACGGGGGCACCGTTCCTGTTATTTGCTACCCTCTAGCGTGCACTTGTGATTCCAGCGGCATCGAGTTGATGAAGCGGCCCGGACCGACTTTACGCGTACGCTTACGCGAGACTGGTTCCACTACTGACATACGGCTTGTACCGTATCTGTGGCTGGCGGGTGCCTGTTTCTCTCTCTTTAGTTGGCTTTGCATTTTCAATGGAGGGCCCGAAAGGGATGCTTAAACATGCAATTATTGGATCGTTGTTGTGGTCATAAGGTTCGTAGGTAGGAAGCGGTTCTATTTACGAAAGCCCCAAGCCACGTAAAATATGCAAAAGATAAAGTAGAAGCGTCTAACTTTATTTTGCAGGGGCTATGTGATATGGTCAAGGTAGGTTTATTAAATTGTTTATAAACTGCGGGCGCCAAGAAGACCATGGCGCGATGGACTATATCACATTGCATTACATTTGATGTTTTGTGTGCATCTTATATTGTGTGATTGTGTGTATAGTATACATTAGTTACACGGCGGTAGATATATAAGATGATCCCTTCAAAATACCACTAGTGTTCTCCCTCCAACGCGCACCACCAAGAAAGTTCTACGTTATGAGGCAGGCCGTGATGATCGGGTGTTAGACATCTCGTCGTTCGCATACAGTGGGTGTAAGCCATGTTGCACAAGCGTCAGCGTAGAGGTCTTTGGTGGCGAGCCTAGCATATTCAGAAATATGGCCTCAGAACAGGAAGACCGAAAGGTCGAGCTCGAGTCACAAAATTGGTGTGGCGGACGATTTTGTCTACTCTTGAAGTTGTGCCGCCGGCTCTGATGATGAGGGGTGGTGCAATGGATGGGGGTCGTGTAATCGCTTAAACGACCAGGAGGGATGTTCGTTTGAGTGGGAGTTCAGATAGTTATTTTCTAAAATACTAGAACTCAGAATATAATGAACAGAGTCTGTTTTGCAAACCTTTGTAGATATTAACCATTGTGATAGCATCTTTTCAAATTAGGCGCATTCCTGCGATTGAGAAACTTAAAAGGTTGGGTCCAAACTTCATAGTTTTATGCTTTAGCTTGAGGATACTCCTTGTTTAAACCGTTAGCTCTTTGTGTTACAATACCCGCTAGGAGATAAACCCGGAGATTCCGCTAACAAAAGATAATTTGGATTATCGGATTTTGTGCGGATGATATCATCATAGTCCAGTGTATGCTATGATCTCTGCCATAGAGAACCAACGGTGGGTACGAGTTTTTAGATCGCGAACATATGATATGGTCGCTAAACTCGGGGTACCCCAAACGTTGGGTTGATGAAGTTTATCAGTACGTTGACTGATTGTCTTCTCAACCAAGATGGAAGAGAATACACACATTGAGGGAGCACGTGGCGGTCATACTTAATGACGTATGTTCATGATTAATGAACATTGAGACGCCTCGCTCAGCTCAATCACTGGATGACAGACATCGTTGCCAAGTGCAAATCCTCTGTCATAGACTATGTCATGCAAGGGGAATCGTTCACCTCCATGGTTCTTGATTACGGTGGAAGTATCAAGAAGATGAAACAGATCGCCGGAAGTCATCAATGATGATGGTGTATATATGATATACATGTTATGAATGTTTTAGCTAAGCAAGTGCTCGCAGTAGTGACTAAGTCTTGAACTAGTCATGTTTTGTGAAAAACCAGGTTTACTGCTTGAGTAGCTTGAAAGGATGAGGCGACATTGCGTGTTGATAACGGCAGTCAAGTTGTTGTGACGGCCATAGACACTCTCCCTGTAGATCTACCATTTGAATAAATTCTTTATGATCGGGTGTTGGTATGATCGTTACGAGTGTGTCTCCTCTAGCGAGACACTTGTTCATACATGATAGTGACAAATTGGTGTCCTATATTTATGAAGTAATGATCATATGCCGATTTGAATTTAGATGGTAGAAGCTCCCACATTCATAATATTAATGCCAAAGGATACAAACTTAATAAAGACACCACATATGTGTGGCACTACCGTTTAGTCATGTCAATGTTATATGCATTAGCTCCACACTGGATGGACCTACAAGTCCTAAGATTTGATCTTTTGACACTTGCAAAATAACTGTGACACCGTTTTCGGAAAGCGGGCATATAACTTATTGATAGTCATACATAGAGATGTATGTAGTTCAATGAAGTAATTGACGGGTAGTGGAGACCTTTATTTCGTGAACTTCACTGAGCGTTTTGAGCATAGCTTGTTGAGAATCATGCATATGGGTGTATGTGAATCAATGAAGTACTTTAACGTGTAGTGGAAGTCTTTATTTCATAGACTTCATGAATATTCCGAGTAGATATATGGATATCCACTCCGGGGAATGTTAGTCTGAATTTTTGATTCGATCAAACGTTCAGAATGAAGTAGGAAATAAACTTAACAAGAAAATCGAATTCCCGCGATGCAAATCGAGGAAATAAAGATTTGAGTTATAATGTTGGCACATCATTGGAAGACTTGTGATAAGAGTTCCACAAATTACGTCGCATGGAAGACCATAGTGTTATGGTGTGTTAGGACGTCGTAATGGCACCCTATCGGATAGTGTGTGGTAAATAAATCTCTTACCGAATTATTGTGATCATTAGAGTCATATGGTAGAAACGTAAACACTCACGTTAGCAAATAGGGAAACCATTTGAATCCATGGAGACAATACCATACGAGTGATGGCATGGCTTTTGAGCCTGGATTGTCGTTTCAGCAATTTAGTGTTTCGATGTAATCGAACCTAAAATGGATTAATCTTTGTAGTATACCCTACCTAAAGAGTTAGTTGGGTACATGTCTCACGACATAGGCAAAATCTTTGCCGGGATATACCTTGCGAAAGAAATAGTTTCTTGTCCGAGGGTATAAGTGAGAAAGAAAGTAGAGCAAGACGAAGTTGGTGAACTTCCTCTCCAGTCATCAGAGTGGCGCAACCGAAAGTGTGTTCGGTGTCAGGCTCCACAGCTTGAAAAAAGCTTATGATTCAGAATCATGATGTTCTGAGCTCATACTAAGAGCGTAGGCATACGAGTTTGTGTTCCACACTGTGTGTTACGACAATCTTGTTATAAGGGTCATATTAATGGAATATGATAGACCTACGAACTACAAAGAAGAGATGGTGGACCTAAGTCCGAGAAATGGCTATGAGTCATTTATGATCCGAAATAAAATCCATATACGATTACCAGGTATTGACTTGGGAGATCTTCTTGATGGCATCTAGGATGTTGATAGTATATGGAGTTTTATGAGAGAGTAGATATTGAGCAGATTCGATTTGTCGTGAAACAGTTCCGACAGACCACGTGAGACTTTGTCTCAAGTGGCGAAGCCTAAATCTATTCTGGGTCGTTTAGCAATTACTATAATTTCGAATGAGAAATTGATAGATGGATGAGAAAACCATGGTTCTTAATAGTGTAATTAAGAATGGTTTGTAATCCTGAGGATGCTAAACATGTGTGCAAACTTCGGTTGTCCATTCATGGGCAGAAGTAAGCATATCGGAGCTGGAATCTTCACTTTGATAATGTGATCAAAGGATTTTGGAGTTGTCCAAAATAGTTGAAGAAACCTACATTTGCAAAGAAGTGAGTGGGAGCAAAGTAGTTTTCATTTATCTTGTATGCGGAAGGCATATTTGAGTGGGAGCTAAGTAGCTTTTCCTGGATCTTATATGCGGAAGGCATATTTGAGTGGGAGCTAGGTGTCATTCATGATTTTGTATGTAACGACATATTAAATGACACAGATCCTCTAGTAGAGTGTAAAGGATTATTTAAGTGATTAAATTTTCTATGAAATGAAGTTAGGAGTATTAGGCATCCGATTTATAATTGTATAGATCAGAGGGGGCTTAATAACATTAAGTCGGAGTATTTCCTAAGTCAGGATTCTGAAGTGTTTCAGAAAAGGACAAGCGAAGAAAGAGGTTCTTGCTTGTATGACTAGGTAAAAGATTAAGTTAATCTTGACTTTTTCAGGGATAGAAAATGATGTTCGACATTCTCTATGTATCACACATAGAGTCTATCAGGCTGAAAGCTCGACTTGGTGTGACCCGAGTTCTTGGTTGAAGAACAGGTTCTAGAGTGATCCTTGTGTGGATGAATGAACAAACGTTAAGTTTATTCTTCAGTGTCTATGAGAACTGAAGATAGGTTTTCTAGTAACGGGTAAGAGTGGAATGGCAACTTGCCGTAAAGCGGTTACGATGATGCAAGTTATTACACTGACCCATACGACTAGAAATCTCGTATAGGAGATGTCCTTTATTTTGAAGATAGACATGGTTAGTTTGCGAAGTCGCATATGAATGCACTGTCGCACAATCTACATAGTTATAGAAATATATCGCGACTTTAGAAGTAGCAAGTGTGATTGGACTGAGCAGTTTTCCGGGCGTAGGTGATCCCCTTAATAGGTCTCTTAGACTTTTAAGGCGCATGCTACGCGAATGCTCGAGTCTCACTCCATCCACTGGGATATATTTCACCGTCATCGTAAGATACGGGTTGATGTCAAACTAGGTGACATAGAAGTGTTGCAAAACACATATAGATCTCAATGTGTGAGTTCTATTGACTGTATTCCTCTTCCACGAGGCGAGCAGGCACCAAGATGCTATGGGTGTTGAGCTTTTACCAGGTTGTAAACTAGATTAAGTGTTACTCTAGTGCAAGTGGGAGACTGAAGGGAATATGCCCTAGAGGCACTTAATAAACATAGTTTATTGGCAATATCCCAATCGTTCATTATATGTTTTATACCATGCTATAACTGTATTAAGCGAAAACATTAATACAGGTGTGGTAGATAAACAACCAGGTCCCTAGTAGCCTCTACTAAGACTAGTTTCGTTGCGCGATTGATGATCGAGGTTTTCCGATCATAGGGCATGGCGCCGGTCGGCAATGGAAGTCATATCGTTAGGTGTAACGATGTGATGGACATACCCAGTATTTGTAGGACATAGTCATTACGCCTTAAGACCGTGAGATCAACTCTTATTGGTATTCCTGGAAGATACTTTGATCGCACCAAACGTCGTATCTTATTTAGTATGACAATAACGGTGATACTTTTGGGTATCGGAAAGGAGTAGTTGAGACGAGGGGTCAACAGCGGGATTTGTCAGTCCGCATAGCCGGATAGATACTCTAGGGCCCACTCGGTGAGATTATGTCAAATGAGTTTGCAAACATGTGACTAGGTCACCAGCTGACATAATATCATAGACGAGTAGAAGATAGCGATGTCGGTAACGAGATCATGCTAGGTATGGAGATATCTGAGAATGATGCTCGAACACGCTAAGTATCGCCATGACAAAGGGTTTAAGACTATAGGTCCAGGCCTACGAGTTAGTCGTTGATCATTGAGGAGTCTTGATCATACCTGATATTATATCGAACCGCTAGGGTAACACACTTAAGGGGTTTCGACAAGACAACCGGAAAGGAAGGAGATCACCGGGAGCGTCCCGGGAGGGGTCCGATGGAGATCGGGCAGCAACGAAAGAGTTTTCGGAGCTAGGAAAAATTATATATATTATGTTTGATATTAATTAGTGTAATTAATATGCAAATATGATTTTATATATTTATTTTCGAATTTATTTAGGCTGATTTCCCTAAATGAGCCTTCTGGTCGAAAGAAGGCCCATGGGGGGGAAAACCCTCAAGGGAATTTTGTGGGGGAGGCTTGGCCGGCCTAGGTGGGCCAAATGGGGCCCACCTAGGGCCGGCGCACCTGGTTTGGCCGAACCAGGCAATGGGGGATAGTCCCACATTGCCTGGCCGCAAGGTTGGCTCCCCCTGGGAGTCTATATAAGAAGGGGCACCCCTGGCCTTTTAATTCACCAATTAATTCCCAATTTCTCTCTCGATCTCGTGGTTCCCTTGTCGGAGCCGCGCCGAGTAGAGGAGGGGGATCTCTTCCACCATAGCCCGCTGCCGCGCTGCTGGTGTTCCGGTCCAAATCTTCCGCTGCTCGTCCTGGACTGGAGCTTCGGAGGCCGTCGTCTCCACCGTATGTGTGCGACTCCCTGCGAGGTGCTGCGCTAGCGGTACTCGGAGGCCTACTTCCTCCACCCGACCTCGGGGTCATCTTCGTCGTCTCCGTCGCGCCGAGTTCTCCGCGACCTAGAGGTCGTCTACGGCGTCTTCATCGTCAACGCTTGTGCGGGAGCGTAATCCCCGCTATTCGGTCTACGAGGGTATGTATTCCGATCTCCGCCGTACTACTATATCTGCATAGTGTAGATCTTGGCTAGTTTAAGGATATCGTTGCTAGGAATTTTTTTGTTTTCTGCACACGATCCCCTTCAATTATATATTTATTACCCCTAACATTCTATATTTAATTATTTAGTTGCAATTAACAAATTATACTAAGAAATTAAAATAACAGATGCAAAATGGTATACAAATGGCATATTAATATTCCTTGCATTTTTCTGATACAAATACATATAAAAATTATTTTAATTGGAGTTGTAGAATTAAAGTTATTAACATAACAAGATTAGGGGTGTTTCTGAAAGATGCAGGGACTTATCCGTGATGGGAAAATAACTGGAAGGATTTCTGTGCAAATCCTAGGAACCAGGGGGCTCAGTGCAATTGCGCAACGCCCCTGGAGTTTTTCTCACCGAAGCAGAGCACACCCAGGGGACTGCCAGGCGGCCCAGGTGCCACGCGGGCGGGTGTGCGTTGCGCTGACCCCCGCGGTCACTGACCCGCGGGGTCCACCTGTCGGTGACGCGACAAAAACAAAAAGAGGGCCTTCTTTTCCACTGGCCGGGGTTCAAACCGCGCGCGCGCGGATGGATTGGTTCGGTTGTGCTAGCCACGGGGTTCGGTGAGGTGTTGTTGCTAGTTTAGGTGTAAGTTTCCTTTTAAACTGACGCTAAATCCTGTTACTGACGAAACTGAAATTTCTCTGAAAGAGGAGAGCGCGGCGGAGCAGGATTGGACTCCGGCGACCTATTTGGGGCGGCGCCGTGCGCGTGCGGTTGGGTAGTGTGTGCGGGAGCGTGTGAGGTGCTCCTCTTTGTGCTCGGAATTGGAAGAAGAAAGCCGGAGGCTCGGGTCCGTGTCGATCTTGTCCGCCGTTCGCCACGGCCGTGCGGGAGTTACTCCGGCGTGGATGAAATTGGGATGGCCGGAGAAGAATGGGGAGGGGGAAGAAGAGGGGAAGGACGCTGCTCACCGAGGGGCACCGGATGGCGAGTCGAGGAGGTCGTGGTGGCCGGACATCGAGCGTACGTTGCTCGGAGAGGCGTGGGTGTCCGCGGCGGCCGGCGGCGGGGAAACAGGGGCTGCGGCGTTTTCCGGGTTCGGCTGCTCAGCGTCGAGGAAGGAGGACTCGAAGGCGAAGCCGCTGGCGTGAGGAAGAGGTAGGAGGAGGCCTGAGTTCCCTGGGGCCCGACCTCGGGCTCCTCTCGGTCATGGCGTTGGCGGTGGCGTGTAGGGGCGAGCGGCGGCAGGGTGAGGGGAGAACTTCTACGGTTAGGGTTCTGGGGGAGGCGCGGCTCGGCTAAGTAGGAGGGGGAAAAGGGGAGCAGGAGCACATGGTGGGGGAGTCCATGGCGCCACAGTGGAAAGGGAGTGGTTCGGGTGCGTCCGTACGAAGAAGAAGGTGAGGTGGGCTGGGCCAGAGGGGAGATGGGCCAAGTGGGAGAGAGGGAGGTGGGCCAAATGATGGGCTTCGGCCAGGTGAGGATTTTCTCTCTGGTTTTTATTTCTTTTATTTAATTCTTTTCTGTTTTTGTATTTTAAAACAAAATAGAAAAATAATTTTGTATAGAGAAACTTTACAAAATAGATTTTGTTTTAAATAGGCAATTTAATTATTGTTTCCAATACAAAATTTAATATATTAATTTGAATATTTGAAAAGAATTTAAATATCATATTTAAATTGATTTGGTTTGCATTTAGATTTAAAAGTGGAAAAGAATTTAAATGGAGTTAAATTTAAATATAACAATTTAAATTAAGATTGACAAATGCAAATGATGCATGATGATGTCATGTTGATGCAAAAAGAAAAACAGACAATTTTCTAACTGGGAAAAAAATCCCGGGGCGTTACACCTTTTCTAAAAAAAACTGAAGGACAACAAGCATATTCAATTAGTTTCTAGCACATGATCTATTTGCGCCACATGATAGTCAAATCTCAACAAAAATATTTGAATTTTCTCTTGGCCACTATAAACTTCATGAAACATCTTTATGAATAGAAAACATCTAGTTGGTTTAAATCCAAACAATCCAACCTTGAGTCCATCTTTATCCGAGTTCGCTGTCTCCACATTATATTTTCCACACATTAATGAACGGTTTTGTAATAGTGTATCCTGACATTCATAACAAATGGATTAGTTAAGTACAACACTAAACCATCGATGATGTAGTTAGGACTTAGGAAGGTTTAGATTAGTTTGCTATGACAACATATTACCATCTATGTGACCGTGGTGAGTTACATGACTAATGTTCTAACCAGATACAATCAAGATGGGCCCATATACACTCGGTTACCCATATATTGATGGTTCATCACTTCAACAAAATATAGACACAAATCTGCTTGATGGTATTGGGCTCAGAGTGGTTACTAGTGCTAGACTTTTGAAAACATTTATTTGTAGGTATGTCACTTCAACATCAAAGACTCTCAACTAGTTGTGGGCATGCATTTTCGCATAATAATGCACAACACAAACACATATCCTGCCCCATTTCTATCTTCTGCTCCTCCCCAACAAGGACAAGTCAGAGGCCGAGGTGTGACCATTTGCAGCGGCGACTAAGGGATATCAATGGCTATAGTTCTGCAGGTCACCCATGGGTCATTTTCGAGCTAGAGTGACACGACAGCCCAAAGGATTGTACTTAATTAGTATCAAGCTGTCAACTTGCCCCTCGCCATCTCACTTGCATGTTTCACTACACATCAGAGCTTCCTGCCTGCACCAATCAATCACACCATGCACTTTGCAGAGTATAACCATACGGAAACCATGCCTGTACCGGCTACCTCACATGCTTGCATACTTACAAGCTACAATTCGTCTACGACATGTAAATGAATAGAAGAACAACATGGAGTTTCCAAGATACACTTGATAGTGTTTTCTCTAGTCTGTTTGCTGCTACATGCACATATGACTTAGTAAGAGCTAGGCTACGAAATAAGCAAGTGCCATATTTAGGTGTCCGTTTAAATTAAGATTAAAGCCTACTTGCCGCTCTCGAGCGTGGGAACAGTCCGAAAATAGCCTCAATAGTGGTCCAGCCAAACGTTTGACCTTAATTATGTGGTCCATTTCAGGCTGACTAATGTGCCGAAGTTACAGTAAAAAATGGTCCAAGATCAAATTATCGAATCATCCTCACTAATAAAAAACTTAAAATTTGACGAGTAAGCATATCAAGGTGTAATCATACTCATCTATCGATGAAGCATCTCGCTTCCACCACAGGAACTACTGACATTGTTGTTTTGTTAGCTTTCACTTGTTAGGCTAATGTGATACATAAACAAAGCGTGAATATGGTGTGATTTCTTCGATATGGAAACACTGTTTACTCTGACTGGCATATTGCACCCCAACAATTTTGTTTGACTTTTCTCTTATCCACTATCAACATCCTGAATTATCTTGACAAATATAAAAACATCTAGTTTCTTAAATCGGAACACTCATATATAAGACAGTAAAAATTTACAAGACTAGAGTTTCAAGTAAATAAAATCAAGATGAAATCATGCTCGTTATCTACACATGTGATGATCCATCTCTTGTACACAAGATGGAAACAAAACGGATTGATGTTATTATTAGTTGTGATAGGGTGATGAAAGGAATTTATTCGTAGACAGGTCACTTCAACGTCAATTAATGGAATACCCTCAATATAATGTCAAGGTTGTGGGTATGAAAGAAATATGCATTCTAACCGGCATGCAAACTTGCTTGTCCTGTAGCTTAATTGCATTATTGTTTCTGGCTGCTAAGTGACAGAGACTCTAGATCTTCTCTCGTCCGCTAACTCCACATGCATGCAACTTGTAAGTGACATCCTACTGACAGGGCAACAACTATAATTACTTAGTTTACATTTGAAAATACAATTTGGAAAAAAATATTTGTCTCTTCAGTTTTCCAGTGTCAAATTTTTTGGACCACCTTCACTAATATAAAAGACATTTAGTTTGGTGGTACGCTGAAAAGGTCCTCAACACCTAACCGCCTCTTAAAACGTTTTACTGCATGCATATCAGCATATGATTTTTTGACAAATATATTCGGTTGTGTATTTTTTTCAAATACGTAATTAGCGGATTCAAAAAGGAAAATATCTTACCATCTCTATGCTGAGATCAACTTAGAACATGTAAGAAATCAATCTTCTTTCGCATCATATGACCATCTAAACGATTGTAGCGAGTTTAGCTGTATATGATTAGTCTGATCGATCAGCATCTAGATGTCCCTAGCGCACATCACACTAGTGGAAATCGGGGCTCTAGTCCCGGTTCCAGAGGGCCTGTAGTCCCGGTGTAGCAACCGGGACTGTCAGGCCGGGACTAGAGCCCCCGGAGCCTTTGGTCTCGGTTTAACTCGAACCGGGACCGGAGCCCCCCTCCCCCCAATGAGCGCAGCGCACGTGGCCGCGGCAGGGCGTACGGGGGGCGAACCCTTTAGTCCCGGTTCGTGTTCAGGGTTTTGCTTTTTTCATTTCAGGGTTTCCTTTTTTTTATTTCTACCGGTTTTCTGGGTAGGGGTTTCGGATGGTACCACGTCGATGCGTGACGGTAGGGGGTTTCGGATGGTACCACGTCGATACTATAGTCGATGTGTGATGGTAGGGGGTTTCGGATGGTACCATGTCGATGCGTCGGGGGTAGGGGGGTAGGGGTTTCGGATGCTACAGCTTCGATGGGCGAAAAACACGTATAAATTATTATACGAACCTAGATGAAGTTGCATCATGCATATATACAATTACATGAAGATCATGTGTTCATAACACATATACATTTAAGTACGCGTGGTACATGAATATCACGTTTCCCGGTTCCAGAGACTTAGAAATATTTTGTTACATGGAGATCACTATATATTACATGTCCGCACTAGTCAACATAGTGGTACTCTCCGGTCTCCGGTATGACTTCGGTGAGGTAAAATCCCGTCAACTCCTCTGCAATTGCCCTGAAGCGGGTCTTTATTGGTAGCTCGTTGCGCTTTCTTGCCAACTGTAAAAAAATGATATCACAATGAATACATGAGATATGAAATGAATAAAACTCATCACGATTGATGATACAAAAATAATGTTGTGACTAGAGCTTTACGTACTTCGATACTTCTTTTGCTCTTCAAACTCTCGTTTACCACAGTGTGCATGTAATCGTAAACGAAGAATCCACATAGATCCGTTCCGGTTGGCTGTTTAAGACAAGTCTATAGAAGAATAAAATTTAATCAAATAATAATAAAGTATGATAATGGTGCATGGGCCTAGTTATAGTACTACTTACATCGTTAGTACGCCAGCGCAGTTTCTCTGGCCATCCACTGTTCGGATGTTCCGCGAGGAACAGTTTCCAAACGCTGCATGACAAGAAACTGAATGAATGAGTCATAAATTCCTTGATATTAGGAAATGAACGAAAGAGGCGATAAGAAAAGAAATTACCTTGCCACCAAATCAAAACAGGTCTTGTATTGTTTAGGGCATCTTCTTAACGAGTCAAGGACAACAATTTCTCCTTTCCGCAAGTCAATAACGATAAGAATGTACTGGTAGCTGCGCACGTTTATAAATAGTCATGCATAACTAATCAATTAAACTTAACATCGGGTGAGAAAAATAGAATGTGTAATAAGCAGTAACACTCACTTGAAGTTGTAAGGCCATAATATATATTTTTTGTAAGCTTGTCGCCTGAAAAACATTAGCAAATTCCCCGGTGTATCCTTGTTAAGTAGTGGATCAATTATGTTATCTTCATGCATTATAGAGGGGTCACTGAACCCAATGTGGTTGATTTTCTTCTTCTTGCATTCGAGCATCTTCATTCTGCGTAATAAAGCACACAAAATATTATAGAGAGGATTATCACAGACAATGAACGAGTAGAGCTAATTAAAACATTAAATTACAGGAATAGATGACTTACAGACAATATGAACTTATGATGTTTTTGTCGAGGGCCCGGAGATTGTATAACTGAAAGATCTCGGCGAAGTAAAGGACAACGGAGTATTCTTGGAAATAATGCTCTTCCTTAACTGCCATCTGGAGAGCGACTTTATTCGTCTCCTTATTTACGGTATCCTTGTACCAGGCTTGAAATTGACGCATTCTTGTGGGTAAGTCGCCGTCAACAAAATTCTCCCCGTGAACATAAGTACGAACAACATCCGCGAAGGGGATATCATCTCCCGAATATACCAGCTCCCGCACATTGATGTTTTTGAGAGCTCTGTCATCAAGCACCTTGAGCGGGGGGGCCGACTGTGCGTCTTGTTCTCCGAGTTGGGCAACTTGTTTCCCTTTTTTCGATCGATCATCCATCTCTTCGTCATATGACTTACCAATGTTGCGATCATAGTCTGTTGGCGGCGATGGTGGGGGGTTGTATAGGGCATCGATGCAACGGTCAATTTTTTCCTGAGGAATTCCGGCAGTAAATTTTGCAGGAGGCAATTGTTTCGCTAACGCTTTCTGTTTCACGCCAGCAAGCCAGGCATCCGTATGTTCTTTGCATGCGATATCGTTTTCCTCGACGGTTCTCTCCCAAGGTAACTTTGGAGTAGGCGGCGGTGTTTTCTTCTTTCTAGGTTTCTTCCTAACAGGAGAACCAGACTGGCGCCTACTCGAGAGCGACTTAACATTCTGGCGGACTGGCACAGACTGCGATGGCCTCACACTAGGAACCCTATCTGGGGGCGGTTGGCTTTGCTGTTGAGATGGAGATGGACTCGGGCTGGGGTCCCTATCGGGGAGGTGTGGGCTTTGCTGATGGGGTGGAGATGGGCTCCGTCTTTGATCCCTCTCGAGGAAGAGTGGACTTGGCTGGTGAGCTGGACTCCTAGAACGAGGAGTGGACTTTGCTTGTTCTGGAAGGACGATGTATTTCTTGGGCCATAGGGCGAAGGCATGCTTGACGTCTGCCAACGTTTTCTCCTCGTCACCTCCAGGTAACTCAAGTTCCAAGGATTCAAATCCCGGCATAATTTCGTCCACCCCGACACGAGCGTAGCCATCTGGAATTTGACCACAATGGTAGAGTTCTCCAGGTTGAATTACTAAAGCTTGCCCCACCGCCACCTTCAAAGTTATGTTTCGCATTGCTATATGTAGCTCACAACCTGTAGGCTCTGTGATGTCATCCACTGGGTAGGCACCAACGTCGACCTGACGCGTGGAACCAACGCTGCTTCTACGCTGAGATGGGGCGGCATGCGCTTCATGGTCTAATTGGTGCCGCTCTTTGCTCCTTCAATGCTTTTATTTCCGCCCGTTGCTCCTTCATTTCTCGTTCCAATTGTAATAACCGGTCGGCCTCCTTCTTCTTACCTCTGCTACGGCTTCTATAAGTGTGAGCGGATTCCGGCCACGCAGTCTTAAACGTAGCACCGCCAGGAAAGCCTCGAGCTCGTCCAACATGTTCAGGATTCCCCAGTGCCCGTGTCAGCTCGTCATCCTCTCTATCGGGTTTGAACACACCATTGCGAACATCATTAATTGCTTCTTCAAGCTTCTTTTTTATACGCTCCACGAGAACCTTCCATTTTCCCCTTCCAACGATCTCTCGGTTTGAGGGTCCAACATTGCCCCATGCGCGAACAACCAGAATTTCGACCTCTCGGGCCAGTCAAGTGTCTGTGGACGGACCCCCGATTGAAGCAGTTTTTCTTCATAGGCTAACCACTTAGGAATGGCGCTCTTGTAGCCACCTGTCCCCAATGTATGGTGGTGTTCCTTCAGCTTAGCATTCAATTTATTTATCTCCGATCGGGACACAGCCATAGGTGATTCCCTATACGCCTTAAACGCCGCCCATTCAGATTCTATCTTCTTCCCTTGTGCTCCACTGAAATCTGGCACTTCTTTTGTTTCTACATATTGATTCCATAACTTTTTCTTCCAGTTCCGGAATTGTTCCGCCATCTTAATAAGAGTCCACCTCTTGAGGTTGTCCTTCTTCACTTTAGAGAGATCTGGCGGGAGGGTGAAATGTGACAACAGCGTGTTATAGACCAAATCCTTAAGAACTTGGTGGACATAACATGGGTCGTCCACATCTGCGACCGCCGGCTTATTCCATTCGCGTATGCTGATTGGGATCATGTCCCTAACAATAACTCCAGCTTGACTTATAAATTTGTTGCGGTTCTGTTTTGGTTCGAGCGGTTCGCCGGAATCAGCAATTTCCTCAATCGGTAACTTTGGATCCTCGCTCGTCATTCTTTTTGCCTTGCCTCGAGGAGCACATGCTGGCTGCTTTTTTGCAGATTTGCTCGATCCGGATGGCTAAAAGAAAAATAAGTCGTTAATAAATGCATGTAGTTAACAATAACATATCGCCATATTTATTATAAACACATATACACCTCTCCGCCGGAGTTTGCTATCACCACATCAAAGTCTTGTGACTCGATTCCAAAGTCGTTCAAAAATTGGTCGAAATCATAATCATCTACATCTCCTCCAGCTCGGGCATCATTAAAAATAAGTTGTTCCATTTGGTCTTCCATGTCTTCGTCTCGTTGAAATTGTGCTTCTTCTATCTGCTCGTCTCGCAAGTGCTCCATAGCTCAAATGTACCTGCAATCAATCAAATTTGCAATCAAGTTTAGATTTATTCTAAAAAAGATACAAGTATGCAATCCTATAAATTACAAGAATATGAATATTGGGTTGAATGATTGTTTAAAATATTCTATAAATTACAATGTACCTGTTTACTACTCAAGCATGTCAAACTAATGCACCCAAGTGTAATTCTCATAAATAAAACTGGGAGGAAGCAGCTGATACAACTGGGTCATATATATTATATATATTACAATCATCTCAATTTGCATATCTAACACACAAAAGGTCTAAGATTTAATTTCAGACCTCGGCTAACTCACATCACAGTTCAAACAAATATCTGCAACCCAAATTCCATACACATAATGAAGGCAATATCTCATCTTCAGACCTCAAGTTCTCCAACAACTTTAAATTCCATCAGCTTTATATACATGTTGTAGACATATCGAGGAATCTAGAATTCCATCAGCTTTATATACAAATAGTTCGGATTTTCTTTACTACTGGATCATATAGGCATGTCTTTTACACCTGAAATTGAGGCAACGACGAGGAGGAGCGGCACAGCCTCGGCAAGGAGGAGGAGGTGGGAAGCACGGCCTCGGCAAGGAGGAGGAGGTGGGCAGCACGACCTCCGAGCGAGGAGGAGGTCGGGCGGCGCGGACCGGCGAGCAGCACCTCGGGCGGGCAGATTCTATCTTCTGAACTCCACTCTATGGATCAAGACAGAATCAGAGCAAGGTTTAGCTGCAAAAAAAATAAGAAATTAAGAGTAAGAAGTTTGTAAGAAGACATGATGTTCAAATCAGAAGCTATGCTGAAAAAGGGTAATTTGGCAGTGTTTAGCTGCAAATTCAGACAACACGAGCATCTTGTTCTGAATTTTGGAGTATAAAGCTAGCAAAAAGAAGTGAGTTTAAGCGGAGCATCTTGTTCTGAATCTGCCAGTTACATAAACCCATCTGAGTTTGCTGAACACCAACTATTTGCAAGCAAAGGAGATACAGTTAGGTAATTAACCACATGACATGGAGTATGTAAGGAAGTCAAGTGTTAGTTCACATACTTATAACTTTCTGGAGGAACGACCATACATGGCGAACACAAGTATTTTTTTTTTGACAAAACACTTATTTGTGGATGGAGAGAGTATATATTATCTGATTCAGCACTTCATAAAAATGGCGAACACAAGTAAACTACGGGGCATAGGTCAATATGTCAATAAAATGACGCATTTGCAAGGCATGGAAGGAAGCCAGGAGGCTATGGTGTATTCACATCACTAAATATCACCCATTTTTCATCTTGATTTGAATTTAATATAAATTCTTTTGCCACTGTTGGGTGTCCTCAATTGTAGTCTTCCATTGTCAGGAACGCTAGGATAATATTAAAGACCACTAAAAAACATGTCTAAGGTGCATATCCAAAACTCTGAAGAGTTTGCTACTTGCACACTGAGTTCATTTGGATCATCAGACAAAGTAATATTCCCTTGAACACCATTTTTAGGGTCATCACCACAGATCAACTAAGGCATTGACAGCATATTAAACATAGAGAAGCATGCGTCCTATTTTTCTTACGGATGGGAAGAAGGCCGCCGCTGCAGCAGCCACCTCGGGCGCGAGGAGGAGGAGGAGGTCGGGCGGGCAGCACCTCGGGCACGAGGAGGAGGAGGTCGGGCGGCGCAACACCTCGGGCGCGTGGAGGAGGAGGTGGGCAGCACGGCGAGCGCGGACGGCGGCGCGGACGAGGACGAGGAGGAGCTCGGGCGGCGCGGACGGCGAGCAGCACCTCGGGCGGGTAGAGGCGCGAGGAGGAGGAGCTCGGGCGGCGCGGACGGCGAGCAGCACGCGCGGCGGAGAGGAAAGGGCGGCGGCGCCGGAGTAGCTAGGGTTTCAGAATGGAGACGAATTTGGGGAAGAATGGGGGAAAAATTGGCCGCGCCACACTAAGTGTCGCGGGAAGGACCTTTAGTCGCGGTGCCCCGAACCGCGACTAAAGGGTCTTTAGTCGCGGTTGGTAACACCAACCGCGACTAAAGGGTTCTGGCTGGAGCCAGAGCGCTTCTTTTAACTCTTTAGTCTACCAACCGAGACTAAAGGGTCTTTTTTCCTTATTTCTTTTTACTGATTTTTGTTTCTGTTTTCTTTTAAATTGTTTGAATTGCTTACTTTTCTATTTCTTATTTTGGTTTACTTATTTTTTCAATTGTTTTGGTTTCTAGCTTATTTTTATGTTTTGTTTTATATTTTCTAACATTTTAAGATGCCAAGGTGATTTCTTCAAATTATATCATAAATATTATTTTCTATGTTTTAAGGTTTTTTGTGAAGTAAGTACATAAAATATGATTCCAAATGGCACCCAATTATTTTTCACTAATAGTGGTGCACATATGATGGATGATCCCCAAGTATGAGTTTTTTCTTACAATTCTAACTAATTTCCCCTAGTTAATTGAGTTTACGTTGGTTTATCGAAAGTAATTCAAATTTGAACTACAACTATTTGATAGTTGGTCTGAAACTTTTGGAAAAATCATTTTAAGGTACACAACTAGTGGTTATATCACAGAAACATTGATAGTTCTAGAAAATATCACCTCTTCCGATGATTAGTCGTAGCGACCGTTTTGATCGTTTTTAAGAAAAAATGTAATAAAGTGATAAACACCTCAAAAAATCAAATCCTTTGGCATGGGCTCCTTATATGTGTACTAGTTGCTAGGAAAAATGATAAACTTGATTTTTGCCTACATTTGCAAAAAAAGTCTTCACAAAAAGGTCTATCATGTATGAACATCTAGAAGTTTCAAGCCAAATGACCAAGTTATGGTCATTTCGACGCCATAGTTTGTGATAAAGATCTCATACTCCACACATAGGGTCATATTGGTATATTAAACAACCATGCCAAAGGGATTCTTCAAATTATTTTCATAAATATCATTTTCCTTTTTTTGAGTGCAAAAAATGAGGTTTTTTGTGAAGTCAGTACATAAAATATGATTCCAAATGGCACCCAACTATTTTTCACTAATAGTGGTGCACATATGATGGATGATCCCCAAGTATGAGTTTTTTCTTACAATTCTAACTAATTTCCCCTAGTTAATTGAGTTTACGTTGGTTTATCGAAAGTAATTCAAATTTGAACTACAACTATTTGATAGTTTGGTCTGAAACTTTTGGAAAAATCATTTTAAGGTACACAACTAGTGGTTATATCACAGAAACATTAATATTTCTAGAAAATATCACCTCTTCCGATGATTAGTCGTAGCGACCGTTTTGATCGTTTTAAAGAAAAAATGTAATAAAGTGATAAACACCTCAAAAAATCAAATCCTTTGGCATGGGCTCCTTATATGTGTACTAGTTGCTAGGAAAAATGATAAACTTGATTTTTGCCTACATTTGCAAAATCCCCCTCTTGAACATGTTCGGCAGTCATTTGTCTCCTCATTCTACTTCATCGACAGAATACAAAGCATTCGGATTCCCTGCATACGTCCAACGGTGCATTTCATATGCAGGCTCTCACGAGCCACCGTTGGGCTGTATGCAGGTGAAATCGTGTGTTTTGTTCCATGCATCTACAAAATACTTCAGTTCACTTGTTCTTCTGATACAAAGCATTCGGATATTACACATCAACAATAATATCCCTCTCTAGTGTTTACTTGTTCTTCCGATTGCGCCGTAACCACGGACAATCTTCTTCATTTAACTTGATACTTGGATCAGTGTTGACTTTAAAGGGCGGAATGTCATGAAACTTATCGTAATCTTCTGACATGTCTGTCTTGTCCTCCACTCCCACAATGACTCTTTTCACTGAGAGAACTATGTGGCGCTTTGGCTCATCGTATGATGTACTCGCTTGCTTATCTTTTCTTTTTTTCGGTAGGGTAGACATGTCTTTCACATAGAAAACCTGAGCAACTTCACTGGCTAGGACGAATGGTTCATTCTCGTACGAAAGATTGTTGAGATCCACTGTAGTCATTCCGTATCGTGGGTCTACCTCTACCCCGCCTCGTAGGTTGAACCATTTGCACTTGAACAAAGGGACCTTAAAAGTAGGTCCATAGTCAAGTTCCCATATCTCCTCTATGTAACCATAATATGTGTCCTTTGTCTCGTTGCAGTTTGTTGCATCAAAGCGTACTCCACTGTTTTGGTTGGTGCTCTTTTTATCTTGTTTGGCTGTGTAAAATATATTTCCATTTATCTCGTACCCTTGAAAAGTCAATATAGTTGAAGCTGGTGATGTGGCCAACAAGTATAGCTGTTCTTCAACATTGGTGTCATTAATGAGACGTCTTTTTAACCAACTGCTGAAAGTCTTCATGTGTTCTCCATCAATACAATCTTCAGATTTCTCCGGGTACTTGGAGCGTAAAACATTCTTGTGTTCCTCGACATACGGACCCACCAAACTGGAATTATGTAGAACGGTGTCGTGTGCTTGAGTGAAAGAATCCCCGTCTTGACATATTGTTGCTTTCTTTCCGAGGGTGCCTTTTCCATGCAGTCTCCCCTCATGACGTGATTCAGGAACACCGATCGGCTTCAGATCAGGAATAAAATCTACACAAAACTCAATGACCTCCTCTGTTCCATAACCCTTGACGATGCTTCCTTCTGGCCTAGCCCGGTTGTGCACATATTTTTTTAAGACTCCCATGAACCTCTCAAAGGGGAACATGTTGTGTAAAAATACAGGACCGAGAACAGAAATCTCTTCGACTAGGTGGACTACAAGGTGCGTCATAATATTGAAGAAGGTTGGTGGGAACACCAACTCGAAGCTGACAAGACATTGGACCACATCCTTCTCTAAATTTTTTAGAGTTAGTGGATTGATGACCTTCTGAGAAATTGCATTGAGAAATGCACATAGCTTCACAATGGGTTCTCGAACATTTTCCGGTAGAAGCCCTCTCAATGCAACCGGAAGTAATTGTGTCATAATCACGTGACAGTCATGAGACTTTAGATTCTGAAATTTTTGCTCTGCCATGTTTATTATTCCTTTTATATTTGATGAGAAGCCAGATGGAACCTTCATACTGCGAAGGCACTCAAAAAATATTTTCTTCTCTTCTTTAGTAAGAGCGTAGCTTGCAAGACCTGGCTGATTCTCTGAATGAGTATCGTCTCGATGCATCTCTTCGCTCATACGTTGATGGGTCTGCCTTCCTTTCGGTGTACCTTTTTTTGACTTCCCATCTTTTGACTTCCCATACACGCCTAAGAAGTTTAGCAAATTGCAACAAATGTTCTTTGTCACGTGCATCACGTCGATTGCAGAGTGAATCTCTAGCATTATCCAATATGGCAGCTCCCAAAATATAGATTTCTTCTTCCACATGGGTACGTGGTTGTTTGCGTCATTCGGAACAGTGAGACCGCCAGGACCCTTTCCAAAGATTACATTTAAATCCTTGACCATATCATGTATAGCAGAACTAGAAGGGCAGGTAGGCCTCGGCCGATGATCTGCCTCACATTTGTAATGCTTGCCTTTCTTCCTTAACGGATGCTTGGGTACAAGAAACCGACGATGACCTAGGTACACATTCTTGTTACCTAAATGTATACTATCAGTCTCAGCTAAACAGTGCGTGCATGCATTGTATCCCTTGTTTGACTGTCCTGAAATGTTGCCTAGAGCAGGCCAATCATTGATGGTTACAAAAAGCAAAGCTCGTAGATCAAATTCCTCCAGTTTGTGCTCATCCCACACACATACACCTTCCTCACACCACAACTGCAAAAGTTCTTCAACTAATGGCCTGAGGTACACATCAATGTCGTTGCCAGGTTGCTTCGGGCCTTGAATGAGCACGGGCATCATAATGTACTTCCGCTTCATGCACAGCCAAGGAGGAAGGTTATAGATACATAGAGTCACGGGCCAAGTGCTGTGACTGGAGCTCTTCTCTCCAACAGGATTAAAGCCATCTGTACTTAGGCCAAATCTTAAGTTCCTTGCGTCATCTGAAAATGTCGGGAACTCTCTGTCAATTTTTCTCCACTAGGACCCATCCGCGGGGTGTCTCAACATCAAGTATTTTTTACGATCTTCTTTGTGCCAACGCAACAACTTGGCATGCTCTCTATTGCTGAACAAACGTTTCAACCGTGGTATTATAGGAGCATACCACATCACCTTTGCAGGAATCCTCTTCCTGGGGCGCGGCTCGCCCTCAACATCACCAGGGTCATCTCGCCCGATCTTATACCGCAAAGCACCGCATACAGGACATGCATTCAATTTTTCGTGCTCACCGCGGTAGAGGATGCAGTCATTAATGCAAGCGTGTATCTTATGCACCTCTAATCCTAGAGGGCATACCACCTTCTTTGCTTCATACGTACTAGACGGCAATTCGTTATCCTTTGGAAGCATCTTCTTAACTATTTTTAACAAATTTTCAAATCCCTTGTCAGAAGTACCATTCTCTGCCTTCCATTGCAACAATTCAAGTGTGGTACCTAGCTTTTTCTGGTCATTTTGACAAGTTGGGTACAACAATTTGGCGTGATCAGCTAACATACGCTCCAACTTCAACCTTTCGTTTTCACTTCCACAGTCCATTTGTGCATCACGAATGGCCCGACGAAGATCATCGTCGGGCTCATCAATAATGGGATCTTCTTCAGTTTCGTCTTCTCCCATTGTAGTATCACTGAACCAAGGATACTTGTCATTATCCTCCTCTTCTTCATTTTCTTCCATGATAACCCCTGTTTCTCCGTGCTTGGTCCAACAATAATAACCAGTCATAAAACCATTATGCAAGAGGTGTGAGTGAATGACTTTTGAGGTAGAGTGATCACTCATATTCTTGCAGGCACTACATGGACAACGAATAAAACCGTTCTTCGGCTTGTTTGCCTCAGCCATATGGAGAAAATTATGCATGCCATCAATGAACTCAGGACAACATCGGTCACCGTACATCCATTGTCGGTTCATCTGTATTACATAAAAGTATATCGAACCCCATTATTACACTACTGTCATAAATAATATGTAAGAGAAAATTAATTAATACAATGTCATCCATTAAAATAAGAGTAGAGTATTGGCAAGCGGTAATACATAGTTCTCATAAAACATACATTAACTGAAACAAATATAAAAATTATCTTAAGAATTTAAATCCAACAACAAATGCGATCAAAATCGCAACTAAGCTAAATACTGAACCCACAGTATAATGATACCAAGCCTCCCGATTAATGGCATATTTTCTAATCCTTTTTATCTTCAAGCGCATTGCATCCATCTTGATCTCGTTACCATCGACCACGTCGGCAAGTTTGAGCTCTAATTTCATCTTATCTTCTAAGCATTGAAGATAAAGAGCTTCACTTCTTTTCAATTTTGCTTTCAAATCATTTTTTCTTTATCCAAAAACTCGACAATAGGGTCAGGTTCAATTGCTGGTTCGACTACCTCCTAGATAAAAATAATTCTATGTCAAGTTGGTCGCCATAATTGTCAGAAACATAGAATGAAATAAATAGTTTTGAAAATATACCACATCCGAATCATAGACCGGTCGAGGACCGACGGGGATGGATATCAGAACCATGACACTATACATATAATACAAGTTAGAAAATTATAAAAGTAGTAACTATGCATCTAAATCATAAAAGTTATGTTTTTAAAATAAAATAAAATAAAATATAGAGGCTCACCGAGGTGGTGACGGGACGGCGCGGGCGATCGACGTCGATAAGGCTCCTCACCACACTAAAACACATAAATCATTATTTTAGTTTGAGAACAAATTGCACATATACACAAATGAGATCATAACTTAGGCATTACATCGAACACCTTGCTTGCACAAAAAAATTGAAATGAGCAAAATGAGCTAAATAAGCAATGCCGGAAAGAGGATGAAGAGGCTAACAGTGGGGTGGCTTCAATCTCTCCAAATGGTGTAAAATATTATGGATTATCTAGTATTGGGGAGAGGAAATGGAGAAGAAATGGAGAGGAAATGATTTTGAGCTCGGGCTCGGTGGGAAAAATGGAGTTGGCTCGGGCTGGAAGAAGCTGATAAAGTGAGGACCTTTAGTCCCGGTTCGTGTTACGATCCGGGACTAAAGGTCTCTGACGCTGGGGCCCGCCTCTGCTGCCGCGTGCGCTGAACCTTTAGTCCCGGTTCGTAACACG
Organism: Poa annua; assembly: GCA_026929855.1. NCBI lineage: Eukaryota > Viridiplantae > Streptophyta > Magnoliopsida > Poales > Poaceae > Poa > Poa annua. The sequence goes on from CM049430.1 coordinate 82,256,556, forward strand.
AACCGGGACTAAAGGTCCCTCACAAATCCAACGGAGTGGCTCTCACCCCTTTAGTCTAGGTTCAAAAAATGAACCGAGACTAAAGGGGTGAACCAAAGCCTCGTTTTCTACTAGTGTCAATTAGCAGCAAGGCACTAGAGTCCCGGAAAGTTGCGAAGTTGTAGTTTGCTACCTACCTTCCAAGCCTCCATCGTTTCTTCAAATAGGAGCTCCTTATTACCAGCTCTTGCAACTAATACTTGAGCTCGCAAACTTACTAGTGTGTGTGAGAGAGAAATGGCGGAGGAAAGCGGAGAGGGACATCCAGGCGGCAGATTGATCTCCCACGGCTACACGGTTCTTGACGAGGAACGCCACACAGTGGACTACCGCATTAGCGTCTGGGGAGACTACTTTATCCAGAACCCAGAGCTGCCCCATACACACGAGGTACACGTAGACGCATGTGTTGCAGTTCCTAATGTTGTTTACTTACCATTGATTATAAGTTTTGTGCTTACAGTGAACTACATGCCGACGAACTATATATGCATGCTCAAAAAGACATGAAAAAAATTCAAACTTTCCCTTCATAACGGCATAGATTCCGTACTATATATGTGGGCAACCCACATAAAAATCAAGATTGTTTTTATGGTATAATATACTAATGCTATAATGGAGTAGCATTGAACCAGAGATCAAACCGTTGATTAGATGCCTATTTTGGAAAGTTTGTTTTAGGTTCCCACATTGTTTATAAATATAGTATAAAGCTTATGTTATTGAATGCATAATTTAGGTATGCTTGCTCATCTGACAATTCTGTGTCACGTAAAGTAAATAGTACTAATATATCGCATAGTAGTTGATCAAAGGCTTGTACCAACGGAACAATATGTGTATACATGTAGTATATCTATCTATCTATCTATCCACCTATTTATCTATTATCTATACTTCTTATAAGATAAAACCTAACTAACATGCATTATATTGGCATATCTCTACATGCAACCTGTCCACATCATCCAATATTTGAGACACTCATTTATCCATGTCACTCATTTAGTGTCTGTTTTATGCACTATTTGAGCCATTCATTTATCCTTGTCATCCCACATTTATTAAGAAAAATGTTCATACATGCATTCTATTCATATTATTAATTCTTTTAGCCATACAATTTCCACATAGTCAATTTGTAGCGGTTAAATATACAAACATTTCATGGTGATTAAATTTAGATTCTCGATTATTGTGAAAAATTAATCTTACATATTCCCGAAAAAAATTCTATTTCGTGTTTCAAATATCCTTTTTTTTAAGATACTTTTTTAATCCACAATGCGTGGAAATTTACATATTTCTATAGATAACTTCATATCATATCTGAAACGCTCTATTGATTCTTAAGATACCGGCCGCAACGCGAGGGGTATGCTTGTAATACATTTAGTATATATACGAGTCTACATGTCATACCTCTAGGCACATCCCAAAACTTTGTAGACAAGACTATTTTCCATGGGAATTTAGAAAACTGTTTCCATTAGCAATATTTATTCTTGTAAATATGTTCTGCCAGTGAAGCGTGCAATGAATGACTACGACTCATGTGCATTCTCATTTCCGTGTTGCAATTTGACCACTTATACTGAACTCGATAGAATGGACACTAGTGGAAAACAAGCCTTTAGTTTACCCCTTTAGCCCAGATTTAAAACTGAACCGAGACTAAAGGGGTGATAGCCACGGCGCCGGATTTGCGAGGCACCTTTAGTCCCGGTTCGTGTTACGAACCGGGACTAAACGTCCACCACGTGAGGCAGCAGAGGCGGGGCCTAGCGCCAGATACCTTTAGTCCCGGTTCCTAACATGAACCGGTACTAAAGGTCCACATATATCAACTTCTTCCAGCCCCGACCAACTCCATTTTCAGACTGAGCTCGAGCTCTCAAAAATTTTCTCTCCATTTTCTCTCCCCAAGCCTAGATGGTTCACAATATTTTACACCATTTGGAGAGATTGAAGACACCCCACGGTTAGCAGCTGCATCCTCTTTCCGGCATTGGTTCTTTAGCTCATTTTGCTCATTTCAATTTTTTTGTGCAAGCAAGGTGTTCGATGGAATGCCTAAGTTATGATCTCATTTGTTTATATGTGCAATTTGTGCTCAAACTAATTTATGATTTATGTGTTTTAGCGTCATCCCCGTCCTTACCGCCGTCGATCGCCCACGTCGTCCCGTCACCGGCACCATCTCGGCGAGCCTCGTGTTTTTATTTGATTTTTAAAAACATAGCTTTATGGTTTTAGATGCATAGTTATTACTTCTATAATTTTCTAACTTGTATTATATGTATAGAGTCATGGTTCTGATATCCGTCCCCGTCAGTCCTCGTCCGGTTTATGATTCGGATGTGGTATATTTTCAAAACTATTTATTTTATTTTGTGTTTCTGGCAATTATGGCAACCAACTTGACATAGATTTATTTTTATCTAGGAGGTAGTTGAACCGGAAATTGAAACTGACCCTATTGTCGAGTTTTTGGGATAAAGAAAACAATGATTTGAAAGCAAAATTGAAAAGAAGTGAAGATCTTTATCTTCAATGCTTAGAAGATAAGATGAAATTAGAGCTCAAAATGTAGGTAGAACAAACTGGCGATCAACCTGGCGATCTAGGGCTTCGGCCGCCGCCCCTCCGTCGGTGCCACTCCGGCGCCGGCGTCCACCCCATTTCCCCCTACTTTTCTACGGTGATGACGATTCCGCCACTCTGGCGATGGAAGGCACTGTACTCCTCCTCCAAATTACGTGAAGGAGAAAGGAACCATACGACTGCAGGAGAACTACATCTATGGAGGCCGAGGAATGCTTTGAAGGATTGGATCGTCGTGAAGGATGCTGAAGGCAAATCGATCATGGGCAAGTATGTCGACGATGGTGAAATCATCCAGCCTGGATCCGAGGTGAGAATTTCCAGCCTCTATGCTTATGTTGGATCATGCATGGTTTCTCCTGGGAATTCCATTGGATCTGGTAGATACCCTCTATCCAATGATTTGGTGGAGGAGGATCTCTCTTTGTCCGTGTATGATTCAATCAAGATTGGTCTGGAGTTTGAGCATGGTGATCACTTCCGATCGGCTGTCAAATCTAAGTTTGGATCAACGGTACATCCTGTGGGAAAGTTTAATCGCTTTCTGCTAGTGGTCTCTTTTGGCAGATCTATATTCAGATTGACAGAAGACAATGTTGGTTTGGCTTTGGAATCTTGTATTGGTGGTTTATGTGATGAACTGGAGGTTATCTTGTTGAGAGATAGGGTTTTCAGGTTCTCAGTCTCTTCTCGTCTTGTTGGATTTCTGGTTTTGGCGATGCGATCTTTCTCGTGCCATGCTTTTAAGTGCTACTTCCACACTTTTGGTTATGGAGGTCCTAATTGGCGAAGAGAATTTAGATCATGGCAGTTTGAAGCACACAACGAGTGGAAAGTGGTCAGCCGGTCTACTGTAGTTCACAAGAAAAGACAGTCTATTGTAAAGCCTTCTCAGATGAAGCCTCTGAATTCACAGAGTCTGCCTTCTGTTGGTCAAAGTTCAGCTGCTACACAGATTCACAAACCGGCTGCTCCACTCCTAATGGTTTTTGGTTCTCTTCCTCCGGTGGATTGTGCTTCTATGGATTGTCATAATTTATGCTCGCCGACATTATCTCTGAACAAGAAGGTATCGGCGCATCAAAGTTCAAAGTCCACGCAACAGATTTCTGTGGACCATGATTTGGAGCCAGCGGAGGCCCATATTACTGTTGGGCCAAAGTTAACTGGCTTTGAAGATATGGTTGATGATATGGCATACCGTTTTTGGAAGTGTAGCCGATGTTTAAGTATGAAGCATGAAATCAATCAATGCACTAATCGTATTCGGTGCAAAGACTGTTTCCGTTCGGGGCACAAGGCGAAATCTTGCTTCTATAAGTTTGACTCGGTTACGAAAACGTGGATTCCTAAGCAAGCTAAACAATCTAAACGTTGGATACCTAAGAAGGTAGCTTCAGATACGCTAGATCCTTTGACGGTTGGTATCGCGAGCATATCTATTGCCGATACGACTTCCAACACGTTACCTATATCTGTCTCTACGCCGCAGACAGCCAGCTTTATCCCTTCTTCGCCAGACATACACATTGCATCAGATCTCCCCTCCGACAAGCCGGCCATGGCGAACTTTGAGCTCGATCCAATGCCTTGGGTCCCGTGGGGGCACCAGATCATTGATGGTGGCCCTACTCGTCTTCCTCGAACCTTCTGCAACCCCGCTCAAGACCCACCGGAGCAGCACTCCTCCTGGTGTTTGGCAGTACTGGAACCGGTGCATCAACCAGCTGCAGAAGATTATTGGCGTGAACAGGTCAGGGTTTTCCTCACAGTTCATCTGGATCGCCATGTGGTAGAAGCACAACCTTCAATATTTGGTGTTGGTCTGTTTGAGTTAAATAGCCCCAATGCTAGGAACGCTCTGGTGTAACATGGTCCATATGAGATGCATCATGCTAATGTTTTTGTTAGATTCATCGAACCTGAAAGAGCTGAGAATCATAGGGCAGAGCATGGTTTCAGGTCTGGTTGGTTAATGTTCCTAGGTATTCCCCCAGATTATCGCAATACCCAGGATATTATTAATGATGTGTCTACTTTTGGCAAATACAACTTTTGGAATATTAACGATCCTATGAAGTCTAGAGTATTGGTGCATGCCTCCTTCCCATCGACAGCCAGGGTTCCAAGAGATGTTGTCTTTAGTAAGTATGCCTCTGCTGGAATTGTTCGGGAGTCTTGGACAACTCCAGTTTATATCCTATCTGCTGACTTTGCTGGTATGTTGCCTGCGGATGAAGATGAGATGCCTCTGGATGGCAATGCGCATCCGCTTCCTGGGAATTTGCAGCCTAACCAGAATATGTTTGTGGGTCCACAATTTCCCGAGATTGGCTGGGATGCATTTGATTTTCCAATAAATGATAACAATCAGCAACATGAGGAACAGGGAGGTGAGCATCCAGTGGAAGAGGTGATAGCGGATCAAGTCTCAATGGTGTTGAACCCATCTGCTAATTCGGTTTCATCCAATACTTTGGAGGTGCATCACCCGGGGATACAGGCACAAAACGTATTACAAGTGGGCATGGTACGAACTGTGTTCGGTCCAGAGTTACCGCCTGAGATGCAGTGGAAAAGATTGTTCTCTGTTCACTTACCAGAGCTTTTATCAAAGAATATACCCCCACCTCTTCGGGTGGATGAAATTCCAATGGTAATCTTAGCAAAGAGGTCTTGGTCTGATGCTTTTGAGCAGAAGTTTCAGTTTTTGTTGGGTATGCGCACTCAGTTCAGCAGCTCATTCTCCCTGACAGCTCTCCCAGTTCGAAGAAAGGTTGCAAGACAACTTAATTTTTTCATTGAAGATGCTGCTCCAGTCACTGAACCAATTCAGTTTAGTACTCCACCTACTACTACAAGGTACTCCAGAGCTCCACGTAAGAAGGTTATCGTCGAGGGTGAGGTGAGAAGGAGTGCTAGACAACAAGCCAGGAAGAATGGTTTCAGGACAAAGTATCAGGATGACGAAGAGATGCAGCCAGCAAAGAAGAAGCCGAGGAAGAAGAATCCTAAGTTGTCTCTGGTGCTGTCAGACAAGGTTGATACTCCTACTGAGGAACATGGTGAAGAGCAGAAGACTGACACAGATGTGCCTTTCACGCCAATCAATCTTCTGCAGCAAGTGGGTTTGGGCCTGGGGATTGATCCTGCATTTCTCACCAAGGCTCAGCTTAGGGCAGAGCCTAGCACCTCTACTACAAGTGGTTCAGATGTTGAATAAGACCTTCATGCAGTTTCAGTTGGTGGTCAGGGTCTTAGTTGCTGGTGTTTCATGTGTGCTCTTTTTTGGTTGTCGGTTTGTGTCTGAACTTGTGGCATGTCTGGTCTATTTTGGCTGTCAGTCTGAGTCGGAGCTTGTTTATGTTGGGGTCTATTCTGTCAGTGTTGGGTTTGTGCACACTGATGGTTTGGTTGTCAGTTTCCTTCTTTGTGGGTGTCCGGATTCCTTATTTGTTGATTCAGTTGTGATCACTGAATTAGAGTCTTACTTTATATTGTGTAATGGATAGTACAAACTTAAGATCCTGGAAGGTGTTTGATTTGAATGTGCGTGGTCTTAATGGTGACATAAGGCAGCAGGAGGTGCGTGCAAAAATAGAAGAAAGTCAATGCTCAGTTATCTGTCTACAGGAAACAAAAATTGAATTCTTTGATCATCGCTTGATTCGTAAATTCTGCCCAAAGCGTTTTGATTGCTTTGCTTACTCTCCGTCTGTGGGTGCTTCGGGTGGTTTGATTGTTATATGGAACTCATCAGTTCTGACTGGAACCTTGGTTGAAACTCAGAGGTTTGGGGTTGTGGTTGACTTTGTCTCTGTGCATAATTCAGAGGTTTGGAGATTAATAAATGTTTATGGTCCCTGTCAGGGTGAAGAGAGAAATAATTTTGTTTCCTAGTTATATAATCTACAAGAATACCGAATGAAGAGAATTGGCTAATACTTGGGGACTTTAACTTTATTCGATCGGTTGATAACAGAAACAGGGTAGGAGGGGATGTGAATGACATGTTTATTTTTAATGAGATAATTGGTCACCTAGGTCTGATTGAATTACCAATTAAGGGGAGATCTTATACCTGGTCCAATATGCAAGCAGACCCTCTGTTAGTACAGCTAGACTGGTTTTTTACTTCAGTGAATTGGACAGACAGCTATCCTAATACGGTGGTACTTCCTATGGCAAGGTCATCCTCTGATCATCTCCCGTGTATTGTCAGTATCGGGACTGTTATCCCTAAGGCAAAGTTATTTAGGTTTGAGAGCTTCTGGGTGGGGCAGCCTGGTTTTGAGGATTGTGTGAAAAGCTCTTGGAATAAGTTTACCAATAAAGTGTCCATCGCTGCAAGACTGGCTGCAAAGCTCAAAAGGTTGCGTTTTGATCTTAAAAAATGGAGTTTGACACTGTCTCGCATTAAAATCCTAATTGATCTTTGTAATAAGGCGATATTTATTATCGATGAGTTGGAGGACAAAAGAAACCTCTCCACGTCAGAGAAAAACTTTAGGAAGATTGTCAAGCTTCATCTTGAGAAACTACTATCAGCTCAGTGCAAGTATTGGAGGGATAGATGTACCATGAGATGGATCAAGGTGGGAGAGGAGAATACAAAATATTTTCATGCTATGGCGACAAAAAGATTTAGGAGAAATTCTGTTGCTAGTCTAAAGACTGTTGATGGAACAGTGTTAAATGATCATGATCAAATGGCGGGAAACTTTTTAGAAGTTTTCAAAAACAGAATGGGCCGTTTTGTTGGAATTATAATGGGCCTGGATATTTCAAGATTGGTAAAAAGAGTGGATGGGCTTGAGGTCTTGTCTAGACCGTTTGAGAAGGAGGAAATGGACTCAGTGGTGAAGTTCATGCCTGCTGACCGGGCCCCTGGACCAGATGGCTTCAATGGGCTCTTTGTGAAGAAATGTTGGACAATAATCTGTGAGGATTTCTATAAGCTGGCTAAGGATTTTCATGAAGGGAAGACTGGTTTGCTTAATGTCAACTCTTCATTTATTACCTTAGTTCCTAAAGTGGCCTCTCCGGAAACTGCAAATGACTACCGACCTATCTCTCTTACAAATGTTTGCCTCAAGTTTCTAACCAAGCTCATTGCAAATAGATTACAGAATCATATTTTGCGGTGTCTCAGCAAGAATCAATATTCTGGAATATGATAGAACATCAAAGAAACCAATTGTTATTCTCAAACTTGACTTTGAGAAGGCGTTTGATATGATAGAACATGAAGCTCTATTGAAAATTCTGGAATGCAAGGGCTTCGATAGTACCTTCATTGGATGGGTGAGGGAGTTGCTAACTTCAGGAACATCTTTGGTCTTGTTAAATGGTGTGCCAGGTCGTCAGTTCATTTGTAAACGTGGGGTTAGACAAGGGGATCCTCTATCGCCACTTGTCTTCACTTTTGGCTCCAACTTGTTACAAGAGGCAGTTAATGATCTACTTGACAGTGGACAGATTCAGTTGCCAATCAAGACAGGTGATAACAATTTTCCAATAATCCAATACGCGGATGATACACTCTTGATAATGCCCGCAGATGAGTAAAAAATTCGGATTTTGAAGGAAACCCTGCAAAAGTTCTCGCAAACCACTGGGCTGAATATCAATTTTCATAAATCATGCATGTTACCCATCAACGTTGATTCTGGAACTCTTGGCAGTCTGGCTCAAGGATTTGGTTGTCAGGTTGGTACTTTACCATTCACATATTTAGGGCTTCCAGTGGGCACGGTAAGGCCAAAGATAATTGATTTAACTCCTGTGGTAAATAGTCTGGAGAGGAGATTATGCGCTACTTCTTGCTTCCTGACTCAGGGTGCTAGATTACAATTGGTGACGTCGGTTTTTGCGTCGTTGCCTGTTCATTTTCTGTGCTCCCTTCATATTCCTCAAGGTATCATTGATCAATTAAACAGAATTATAAGACAATGCCTTTGGAGAGGGAATAACGATGAGCCTAAACAGTCCTTGGCATCTTGGGATTCAATTTGTAAACCGAAAATGAAAGGAGGGTTGGGGATACCTAATTTTAATGTGAAGAACGATGCTTTATTACTGAAGTTGCTTCACAAATTCTACAATAAAGAGTATATACCTTGGGTATCTCTTGTGTGGAATGCTTATTATACAGACGCTATCCCACATGCTGAGAATCTTTGTGGCTCCTTCTGGTGGAGGGATGTTGCTAAGCTGATGGACAAATATAGGTCAGTGGCTAAACCTGAGGTGAACTGTGGTACAAGTGTTTTGTTCTGGATGGATACATGGGATTTTTGGGGTGAGTGTACCCCTCTTAAGCTAAGATTTGCCAGACTGTTTTCCTTTGCTATTGATGACAAAATTTCTGTAAGGGATATGGCTTTGACTACTGACAAAACGGATTGTTTCCATCTGCCTCTGTCAACACAAGCCTTTGATGAATTGCAAATCGTAACGTCTTGGTTCGAACAGTTGCAACTGGATGCTTCGCTATTTGATAAATGGAATTGCCCCTGGAAAGATGGTCAATTCTATGCGGCGAAATACTATGAGCTTGTTCATAACCCAATCCAAGTTTGCCCTGTTTTCACTTGGATATGGAAGAGTAAATGTATCATGAAAATCAAGATGTTTTCTTGGTTGCTTCTTAGTGACCGTTTAAACACCAGAGACCTGCTGAGAAGGAGAAATTGGCACGTTACAGATGATGTACACTGTGAATTGTGTACAGGAGGGCAATATGAGGATAGACAACATCTTTTTTTCGAGTGTGTTTTCAGTCAAAGGATATGGAACTATTTGCAAATTGATTGGTCCAATGGAGCCGATATCCTGCAGTTAACTACTAATGCTAAGAGAAGTTTTGCTAAACCATTCTTCATGGAGGTGGTTCTTATTGCCTGCTGGCATATATGGAAAATCAGAAACGATAAAAATTTCAGAGCAGAGAGAGTAAGGTTCGTGGTATGGAAGGGCAGATTTACTCTTGATATGTACTTGCATCTACATAGGTTCCCAGCAAAGTTGGTTCCTTTGGTGAAGGAGTGGATTGAGAACTTGCCTTAATTGTGTTTTTTTGGTCATGTATAGTTTGTAAATTCTTCTCTATATATCTTAAATAAAATAACTGTGGGGCTTTTGCCTCACAGTCCTTACTTTCAAAAAAAAAAAAATTAGAGCTCAAACTTGCCGACGTGGTCGATGGTAACGAGATCAAGACCGATGCAATGTGCTTGAAGATAAAAAGAATTAGAAAATATGTCATTAATCAGGAGGCTTGGTATCATTATGCTGTGGGTTCAGTATTTACCTTAGTTTCGATTTTGATCGCATTTGTTGTTGGGTTTAAATTCTGTAGATAATTTTTATATTTGTTTCAGTTAATGTATGTTTTATGAGAACTATGTATTACCAGTTGTCACTGCTCTACTCTTATTTTAATGGAAGACCTTGTATTAATTAATTTGCTCTTACATATTATTCATGACAGTAGTGTAATAATGAGGTTCGATATACTTTTATGTAATACAGATGAACCGACAATGGATGTACGGTGACCGATGTTGTCCTGAGTTTATTGATGGCATGCATAATTTTCTCCATGTGGCTGAGGCAAACAAGCCGAAGAATGGTTTTATTCGTTGTCCATGTAGTGCCTGCAAGAATATGAGTGATCACTCTACCTCAAAAGTCATTCACTCCCACCTCTTGTATAATGTTTTTATGCCTGGTTATTATTGTTGGACCAAGCACGGAGAAACAGGGGTTATCATGAAAGAAAACGAAGAAGAGAAGGATCATGACTAGTATCCTTGGTTCAGTGATACTACAATGGGAGAAGACGAAACTGAAGAAGATCCCATTATTGATGAGCCCGACGATGATCTTCGTCGGGCCATTCGTGATGCACAAATGGACTGTGGAAGTGAAAATGAAAGGTTGAAGTTGGAGCATATGTTAGATGATCACGCCAAATTATTGTACCCAACTTGTCAAAATAATCAGAAAAAGCTGGGTACCACACTTGAATTGCTGCAATGGAAGCCAGAGAATGATACTTCTGACAAGGGATTTGAAAATTTGTTGAAAATAGTTAAGAAGATGCTTCCAAAGGATAACGAATTGCCCTCTAGTACGTACGAAGCAAAGAAGGTGGTATGCCCTCTAGGATTAGAGGTGCATAATATGCACACATGCATTAATGACTACATCCTCTACCGCGGTGAGCACGAAAAATTAAATGCATGTCCTGTATGCGGTGCTTTGCGGTATAAGATCGGGCGAGATGACTCTGGTGATGTTAAGGGCGAGCCGCGCCCCAGGAAGAGGATTCCTGCAAAGGTGATGTGGTATGCTCCTATAATACCACGGTTGAAACGTTTGTTCAGCAACAGAGAGCATGCCAAGTTGTTGCGATGGCACAAAGAAGATCGTAAAAAAAACTTTATGTTGAGACCGCGGATGTTGTTCGTACTTATGTTCATGGGGAGAATTTCGTCGACGACGACTTACCCACAAGAATGCGTCAATTTCAAACCTGGTACAAGAATACCATAAAGGAGACGAATAAAGACGCTCTCATGATGGCAGTTAAGAAAGAGCATTATTTTCAAGAATACTCCATTATCATTTACTTCGCCGAAATCTTTCAGTTATACAATCTCCGGGCCCTCGACAAAGCTATCTTGAGTTCCTATTGTCTGTAAGTGATATCTATTCATGTAATTTAATGTTTTAATTAGCTCTACTTGTTCATTGTCTGTGATAATCCTCTCTATAATATTTTATGTGCTTTATTACGCAGAATGAAGATGCTCGAATCCAAGAAGCAGAAAATCAACCACATTGGGTTCATTGACCCCTCTATAATGCATGAACAAAACATAATTGATCCAAGAGTTAACAAGGATACACCGGGGAATTTGCTAATGTTTTTCAAGCGACAAGCTTACAAAATATATATATTATGGCCTTACAACTTCAAGTGAGTGTTACTGCTTATTACACATTCTATTTTTCTCACCCGATATTAAGTTTAATTGATGAGTTATGCATGACTATTTATAAACGTGCGTAGCTACCACTACATTCTTATCGTTATTGACTTGTGGAAAGGAGAACCTTGACTCGTTAAGAAGATGTCTTAAACAATACAAGACCTGTTTTGATTTGGCAACAAGGTACTTTATTTTCTTATCGCCTCTTTCGGTCATTTCCTAATATCAAAGAATTTATGACTCATTCTTTCATTTTCTTGTCATGCAGTGTTTGGAAAATGTTCCTCGTGAAACATCCGAACAGTGGATGGCCAAAGAAGATGCTATGGCGTACTAACCAAGTAAGTAGTACTATAACTAGGCCCATGCACCATTATCATACTTTATTATTATTTGGTTAAATTCTATTCTTCTATAGACTTGCCTTAAACAGCCAATAAGGACTGATTTAAGTGGATTCTACGTTTGCGAGTGCATGCACACTGTGGTCAACGAGAGTTTGAAGAGCAAAAGAAGTATTGAAGTACGTAAAGCTCTAGTCACAACATTATTTGTGTACCATCAATCGTGATGAGTTTTATTCATTTCATATCTCATGTATTCATTGTGATATCATTTTTTTACAGCTGGCAAGAAAGCGCAACGAGTTACTAATAAAGACCCGCTTCAGGGCACTTGCAGGAGTTGACGGGATTTTACCTCGCCCATGTCATACCGGAGACCGGAGAGTATCACCATTTTGACTAGTGCGGACATGTAATAGTGATCTCCATGTAATAAAGTACTTACTTAAATGTGTATGTGTTATCAACACATGATCTTCATGTAATTGTATATATGCAAGATGCGACTTCATCTAGCTTCGTATAATAATTTATACTCCCTCCGATCCATAAAAAGTGTCGCTCATCTAGTACAAAGTTTGTACTAGCTTAGTACAAAATGAGCGACACTTTTTATGGATCGGAGGTAGTACGTATTTTTCGCGCATCGAAGCCGTATCATCCAAACCCCTACGCCGACGCATCGACGTGGTACCATCCGAAACCCCCTACCATCATGCATCGACGTGGTACCATCCGAAACCCCCTAGCATCACGCATCGACGTGGTACCATCCGAAACTCCTACCCATAAAACTGGTAAAAAAAAAAGCAAAACCCTGAAATGAATAAAAAAGCAAAACCCTGAAATGTAAAAAAACAAAAACCTAGTCCCGGTTCGTAACACGAACCGGGCCTAAAGGGTTCGCCCCCGCGCGCCCTGCCACCTCCACGTGCGGAGCTCTAATTGGTGTGGGGGGGGGGGGGGGGGCTGCGGTCCCGGTTCGTATTGAACCGAGACCAAAGGGTAGGGGGGCTCTAGTCCCGGCCAGACAGTCCCGGTTGCTACACCGTGACTACAGCCCCTCTGGAACCGGGACTAGTGCCCCTTTTTCCACTAGTGGGATGACCGAAAGACGTGACAAACTGGTGCACAAAGTAAGGGAGAAGTTACTAGCTATTCGTGATCCCGCAGCCGAGATGAATATGATCGATGCCCTTCAGCGTGTTGGAGTTTGTCACCTTTACAAAAAAGAAATCAGTTTGAAATTACAAAAGCTTTCCTTACACAAGTTTGGCAATGATAATTTCCAAGATATCTCCATTCAGTTTAGGTTGCTGAGGCAAGACCGGTACTACATGTCTTCCGGTAATTAAACATTTAATTCTTTTCTTGCACTCCTTTAACTCTCAACATATTTGACTATTTTTCTTGACATGACATGCATACAAATATACGTACAATACAAATATGAAAACATATTTAACTTTCTCCCATGGATATATGTTTAACCATAAAAATTGTATGAATATAGGCAAGAATGAATATTAAGTAATGAAGAATAAGATCTTTGTAAGAATGAATATTAACTAAATAAAAAGGTAGAATAATGTTAGTTACATATATAAATTGGAGATAAAGTTATATTAATTAAACATGACTTACAATTTTCTAAGGCATGTGGGAAACATACAAATATACCTAGAGATACAATTCTAGTTAGTTCTCAACAAGAATAATCAAATAAAATAAACATTTAATCACATCTATTATATTAGTATCATGTTATTAGATGCGGAGTAGCTTTGGCTTCTAAACCTTGTTTGTGTAGGCTATTTGTGTCCAATATTTAATATCCTAAAGTAAATATGAAAATCTATAGTTTAATTAATTGCAATAAATAAATAGCTAAAAATGTTGTAGATTGCGCCCAAGTAGGATAATTTGAAGCTTACAAAAAATAACTTAAACTTGAAAATGTTTGTTGTAAACTATGGTTTCATTGTTATCTTAAAATCAATGGTTCATCCAAACGCGCTGATAAAGTGAAAAGGCGAACTTCGATTCTCTTAAAATCAATGGTCGGACATCTTGAAAAGCCACTCGCTGATAAAGTGAAACATGCTCTTGAAACACCATCTTTCTGTAGGATGAAGAGACTAGAGGCTAGGCTATATATTCCTCTATATGAAGAGGACACCGAGGAGTGTTGTGAAATTGTACTAGAGCTAGCAAAATTAGATTTTTACTTGTTGCAGCGCAGTTACCGTGAAGAAGTCAAGGAGATATGCTAGTAAGTAGTCTTATAAAATTAGTTTCAAAAAAAAGTAGTCTTATAAAATCACTATTTTAAGGATTTATTCATATTAAAGTAAGTATACCTTTTGTAATATTTTTTCTTTAGATGTTGAGAAGTGTTTTTCCTATGTAATTACATTTATAAGATTCATTTTCATAGGGTTGAAGTTATAATATTATTTGTTGTGAAGGTGGTATTATGCATCTGAATCCCCCAAAAAATTATTCTATGCAAGGCATAGACCAGTAGAAGCCTATTTCTGGGCACTTGGAGTATATTACGAACCGCAGCATGGCAAGGCGAGAAAGCTGCTAGCAAAATTTATTGCAACGGTTACACCATACGACGATACAGTTGACAACCATGGTGTACGGGAAGAGCTGCAACCTTTCCTTGATGTGATGCAAAGGTTTGATTTACCATTCTAAAGGACAACAAAGAATAATATTAATTTGTAAATACAACAATGTTGTCTTACATGTTAACTTAAAGTTCCTGTAGGTTCGTTGAATACTAAACTTGTTTAGTTAGAAACATTTCAAATTTAACTTCGTTGTTACCAACAACTGAATGAGCAGTATTTTGTAGGTGGGACTGTAATGGCATTGAACAACTTGGAGACTTTTACAAAGGCTATGCACAATTTCTGTTTTGCTCCATGGTTGAATTGGAGAATGCACTTCCAAAAGACATATCGAGCAAACATGTTAATTTCATCAGAGATATGGTAGGAATTAAACTATGTACTCCTACGATTAATTTTTAGGTTTTTATTTCCCTACATATTGGATATTAAACTAAAGATAAGTGATGAACTAACAGTTCGGCGACCCTATTTCATATTCTAGCGATATCAGTTAATAACTATAGGACTTTATTTTACTTTATATTATAGGGGTGATTATTTGCACAATTCATCTAAAATATATTATGAAACACTATGTTTGGATCTCTCTTTAAAGAAGAAAGGTTTACCATTTCATTCTAAAATGTAACGCTAGCATATTTCATTCTATGTCTTCAATATTCAAACATTAACTACCCACACAAAAGCTTAATATATTTTCTTCATATGTATCTCAATTGGTGGTTGCGGTAGTCACTTCCTTTCACAAATACTCATAACCGAATAACTACATCCAGCTTTCTTAGAGTCAAAGCTTCCTGATGAAGGAAAAGTATACATTTGCATCATCATATGTTTAAATTATTTAACTTCAAATTTGTTATCTTATAATTCTAAAATTGTAACACATATGTCAATCTACAATGGTGAAGATTATGCATGGCGGTTCTTTGAAACCTCTAGACTGGCCCCAGTTTAAACACAAGTATATAAGTACATATATATGTCCTAACACGTGCCCAACAGTGTCAAACTTTCTTGGAGGTCACCCATCACAATATTGCTCCTCGTCAAACACGCTTAACCAAGAGTAACCGTGGATATTATATTTTAGAAAATAACATGCACTCATGTTCGTATGAGTAGCCTATTACAACTTGGGGGCAAGGATATCATAATAAGATCGAGGTGCCCGTCGATCAAGACACCCAGCTAGGAGCATCCCATCTTTGCACATCTCCATGTGTCTAGCAGCGACACATGTGACACATGTACGTGCCCTGGCCAGCAAACACCCATGTAACTAACACTCAATTTTGATGTCAGATGTAACACCACCAATCACTTCTAGGGCGGTGGTGGTTACTCTAGGCAGCTCAATATGATCTCTAGGCTTGTTCTACACACCAATGTAAGTCCTTCCATCACACAGTGTCTCACTATAGTGGATGCTTTGAAACTTCTCGGTAGGTCACACATACCAATATTACTCCTGACTAATAATGCTTAAGTGACCTGTTATATGTAGATTAGCTTTTGGGAAATATGACGTACCTCCTTAATATGAGTAGCCTATTAATCCAATTAAGGCTTGAGTCCATGGTGTCAGAACAATATATATATGAACAATTTCATCCAGTTGATGAATCATTACTATCATGTATTTGTACACAAAGAATGTGTGGCTTACACATTAGCTTCAACATATAGATATGACTAACTCAATTAAGTTACTTGTATTTAGTGCTCTTTGTTTTAGTATGAGTATTTTCTTGTGTTGTAACTATTTTACCAAGTTTTCTTACAATATGGCAATGTGTTTAACCGTAGATAAATGAAGTATCGAAAGGTTATATCACTGAAATTGCTTGGAGGGATAGCAAGTGTATTCCTCCCATCGAGGAGCATTTGAAGGTCACAATCGTTACAAGCTTTTATTGGGCTATTAGCTGCACTGCATTTGTTGTCTTTGAAGAGAACATTACAGATGAGGTCCTAATATGGATTTCAAAGTTTCCAAAGATCGTCAAAGATTCTTGTATCATATGTCGAGTCATGTCTGACATTGTTACCCATCCGGTAATTAATTGTAACTTCAAATTTATTTCATAACTGTCTCAATATAAATACTGATGTGTTGCAATTTAAGCGGATATATATGGTAATATTTACAAGTTCAAAAGTTGGGATGATCAATAGAAAAATAGTTTAGGTAACCTAGGGGTATATGAAGCTAATTCAAAAGTTGTTTAGGTGCATCTAGAGTGTTTACAAGATTGATATGTCATCATTTTGAAAGCATTAATAACATTTAGTCGATGTCAGTCATCATGAGTGGATGTTCCACTTTATTAGAGGATTGAATTAAGTGTTTTTGGATTAGGATTTCAGGTTTCATGTGTGTTTAACTAAAACCATCACATACTTAATAAATTCCGCATATTTCATGTCAATTATAAGTCTCGGGCCTTTCTGGACACATATGATTCCTATATGTGTGTGCATTTGTTTCTCTCTGTTTAGAACATTTGCAGAGAGATAACATAAACTCCTTTTTAATGTTTCTAACTAGATGCATGTGGCAGTTTGAAACAGAAAGAAATAATGTCGCCACTGCTGTAACTTGCTACATGAAAGAGTATGGAACAAATGAAGAGGTGGCAAGTGAAGTGCTTTGGAATGTTGTGGAGGATGCATGGATTGATATGAATAAGGAATATCTGACTCTGACTTCAATACATTTGTGTGATCAATCTCGCACGGATGATGGAAACAATTTATAGGGAAGAAGATGGATTTACCGACTCAGCAGTACTAGAAAAACATATATCTATGTTGTTTGAGAAGCCAATCACTATATAGGGGTACAATAGTATATGGACATCGTTGTGAACTTTGTGATAAACATATATGTCTATATCTATGCTGGTTGAGGTAGGCAATTGCTTTCTAGCCCATATATCATCCGGGTCCTAAATACTTGTTTATTAAGATCAGGTGTCGGATACACAATGCTTTCCGTATAATATGCAAGAATTGCAACTCGAAATATTTCATGCATTCATGAGTAGAACACGTAAATCAAGTTCTGAAAACCACTGAATGGTACTTCTGATTTTGTTAGGCTTAATTACATGCTGACATGTTGCCACACTTATAGATTCTCAGCACTATCCCTACTCAGCACTGATGCCACACTTGGATTAGCTTTTGCCCCCAAAATATAACAAAGTGGAATACATTGTTGGCAGTTGTGTTTCATAAAGTGATCAACACTAAACACTGGGATGAATGGGCGTTCAGGAAAGTAAGATTCATTAACAATTGAACTGTGGGTATGAAAGTACTCTCAAAGATGAGCTCTCGCGACGCGATAGGCGACTGGGAGGCGCCGCAGTGTGCGCCCCCCTCCCCCTCGCCGCCGGCGTCCCCTTGTGGCTCCCGCTTCTGGGCGCTGGCCGATGCGCTCTCTGGCGACAAGGAAGAGTTCCTCTCGTCTCTGGCGTACTCGCATGCCTCCTTGGCCTGCGCCCCGCCCTTGCCCTCGATGGCGGCGTTCGTCGAGAAAGCTTTGGCCGCGCCCCACTCCATCCCACGCAAACGAGTGGCATTTGCCCCGGGAGGCCGTCCACCACGATCCTTTCGCCCCCGCGTCGCCGGTCCTCGGCTGCCTCCGCCCCGCCGATCAGATTTGGAGAGTCTGGATCTGGATCTGGGCGCTCTGGAGTTCCCGCGCCGATGACCATGGACGTGCGCCCGCCCCCGTCATAGTTCAACCGGTGCTTTCGCTGCGCATAGGAGCGGTGGAAGTCCGGGTGCCCTCCCCCTCGCCACTCGTCGGAAATTGTGTCGGCCGTGCGCGGCCGCTCTTGTTTGTCTCATTCGCAAGGGAGAGAGGCCATCCTCCGTCAGTGGGCCCCCTGACGAGTCACGCTAGCTTTGGGCCGTTGGCCCAACAGAAGCCCATTTTGCCCCCGACCCTCCAAGCCAAGACACCGACCTGGCCAGCTAGGGCTCCAGTCACGGATTTGCGCCACGTACCCCCTACCCCGGATCGGACGGTGCAGCGCGCACCCCACCACCCGGTGCCCTTCCGACCGCTCATATTTAACTGGCATTGGCTTCAGAAGAACCCTAACCCCCCACTTTCCCTGCCTCCAGATCTGATCTAGCCCGTCTCCACCTACCCCTTCCTCCTCCCTCCGTGAACCTTGTGCGCCGCCGTGTTCCGACCATGGATCACGACCGTGGTCGGGCCTCGCAGAACAACAACGGGAAGCGTCCTTTCGCAGAGGTCGAGGGAGTGGACCGCACTTATGAAGAATCCTTGCGCCAGAAACTGCAGTGGGAGAAGGAGAAGAACCAACGCCGGCAGTGGGATTTGGAGTGCAACCAATCATGGCGGAGGTAGGAGCCCCACCGTGCTCCTGAGGCAGAGCGCTTCGGGGCCGATGCCTCCTTTCAGGGGTTGGCTCAGAGTGAGCCACGCCCACAACGCCGCAAGTAGATCGCTCGGAAACCCCGTGCTGGGACAACTCCAACGCCTCCTCTGTCTCAGGGTGGCTCTCCTCCGGCAGAAGCGCCGGAGCAGGAGCCAACCAAAGGCAAGGAGAACATCACGTGCTTCAACTGCGGAGAGGCGGGTCACTACCAGTCGGGTTGCCTCCTCCGCCCTCACTGCACTGTCTGTAAGCTTGATGGACATACTAATGGGATGTGCCCCGTCGCCAACAAGCCCTACGAGCTCAAATGGTTTGGTTCTGCCATTGAAGGGGCGGGGTTCTTCGCCATGGATTTTCCAGCCTCGGACGTGACGCCCGCCTTCGACAACTCTGCGGTCATCATGTCCAACGACCCCGCAGCCTCGACCCTCACCATTGAGGATGGTCTGAAGAAACTTGTGGAGGCCGAGTGGAACTTGCAGGTGATGCAGATCCGTGAGGGGGAATTCTCGGTGGTCTTCCCGAACGAAGCTAGCTTCCGTCTGTGCAAGAATGCCACAGGCCTCACCCTCCCTGGCAGTAAGATCAATGTGGTGGTGGCGGAAGCCATCCTAGAGCCTACTCCGGTGGATGATCTCAAGCCAGTGTGGCTAAGACTCCGCGGCGTCCCTTCTGCCCTCCACACTGGACCCAAGATGATGGCGGCGCTAGTGATGGTTGGGAAACCCATCCTGGTGGATGAGCTCTCTCTCCGCAAGGAAGAGGATCTGATGGTCAAAGGCTCACCCCAGCCCCGGCTAAGTTAGACACCACCATTAAGCTGTTTGTCAATGGGGAGGGCTACCCGATCAGAATCTTCCTAGATCCAGACCGCTCTGTCAAGGTATCCAACCTGCCTCCGCCACCCAAGCCCCCTCAAGACCCCAAGGATAAAGATCGTGCGGACCAAGACGAGGAGAATGAGTCAGATGAACATTGTAAACATAGAAAAGGAGGCAAGTCCACACCCTTACCAGTCAAATCTGCTCCTACTCCCGAGCTAGTTGCGGCCAGTGGTAGCTAAGTGTTAGCTCCACTCCCGCAGTCCCAGGTCTTTAAGTTTGCTGCCCGCCCTCGCTCCCTTCCCCGTCGTTAGAAGACCTCGGGCATCAACCCCCCCCCGTGGACACCCGGTTGTTCTGTTGGTTACCCCGCTTCGTGACACTCCCCCCCCCCCCCCCCTTCAAAGCAAGCCAAGTCTGCTCCGCCTGTGGCTCGTGCCTCAGTTTCCCGCACCCTCCTTGACGAGTATGGCTCCAATACAGTGGATGCGGAGGAAATTTTCGCGGCGCTCTCTCCGCTGGGCCAACTGGCAGCTCCCCGCCCTTCCCTGACCAACTCTCCTCCCTCTTCGCACTCCTTGGGTGATGGGAACTCGTCGGAAGAGGGGAAGCGCGTCCAGATCCCGAGCTACTCTCCCTGCAAGGCCTCCAAGTTGAGTGCGGAAGATAGGACTGAGTTGGGCTGGCAGAGCCCTGCAGATTGGGACTTTGAGAATATGACCCTCGCCGAGCGCAGCCTCAAGCTTAAGAACAACCGCATTATGTGCTCGCCCTCTTCTTCGCCCAAGTCCTCCCTGGAGACCCCGATGGAGTCCAAGACAGGTCGGGTGCAAGCGGACAAAACTCCTTCATCTTCCACTCGGCGGAGCTCTTGCGGGAAGGGCAAGGATGTGGAGCCAATTCTGGACAAAGCGGTGCGCCACGCAGCCACAAGGAATGCCACGGGTATGTCTACCCTCACCCCTCCGCTTTCATACTTCGTCGCTCTTTCCTCAGTAGCTGATCCCCATTTGCTTTCTGTTGTTCGCGACTGTGGTTTGGTCTCGGCGGCACAATCTAGCTCTGGCGATCTACTTTCTCTGCTCCATGCTAAGGAGTTGGCACAGGCGACACTGGCCAAAGCAGCGGCGAAGGCTGCAGCCCTGATCTAAGCGGCCAAGACCATTCCGTCACGTGAAACCAGTGTGGTTTCTCCGTCCCTGGATCCCTCTACTAGTACTAGTACGGTCACGGGCTTACCACCCCCATCAGCGCCACAAGTTGCCAAGCGGAAGCGTTCCGTGGGTACTACCACTACCCTACCTCGCTCCAACCTACAAAACACACCTGCCCACCAAGCACGGAAGGAAAGCAAAGCCAAATGAGGGCGGGAGGATGGAATATTCGAGGCTTTGGCCAGAGTGGCCATCGTTCTTAGCTCAAAGACTACATCCGCTCCCAGAAACTTGATATAATCTTCGTTCAAGAAACCATACAACAATCCCTTACAGACGCAGAGCTACGTAATCTGGAAGGAAATGACAAGTTCCTGTGGAGCTGGCTAGCGGCCTCAGGCCACTCTTGAACGGATAGACGTCGCCTAGAGGGGGGGGGGGGTGAATAGGCGATTTAAAACTTTTTCGAGGAGCCGGAATATCCGGTCAAATAGTGACCCGGAAATTCCGAGTAGCCGGAATATCCGGTCCACGAATGACTCAGAAATTCCGGTATGCTTGATAAAGGCGGAATAAAACTAGAGGTTTACTTTAACAAGCATACAACCTAGATATATAAACTAGGCTCACCTATGTGCACCAACAACTTAAGCTAAGCAATACAAGTAACAAGATGATAGCAAGATATATGACTTCAAGCACGAAGGCTATCACAATGTAAAGTGCATAAGTAAAGAGCTCGAGTATAGAAATAACCGAGGCACGCGGAGACGAGGATGTATTCCCGAGTTCCACCCAAAGGTGTACGTCTTGTTTGGAGAGGTGTGTGCAACCACAACAGGTTAGCCGCAACGCCACAAAGGCTCACCTTCTTCTCCTGATGAACTCAACCACAAAAGGTTCGAGTTCACCTTCCACTATTGATCTCCTTTGGGGCGGAGATCGAATCCCGTACAACTCTTGAGGCACACACCCACAACTTAATTGGGGGCTCCCAAGTCTTGAGGCACACACCCACAACTTAATTGGGGGCTCTCAAGTGACCACAAAAGGTCTTGGCCACAAAAGGCCGGCCACAAAAGGCGTCTAGGGTCCAAAGACCCAAGAGTAACAAGCTCGCAAGTAATACCACCACGAATCCTCGTGGAGGGCTCAAACCGATGCAAATGCAATGGCAAGAGCACACGAAGTGCTCAAGTCCTTCACTCTCAAATTCCAACACAACAACAAATGTTTATGGGGGAATAAGAGAGGAAGAACAAAGGAAACCACAAAGGAGTCAACTCCTTCACTCCCAAATCACACCAAAAGCAACTAATTCTTATGGGGGGAGAAGAGAGGAAGAACAAAGAGGAAGAACCACAAAGGAACTCCAAAAACAAGATCCACTAAGTTCCCCTCACTTAGAGGAGAGAGGGATTGGTAGGATTGTAGATCTAGATCTCCTCTCAACTTTCCCTAAGGAATATGGAAGATTCAATGGAGGGATTGAGAGGGAAGTGAGCTTTCCAAGGTCAACAATGGAGTAGGAGAGAGGGGAAAATCGTGCTGCCTTGGATTAGCTGGGGAAGAAGAAGGGGAGGGGTATTTATACCCCTCCAGGAAATATAGCCGTTGGCTGTTTCGACACTCGGAAATTCCGGTATAAGTGAAATTCCGAGTCCATGAAATTTCCGAGCTGAAATTCCGGCTGGAGTCAGAAGCAAAACCAAAATTTTCCTTAGCCATTTCTGGAGGACTTTTCTGGGGGCACTCGGAAATTCCGGTAGACGGAAATTTCCGAGCACAATTTCCGACTGGAGTCAGAACCCTTTTTCTCCTTTCCTTAGCCGTTTTCTTGGATGAGCTGGGGAACCGGAAATTCCGGTAGGGCGGAATATCCGACCCCAATAATCCGAATCAGCAGAACACCGAAACGAAAACTCTTATAACTTTTGCAAATGAACTCCAAATGAGGTGAGACCAATTTTGTTGGAAAGATAGCGACGATGACTTTCCTCACATGGCAAGGTGTGGGACTTTCCTCAAGGTAGAACCGGCAATATTTCCGCCACCGAAAACGCAACAAGTTGTCCAAAGTAAAACCGATTTCGATGAACTAGAGCTTGACATGGAGATGAACCAAGCTCTAATTCCTCACCAACATAAAAGCCAAATAAGAACCAAGAAATATGATATGCCAAGTATGCAAAGGTTTGAGTTCTCCACAACGATGCGATCAAGTTACTAACTTGAGAGCCCCTCTTGATAGTACGCCTATCTATCCTATAGCCCTATCAAGATCATACCTTTGCCTTGAGCATTCCACTTGAGGTAGATGATGACTATCTTGATCTCTTCAAGTGGGTCATCTTTCTTGATTGCGCGTCCAATCACTTGCTTGATGAAGACTTCTCCAAATACTCCCCCATGCTCACAATGGGAGAGTCTCGCTTAGCTCCATCTTCATGTATCCATTGCAAGCACCAAGCATAGGATCTCTTCAAGAAGCTTCTCTTGGTCTTGGTCTTGCACATCTCACCTTGATGACGATCACCACATGACCTCATCCTCCATGAGCTATATGAGATCTTCATTTGATGCAACCCATGGGAGGATACCTTACCTCATATAATGATACCACACACACATATATCATGGGTTAGTTCACAAAGCTATGCGGACAAGTGTTTACCATCCCAAGAGATACATGATCGCTCTTGGTACATCTTGTAGCTTTGTGTGTTGATCAACATCTTGATCAACCTTGTATCTTCCAACATTTCTTCACTAATATGATATCTTGAATCCTTCAAGACATACTTGCAATATGCTCCACTCAACACATAAGCTTCAAGAGTCCAACACATGAACTCCACAATTCCATGGACATGATCTATAATGATATCTCAATGCAAACATTAGTCCATAGAGATTGTCATTCAATTACCAAAACCACACATGAGGGAAAATGCTCTTTCAACTCTAGTGGCTGTCTTCTCGGAGTGCGAGACAGTACACTTGAAGTAGGTTCCTTGGACCAAGGGACCTTCTTCCTAAGTGCCTCCATCCTCCACAAGGCATCTCGCTTCATCTTTGATTTCATCAGCGTCTACGGTCCCGCTGACCATGCCTGTTCTCCTGCCTTTCTCGAAGAGCTCGAGCAAAAGGTGCGACGCTGTCGATACCCAGTGATGATCACTGGAGACTTCAGCCTTATCATGGGCCAACGAGACAAGAATAACGCAAATATTAACTGGCCCCGCGTTCACCTCTTCAACGATTGCATCGCTATACTATCTCTACGTGAGATTGAGCGATCTGGAGCCAGCTACACGTGAACAAACAAGCAACTCAACCCCGTTAGAAGTGTTCTCGACCGGGTGCTGGTCTCGGCCGATTGGGACAGCCACTTCCCCTTATCCACCCTTACTGCCGAGACGCGTGTCGGTTCGGACCACACCCCTCTTACCTTGGACACCGGTGAAGAGCAGCCCCCCCCCCCCTCGATCGAAACGCTTCTTTTTTCAGACTGGCTGCCTACAAATCCCCGGCTTCCTTGACATGGTAAAATCTCTCTGGACTGAGAATCTCCTTTCAGGCGGCCCCCAAAGGGATAATGTTGACCTATGGCAATCCATCTATGCTGGCGTTCGTCTCTACCTCAAAGGGTGGGGTGCTAACCTCGGTAGAGATGCTCGGCTCGGAAAAACCCAACTGCTGACCCGCATCCAAGAGCTGGATGGGACATCAGACTCGGTTGGCCTTGACGAGGAAGAGTGGGCTCTCAGATATCACCTGGAGGACTAGAGGATGCACCTGCTTTCTCTCGAAGAAGAATATTGGCGTCAGCGCGGCCGTAGAGACTGGTTGCTTAAAGGGGATGCCAACACTAAATTTTTCCATGCGTTCGCCAACGGGCGTCGTCGCAAATGCATGATCACCTCCCTAGTGACCTCAGCGGGGACTATCAGCGATAAGTTGGCCCTCCAAGCCCACATCTACGATTTCTATCTTGACCTCTTTGCAACAGATTCATTGTCTTTTCCCTGCATTGCAACTTCTGGTCGGCAGAGCAGTGTGCTTCTGAAGAGGAGAACCTAGCGCTCTTTTTATCTTTTTCTAGTGAGGAATTAGAGTTTGTTTTGAAGGAGACCAAAGTCGATATGGCGCCTGGCCCTGATGGTTTTCCGGTGGGCTTTTTTAAAGCTTTTTGGCTTCTTTTGAAACCATTTGTCCTTTCGATTCTCAATGGTTTTGCTCTTGGTACTCTTGACATTTCTAGGTTGAATTTTGGGATCATTTCACTTATCCCCAAAGTTTCGGGAGCTGATTCTATCAAACAATTGAAGGAGATATGCCCTAGAGGCAATTAATAAAGTGTATTCTTTATCATATCTCGTTTGTTCATAATAGGTTTTTGTGTCATGCTAGAACCGTATTAAGCGGAAACATTAATGCGGGTGTGATACGTAAACAACTAGGTCCCTAGTAGCCTCTACTAAGACTAGTTTCATTGCGCGATTGATGATCGAGGTTTCCCGGTCATGGGGCATGGTGCCGGTCGGCAATGAGAGTCATATCGCTGGAGAGTGATGTGATGGACATACCCAGATTTGGAGAACGTAGTCGTTACGCCTTTGACCGTGAGATCAACTCTTATTGATATTCCCGGAAGATACTTTGATTGCACCAAACGTCGTATCTTATTTAGTATGACAATAACGGTGATACTTTTGGGTATTGGAAAGGAGCATTGAGACGAGGGGTCAAGAGCGGGATTTGCCAGTCCGCGTAGCAGGATAGATACTCTCGGGCCCACTCGGTGAGATCATGTCTAATGAGTTTGCAAGCATGTGACTAGGTCACGGAGACATGAGATAATGAACGAGTAGAAAATAGCATCGTCGGTAACGAGGTCGGGATTAGGTATGGAGATATCTATGGAACGACACTCGGATGTGCTAAGTATCGCTATGGCAAAAGGTCTAAGACTTCACGTTCAGGTTTGATAGATGAAAGTCATTCGTTATATCTCAGGGATTAATTCATGGGGTCCAGGCCTACGGATTAGTCGTTGATCATTGAGGAGTCTTGATCATACCTGATATTATATCGAACCGCTAGGGTAACACACTTAAGGGGTTTCGACAAGACAACCGGAAAGGAAGGAGATCACCGGGAGCGTCCCGGGAGAGGTCCGATGGAGATCGGGCAGCGCCGAAAGAGTTTTCGGAGCTAGGAAAAATTATATATATTATGTTTGATATTAATTAGTGGTATTAATATGCAAATATGATTTTATATATTGATTTTCGAATTTATTAAGGCAGATTTCCCTAAATGGGCCTTCCGGACGAAAGAAGGCCCAAGAGGGGAAAATTCCCTAGGGGAATTCGGTGGGGGCCAGGAGGGCCGGCCTAGGTGGGCCACAAGGGGCCCACCAGGGGGCCGGCGCACTCCCTAGCCGAACCAGGCTATGTGGGGATAGTCCCACATTGCCTGGCTGGCAAGGTAGGCTCCCCTTGGGAGCCTATATAAGAAAGGGCACCCCCAGCCTTTTAATTCACCAATTAATTCCCGATTTCTCTCTCGATCTCGTGGTTCCCAAGTCGGAGCCGCGCCGAGCAAGAGGATCCGGGGATCTCCTCCACCATAGCCCGCTGCCGCGCTGCTGGTGTTCCGGTCCAAGTCTTCCGCTGCTCGTCCTGGACTGGAGCTTCGGAGGCGTCGTCTCCACCGTACGTGTGCGACTCCCTGCGAGGTGCTGCGCTAGCGGTTCTCGGAGGCCTGCTTCCTCTACACGACCTTGAGGTCGTCTTCGTCGGTCTGCATCGACAACGTTTGTGCGGGAACGTAATCCCCGCTTTCGGTCTACAAGGTGTTGGGGATATATCAACTAGGGGTATAACCAGCATGGATCAATCCTGCTAGTCCAGGGTGGCCCAAGGGTGGTAAGGCCAAGGCCTGCCGGGCGGCCCAGATAGCTGACGTACAAGGAAGTAGGCGGACGGTCCAAGGAAGGCGGAAGGCCTAAGCCCATCAAGCCACTGAGCCCAAGACGGAAGGCGGCAACTAAGCCGGCTAGGTCTAGGACTCTGACTACTTGCCGGACAAGTACTTGCCTTGTATCCTGGGGTCTGGCCGCCTATATAAGCCGGCCACCAGGAAGCCTTTAGGAGAGAGGCGATTCAATACGCATCAAACACATTGTAACCTGTTCACGGCTATTGCCTCATAGTGAATTATAGCAGCACGTAGGATCCCGCCACCGCTGTGGGATCCGAAGCTGGGTAAACTCGCCGTGTTCAATCCCAACCTCGATGACTCCAACCTTCTTCCCCACAATCCATACGTAGGCTAGAGGACCCCCGTCTCCTATCAATTATGCCGCTACCACGACAGTTGGCGCCCACCGTGGGGCATAAGGTTCCTGGCGTCACGTTCCAGGCGGGAACACTTGGCGGCGTGGGCAAGCAGATCGCCGTCGGTCGCGTCACAAGGTATGACGGCCATAGCTACGTCAACTCGGATGAGTCCTGGCTCCCGGCGGACGACTACCTTATCGGATGCGCAATCGTGCCGATCGGAGGGATCGACGTCTTCATCGGGTACACGCCAGAGGCGTACGGCCTACCGCGTTTCTACAACCCCACCCACCAACCCTTCGACCAAGCAGTCGACCGGCAAGATGGATCTGAATCCGCCTTCTCCCAAGAGTCGGCCGAATCTGATTTCCACTTCGTCGGAGTTGTCGGACTAGGATCCGACTCCCAGCCGGAAAACAACGATCCTGAATCAATCCTCCCTGCTCTGCAGGAGGATGCGATGTCAGATGCCGGATCCAGATCTACCGTTCAAGTCAACATAGACTCTGACTCCGATGATGATGCTAGTCTCTTCGAAGAAAAGATCAAAACCCGCTTTTCCAGTGGAAATCCGGCTCCCTCAGAGGGTACAACGGATACAGACATGCCTGACAAGCTGGCTATGATGGTTGTTGTCGGTCACGAGACAACCCAGTTACTTCGGAAGCGCAAATCAAGCCGGCGGAAGAAGCCGGAGACACCACTGCCGGCCAACTCATTGAAAGTTCCGACAAGGTGTGCGCAAAGAAGAAAACTGGCCTCGAGAAAGGCGGCAGCAGCAAACCCACGGATTTGCTCTCCGTCATCAAAGAAGTAGACGAGATCATGAATACTCCGGTAAACAAAAACACCCCACTCGACGAAGTGGAAGAGCTTAGGCTTAACATGCTTAAGCACTCTGACTTCCTGCGAAAAAGAGAGGAGCACGTTGAGAGCCTTGCGAAGAAGATCAAGAAAGAGCAGGAGAAGATGTCGGCCAAAACAAGCCGGCAACTCTTCGAGGAGAAAAGGTCATCAAAAAACCGCCGTGGAAAAGAGCCGCCTACGCAAGCAACGACAGCGGCTCAAGACCTAGGGTTCGATTGGCGTACGGCACCACAACGAGTGGATAGAAGGGGGGATGTTGTCTTCTGCACCCCTATCCTCAACGCGGCTGCCGCATTAGATACCCTGGACGACAACACTTACACGGCGGAAGAAAAGCTGACCAACGCAAGACACTTCGTAAGCAAGGCCCTAGAACAACAAGCTCGCGCTGATTCCTACGGCCACATGGCGGATGCCCGCGGGGGAGACCTAGAGTCTAAGTCAGGCAAGTGCAAAGCTGCACCCGGCGCAGACCCCGAAGGCCCGTCTGGCTCCAGTAGCCATGGCGACAAAAGGAAGGCAACGCCACCTCCAAAGAAGGCACCGCCGCCAAAGCCAAGGCGGGACGAGAATTCAAGGACGGGAAGCAGAGGAGACCTACCACCTCCACCTCAGCCAAGACGCGACAATGGCGGTAGCCGGAACAACAGGCAGCCGCCTAGAAAAGATGTCGGCAACGACCCTCCAAAGAGAGGCCGCAGCCGGTCTCCGCAGCATAGCACTGGCAGCAAGAGGAGAGAGGAGGTAGAAGGGCCCAGGCGCAGCATAAGCCGGGCGGCGCAGGACGAGCCGGACGCAAACAGAGGCGCACGGCAGCTCGATCCAAAAGACGCACGACACCGCCTACAAGACATAGCAAGAGGAAAGGAGCCGCTATACTCTGGACCAAAGTGCTTCGGTGACGCCATCCGCAAAGAGACGTTCCCCAAGGACATGACATCAGTGTCAAAAAACTGTTCTAGGTACAACGGCCTCGTTAAGCCGGACTCATGGCTTTCCGACTACGCCATGGCCATAGAGATTGCCGGCGGGAGCAGCCATATTGCCGTCCGCTACCTACCTCTCATGTTGGAAGGCACGGCAAGAGCTTGGATCGACAACCTTCCTGAAAAGTCCATCCATAGCTGGTACGACATGGAAAAGGTTTTCTCCCAGCACTTCCAAGGAACATACAAGCGTCCAAATACCTACACGGATTTGCAGCGCTGTATCCAAAAGCCGGACGAAACCATGACAGATTTTGTCAGCCGCTGGATATCCGAAAAGGCCAACTGTCATGGTGTTTCGGATGCACAGGCTATCCATGCCTTCTACACGGGCCTACAGAAGAAGTCCTTGCTCCGTCATAGGCTCGTCCGCGAGAAAATCACGGACCTTGGTGAGATGCTCAACCTAGCCGCCCAATACGCGGCGGCGGATGACGACGCCCGGGACGATGACCCAGACGTCAGCATCATACCAAAGCGGAACAACAAGCGCAAGCAGGCGGCGGATGACAAAGCCGGACCTTCCAATGAGGTAGCCGTAGCGTTCCAAGGAAACGCCGGCAAAAAGAAGTGGAAAAATAAGAAAGATAGTCGCGAAGCCGGCTCAGGGCCTAAGGCGGCGCGAATCACTTATGAACAAGCAAAGCTTTTGCCGTGTCCCATCCACGCCTCATTGGGCAAGGTCAACCATATTCTTGGAGAGTGCCGTTTCATGGACGACTTCAAAAAGGATCCCACAGTCGGCTGGAAGTCAAAGAAGTCAAAAAAGAACGACAAGAAAGACAGCAAGGAGGATGAGGATGACGACGACATGTCTATCTCAAGCGAAGAGGACGCAGCCGCCAAGAAAAAGAAGCCGTATCCGAAGGTCAAAGAATCTCTTGTGTGCTTTGTCGGCACGCCTTCGGCTAAAGCGGATAAGGCGGAGATGCGCGAACTCAACGCGACAATGCCGGACGTCCCTCAGTACTTGAATTGGTCGGAGGCAACAATCACTTGGGACCGGTCCGACCACCCTGATCACGTCCCTCACCCAGGCAAGTACGCCCTTGTCGTCGACCCCATTGTCGACAACTTCAGACTCACAAAGGTACTCATGGATGGCGGCAGCAGCCTCAACATCCTGTACTACGACACGCTAAGCCGCATGAACCTATCAGAGGATCAGCTGGATCACAGCAACCTCACATTTCATGGCATAGTGCCCGGCAGGCAAGCAAAGTCAATGGAAAGCATCAGGCTGAAGGTAACTTTCGGACCAAAAGAGAACTACCGCTCAGAGTTCCTCCGGTTCGAAGTTGTCCCCTTCAAAAGCGCCTATCATGCAATCTTCGGACGACCGGCTTTCGCCAAGTTTATGGCAAGGCCGTGCTACATATACAGCAAGCTTAATATGCCGGGGGGAAACGGAACCATCACGGTTTCCGGCAACTTCAAGAAAGCCAAGGAGTGCGAGCGTGGCATGGCCGCCTTCGCAGAAGCCGTCATCCACAAGGAAGAACTCGCGCTGCTCGGGGCGGATGCAGACAACTCCATGCCAAAGCCAAAGATGGATGTCAAGAAGACTTTCGAAGCTTCAGAAGACACCAAAAAGGCGGACCTCATCCCAGGTGACAAGTCTAAGCAAGTTGTCATCGGCTCCAACCTTGACAGCAAATAGGAAGGCGCGCTCGTCGAGTTCCTCCGTGAGAATCGTGACATCTTTGCATGGTCGCCTTCCGACATGCCTGGTGTACCGAGGGAACTTGCCGAGCACTCGCTCAACGTCATAAAAGGATCCAAGCCGGTGAAGCAAGCAACAAGACGCTTTGGAGATGAGAGACGCAAGGCTATAGGGAAGGAGATAAATAGGCTGAAGGACGCCAATTTCATAAAAGAAGTTGTACACACCGATTGGGTGGCAAATCCTGTACTTGTCCCAAAGAAGAATAAAGAGCTGAGGATGTGTATTGACTATACCGGTGTTAACAAGTGCTGCCCAAAGGACCCCTTTGCGCTGCCCAGAATTGACCAAGTCGTAGACTCCACAGCAGGCTCCGAGCTGCTTTGTTTTCTGGACGCCTACTCAGGGTACCACCAAATCAAGATGAGAGAGTCAGATCAGCTGAAAACATCTTTCACAACTCCATATGGGACTTTCTGCTACATTACAATGCCTTTTGGCCTGAAGAATGCAGGGGCAACATACCAGCGTTGTATGCAAAATTGCCTGCATGAACAGATCGGCCGCAATGTTCACGTCTATGTAGACGACATCGCGGTAATGTCAAAAAAGAAGGCAGACCTCCTAGAGGACTTGGAAGAAACTTTCAGAATCTCCGGAGGTATCAGATGAAACTCAATCCCGCCAAGTGCGTTTTCGGCGTTCCAGCCGGCAAACTGCTTGGATTCATCGTCTCAGAGCGGGGGATCGAGGTTAACCCGGAGAAGATCAAGGCCATCCAAAACATATCCAGACCTACTTGTCTGAAGGACGTGCAGCGCCTAGCCGGATCGTCGGCAGCCGTCAGTCGTTTCATAAGCCGCCTAGGGGAAAAGGCAATGCCTCTCTACCGGCTACTGAAGAAATCCGACAACTTCGAGTGGACAGCAGAGGCATACGCCGCCTTGCAACAACTTAAGGAGGCCCTCGTATCCGCTCCGATATTGGCAGCACCTCGATCACAGGAACCAATGCTGTTGTACATCGCGGCAACAGGAGCTGTTGTCAGCGTTGTCTTGGCTGTGGAAAGAAAGGAGAGCGAAGCCGCGGCGTGTGAGCAGCGACCGGTCTACTTCATCAGTGAAGTGTTCTCCGCCTCCAAGCAGAGGTATCCGCATTACCAAAAGCTGGCTTATGGCGTATTCTTCGCCGCCAGAAAGCTTAGGCATTACTTCCAGGAACACACAGTGACAGTAGTCAGCAAGGCACCGTTGGGAGACATAATCAACAATGCAGAGGCAACGGGTCGAGTTGCCAAGTGGGGCATCGAACTCGCCGCCTTTGACATAGTCTACAAGCCACGGACCGCCATTAAGTCTCAAGCGCTTGCCGACTTTGTCGCCGACTGGACAGAGGCCATGGAGGAAACGACACTCCCCGAATCAGAATATTGGGTCATGCACTTTGACGGATCAAAGATGCTCAAAGGCTCGGGGGCTGGAGTCGTTCTACGCACGCCTAAAGGTGACAAGCTTAGCTACGTGTTACAAATCCACTTCACAGCAACCAACAATGTTGCCGAATACGAAGCCTTGCTTCACGGGTTACATGTGGCAAACGACCTAGGCGTCAAAAGAATCCTCTGTTATGGCGACTCAGATCTGGTCGCGCAGCAAGTAAGCGGAACATGGGATGCGAAAATCGCAACAATGGCAGCTTACAGAGACAAAGTTGACGAATTTGCAAAAAAATTCGTAGGCTACGAAGTCCGACATGTTCCAAGAGCCGAAAATGAGGCGGCAGACACACTTGCAAGACTGGGATCGGAACACAAAAAGGTACCAAAAGATATCTTCCTGGAGCAATTGCACAAGCCATCCATTAAAGGCGCCGATTTGATGGACCCCGACTCAGAAGAACCGGTAGAAGCGGCAAGTCTCGCTGTCTACTTAACACAGCCGGATTGGACAGTCCCATATCTCGATTTTCTAATCGACCAAAAGTTACCGGAGGACGATGAGGTGCTAAAAAGGCAGATCATAAGGCGAGCCAAAGCATTCACGATAATAAAAGGCGAGCTATACAAGCGAAGCACATGTGGCATCTATCAGCGGTGCATACAGCCGGAGGAAGGCCGGGAAATTCTGAAGGACATACATATTGGCGCCTGCGGGCATCATGCTTCCGCTAGGTCCATTGTATCCAAAGCTTTCCGCCAAGGTTTCTACTGGCTCACCGCCAAAGAAGATGCCGAGAACATCGTAAAGACATGCAAAGGTTGCCAGTTGTACGCCCGTCAACCTCACTTGCTGGCACAGGAGCTAAGGACGATCCCAATCACCTGGCCGTTCGCGGTCTGGGGCTTAGACATGGTGGGTCCCTTCAAAAAGGCGCGCGGTGGGTACACTCACCTATTGGTCGCTGTCGACAAGTTCACCAAATGGGTCGAGGCCAAACCGATCAGCAAACTTGACGCACAAACAGCCACCAATTTTCTCTGGGGAATTATCTCTCGGTTTGGAGTTCCACACAGCATTATCACCGATAATGGCAGCAATTTGTCTCAAGGCGATATAGAAGAATACTGCAGTGATCTGGGCATCCGGCTTGATTTGGCATCCGTGTCACACCCTCAATCCAATGGACAAGTAGAGCGTACAAACGGCCTAGTCTTATTAGGACTTAAGCCTCGTCTCGAAGCTCCATTACATAGGGCAGCCGGCGCTTGGGCAGATGAGTTACAGTCGGTATTATGGAGTTTGCGCACAACGCCAAACAGATCCACCGCCTACACTCCTTTCTTCTTAGTATATGGCGCAGAGGCAGTGCTACCTACCGACATGAAGTACGATTCCCCAAGAGTTCAAGCCTACATCGAGCAAGACGTAGAAGGTGCAAGACAGGATAGCCTAGACCTGCTAGACGAAGAAAGAGACGTCGCTCTCCATCGCTCCGCCTTGTACCAGCAACAACTCCGCCGCTATCATAGCCGGAGAGTGCGGAAGCGAAGCTTCAGAACAGGTGACCTGGTTCTCCGCCTAATTCAAGATAGAAAAGGCTTGCACAAGTTATCCCCGCCATGGGAAGGACCGTTTATAGTCACAAAGGCGCTGCTCAATGGTTCCTACTACCTAGCCGACATCCGCGACGAAGAAGAAAAGAAAATGCGCAAGAAGGCGGCAGGAAAAAGGGGAACCAAGCGCAAGAGAGGCATTGACGATCCGTTCGAGCAAACAAGACGGCCTTGGAATATTGAGACGTTACGTCCTTTCTACACTTAGCAATTTATAATTGTCATAAGTTAAATATGATTATGAAATAAAAGTCTATGGTTCCTCATCTGTGTTGAGATGCATGCCATCTTTTGTCTTTTCTTGCAATCATATTTCCCCTATGTATCTAAGTTACCTATTTTCTAGCTCCGTGCAAAGGTTCAAACTGGTAGATACTTGCAGCTTTCGAGCCAACCCAAAGCAAAAACAAACTTTTTGCGCCGCCTAATTCCTTTGCCTCTGATTACTTATATGTGGTTCGCCTAGTAGTATGTCTTTGACACCAACATGTTGGCTTTGGTCTCTGATTCTTAACAAATGGTCTAGCCCTGGTTGTTTCAGCTAAAGTTACCGACTGAGGTTTTGTCAACATACAAAAAGTCAAGCATATAAGTCAGGGTAAAATTAAGGCGGGCCATATAAATAGAGACAAAGTAAAACTTGTCAGCTAGTTTCCGCCTAACAAGGCAACAGCAAAAGTATATACAAATATTACAAATGTTGCATTGTTTCAGGGGCCGACAAAATAAGGCTGGTGGGAGGCAAGGACAAGAAAACATATGGCTCGGGGGAGCGTCTACATCAGGCTTGGGGGCTGACAACTTCAGCCCCGGAACTGTCACTCCCCTCCGCCTCGGCCGCGCCGGCAGCTTCAGCTCCCTCTCCGCCAGGCACAGGATGGCGCCGGTAGAAGATTGAAGTGTCCACCATGTCGGTGACACGCGTGGCGTAGCCGGCAACGCTGTCCAGCACAGCGACCGGCTCAACCTCGCTACCGTCTTCGTACGTCGACGGCATGCCTTCAGTGACGGCTTCTATCTCCGCCTCGGGGTAGTGCGCCATGAACAACCCAAGGGCAGTCTTGGCTCCACCCCGCGCCGCCGACTTAAGCGAGCTTTTGTGCAATTTGGTCGCCTGCTCCAGTATGGCGGGCACGTCGCTGAACTCGGTCGGCTCCTGACTGCCAGACGAAGTGAAGAACTTGGCGGCAAACCGCTTGGACGCCGCCAAAGTCTCGGCGATCAGCTCGCCCAGACGCGCAAGGCGATCCAGGCGGGGGCTGACAACCTTGTCATCGCCTAAACCGGCGGGAACTGCATCAAAAATAAAGCCATAAGTTTGGCTCAGGCTAAAAGCAACATGGCAGTATCAAAAAAGGAGCGAGAAATTACCAAGGACCGAGTTATGGAAAGCCGACAACTCAATCATATGAGTTGCCAGCGCGTCCTCTGCAGTTTGGGCGCGAGAAGTCTGCTTAGAGATCTCCTCGGCAGCCGTCTTCTCCGCCTCCGCCAACTTGTTGCGCAGGCTTTCCAGCTCACCAGTGAGCTGGCTAGACTCCTGCGCAAACTTGAGTTGCTGGGCCTCCATCTCCTTTTGATGGGCCTCCTTCAACTTCAAGATGGCGGCCGCCAAGTCTGAAGCTTCATTCATAAGAGCTTGCATATTAGTGGATGCCTTCAGGATATCCTGGGCGTGGTCTAGCAGTTCTACAAATATGGATTTACTAAGCTAAATGATTGACGGAAACATAAGTCAAAAGCATAGTTGAAGGCAAAAAAGGGACAGCCCTACCTTCATCTTTTTTGCGGGCCGCTTCCAATTCGGCAATCCGCCTGTCCTTGGCCTCGCACTCCTTCTTCAGGTCGCGGCAGCGTCGGTTTATCTCGACTCGGGAGGAGACGAGCTCGACGTTGGCGGACACAAGGCCCTGCAAGAAAAAACAAAAGCATATAACATATTGTCGAATAACCACTAAGTCGGCAGTCAAAATTTCTTTTGACTTGCCATCTAAGTGCTCGGGGGAAAGACTGTGTATATGCGGGAGTGGTAAGAACTTACAGATAAGTCGCCCTCCAAGTCGGCGAAGGCCTGCGTGGCGAAGTTGGCAAAAGCCAGAGTTGACTCCTTGGCCTCCTTAAAAGTGGACCAAGGGTCTCTGACCTTGCCGCCTCCCGCAGCCGGGGCTGCCTTCCGAGACGCGCCGGCAGACGACTCCAGCAATCCTTCGTTGACGGCGCGCGACTGAGCGGCATCATCGGCCGTAGCCTCAGCTAGTAGTAGAGGAGTTGTCGGCGCGCGATCGGCGGAGGGGACCTTTGGCGGAGCACCTGAAGCCGGAGCTGGAGGTTGGCGTCGAGCGTCAGCCATGAAGCTGCCGGCGTGGAGCGGGGGAGTTGGCGGCACGGTGGCCGGCGAGCCGCCTTGCGGCCGCTTTCCTTTGCCAAGGAGCCTGGTCGTCAACCGGGAGGTTGCGACCCTTTCCCTGTCAAACAAAAAGCAAGCACAATCAGTCAGCCAATGTTCAAAAGGTTTGCCGTCTGGAAAAGGCAAAGTTGAGTACCTTCGGGGGATGTTAATCCCCGCGTTCTCGCCAATGTTTGCGAGAATCGGCTCGGTAGCCAATGCGATCCGTTTCTTCCTCTCGGCGTTCGCCGTGGAGGAAGCAGCGCCGGCCGCCTTGCGCTTCTTCGTCTTCCCGGCTTCCGACTCGTAGAAGTCGGGAGCCAGGTCATCCTCCCTCAACTCGGAGAGCTGAAAAAGAAGGCATGTTAAAGGAACTCAATCCTAGCCGGCAAAGCTGTCAAACAAGGGGTAAAGGAAGAAAATATTCACCTCGAGGGGAGGATTGTCGTGGGTGTGCATGGGCACGCCCTCGACCGCCTTCAACGACCCCGCCTTGACGAGGCTGCGGAGCCGGAATGCCAGGTCGGCGACCGGCAATATCTCTTCGCTCACGCGAAGAGAGGCTGTGTCAGTAGGCGAATACTGACACATCTTGTGCGGGCTGTACCGCAGGGGGAGGATTTGCCGGCCGAGCCAGCAAATGACGGTGTCGACCCCATCCAGCTGGGGGGGAGCCATCGTCCTCGTGAGGAACTCGATCCGCCTTTGAATAAGGCGGAGTTCCTCCGTCAATCTGGGCACCGCCTCGTCCCAGCATGGGCGAGGCATGGGCGGCGCATTGACGAATGCCGGAATGCCGATTTGACGGCCCGGCGCTGCCATGTCTTGGCAGTAGAAGAATGTGGAGGTCCAGCCCTTGACGGACTCGAGGTATGGTATCTTAGGATACCATTGGCGGCCCTGGCGGCAGTTGAAGGTGACGCTGCCGCAGGTCGCCAGCCCGCCGTCCGGCACCGTCTGTCGCCGGCAACGGAAACAGTATCTAGAGAGGTCTAAACTAGGCGTAATACCTAGGTAGCCTTCGAAAAGAGCTGTGAAGCCGGCTAAGACTAATATACTATTGGGTGCGATATTATGGGGCTGGAGCCCGTAGTGATCTAAGACCTCACTAAAGAAGGCGGAAGGCGGAAGCGCCATTCCCCTGACCAGGTGGGAGGTGAGGATTACCCGTTCTCCGGCTTCCGGAGCCGGGATGATGTCTCCAAGGGCGGCCCTCCACCGGCAATCCTCCCGAGTGGGAAGGTAGCCGACTGCCTCCAAATCTTGGAGGGCATCCTCGTCGACAATGGAAGGCAGCCAATAGCGGGACCCGAGGTCCGGCGCTTCTTCTTCCTCGTCGGGGGGGGGGGGGGGGGGGGCGCTCGCCGCCGCCGTCGCCGCGGTGGTTGGTGGAGGAGAGAAAAAGCCCGCCGCTGGCGCGCGCGTGGCAGAAGCCCGAGGGGCGATGACGGAGACATTGCCCGCCGTCGCCGCCGTCGCGGGGCGAGTAATGGCGCCGCCCATCGGCGTCGCAAGCGCGGCCTCGGTCGTCGGACCGCTCGACGCCGTCGAATGAGCGGGACCGGTGGACATCGCCGCGAGGAAAGGTCGCCGGGGGAGAAGAGTTCGCCGGAGTTCGTTCGGAGGCGAGGAGCGAGGAAGTGGGAGAGACAAGGGCGCACGGAGAGCAAAGGCAGGGTAAAGGAAATGGACCGTTTGGCTACCTATTTATAGGGCCAGGCGTTGCTCCCTATGCAACGGTGTTTTTAGTCGGACACGTGTCCAGCATCCGTTGCAGCCCATGATTGCACGATCTCCACGCCTCCCTTTTTCCCGCAATTTGTGATCATGGCGAGATTCCCGCCTAGGCTGTTTTCAAACTGTCGTGAAGCCGGCTAGGTGGGAACCGTCAAGAAGAATGCTCGGCAAAGATTGCCGAGTAGCCGTCTTTTCCCATGATGGACAAAGGCGGCCGCATGTCAACATCAAGACACGCATGCCTCTTTGATTTTCAGAATGGTTCAAGTCCTGCAGCCGCCAACATTGGCAGATGAAGAATCAAGAAGAAGCCGGCGCCTGGAGAACCTCAACCTTTCTGGGGGCTAATGTTGGGGATATATCAACTAGGGGTATAACCAGCATGGATCAATCCGGCTAGTCCAGGGTGGCCCAAGGGTGGTAAGGCCAAGGCCTGCCGGGCGGCCCAGATAGCTGACGTACAAGGAAGTAGGCGGACGGTCCAAGGAAGGCGGAAGGCCTAAGCCCATCAAGCCACCGAGCCCAAGACGGAAGGCGGCAACTAAGCCGGCTAGGTCTAGGACTCTGACTACTTGCCGGACAAGTACTTGCCTTGTATCCTGGGGTCTGGCCGCCTATATAAGCCGGCCACCAGGAAGCCTTTAGGAGAGAGGCGATTCAATACGCATCAAACACATTGTAACCTGTTCACGGCTATTGCCTCACAGTGAATTATAGCAGCACGTAGGATCCCGCCACCGCTGTGGGATCCGAAGCTGGGTAAACTCGCCGTGTTCAATCCCAACCTCGACGACTCCAACCTTCTTCCCCACAATCCATACGTAGGCTAGAGGACCCCCGTCTCCTATCAATTATGCCGATACCACGACACAAGGGTACGTATTCCGATCTCCGTTCGTACTACTATATCTGCATAGAATAGATCTTGGCTAGTTTAAGGATATCGTTGCTAGGAAAATTATTGTTTTCTGCCCACGATCCCCTTCAGTGGTATCAGAGCCGATCTATCGTAAGATATAGATGTACGCTGTTAGAACCCGTGCTCTGCACGGGGGCACCGTTCCTGTTATTTGCTACCCTCTAGCGTGCACTTGTGTATTCCAGCGGCATTGAGTTGATGAAGCGGCCCGGACCGACTTTACGCGTACGCTTACGCGAGACTTGTTCCACTACTGACATACGACTTTTACCGTATCTGTGGCTGGCGGGTGACAGTTTCTCTCTCTTTAGTTGGTCTTCGCATTTTCAATGGAGGGCCCGAAAGGGATGCTTAAACATGCAATTATCGGATCGTTGTTGTGGTCATAAGATTCGTAGGTATGAAGCGGTTCTATTTACGAAAGCCCCAAGCCACGTAAAATATGCAAAAGATAAAGTAGAAGCATCTAACTTTATTTTGCAGGGGCTATGTGATATGGTCAAGGTAGGTTTATTAAATTGTTTATAAACTGCGGGCGCCAAGAAGACCATGGCGCGATGGACTATATCACATTGCATTACATTTGATGTTTTGTGTGCATCTTATTTTTGTGTGATTGTGTGTTACACGGCGGTAGCTGAATAAGATGATCCCTTCAAAATACCACTAGTGTTCTCCCTCCAACGCGCACCACCAATAAAGTTCTATGTTATGAGGCAGGCCGTGATGATCGGGTGTCAGACATATCTTCGTTCGCATACGGTGGGTGTAAGCCATGTTGCACAAGCGTCAGCGTGGAGGTCTTTGGTGGCGAGCCTAGCATACTCAGAGGTATGGCCTCGGAACAGGAAGACCGAAAGGTCGAGCACGAGTCACAAAATTGATGTGGCGGACGATTTTGTCTACTCTTGAATTTGTGCCGCCGGCTTTGATGATGAGGGGTGGTGCAATGGATGGGGGTCGTGTAATCGCTTAAACGACCAGGAGGGATGTTCGTTTGAGTGGGAGTTATGTTAGTTATTTTCTAAAAATACTATAACTCAAAATTATTATGAACAAAGTCTTATGTTGTTGCAAATTCCATTGTAGATGTCTCGCCCCTCGTTTAACCTAGGTCTGTTCCTTGAGAAAGAAAAGCTTAAGGCCAATGGGTCAAACTTCATGGCCTGGTTCCGCAACCTGAGGATCCTCCTCACTCTCCATAGGGTGGCCTACGTCATTGAGGCCACCATAGGTGACCCTCCTGCAGATGATGCCTCTGAGGATGAGAAGAAGGTCTTCCAGACCCGATCGGAGGATTCTGCCTTTGTCCAGAGTGGCATGCTCTACGCCATGGAAGCCGACCTGCAGAAGCGCTTTGAGAAGATGAGCGCCTTTGAGATCATCTCGGATCTTAAGGCTGTCTTTGCGCCGCAGGCTAAGGCTGAGAGATATGAGGCTTCTGAGCTTTTCTTCTCAGCCAAGATGGAAGAGCATAGCAGTGTGAGCGAGCATGTAGTCAAGATGTCTGGCTACGTTCAACGCCTGAATGCTCTGGAGTGCAAGATTCCCGATGAGCTGGCGATTGACAGGGTGTTGCAATCGTTGCCACCAAGCTACAAAGGCTTCGTCATGAACTACAACATGCAGGGCATGGCTAAGTCCCTGGGTGAAGTGTTCGTGATGCTCAAGACTGCTGAGGTAGAGATTAAGAAGGAGCACACGCTGTTGATGGTCAACAAGACCGTTGATTTCAAGAAGTCCGGTGGCAAGGGAAAGCAGAGCTGGAAGTCCCGGAGGGAGGCAAAGTTGGCTGCCAAGCCCAGGACTAACAGGTCTGGTCCCAGAGCTAGCGTGGAGTGTTTCTACTGCAAGGGGAAGGGTCACTGGAAGCGCAACTGCCCCAAGTATCTGGAGGATAGGAAGTCTGGCAAGACGGTCGACAAAGAGAAAGGTATATTTGATATACATGTTATAGATGTGTACCTTACATCCGCCCAGAGCAATACGTGGGTATTTGATACTGGTTCTGTTGCTCATATATGTAACTCTCGGGAGGAGTTACGGAATAGAAGGCGGCTGGCGAAGGATGAGGTGACGATGCGCGTCGGCAACGGATCGAGAGTCGACGTGGTGGCTGTCGGCACGCTCCCTCTGCATCTACCATCGGGATTAGTTTTGGTTTTAAATAAATGTTATTTTGTGCCATCCTTGAGTGTAAACATTATAAGTGGGTCTTGCCTGTTACAAGACGGTTATTCATTTAAATCAGTGTCAAGCAATTGTGCTATTTATATGAATGATATCTTTTATGTTGATGCTCCCGAGAATAACGGTTTATTCTTGTTGAATCTCGATCGTAGTACTCACATCCATAACATAGAAGCCAAACGAATTAAGTGTAGTGACGATACCGCCATGTTTTTGTGGCATTGCCGTCTTGGTCATATTGATATAAAGCGCATGAAGCGACTCCACTCCGATGGACTCTTGGACTCGTTGGATTTCGGATCCCTCGATACATGCGAACCATGCCTCATGGGCAAAACGACCAGGACACCGTTCAAAGGTTTCGTTGAACGGGCGTCGGATTTGTTGGGGATCATACATACAGATGTGTGTGGACCGATGAGCGTTTCGACACGCAATGGTTATCGTTACTTCGTCACCTTCACTGATGACTTGAGTAGATACGGTTATATCTATTTGATGAAACACAAGTCTGAAACGTTTGAAAAGTTCAAAGAATTCCAGAGTGAAGTTGAGAATCAGCTTAATAGGAAAATCAAGCATCTCCGGTCCGATCGCGGTGGAGAGTACTTGAGTTTTGAGTTTGGCACACATCTGAAGAGTTGTGGCATAGTGCCCCAACTTACGCCCGCCGGAACGCCGCAGCGAAACGTTGTGTCCGAGCGACGTAATCGTACTCTACTGGATAGTGTCCGATCTATGATGTCTCTTACTGATCTGCCAGTGTCCTTCTGGGGTTATGCGTTAGAAACAGCCGCATTAATTTTAAATAAGGCTCCGTCCAAGTCCGTTGAAACGACGCCGTATGAATTATGGTATGGCCAAAAGCCTAAGTTATCGTTTCTGAAGGTTTGGGGTTGTGAGGCGTACGTTAAGAAACTGCAGCCCGACAAACTCGAACCGAAGTCGGAGAAAGTCATCTTTGTAGGATATCCACGGGAAACCGTTGGGTACACCTTCTACAACCAAGCTGAGGGCAAAACTTTTGTCGCGAAGACCGGTGCTTTTCTAGAGAAGGAGTTTCTCGCGAAAGGAGTAAGTGGGAGGAAGGTAGACCTCGATGAAATCGTTGATCCTGAACTCGAGATTCCGAGTGGCGCAACGGAAGCATTCCGGAAACGTCCTCCGTGGAAGGAGTGGGAGAAACTGTCGAGGAAGATGTTCTACCTCGTAGGTCTGGTAGATCTCGGATCCCACCAGAATGGTATGGCAACATGGTTTGCACCGTCATGCTAGTCGAGCAAGACGAACCTACGAACTACAAGGAGGCGATGGAGAGTCTAGAGTCAGAGAAATGGCTTGAAGCCATGAAATCCGAAATAGGATCCATGTACGATAACAAAGTGTGGACTTTGGTAGATATTCCCGAAGGGCGCAAGGCCGTCGAGAATAAGTGGATCTTTAAGAAGAAGACTGATGCTGATGGTAATGTGACCGTCTATAAAGCTCGGCTTGTCGCAAAGGGTTTCCGACAAGTTCATGGAATTGACGCGATGCTTAAGTCTATTCGGATTTTGTTAGCGGTAGCTGCCTACTATGATTATGAAATCTGGCAGATGGACGTCAAAACGGCCTTCCTGAATGGAAACATTGAGGAAGAGTTGTACATGGTACAGCCGGAAGGTTTTGTCGATCCAGGAAGTGCTAACAAGGTGTGCAAGCTTCAGCGATCCATCTATGGATTGAAGGAGGCATCTCGGAGCTGGAATCTTCGCTTTGATGAGGTAATCAAAGGTTTTGGATTTATCCAGAATGTGGAAGAGACCTGTATTTACAAGAAAATGAGTGGGAGCTCGGTTGTGTTCTTAGCACTGTATGTTGACGACATATTGCTAATAGGGAATGATGTGGAACTTCTGAATAGCGTGAAGGAATATTTAAACAGTAAGTTTTCCATGAAGGACTTAGGAGAAGCTGCGTATGTTTTAGGCATAAAAATCTATCGTGATAGATCAAGGCGCCTATTAGCACTAAGTCAGAGTACTTATCTTGATAAAATATTGAAGCGTTTTCATATGGATAAGGCAAAGAAGGGTTCTCTCCGGTTATCAAGAATAAGATATTGCGTAAGGCACAGTGTCCGGTGACGGAACTGGGTAAGGCCGAAATGACGAAACATCCTTATGCTTCAGCCATAGGATCGATCATGTATGCAATGTTGAGTACTAGACCAGATGTGGCATTAGCTCTAAGTTTGACCAACCGGTTCCAGAGTAATCCTGGAATGCCGCATTGGGTATCTGTTAAGAGCATTCTTAAGTATCTCAATAAGACAAAGGAAATGTTCCTTGTGTATGGTGGCTGCGATGAGGAACATGGCGTAACGGGTTACGTAGATGCAAGTTTCTGCTCAGACCCCGATGACTGTAAGTCACAGACAGGTTACGTGTTCAAGGTAAATGGAGGCGTCGTGTGCTGGAGAAGTGGGAAGCAACCCATAGTCGCACAATCTACAATGGAGTCGGAGTACATTGCTGCCTGCGAGGCCGCGAATGAAGCTGTGTGGCTGAGGAAGTTCGTCATCGAACTTGGAGTGTTCCCGAGCGTGCAAGACCCCGTGGTCCTCTTCTGCGACAATGCGGGTGCCATTGCGAACGCCAAGGAGCCAAGGTCTCACTCCACCGCCAAACACATTCTCCGACGCTTCCACGTGATACGTCAGTACGTACAAGGAGGCGATGTGAAGATTTGCAAAGTGCATACGGATCTGAATATGGCAGATCCGCTGACGAAGCCTCTCCCGCTTGATAAGCATGAACAGCACTAG
Organism: Poa annua; assembly: GCA_026929855.1. Classification (NCBI taxonomy): domain Eukaryota; kingdom Viridiplantae; phylum Streptophyta; class Magnoliopsida; order Poales; family Poaceae; genus Poa; species Poa annua. The sequence goes on from CM049430.1 coordinate 82,300,539, forward strand.
TTAGCTATGGGTGTTAGGCTTTTACCAAGTTGTAATCTAGATTAAATTGTACTCTAGTGCAAGTGGGAGACTGAAGGAGATATGCCCTAGAGGCAATTAATAAAGTGTATTCTTTATCATATCTCGTTTGTTCATAATAGGTTTTTGTGTCATGCTAGAACCGTATTAAGCGGAAACATTAATGCGGGTGTGATACGTAAACAACCAGGTCCCTAGTAGCCTCTACTAAGACTAGTTTCATTGCGCGATTGATGATCGAGGTTTCCCGGTCATGGGGCATGGTGCCGGTCGGCAATGAGAGTCATATCGCTGGAGAGTGATGTGATGGACATACCCAGATTTGAAGAACGTAGTCGTTACGCCTTTGACCGTGAGATCAACTCTTATTGATATTCCCGGAAGATACTTTGATTGCACCAAACGTCATATCTTATTTAGTATGACAATAACGGTGATACTTTTGGGTATTGGAAAGGAGCATTGAGACGAGGGGTCAAGAGCGGGATTTGCCAGTCCGCGTAGCAGGATAGATACTCTCGGGCCCACTCGGTGAGATCATGTCTAATGAGCTTGCAAGCATGTGACTAGGTCACGGAGACATGAGATCATGAACGAGTAGAAGATAGCATCGTCGGTAACGAGGTCGGGATTAGGTATGGAGATATCTATGGAACGACACTCGGACGTGCTAAGTATCGCTATGGCAAAAGGTCTAAGACTTCACGTTCAGGTTTGATAGATGAAAGTCATTCGTTATATCTCAGGGATTAATTCATGGGGTCCAGGCCTACGGATTAGTCGTTGATCATTGAGGAGTCTTGATCATACCTGATATTATATCGAACCGCTAGGGTAACACACTTAAGGGGTTTCGACGAGACAACCGGAAAGGAAGGAGATCACCGGGAGCGTCCCGGGAGAGGTTCGATGGAGATCGGGCAGCGCCGAAAGAGTTTTCGGAGCTAGGAAAAATTATATATATTATGTTTGATATTAATTAGTGTTATTAATATGCAAATATGATTTTATATATTTATTTTCGAATTGATTAAGGCAGATTTCCCTAAATGGGCCTTCCGGACGAAAGAAGGCCCAAGAGGGGACAATTTCCTAGGGGAATTCGGTGGGGGCCAGGAGGGCCGGCCTAGGTGGGCCACAAGGGGCCCACCAGGGGGCCGGCGCACTCCCTAGCTGAACCAGGCTATGTGGGGATAGTCCCACATTGCCTGGCTGGCAAGGTAGGCTCCCCTTGGGAGCCTATATAAGAAAGGGCACCCCCAGCCTTTTAATTCACCAATTAATTCCCGATTTCTCTCTCGATCTCGTGGTTCCCAAGTCGGAGCCGCGCCGAGCAAGAGGATCCGGGGATCTCCTCCACCATAGCCCGCTGCCGCGCTGCTGGTGTTACGGTCCAAGTCTTCCGCTGCTCGTCCTGGACTGGAGCTTCGGAGGCGTCGTCTCCACCGTACGTGTGCGACTCCCTGCGAGGTGTTGCGCTAGCGGTACTCGGAGGCCTGCTTCCTCTACACTACCTTGAGGTCGGCTTCGTCGGTCTGCATCGACAACGTTTGTGCGGGAACGTAATCCCCGCTTTCGGTCTACAAGGGTACGTATTCCGATCTCCGTTCGTACTACTATATCTGCATAGAATAGATCTTGGCTAGTTTAAGGATATCGTTGCTAGGAAAATTATTGTTTTCTGCCCACGATACCCTTCAACAATTCCGCCCTATTTCTCTTATTAATGTCATCTTCAAGTTAGTTTCGAAAGCCTATGCCCTTCGTCTAGCTCCGGTAGCGCACCGGATCATTGCTCCCACGCAATCAGCCTTCATCAAGGGCAGGCTGATCCATGACGGTGCACTTGCACTCCATGAGATAGTTCACGAACTAAAGTCCAAACACCTCCCTGCTATCCTCCTCAAATTAGATTTTGAGAAGGCATACGACAGGGTTAGCTGGCCTTTCCTTCGAGAAGTGCTCTCGAGGAAAGGCTTTTCCTCAGGTATAGTCCATAGGTTTATGCAGCTGGTCTCAGGACGCCAAACGGCCATCTCCTTTAACGGTGAGGTTGGTCCGTTCTTTAGAAACAAGAGGGGGGTGCGGCAAGGTTATCCATGCTACCCTCTGTTGTTTAATTTTATGGCGGACTCCTTACCCATGATGTTGGATTCTGCGAGTGCCGCATGCCACATCCACGGCGTGGTGCCGCATTTGATTGAGGGAGGTGTCGCTCACCTGCAATATGCAGACGATACCATTATTATGATCCAGAACATTGATTCTGACCTCATAAACCTCAAGTTAATTCTGTTATGCTTTGAAATCCTCTCAGGCCTTAAGATTAACTTCCTTAAGAGTGAAGTTTTCGTCTTAAGAGCTGATTCTAGGGAACAAGCCAGAGTGGCGAACCTCTTGAACTGCAAGCTGGTTCCTTTCCGTTTACTTACTTAGGTTTCCCCTTGGCGGATAGGAGACTCACAATCGCTGACCTCGAACCTCTGGTTGGGGTGGTAGGTCATCGCACGGAACCATGGCAAGGGCGGTTCATGTCTTCCGCGGCTCGTTTGACTCTCACGATTTCCTGCTAGCCAGCCTCCCTATGCACATCATGGGCCTTTTTCTACTTGCTGACGGGACTCATGCGGGCTTCAGGAAACACATGGCTAGATTTTTTTGGGAAGGTGCTAACCTCAATCGCAAGTACCACCTAGTTCGCTGGGAAGATCTTTGTCGCCTCAAAAACCAGGGTGGGCTCGGGGTGACAAATACGAAAGCTATGAATGAGGCTCTCATGGTCAAGTGGATCTGGCGCCTGTTATCCAACCTCTTGAACAGTCTTCACAAATTCAAACACCTCTTCAAACTTGGTGCCCATTTTCCTTAGGGGAAGGTACATCTATCCTTTTATGGTTGGACTAGTGGACAGGGGAGGGCCCCCTATCCGTCAGATTTCCTCATTTGTTTGAAATCGTGGCTGATCCTGAGATCTCTGTGTCTAGTGCCCATGTAGAGGGCACTTGGCTGGTTCGCTTCCGTAGGACTTTTGGCCCCCATGAGCTTCAGCTTTGGCAGCTCCTCCTTTCGGAAATACATGGCCTTAACTCTTCCGCGGCCCCTGAATCGGTCCGCTGGGCTTTAGAACCCTCTGGCTCTTTTTCAGTGGCTTCCATGTACAAGAAAGTAACCTCCAATACGGATGAAGTGGTGCCCAAGTTCTTTTGGTCGGCCAGAATGCCTCAAAAAATAAAAATCTTCCTGTGGCTCCTGGCTAGAGGACGTCTCCCAGTGGGAGATTTGTTGGTCACTCGCCACAGCCCCTCAGATGGTCTGTGTAAGTTGTGTGGGGAGTGGGAGGATTCCAACCATGTCTTTTTTACTTGTGTTTTTGCTAAGCTGCTTTGGAGCGGGTTCGTCTTGTTTTGGGTGTTCAGTGGAACCCCTCCTCTTTTGACAGTCTTCGGGCTCTTATGCTTTCGCTTCCTCTTCTGACAGATAATTTGCTTGGCTTTTGTTCGCGGCCCAGAGCTGGGCGCTCTGGAACATCCGCAATAAGTTTACTATTGAGAATTCCTTTTTGTCTCATGTTGCTTATTGTTTCTTTAAAACTGGCCTCCTTCTCCAGCAGTGGCGGCCCCTATCAAGAAATGAGGACTTCGCGAGGATTGGGGCGATGACGATGAAGATCCAAGCTCTGTACCGCCAAACTCGTTCGCCTCCTTCCGCCAGGACTCCCTCTGCTCCTACCTAGTTTTTTGGCCCTTGTGCCTGTTTTAGCTTGTTACTCCCTCACGGCTGTTGTGTTTTGTAGTTTCTCTTCCTGTCGCTAGCGTCTGTGTCTGTCCTTAGTGTAAGGTCAGCTCCGTCGAACTTCCGTCCTTTTATCCAGCTCGCATGTGAGGTGTGAGCTGCTCACATTTGCCACCGTTGTGTGGCTGGATCTGTAAAACTCTGTGTGTTGGGTCTGCGCTTCACCAAGCTTTATTAATTTAAAGCCGGGCACGTGGTGCCTTTTATCTAAAAAAAGTACTCTTTCCAGAACTGAACATACAACTCAAAAAACTAACCATGAAAAAAAAAGGCATCAATCGAGCGACAAGCGCTGGTAAACTTAAGCAATGTGATCAAATAGTACAAACAAAGAAAAAAAGAAAGGCATCAATCGGGGCAACGAGTGTTGAGGAAGTTAAGCAAGGAGACAAGACAACAAACAGAAAACTGAACGAGATGTAGCATGGATGCTAAAGTAATCACCATTCACGTATTTTTTTTACAAATGTGTATCTATTACAAGATTTGGAGACTTTGAAAATTACAAAGCCGAGGCATGAATAACGATAATCTACACGAACATGCTTGTCGTGGTGGGTGCTTCGTGAAGCGGCCTGTATCCATGTGGCTGCACGAGCCGCCTGACGCCGCGGCAGATCGTGCCCAAGAAGAAGCCGCCGCCGTGCCGCTTGGTCTTGGAGTCGTCGTGGTCGTAGCACGCTCCCACCTGGTAGTGCACCAGCCAATCCTTGCAGTCGACGTCCATGGCGAAGTTGTCCAGATGGCCGAGCACGTCGCCGGACGCACGGTGTCGTGCCCGAAGAACAGCTCCACCTTGAGGTTCTTGGCGTAGATCGTGGGATCGTCGGGGCAGGCCTCCAAGGCCGCCTTGGCGACGGCTCGCGCGCGATCGGCGCCCCCGTTCTTGACCTCGAAGTTGATGAACATGCACCAGAAGTCGACGCCGCTGCCCTCGCCCGCGTACAGACGGCGCCCCCACTCCAGGAAGAGTCCCCGGGCGGCGTCGACGTTGCCCTCGCGGCGTTCCATGGCGATCCACGCTTTGTAGACGGAGGCGTAGTCGACGACCCTCTCGCACCTGAGGGCGCTGCGCAGGAGGAGGCGCGCCTCCTTCATGTCGTCGTCGGCCTCGTACATCTTCAGCGCCTGCTCGCACCACCGCACGGCATAGCCACGGTCGCGGTCGGCGGAGTCCAGCATGTTGTAGGCGCGGCGCCGGAGATCAGTCGGTGTGGCGCTCGCTCCGATCATCGCCATGCCGATGAAGAACTGGAGATGAACAGGAACAGAGCTAGGGCAGAAGGGCGTACAATTGGAAACGCACGAGGCCTGGGTGTGTGTCTGCTTGCTCAATTCGCCGGTTGCCTACTGTGTATTTATTTGTCAAGGATCCCATGCCTACTGTCTGCAGCTCAAGTCGGACTCGGACACCGTCGCGCGTACGTGTCCAGAGAGCCTTTCGGATACCCATGTGGGACTCGGACATGGACGCGCGTACATCATACAAGCAGAAACCAGTGCTGTTCCGATACTACTCCAACGGAGTAAATTACATAAAACTACGCTTAATCACCAACTTTAGTGATTTTTACATGTCAGTACCATTTCTGAGGCATGGTGTCACAAAACGCACTCCAACGGGAGGGGAAGCTTTTTTGGGTTGAGATTGTGACCACCATGATATGTATAACACGCCCCTATCTTGACCATCATTTTTTGTGTTGAGATTCTCCCGAACGACATAACATAAAATCTGAAACTTTGGAAATCAACAAGTAATTTGGAGAAGTCCAGATTTTTCCTGCTCCGTAAATATATAAAATGAAGATTTTAGATATAAATACTACTATTATCCTAAAAGATCCACAAAATATCTAAGCATTGCAATTTTAAGATATTGTTGACATGAAAATTTTCAGGTTTGTTCGCTATGTCATTTGAAAGAATAGGAAAAGAGAGAAAATTTACTCATGGATCTTAATACAAATATAGAATGGTGGCTTCTCTTAAGTTTATGTCCTTGTGCCTATTACAAAATAGAAGTTCCTGACATATTTGTATTAATAAAATCTAGACTCATAATTAAACAAGAGTCGGGCCCAAAACTAAAAATATATATACTAGGTGTTTAAGGTATTATTTTTTTGTGCTAAAAATGGCCTCTCGGCGGAACAAATAACGGCTATAACCGCTCGGTAAAACTATTTTCTTAAGGAGATAAAAAAATTAAATCCGAGGTTGGCGCCAAAGAGGATGGAGTGGTTGGTTCCATCCTCTTGGGCGCAGACCTCAGGGGGCAGATTTGAAAATAGTTTTGCCGAGCGGCTATATAAGTAATTAGTTATGTCAATAGGCCATTTTTTTACCCAAAAAGATTGTTTTAAGTTGCACCAGCCTTTGCACGACCCATTAACACATCGCCCAAATAATATAATTACATTCATTTCTCTAAAATTGAACGAATAACCAGTTATTTTTATAAAACTGGTTACCATTTCTCTAAAAATGTATTCGTATATGAAACATAAAGGTTACATTATGTGAAAATGTTTTCGTATTTTAAAGAGAAGTCCATGTACTTTGGAAATAACGTCCATGTATATGATAAAATATTGGTGCATATGAAATCAATGATTATGTACTTCACAATAATATCCTACTATATACCAAAAATACTGAATAAAAGGGAAAACGTGAAATTGTATAAAATAAACCTACAATTTAAAAATTAACAAAGATTGGAATTTACATTACCCATTACCTAATATATTAAGGGGAGAGATTTTGAAGCCATGTGAGTGCTCGGGGTATTGTTCCTATGAACAGTAGCCTACAGTGTTTTAATCCCGCACCGTCCACAGTCGATGGAACGGTCCCTTCACAGTTTCCAGACACTTTTTCACTTTCCCCCACAAAGGACCTAACAGTAAATATCGTAAACCGTAGGGGCGTTTTTGCAAACACGTCTGAACAATCACCCCGTCTCTTCCCCCCTCTCTCCCGCGACCTCCGAGTCGCCGCCGGCGCCGCCGAGCACCGCCGTCGCTCCACGCCTCCCCGCTCCAGTCCACGGCCATAGAAAGCTTCCCCGTCTCCTCCTCTATCGCTTGCCCGTTTATCGCGTCCGAGGACGGCCGGACTCACCGCCGCTCCGTTCGTCTTTGTCGCCGACGTGGTCGAGTCACCGCCGGCGACTCCGGCGACCAAAAGGCACGGCGCGCGGCCTGTTCAACTCCGCGCCCCTCCCTGTCTCACATCTGCGCCGCCTGGAGGCCGGCCGTGTGCGCCGCCGCACATCGCGAGCCCGACGCCGCCGGCCGCGTCCGCCGCGTGCTGACGTCGAGGGCTGACGCCAGCACTGCGCGGCCGACGCGTGGGACCCGCCAGTCAGTTTTTTTCCCATTTCCAGGCGGTAGAAAAAAACCGACGAGCAGGTCCCACAACGTCAGGTTTCTCTCATTTCCAGATGGAAAAAAAACATATCATTTTAGATACAGCTCCAAAAAATACAAAAAAATATCAAAATTCTCCAACCCAACCCATGCATGTTTGGACAACTTTTAAAAAAATTAATACTACTCACTATATTGCTTCCATATTAAATGCGACTTTTTTATAAATTCATCTCCAATGTTAGTCCACAAAACCTAAATCAACTAAAAAACAATTACATCATTCCTAAAAAAAATACTACTCATTATACTGTTTCCATATTAGATGTGACTTTTTATATATTCATCTCCCATATTACTTCAAAAAATCTAAATCAACAAAAAAACAATTAAAACACCTAATATGACTAAGTGGTACAACTTATTCTCCGATTTCAGTACCGACATAAAAATTTTATACGCGTCAAGTTCCTAACTCCCCTACCATGATCCATGCGAATATATAATCATCAAAATCTAATTCGGTGCAAACCAGATACATAAATTACATAAGACTTCTCAACGCAACTCATGTTCGATGTAAAAATGACTTTCCAATTAATACGCCTCCATGCATGCTGACACAATTTTTCCCCAAAAAAGTTGCAATTAACATTACAACTCCTTACATTACTATAAATTTACAGAAAAATGATTCAAAGCTGGCGAACGCTCCGAATTTAAATTTGACTTAACTGCACGACAGCATATTCGGAATACAGATATCCTAATCTTGCCAAAACGATTCAAAGCTGGTGAACACTTCGAATTTAAATTTTACTTAACTGAACGACAACATATTTGGAATACAGATGTCTTACTCTTGCCCTCTAAAAAAACTTAGCCTGATTGAAAACATACGCACATATACGTAGCATAGATCCTTAGTACAAACACATTGTTACACAACTAAATCCAATACTCAAACTCTATATTTGGCATGTCGTTTTCAGCTAAATCTTTATCGTCCATCCGTGAGCGATGAACCTTCACACTATACAACCATCCTGTTTCTTCTAAACGAAAGATTTTCCCATAAAGATGAGAAGCGTGCTCTTCACGATATGCTATCGCAAACACAGAAACACCGTTGCTACCCTTCCTCACATCAAAGAAAATTCTGAAAACAAAGTAATATGAAAGAACATGACGAACAGTCTGCTCTAAATCTGCAACACCTTCTTTTAACTAAAACTGAACAACAACATCCTCTGGAGGCAACAGCTCATGAACATCCTTCCTCGAGCATACCGGCAAATCCAATCAGAACTGGCGATCCCTCGAGCATCCTGACAGATCTGACCACAACTCATGATTATTCGACATCTAAACTTCTAAACGATATCTCCGCTCTATAGAGAATTCTTTTTTCGTACATTGTTGCATTAAACTACCGCTCGCCTTATATAGCACGAAGAACATCATCCCTACCTGCAACATTAGATAAAGGCAGTCGGACATGTATCATGAATCACAAGGCTACGTGCCTGCAGCAAACACTCATACGTGCAACACATGCACCCTATCTGCACCATTAAATAAAGGTTAGCCGGACACGTATCTTGAACAAAAAGGCTACGCTGTCTGCAGCAAACACTCATATGTGCAAAACATGCACTCGGACACGTATCTTAAGCAACAAAACTACATGTGTGAACCTAACACTCATGCACGTAGCTCGACACAAACAACATATCATTTCTCATACGCGTCATTCAAAAAACAATAGCGAACCAAAAAAAAAGTACACAAACACAATATCCTCACATAAAAAAATGCTAAAAAAACGATGTGTTGAACAATTCAAACATAAAATCTAAACAAACTTATTGACACCTCTTACAACAATTTTTTTTAAATCAATTAATAACGTTCAAAACATGATATCCTATTTATAATCCTCACACACAAAAAACACGGTGTCCTGATTTTATCCCCTCTGGATTGGTCAAGTAAGTTATTCGAAGTGGCATTATTCTTCTACTACTTCATACATAAGATTAACATTTCCATACTTATTTACAACATATAGAATGCTTCTAAAATAAAAGAAGACATTGCCAAATATTCTCATCAGGGGTGCGCGTGTCGCCGCGCCAAATTCAACTAGTATATATATAGACTGCTCATATTGGAGCTCTCTCCGCGCTCGCATCCAGGGTCACACGATCGAGAACGGACGGCCCAGATCGCCCAATCCGGCCGGTGAACAGTTATGAACAGTGTCCAGACGTTTTTGCGATTACACCCCCGCTAAGGACCTAGGTGCAATTCCAAAAAACACAGGGGCTTTCTCGCAAAAACGTCTCCACAATCACCCCGGCACTTCCTCTCCCTCGCGCGACCTCGGTCCCGCCGCCGGCGCCGCTGCCGCCCCCCACCGGCGCTCCGCGCCTCCCCGCTCCCATCCACGACTATAGAGAGCTTCGCCGTCTCCTCCTCCGTCGCCTGGCTTTATATCGCCGCCGGGGACGGCCGAACTCTCCTCCAATCCGTTCGAGTTGTCGCCGACGCGGTCGAGGTTCCTCAGCCGCCGAAATGGTCGCCTCCGGCGACCAAATGGCACGGCACGCGGTCCGTTCATCTGGGCGTCTCTCCCTCTCTCGCATCTACGCCGCCTCGAGGTCGGGCGCGTGCGCCGCCGCACGGCGCGAGCTTAGCGCCGCCGGCAGTGTCTGTCGCGTGCTGACGTCGAGGGCTGACGTCAGCACGATGCGGCTGGCGCGTGGGTCCCACATATTAGGTTTTCCCACATATCAGGGTTTTTTCATTTTCGAGCGGGAAAAAAATTATAGAGGCTGACACGAAGGTCCCACATGCCAGGTTTTCACCATTTTTAGACGGAAAAAAATAAAAGAACCATATCTTTTTTAATACAACTCCGAAAAATGCAAAAAAAATATCAAAATTCATAGAATAAAAATGTCTTTACATCCAACCCAACCCCATGCATGTTTGGACAATTTTTTAAAAATTAATTAATACTACTCATGAAAGTGTTTTCATATTAAATGTGGCATATTTAGACAATTTTTTTAAAAAATAATTAATACTACTCATTATAGTGTTTCCGTATTAAATGTGACTTTTATAAATTTATCTCCAATATTGCTCAACAAAATCTAAGTCGACTAAAAAGCGATTACAGAAACTAATATGACTACGTGTTACAAAATTCACAGAACAAAAATGTCTTTACATCCAACCCAACCCCATGCATGTTTGGACAATTTAAAAAAAAAATTAATAATACTCATTATAGTGTTTCCATATTAAATGTGGCATGTTTGGACAACTGTTTAAAAAAAAAATACTACTCATTATAGTGTTTCCGTATTATACGTGGCTTTTATAAATTCGTCTCCAATATTGCTCAACAAAATCTAAGTCGACTAATATGACTATGTGTTACAACTTATTTTCTGATTTCAGTACCTACATAATTTTCTTATAAAGTCAAGTTCCTAACTTCCATACCATGATTCATGCAAATCTGTAATCATCAAATTCTAATTCGGTTCAAACCAGATACATAAATTACATAAGGCTTCTCAATGCAACTTATATTGAATACAAAAATTACTCTCCAATTAATACGCCTCCATTCATGTTGAAACAATTTTTCCCCAAAAAAGTTGCAATTAACATTACAACTTATTACATTACTGTAAATTTATAGAAAAACAATTCAAAATTGGCGAACGCTCTGAATTTGAATTTTACTTAACCTGAACGGACAACATATTATGAATACAGATGTCTTGATCTTGCACTCTAAAAAACTTAACCTGACCGACAACCTACGCACCTATACGTTAGCATAGATTCTTTATTTAAATAGAAACACACTATTACACAACTAAATCCAATACTCAAACTCTATATTTGGCATGTCGTATTCAGCTAAATCATCCATCCGAGAGTGATGAACCTTTGCATTATACAACCATCCTTAAACGAAAGATTTTCCCATGAAGATGAGAAGCGTGCTCTTCACGATGTGCTATTGCAAACACAGAAACACCGTTGCTACCCTTCCTCACGTCAAAGAAACTTCTAAAAACAAAGTAATATGAGATAACATCATGAACAGTCTGCTCTAAATCTGTGTCACCTTCTTTTAACCAAAACTAAACAACAACATCTTCTGGAGCCGGTAGCTTATGAACATCATTCGTCGAGTATACCGGCAAATCCGACCAGAACTGGCGATCCCTCGAGCATCCCGATAGATCTGACCACAGTTCACGATTCTTCGACATCTAAACTTCTAAACGATCACACTGGATATCTCGCCTCTATAGACAATTCTTCTTTTGTATATTGTTATCTTACGCTACCGCCCGCCTTATATAGCACGAAGAACAACATCCCTGTCTGCAAGCACGTCATGCAGTCGAACACGTATCCTGAACCAAAAGGCTACGTGCCGGCAGCAAACACTCATACGTGCAACACATGCACATATCTGCAACATTAGATAAAGGTTAGCACGTCATGCAGTCAGACACGTATCCTGAACTAAAAGGCTACGTGCCTGCAGCAAATACTCATACGTGCAAAACATGCAATCAGACACATATCCTAAGCAACAAAACTACGCGCCTGCACCTAACACTCATGCATGTAGCCGACACAAACAACATATCATTTCCCATATGCGTCACCCATTTGAAATATAAAAGTTAACTAACTAAAAATAGTACACAAACAAAGTATCCTTACTTTAGAAAATATTTAAAAAAATCGATGTATCGAACAATGCAAACAAATAATCTAAACAAACTTATTGACACTTCTCACAACAAAAACTTTTAAAATCAATTAACAACGTTAATGACATGCTATCCTATTTATAATCCTCACACACAAAAACCACGGTACCCTCATTTTATCCCTTCTAAATTGCTCTGGTAAGTTATTCGAACTGGCATTATTATTCTACTACTTTATACATAAGATTAACATTCAACACTTACTTCTCGAAATAGGCTTTCGCCCCGATTTATAAATAAAGCAATGCCCATACAAGCCAGCGTACAACACCACACCACAACTCACGCACCCAAGACACAACACCACAACTCACTCACCCAAGGCAAGATACAAAGGTTCTAAGAACAGCAATACCAACCCAAAAGGGAGGAAGAAGCCACGTAGGCCGAATGATGGGCTCCAAGACGGCGCCTTCAAGAAGGGAACGCCACCGTAGTGCCGCCACCGTCAGATCCAAAGATCGGAGTTTTCACCCAGAGTAGCACGAAGGACGGAGGGTAGCCACGACGATGCCTTCAAGAAAGAGATGGCACCCACAGGAGCCATCATCGTCACTCTGACCAACCAGACAGAGTCTTCACCCCGGGCGAGCACCCTCCACCCTCAATGCGTGGTGCGGGCAAGCCGTACCACCTCCATCAAACGGCGAACACTAGCTACCATGCCGCCCACACGACCATGATAGCCAGCTCGCACCCGAGCCAAGGGAGTCGCCCACAAACCCCATGGCTCCCACCACCAAGGCCGCCGCCCCAGAGACCGCGAACACGAACCTGTGGCAAGAGACACCACACCACGGAGCCGGCGAAGTGAGGAGCAAAGGTGAGTTTCAAAGAGCGGCGGAGGTGCAATAGGCGAGTGGACGGCGCCTCCGTCCCACCCGCCTGACACACCCCGAAGCCGACACCCAATTCTGGACCCGCCTGGCCTAGATTCGGGCACCGGCCACAACGCGGCAACACGAAGGAGTCCGTCCTCCACGGTCTCTCAGATGGGTGCCGACCGGACGGGCAGTAGGGACACACCAGGCCCGAGCAGGCCCGACCATGCCCTAATCAGGCCCGTAAAGTCCCCGCCGCCTGCTGCAGCACGAGTGCCGCCGCCACTCTCCAACCGAAACCAGTATCCTCACCAACCACCGCCACCACCACTGGACACGCCGTTGTGCGTTGCCACCACCCAACAGTAAGTTTCACTGCTCAACCTGCAAGAAGGCACCGATGTGCACCCACCCAGCACCAAGCTCGCCGGCGAACCTCACCCAGCGCCGCCTCTCCACCGCTCACAGGGACACCGGCAGAGGAGGACGACCCGCGCCGCCCAAAGCCCGCGGCCCGCGCCGCACGCAGCCTTCTGCCGCCAGATCTGGAGGACCAGACCGTGGCCCTCGTCACCAAGAGCCAGGACGCGCTCAACCACCCCGACGCCCGCCGCGCCGTCGCCAGGCCGAAGCCGGACGCCGCCACCCTGCCTCCCGTCGGAAGAGCCAGGCTCCGGCCCGAGGGAGAGGACCCACGACACCCCACCACGCGCGAGAGGACGAAGAAACCTCGCCGCCGCCGGTGTCGACCGGGCTTTGCCCGGCCGCGCCCTCTGGCAGCGGCGAGAGAGGAGAGTGACGGGAAGGGGCCGGCGGCGGGGGAGGATCTTGAAGGGGATCGTGTGCAGAAAACAAAAAAATTCCTAGCAACGATATCCTTAAACCAGCCAAGATCTACACTATGCAGATATAGTAGTACGGCGGATCGGAATACATACCCTCGTAGACCGAATAGCGGGGATTACGCTCCCGCACAAGCGTTGACGACGAAGACGACGTAGCCGACCTCTAGGTCGCGGAGAACTCGGCGCGACGAAGACGACGAAGATGACCTCAAGGTCGGGTGGAGGAAGTAGGCCTCCGAGTTCCGCTAGCGCAGCACCCCGCAGGGCATTACACACATACGGTGGAGACGACGACCTCCGAAGCTCCAGTCCAGGACGAGCAGCGGAAGACTTGGACCGGAACACCAGTAGCGCGGCAGCGGGCTATGGTGGAAGAGATGCCCTCATCCTCCTCGACGCAACTCCGACAAAGGGAATCACGAGATCGAGGATAAACAAGAGAATTAATTGGTGGATTAAAAGGCCAGGGGTGCCCCTTCTGATATAGGCTCCCGGGGGGAGCCAACCTTGCCAGCCAGGCAATGTGGGACTATCCCCCATTGCCTGGTGCGGCTAGGGCAGTGCGCCGGCCCTAGGTGGGCCCCATTTGTCCCACCTAGGCCGGCCCTCCCTCAATCCGAAGCCCTGGGGGGACTTTCCCCCCCTCATGGGCCTTCTTTCCACGAGAAGGCCCATTTAGGGAAACCAGCCTTTAAAAATTCGAAAATAAATATATAAAATCATATTTAAATATTAATTACACTAATTAATATCAAACATATTATATATAATTTATTCTAGCTCCGAAAACTCTTTCGTCGCTGCCCGATCTCCATCGGACCATTCACGGGACGTTCCCGGTGATCTCTTTCCTTTCCGGTAGTCTTGTCAAAACCCGTATAGTGTGTTACCCTAGCGGTTCGATATAATAACAGGTATGATCAAGACTCCTCTATGATCGACGACTAACTCGTAGGCCTGGACCCCATGAATTAATCCCTGTGTTATAACGAGTGACTTTCATCTATCAAACCTGGACGTCTAGTATTAAACCCTTTGTCATGGCGATACTTAGCGTGTCCGAGCATCATTATCAGATATCTCCATACCTAGCATGATCTCGTTACCGACATTGTTATCTTCTACTCGTCTATGATATTATGTCAGCTGGTAACCTAGTCACATGTTTGCAAACTCATTTGACATAATCTCACCAAGTGGGACCTAGAGTATCCATCCGGCCATGCGGACTGACAAATCCCGTTGTTGAACCCTCGTCTCAACTAGAGAAAATTGCAAACAACACCAATGTTTGGTGACAAAGTTGCACAAAACACAAAATCAAAACAACTTTTGCGTCTAGCCCCAACTTTTGATGTAATATGTTGCCGCAAGCCCAAATGAGTGTCTTAATGTACTTAACAACCGAGAAAATTGCACAGAACACCAATGTTTGGTGACAAAGTTGCACAAAACACAGAATTAAAATTATCTTTGCGGCTAACAATTTTTTTGTGTGTAATATGTTGCAGCTAGACCAAATAGATATCTTATGACTCTTAACAACGTATCTGACAGAGTGTGACAAAGTGAGGTTTTTATTTTATATAGTATGTGACAACGTATTTTAAATGAATGTTAATTAAAATTTTAGATACCATAATAAAAATATAGAAAAAATATTTCTATTTAATTTTATCGTACAATTATGTTGTACATTTTTCTAAATGTGATATATAGTATAAAAAGTTGGCCCCATTTGTTAGGTAATTGTTAAGTGCACTAAGACATTTATTTGGGCTAGCCGCAACATATTACACCAAAAGTTGGGGCTAGCCACAAAATCTGTTTTGATTATGTGTTTTGTGCAACTTTGTCACCAAACATTGGTGTTGTGTGCAATTTTCTCTCTCAACTACCCCATTCCGATACCCAAAAGTATCACCTATCATTGTCACACTATATAAGTTATGACGTTTGGTGCGATCAAAGTATCTTCCAGGGATAACAATAAGAGTTGATCTCACGGTCTTAAGGCGTAATGACTATGTCCTATAAATATTGGGTATGTCCATCACATCGTTACACCTGACGATATGACTTCCATTGCCGACCGGCGCCATGCCCTATGATCGGAAAACCTCGATCATCAACCGCGCAATGAAACTAGTTTTAGTAGAGGCTACTAGGGACCTGGTTGTTTATCTACCACACTTGTATTAATTTTTTCGCTTAATACAGTTATAGCATGGTATAAAACATATAATGAACGATTGAGATATTGCCAATAAACTATGTTTATTAAGTGTCTCTAGGGCATATTCCCTTCAGTCTCCCACTTGCACTAGAGTAACACTTAATCTAGTTTACAACTTGGTAAAAGCTCAACACCCATAGCATCTTAGTGCCTGCTCGCCTTGTGGAAGAGGAATACAGTCAATAGATCTCACACATTGAGACCTATATGTGCTTTGCAACACTTCTATGTCACCAAGTTTGACATCATCCCGTATCTTATGATGACGGTGAAATATATCCCAGTGGATGGAGTGAGACTCGAGCATTCGCGTAGCATGCGCCTTAAAAGTCTAAGAGATCTATTAAGGAGACCACCTACGCCCCGAAAACTGCTCAGTCCAATCCCACTTGCTACTTCTGAAGTCGCGATATATTTCTATACCTATGTAGATTATGCGATAGTGCATTCATATGCGACTTCGCAAACTAACCATGTCTATCTTCAAAATAAAGGACATCTCCTATATGCGATTTCTAGTCGTATGGGTCAGTGTCATAACTTGCATCATCGTAACCGCTTTACGGCAAGTTGTCTTTCCACTCTTACCCTTTACTAGAAAACATATCTTCAGTTCTCATAGACATTGAATAATTAACTTAACGTTTGTTTATTGATCCACACAAGGATCACTCTAGAACCTGTTCTTCAACCAAGAACTTGGGTCACACTAAGTCGAGCTTTCAGTCTGATAGCATCTATGTCTGATACATAGATAATGTCAAACATCATTTGCTATTACTGAAAATGCTAAGATAAGCTTAATATTTTACCTAGTCATACAACCAAGAACCTCTTTCTTCGCTTGTCCTATTCTGAAACATTTCAGAATCTTGACTTAGGAAATATTCCGACCTAATGTTATTAAGCCCCTTCTAATCTATATAATTATAAATCGGATGCCTAATACTCCTAACTTTATTTCATAGAAAATTTAATCACTTAAATAATCCTTTACACTATACTAGAGGATCTATGTCGTTACATACAAAATCACGAATGACACCTAGCTCCCACTCAAATATGCCTTCCGCATATAAGATCAAGGAAAAGCTACTTAGCTCCCACTCAAATATGCCTTCCGCATATAAGATCAAGGAAAGCTACTTTGCTCCCACTCACTTCTTTGCAAATGAAGGTTTCTTCAACTATTTTGGACAACTCCAAAATCCTTTGATCACATTATCAAAGTGAAGATTCCAGCTCTGATGTGCTTGCTTCAGCCCATGAATGGACCACTGAAGTTTGCATACATGTTTAGCATCCTCAGGATCATCAACTCTTTCTTAATGACACTATTAAGAAAAATGGTTTCCTTATCCATCTATCAATTTCTCATTCAAAATTATAGCGATTGCTAAACGACCCAGAATAGATTTAGGCTTCGCCACTTGAGACAAACTCTCATGTGGTCAACTTTTGAATCTGTCGGAACTGTTTCACGACAAATCGATCCTTCTCAATGTCTATTCTCTCATAAAATTCCATATACTATTAACATCCTAGATGTCATCAAGATCTCCCAAGTCATTACCTGGTAATCGTATATGGATTTTATTTCGGATCATATATGACTCATAGCCATTTCTCGGACTTAGGTCCACCATCTCTTCTTCGTAGTTCGTAGGTCTATCATATTCCATTAATATGACCTTCATAACAAGATTGGCGTAACACACAGTGTGGAACACAACCTCGTATGCCTACGCTCTTAGTATGAGCTCAGAACATCATGATCTTGAATCATCAGCTTTTTCAACCTATGGAGCCTGACACCGAAAACACTTTCGGTTGCGCCACTCTGATGTCTGGAGAAGAAGTTCACCAACTTTGGCTTGCTCTACTTTCTTTCTCACTTATATCCTCGGACAAGAAACTATTTCTTTCGCAAGGTATATCCCGGCAACTGTTTTTCCTATGTCGTGAGACATGTACCCAACTAACTCTTTAGGTAGGGTATGAAGGGGATCGTGTGCATAAAAAAAATCCTAGCAACGATATCCTTAAACTAGCCAAGATCTCCACTATGCAGATATAGTAGTACGGCGGAGATCGGAATACATACCCTCGTAGAACGAATAGCGGGGATTACGCTCCCGCACAAGCGTTGACGACGAAGACGATGTAGCCGACCTCTAGGTCGCGGAGAACTCGGCGCGACGAAGACGACGAAGATGACCCCGATGTCGGGTGGAGGAAGTAGGCCTCCGAGCACCGCTAGCGCAGCACCTCGCAGGGCGTTACACACATACGGTGGAGATGACGGCCTCCGAAGCTCCAGTCCAGGACGAGCAGCGGAAGACTTGGACCGGAACACCAGCAGCGCGGCAGCGGGTTATGGTGGAAGAGATCCCCTCATCCTCCTCGGCGCAAATCTGACAAAGGGAATCACGAGATCGAGGAGAAATAAGAGAATTAAATGGTGAATTAAAAGGCCAGGGGTGCCCCTTCTTAAATAGGCTCCCAGGGGGAGGCAATCTTGCCAGCCAGGCAATGTGGGACTATCCCCACATGCCTGGTGCGGCTCAAGGAGATGCGCCGGCCCTAGGTGGGCCCCATTTGGCCCACCTAGGCCGGCCCTCCCTCAATCAGAAGCCCTGGGGGGACTTTCCCCCCCTCATGGGACTTCTTTCCACCAGAAGGCCCATTTAGGGAAACCAGCCTTTAAAAATTCGAAAATGAATATATAAAATCATATTTAATCATTAATTACACTAATTAATATCAAACATATTTTATAGAATTTATTGTAGCTCCGAAAACTCTTTCGTCGCTGCCCGATCTCCATCGGACCATTCCCGGGACGTTCCCGGTGATCTATTTCCTTTCCGGTTGTCTTGTCGAAACCCCTTAAGTGTGTTACCCTAGCGGTTCGATATAATAACAGGTACGATCAAGACTCCTCTATGATCAACGACTAACTCGTAGGCCTGGACCCCATGAATTAATCCCTGTGATATAACGAATGACTTTCATCTATCAAACCTGGACGTATAGTCTTAAACCCTTTGTCATGGCGATACTTAGCGTGTCCGAGCATCATTCTCAGATATCTCCATACCTAGCATGATCTTTTTACCGACATCGCTATCTTCTACTCGTCTATGATATTATGTCAGCTGGTGACGTAGTCACATGTTTGCAAACTCATTTGACATAATCTCACCGAGTGGGCCCTAGAGTATCTATCCGTCTATGCGGACTGAAAAATCCCGCTGTTGACCCCTCGTCTCAACTACCCCCTTCCGATACCCAAAAGTATCACCGTTATTATCACACTAGATAAGATATGACGTTTGGTGCGATCAAAGTATCTTTCAGGAATAACAATAAGAGTTGATCTCACGGTTTTAAGGCGTAATGACTATGTCCAATAAATACTGGATATGTCCATCACATCGTTACACCTAACGATATGACTTCCATTGCCGACCGGCGCCATGCCCTATGATTGGAAAACCTCGATCATCAATCGTGCAACGAAACTAGTCTTAGAAGAGGCTACTAGGGACCTGGTTATTTATCTACCACACCTGTATTAATGTTTTCTCTTAATACAGTTATAGCATGGTATAAAACATATAATGAACAATTGGGATATTGCAAATAAACTATGTTTATTAAGTGCCTCTAGGGCATATTCCCTTCAGGGTATACTACAAAGATTAATCCATTTTAGGTTTGATTGCATCGAAACACTAAATTGCTGAAACGACAATCCAGGCTAAAAGCCATGCCATCACTCGTATGGTATTGTCTCCATGGATTCAAATGGTTTCCCTATTTGCTAACGTGAGTGTTTACGTTTCTACCATATGACTCTAATGATCACAATAATTCGGTAAGAGATTTATTTACCACACTCTATCCGATAGAGTGTAATTACGACGTCCTAACACACCATAACACTATGGTGTTCCATGCGACGTAATTTGTGGAACTCTTCTCACAAGTCTTCTAATGATGTGCCAACATTATAACTCAAATCTTCATTTCCTCGATCTACATCGTGGGAATTTGATTTTCTTGTTAAGTTTATTTCCTACTTCATTCTGAACTTTGTTTGATCGAATCAAAATCTCAGACTAACATTCCCAGAGTGGATATCCATATATCTACTCGGAATATTCATGAAGTCTATGAAATAAAGACTTCCACTACACGTTAAAGTACTTCATTGATTCACATACACCCATATGCACGATTCTCAACAAGCTATACTCAAAACGTTCAGTGAAGTTCACGAAATAAAGGTCTCCACTACCCGTCAATTACTTCATTGAACCACATACATCTCTATGTATGACTATCAATAAGTTATATGCCCGCTTTCCGAAAACGGTGTCACAGTTATTTTGCAAGTGTCAAAAGATCAAATCTTAGGACTTGTAGATCCATCCGGTATGGAGCTAATGCATTGACTATAACATTGACATGACTAAACGGTAGTGCCAGACATATGTGGTGTCTTTATTAAGTATGTATCCTTTGGCATTAATATTATGAATGTGGGAGCTTCTACCATCTAAATTCAGATCGGCATATGATCATTACTTCATAAATATAGGACACCAAATTTGTCACTATCATGTATGAACAAGTGTCTCGTTAGAGGAGACACACTTGTAACGATCATACTAACAGGCGATCATAAAGAATTTATTCAAATGGTAGATCTGGAGGGAGAGTGTCTATAGCCATCACAACAACTTGACTGCCATTATCAACACGCAATGTCGCCTCATCCTTTCAAGCTACTCAAGCAGTAAACCTGGTTTTCACAAAACATGACTAGTTTAAAACTTAGTCACTACTGCGAGTACTTGCTTAGCTAAAACATTCATAACATGTATATCATATATACACCATCATCATTGATGACTTCCGGCGATCTGTTTCATTTTCTTGATACTTCCACCGTAATCAAGAACCATGATGGTGAACGATTCCCCTTGCATGACATAGTCTATGACAGAGGATTTGCACTTGGCAACGATGTCTGTCATCCAGTGATTGAGCTGAGCGAGGCGTCTCAATGTTCATTAAGTATGAACATATGTCATTAAGTATGACTGCCACGTGCTCCCTCAATGTGTGTATTCTCTTCCATCTTGGTTGAGAAGACAATCAGTCAACGTACTGATAAACTTCATCAACCCAACGTTTGGGGTACCCCGAGTTTAGCGACCATATCATATGTTCGCGATCTAAAAAACTCGTACCCACCGTTGGTTCTCTATGGCAGTGATCATAGCATACACTGGACTATGATGATATCATCCGCATAAAATCTGATAATCCAAATTATCTTTTGTCAGCGGAATCTCCGGGGTTATCTCCTACCGGGTATTGTAACACAAAG
Organism: Poa annua; assembly: GCA_026929855.1. Taxonomy (NCBI): domain Eukaryota; kingdom Viridiplantae; phylum Streptophyta; class Magnoliopsida; order Poales; family Poaceae; genus Poa; species Poa annua. Next base: position 82,321,840 of record CM049430.1, read on the forward strand.
AGCTAATGGTTTAAACAAGGAGTATCCTCAAGCTAAAGCATAAAAATATGAAGTTTGGACCCAACCTTTTAAGTTTCTCAATCGCAGGAATGCGCCTAATTTGAAAAGATGCTATCACAATGGTTAATATAAACAAAAGTTTGCAAAACAGACTCTGTTCATTATATTCTGAGTTCTAGTATTTTAGAAAATAACTATCCGAACTCCCACTCAAACAAACATCCCTCCTGGTCGTTTAAGCGGTTACACGACCCCTATCCATTGCACCACCCCTCATCATCAGAGCCGGCGGCACAACTTCAAGAGTAGACAATTTGTCCGCCACACCAATTTTGTGACTCGTGCTCGACCTTTCGGTCTCCCTGTTCCGAGGCCATATTTCTGAATATGCTAGGCTCGCCACCAAAAACCTCCACGCTGACGCTTGTGCAACATGGCTTACACCCACTGTATGCGAACGACGAGATGTCTGACACCCGATCATCACGGTCTGCCTCATAACGTAGAACTTTCTTGGTGGTGCGCATTGGAGGGAGAACACTAGTGGTATTTTGAAGGGATCATCTTATATAGCTACCGCCGTGTAACTAATATATACTATATATACAATCACACAATATAAGATGCACACAAAACATTAAATGTAATGCAATGTGATATAGTTCAATGCGCCATGGTCTTCTTGGGGCCCGCAGTTTATAAACAATTTAATAAACCTACCTTGACCATATTACATAGTCCCTGCAAAATAAAGTTAGATGCTTCTACTTTATCTTTTGCATATTTTACGTGGCTAGGGGCTTTTGTAAATAGAACCGCTTCATAGCTACGAACCTTATGACCACAACAACGATTGCATGTTTAAGCATCCCTTTCGGGCCCTCCATTGAAAATGTAAGACCAACTAAAAGAGAGAGAAACAGGCACCCGCCAGGCACAGATACGGTACAAGTCGTATGTCAGTAGTGGAACCAGTCTCGCGTAAGTGTACGCGTAAAGTCGGTCCGGGCCGCTTCATCAACTCGATGCCGCTGGAATCACAAGTGCACGCTAGAGGATAGCAAATAACAGGAACGGTGCCCCCGTGCAGAACACGGGTTCTAACAGCGTACAGCTATATCTACGATAGATCGGCTCTGATACCACTGAAGGGGATCGTGTGCAGAAAACAAAAATTTCCTAGCAACGATATCCTTAAACTAGCCAAGATCTACACTATGCAGATATAGTAGTACGGCGGAGATCGGAATACATACCCTCGTAGACCGAATAGCAGGGATTACGCTCCCGCACAAGCGTTGACGAAGAAGACGACATAGCCGACCTCTAGGTCGCGGAGAACTCGGCGCGACGAAGACGACGAAGATGACCTCAGGGTCGGGTGGAGGAAGAGGCCTCCGAGTACCGCTAGCGCAGCACCTCGCAGGGCATTACACACATACGGTGGAGATGACGGCCTCCGAAGCTCCAGTCCAGGACGAGAAGCGGAAGACTTGGACCGGAACACCAGTAGCGCGGCAGCGGGCTATGGTGGAAGAGATCCCCTCATCCTCCTCGGCGCAACTCCGACAAAGGGAATCACGAGATCGAGGAGAAATAAGAGAATTAATTGGTGAATTAAAAGGCCAGGGGTGCCCCTTCTTATATAGGCTCCCGGGGGGGCCAACCTTGCCAGCCAGGCAATGTGGGACTATCCCCCATTGCCTGGTGCGGCTAGGGTAGTGCGCCGGCCCTAGGTGGGCCCCATTTGGCCCACCTAGGCCGGCCCTCCCTCAATCCGAAGTCCCCCCCCCCCCTCATGGGCCTTCTTTCCACCAGAAGGCCCATTTAGGGAACCAGCCTTTAAAATTCGAAAATAAATATATAAAATCATATTTAAATATTAATTACACTAATTAATATCAAACATATTATATATAATTTATTCTATCTCCGAAAACTCTTTCGTCGCTGCCCGATCTCCATCGGACCATTCACGGGACGTTCCCGATGATCTCTTTCCTTTCCGGTTGTCTTGTCGAAACCCCTTAAGTGTGTTACCCTATCGATTCGATATAATAACAGGTACGATCAAGACTCCTCTATGATCGACGACTAACTCGTAGGCCTGGACCCCATGAATTAATCCCTGTGATATAACGAATGACTTTCATCTATCAAACCTGGACGTCTAGTCTTAAACCCTTTGTCATGGCGATACTTAGCGTGTCCGAGCATCATTCTCAGATATCTCCATACCTAGCATGATCTCGTTACCGACATCGCTATCTTCTACTCGTCTATGATATTATGTCAGCTGGTGACCTAGTTACAATGTTTGCAAACTCATTTGACATAATCTCACCGAGTGGGCCCTAGAGTATCCATCCGGCTATGCGGACTGACAAATCCCGTTGTTGACCCCTCGTCTCAACTACCCCCTTCCGATACCCAAAAGTATCACCTATCATTGTCACACTATATAAGATATGACGTTTGGTGCGATCAAAGTATCTTTCAGGAATAACAATAAGAGTTGATCTCACGGTCTTAAGGCGTAATGACTATGTTCTATAAATACTGGGTATGTCCATCACATCGTTACACCTGACGATATGACTTCCATTGCCGACCGGCGCCATGCCCTATGATCGGAAAACCTCGATCATCAATCGCGCAATGAAACTAGTCTTAGTAGAGCCTACTAGGGACCTGATTGTTTATCTACCACATATGTATTAATGTTTTCGCTTAATACAATTATAGCATGGTGTAAAACATATAATGAACGATTGGGATATTGCCAATAAACTATGTTTATTAAGTGCCTCTAGGGCATATTCCCTTCAGATCAAGAGTTCCTCCCGTCGCCACGCGGAGGCGACGAGAGAGGAACGCTTCTGATTGGAGGCAATCTTCGGAATCCAAAATACCGCTAGCCCTTTACTGCATTTTGGTGTTGTGTCTTGGGTGCGTCCATTCCACGCCGCGCCAAATTCAACTAGTGTAGCTTTAAGTTCTCAAGGCCCCCCACTTTGGTCGTCATCCATTTGAGTAGAAGCCTCCTCTTGTAGCCGGTGGCCCGATTGAAATGTGAACTGAGTTTTAGCCAAGACTAGCTCACTCAATTTTGATTATTCATAGCTCGAACTAGCATAGTATGTATATGATCCTCACCTAGAATGACAATTACAATAGTTTGTTACCTGTTGCATTTTAGAACGGAAAACAGGTTATACCTTGTAGCAAGCGTGACAATATTTGTGTTTTACATGGAAGTATACACAATTGCCACATTTAGGCAATCACGTTGTCACCTTACGTTTACTTCCTTGTGTCTGATAAGGCAATATTTTCGTACTACTTGACAAAACAATAGGGGAAAAAGTCTAAAATGACTCCCGTTTGAAAGCGGTGCATTTCCAGCTGCTCATCGACAAGATTGGTTCCATATTGGCAGGATGATGGACGAAGCACTTCACTAGGGCCGGCAGGGTCATCCTATGCCGTTCAGTGCTCACATCCATGGTTCTCTATCACTTGGCAGTTTTCATACTTCCCAAGTGGGTGCTCAGAAGAATCAAGAAGATCAAGAGAGGCTTTTTGTGGATGAAGCCGGGAGCACCGCCGGGTCCTAGGCCGCACCCCTTGGTGAATTGGAAGATTGTTTGCAGACCCAAAGAGCTTGGCGGGTTGGGGGTGTTGGACCTCGAGAGGTTTGGGCGAGCCATGCGCCTTCGTTGGCCATGGATTACGTGGACGGACGCGAGCAGACCTTGGCACGGGATGGATACGCCGTGTGATGCAACGGACATGGTTTTGTTCAGGGCGTCCACGGATGTCACGCTAGGAGATGGAGAGCGATGTCTCTTCTGGCATGACCGCTGGAGGCATGTTGGGGCGATGCGCTTTCAGTTCCAAGGACTTTACGACATTGCCACTAGGAAAAGAAGAACCGTGAAGAAGGAGTTCCATCAGAACAACTGGATCACGGCTCTAGCAAACATTTCCACCGCTGCCCAGATGACGCAGTTTGTTCGGCTTTGGGGCATTCTGCAGGGGGTGGAGCTCACCCAGGAGCCGGACTCCATTCGATGGAGATGGACGGAGTCGGGGGTCTTCTCAGTGGCGTCAGCTTACAGCTGCCAGTTCGTTGGCTCTTATGCCCCTTTCCGCACGGGGAAGTTCTAGAAGGGCCATGCCGAGGCCAGGTGCCGCTTCTTTGCTTGGTTGGCCCTCCATGGGAAGGTCCTCACGGCTGACAATTTGGCCATCAGGGGATGGCCGCATGATCCCATCTGCAAGTTATGTAGGATCCACCCTGAGACGGTGCGGCACTTGACGCTAGACTGTCATTTCGCCACTGCCGTTCGGGAGCAGGTCTTTGCGTGGGTCCGTACGATTGGCACCCCACCACCTCCAGGGGGAGGTGCCCCAACTCGTGGTGGGACTATACTATTGCGGGCATCCCAAAGGAAATGTGGAGACAGGCGAGCGGGGCGATCATCTACTCCATCTGGGGGGTATGGAAGGAGAGTAACCGGCGTATCTTCCAGAATACCGCGTTGCAAATCCCCCAGGTGGCCGCTTTGGATCAAGGAGGACATCGACCAAAGGGCTCTCGCGCACACACAGGACCCAGGAGATGTGCCTGCCTTGTAGTGTGGTCTGGTTTGTTTTTCCCTTTTTCTTTGTTTCGGTGGACCGGGTTTCCTGTAATTAAACTCTTTTCTCCTATCTAATCGAATGGCAAACGACTGCTTTATCCTCAAAAAGTCCAAAATGGAATAAAGAAAAGCTAACAAAAACCAGACCCAGCACTAATAAACAAATATCATACTCGCTCCTTTCCAGAATGTAGTACATATGCGATTTTCTTTTAAGTCAAGCCGTATACATTTTGACCAAATTTATATTAAAAAATATCAACGTCTAGAATACCAAATTAATACTATTCGATTCATCATGAAGTATGTTGTCATATCTCATATGGTATACATTTTGTAACGTAGAAATAGATAATTTTCGCAATAGGCTTGATCAATGTTTACACGGTTTGACTTTTCAAATATCTCATGTGCACTATTTTATGGCAAGGCAGCATAAACATTAGTAAGGTCCAAGTAACACCGACATATCCTTGAAAACAAAATAAGAAGAATAAAAAATAATATATTTCTCTGAAGTATTCATGATCAGAATATATGCCATGTTGCTAGCTCAAGAAGTTTCTGACTGCAACTGATAGGTCCCTATTAAGCTGTGATAATATACACCCGCGGCATAAACAGTAGCAGGAAACAACACATGCCTAAACACCTATGCATGTCTAGACAATCCCTCACACTAAAATGTCGTCAGCAGAGTCATTTCCATCTTCAAGATTCCCAGCAAGTAAGTTGGTCAGAGTAAAGGTCACCGGTTCTCCCTTCTTCCAGGCAAGCTCACGTTTCTTCAATCAATCTGCTGGACACCACTGACTAGTTCCATGGATAAGTTTCTATTAAACTGTGTTTTTTGGCGTAAAACAGGTCTGACTGGACTTCAATGGTAAACTTTGCAAGCGCTATCAGCACCCTGGTAGCGACTGAGCTGATAAGCTTGCATCAGAATCGGGGCAATGCTGCAGGTAGGCCTGATGCAGTGACTGAGTCGATGCGGAAGCTGATAAACCCATCCCTGAGTCGCCTCCGTGCTGCAGCTGGGTGTGTTGTGGTGAGTGGGGCACCATGGTAAATAGGCTCGGCCCTGACTCCGTGCGTTGACTCAGGTAAGGGTACTGCTGCCCTGACCCTGAAGAGCCAGGATGATAGCTTGGAGACCCATGGTCGGAACGAGGGATGCGTCGTGAACCCAAGTACTGTACGGAAAATCCGTAGCTGGAACGAGAGACATGTTCTGTTGTATATCTGATGCTGATCGGCGGAGACAAATGCCCTCCACCCAGAGAGTCCTCAGATGCAAGATGTGAAGTGTGAGACCATGGGGATGACATGTTTGCAAGGTCTACATTGCTCCTACTTGTACTGATGGAAGGTGAGTTGGAACAAGATCTGCATGGATTATAAGTGCGGTGCATACTGGAATTGGAGTGAATGCGGGGTATGGACCGTGATGAAGGATGCCGACTTATCGACCTGGTGGGAGATGCTGCTACTATTGACCGGAAAGAAGACAGAGCCGTCGATTCAGCAGGCAAGTAAATGGCAGAAGAAAGCAACGGGGTAGACTCTGATGCAGGGGCGTTCGACGCTCCAGCATTTGCATCCCTCTTACATACAGGGCAGAATGTTCTCCATGAAGTGAGCCACAGGTCCACGCAAGCAGCATGAAACTCTGTAAGATGACACAGTCAAGTATCAATGCACTGGTTAAAAAAAATCTTCAGATAACACAAGGATCAGTGCCACTGTAACACTCAAGTTTTGGATCTCATAGTGTAGATTTATATCTACACCAAGAGACCAGGAAACAAAAGAAGCCCAGCAAGAACATATTTAATAAAGTTTATATTTCAAACCAACAAGGGGATATATGAAGTTCTATGGCCATTACGATGGAAGTTTTTATGAGTGACACCATACACTTGCTACTTTCTAGTTGTAATATAAAGTGTTTTTCTATGGCCATTACAATGGAAGTTTTTAAAAGTGACACCATACCCTTGCTACTTTCTAGTTGTAATATAAAGTGTTTTTCTATTTCATAACCTTATTAAATCAATAATGGATAGTAGAGATCGATTAATCTGGTTGTACATAAAATGCACATGCATCGAGATCCCAAACCATCAGTCCTACTATGCTACGTTATACGAATTAGAAAGTAGTTGTGAACTTGTTATCATTAAATGTGAGAAGAACATACTGTGACGGCAAGGCAGCACCCTTATCTTCTCACCAACACTGTAGTCTTCTAAGCAAATGGCGCATGTTGACGATGTACAGTTGTCTTCTTCAACTTTTGTAAAAATAAGACTTGGCATTGCCTTCACTAGTTGACTGCTCATTCCATGAAATTCTCGTGCTGCAGAGATTTCAGCTCTGTCCCTCCTTATCTGGTGTCTTCTCACAAAGAAACAAGTGGCTAGGACAGCAGACATAGCAAGCAGTGCTGTGAAAGAAATTGCCATGATTGACAAAGCTGAGTTCACATGGGTTGATATTATCCACAACTGAGCATCACTTTGACCTGAATATTTCTTTAGCACCTCTCCTGTGGCCTTGGAGATGAAGACAGCATATATGTCGATTCCAAATGAGTTTCCAGCCACTGTTAACACTTCTTAGTCAAAAACTGTTGCAAATATGTGTACTGAATATATAATATGGGAGGACACAGTCAGCTACTACAAAATCGCACGGTACCCCACATTATGGTTTACAGTTGATTTATGCTCTGTATCTTAGTGAGGCATAATCTGCACAAGGTTGCTAGTACTTCTAGTCATTTAAATTTTGTGACAAAGGAAATTTTGCACACCTTTTTATTACTCTCACCTCTCTACTGTATAAATATCAAAGCATTATGGAGTATAAATATTTAAATCAATGAATCCTGCATCGTATATGGGATGATCTGAGCAAAGCGTTATTAGAGATATATACACCATAAAAAAATGATGTCAAGACTAAATGGAAGAGTCCAGGAACATTACTTGAAACAAGGACACCGTGGTCTTTGTTATCATATACTATCACAGCCTTGAATCCAGCATTCTGAGCATTTCTAACTTTATCATCAAACTGGCAGCCACCTCTTAAAATTAATGCAAATGGTGACATAGGACCTTCAACTGCTCTCTTTCTTAGAGGACTGCATGCATCCACAGGCTCCACGATGTAAAGTACACCATTTACACCTGAACCTTTCACTGCTGGAGCTGCAAAAGATTGAAATGTCAATAGATTTTTTGTAATACAGTCACAGATAGATCGAATCAAGAAATAAAAGTGATTGAACAAGTGCAAATTACTGCACATAAGCTAACAAAAGTAGAGCTACAGTTCACACTCGTCTAACAACCAGGGGAAAGGACAAGCAATTAGTCCATTCATCCCGTCAAAAAAAAAATTAGTCCATTCATGGGTGATGACTCAAAACTATCAACTAAGCATAAAAACCCAGTACGCTGCAATAACAACTACAGAAAGTAGTCGCACTGTGATAATTAATCAACAAGGATACTGCATAATGTGTAGCACTTACTAAATGTTGCCTCGACATCATTGAATGACAAGGTCGTGTTATTTGATATCAGCACCACATTGCAAGCTCCAAGCTGAGGCATGAGGCAAATAGCTGCAAATAACCAGAGGGGAAATAATCTCCCTCGCCTTGAACAGTTCATCTTGTCAGAGCTCCCTTTCTTCCGTGCAACTAACAGAAGAGCAAACACTGATGCGCCAATTGAGAACTTGAAACCAGCGAGATACACACGCGCGCCCTCTTGCTCCAAAGCACCAATCTGCAACAAGCCCTGCAAATTGCATTCCTAAAATTAAGCCAGCAAACAAAATAAACAGCAACGTTGTAATCGTGCGAGAAAATATTTGCAGTTGTAGCACTCAATCGTAAGCACACAAAGCCGAACCCTGTAAAACTTGGACAAAAATAGATGTTTTTTTTATGGGACGAAACGACCTAGCTCCAGAGCCGCGGTATACTCCAAAATTATCCAGAGAAACAAAGAAATCCTACTAGGCTACTATTACATATCCCTAGCTGCAGGTGGAAATCATCATCCAATACTAACAGGGAACAACAGTCGGGCTAAAAGATTGCACTTTTAGCTCAAATCCAACCAAAATAACAGCTAACAACGGCGGTATCTCGTAATTCCGTCGGAATTGCCCCGATTCCGCCACGAACGTAAACCTGCAACGTTCGAACCTATCTTCGGACACCACAAAGCATCAATCAACTAAACGGCGAAAAGGCTGGCGGATTTTTCACCTGGAAACAGAGAAGACGAAGGGGGCTGGGAATCGGCCGGCGGGGTTACTGCGTGCGAGGCTGGGGGGAGACCTGAAGACAGAGGGGCGGCGCGGGGATGGAGACGTCAGCTGCCATGGGAGGGGTTGGGACGGGAAGGGGATAATCGGCCGTGGGATTACGCATAGGTGGCGAGATTGACGGCGAATTCAAGGGAGGGGAGACAGGTAGCGAGAGAGAGGGAGAGAGGAGAAGTCGAGATTGGAAATTGGATTTGCGGACCTTCAGCTCTGCCTCGCCTCTCGATCCGATTTTCTTGTTAAATCATTTTCGTGCTCCTGCCTCTCCGTCTCTATCCCTGGATACTACTCCCTGTTATTTTCAGCATCAGCATCCTGGCAATGTTCGTGGGGATCAGACAACAGGCAGAAATTAACGACCCCGCAAGTATAGATGTAAAAGTGTTAAAAAATGTACTCTAGCTGCAAAAAATCGTTAATCGTTGTGCTACTCCAAAGAGAGATAACCTGCAGCTGCAAGTAGCGGTAGAAAAATTCAGACACGGTTGCAGTTTTGGAGAGTTCCTTTCCTTTCCCTGTCTTCTGTCACATCTTTGTGGGTTTTCTGTTTTGCTGCACGTCATTTTCATGGTAGTGTTGACCTGATATTTTTGGTAGGAGTGGTCTCCGAAATTACTACTCCATCCGTTCCATTTATTGGTAGAGGTAGCATTCGGCTCTGAATTGATCACTCTGTCCCACTAACTGCCTAATGAGCAAACAAAGCCAGGACTGCATTAGTCTTGCATTATCATCTCATATTCTCATCCGGATTATTTATGCGAGCAGCGAGCTAATCACAGGTGTTTCGGACAGGTGTTTGTGCGCGTCTCTAAAGTCCAGCCGACATTGATCTCAATCCACTTCTCTTGATACATCTGTAAGCACCTCTGGCTTTCACTAGAAGGCGAAACAATCTTATTTGTGTCTTTCAGGAGGACAGGATGATGCAAAATAAAAACAGACACATACCTCCAAAAGTCTTGTAAGTATCTGAACTCTCATAAGCGACCTAGGGTTCCAGTTCTCCGACGAAGGGATGAGGATCAATAATCAGCAATTGAACGGCATCGACTATCAACAGTAGAGGAACCCAAAAGCGTGATGTTATTCTCGCCCCTCTAAGTTGTGCAAATCTTAAGGTAATATTCACGACACGGGAATTGTCGTCTCAATCCCTCACAAGACTAGCGCAATCTATCAACAACTACCATCTATCCACACCAGCGAAGGCAAAAAAAAAACTCATTGGATCTTAACGAATTCGTAGGACACACAACTCCACACACTTCCCGTTATGGCTAAGAGTATCATGGAACAATGATCGTGCAGAAAGTATTTTGGAACGTAAGGGAGCATCTAGGCAGTACTAGTAGATTGTCGACTAGCGGGGTTCCTCTTTTTATTTACGCATGCAACATGGGACCACAAACCATTGGTTATTTAGGGGTGCTTGAAATCAATGTGTTCCTTACGCTTGTCCCCTTTTTGTTACCTACGCATTGTCCTCAAAAACTAGTGGGGCTCCCCTTTTTGTTACTTACGATTGCAAGTCGAATGTTAGAGCTCAAGAAGATTCATGCAGAGTTCCTTCCTAGCACCTCTTGAGTCTTCCTTGATGTGCCCTATTCCTTTGTATCTAGGTTGCTTTTATTTTGCCAACCTGTATGTCACATGATGTTTGTCTAACTTTGGCTAAGTTGTATGCCGTAGTGTTATGATGCAGTTTGTTAACTCAAAGCTGGACAATAAAAGTATTTTATCTAAGAACAACGATAGATGGTTGACATCTTATACAACTAAAAAGCAAATTAGAAACTTAGAGACAAACTTCACGACAAAGACGAACAACTTGTTACAACATCACATGTATTTATGCGAGTAGCGAGCTGATCACAGGTGTTTCGGACAGGTGTTTGTGCGTGTCTCTAAAGTCCAGTCGACATTGATCTCAATCCACTTCTCTTGTTACATCTGTAAGAACATGTAACAATCATATTGTGTCTGTTAGAAGGACAAGGTTAGGAGGATGGTTGTGGTTTAACGTCGGTGTTTCTCATTTAGACTTCTTTAGTCCTTGTTTATCTCAGGATTTTTTTTTAGTTCAGAGGGGAATATCCTGCATCCCGAAATATCTCCACTAATATGTTTACCTCAGGGGTATTTTCGGGGTTCGGAGGGGATAATCCCCAAATATCCCCCACAAACCACACTAATTTTGTCCAAACCAAAAACTCTAGTGCATACTTGTATTTTAGGGAAAGAGTATTTGTGGGGATGTGGTGTTCACCCAATCCCCTCTCATCCTCACTCTTCCCATCCTCGATAAAACGCTTCAAGTAAACAAGGCCTCAGTAGGAGGCAACGTTCCCGTCGACAGCGAGTTGTCTGTGGTGATTTCGTCAATCTTAAGATCTGACCCGTCGGCTCAGTATATCGGAGGTGCTCATAGGGGTAGGCTGTGCATGCGTGCGTTCATAGGGTGAGTGTGTGTGCGTGTATTGAGCGTTTACGTTGTTATGTGTTTCTCAAAACAAAAAAAGATAGGTTGATGCATGTTAGGAATATGCAACTTGTATTACCAGGGGGCCAAAGGCTACAATATATAGTACATCTGACTTGGGGAACACGAAAGTAAATCTAGTCTAATACGGACTCCTAGACCAATACTAATACTCCTTAACACCCCCCCTCAAATGCAAAGCGTATGCAATAGCATTGCATTTGAAGAAGTGTAAACTAGAAAACAAAAGATAATCCAAAATCCGCGTCTTGAGAGTATCGTCATCGCATGAAGAGTCTTCAATAACCTATGAAAGTCAAGCCAAAGTGGATAGCGTCGATCGAAGAAGAAGACCGACATAGACCAAAAATCGATCAAGAGAAGAGCATGTCACAAACGATCATAGCACAAGCAAACGATGGCGAAAGAAGCTCGCGACAAAAGAATGTGCGTAGATCAATGACAATGCGAAACGAGGCCACAAAAATCGTAGAGGACCAGGACCGAGAAAATGAGGCCACAAAAATCCTATAAAAAGGACCAGGACCGAGGAGTGGAGGCCACAAACAGGACCGAAAAGAGGAGGCCACAAAAATCCAATAGTAGGATCAGGACCAAGAGGAAGATGAGGCCACAAAAATCCTATAAAAAGGACCAGGACCGAGGAGTGGAGGCCACAAAAATCCTATAAAAGGATGAGGACCAGAAAAGAAGGCCACAAAAATCCTATAAAAGGATGAGGACCAGAAAAGAAGGCCGACAAGAAAAAAAGGTATGATGGACTCTCCTGACATGAATGAAACACAAAAAAAAAACGGATTTGGTGGATGCAGCGGGAAAAAAAAACATAGAAGACGACGTATGATCGTCCTTGCAGAGCGCCGGCGGGTTTTTAGGCGATGTCGAGAGACCACGTGGATGTAGACCTTGGCGATGATTTGTTGATGGCGATGAACTCGATGATAATCTTGATGAGTCGTACAGCTTGACGTAGATGTTCAGATTGATGTAGTCCAGCTCGATGCGGTGCAGATCGGACGGCTCGATGTAGTGGCGACGCACGGAGACGGATCATGTTCCCGGCGCTACTTGTTGAAGACGGAGAAGCGCCGCTTGTTGTCGTGGATGCATGCATCTACTAGCGTATGTAGATGACATCTCCTGGTGCATGCATACATGTTGTCTTCTTGTGCATGGATTTCACGGCTTGATGCATATAGCCGTGCGTGCGCCTGATGCTTGATGCTTGATGAAGCCTTGTGCGTGCTGCATGTCGGAGACGAGGCCACGTTCACGACCTGCGGGTGGCCGCCGGCCGTGTAGCGGATATGCTGGAGTCGAAGGAGCGCCACACCGATCTGCTTGTACTAATTTTCGCCGGAGAACGAGGGGATCTAGATGATTTAAGGATTTATTTGGCTACTTCGGATCTAGGCTATGGAATAAAATCGAAATCTATTTGATCTAATCTAAAGAACTGATCCGATCTTTGATCGAAATCGGGTGCCGCGCCCCCGAAGAGAGATTAATCTCCCCGGGGGCGGCGCGATACGGAAGTGTTTAGAACCCTAAGATCGGCGTCGTGAGACTAACCGCTCTGATACCATGTTAGGAATATACAACTTGTATTACCAGGGGGCCAAAGGCTACAATATATAGTACATCTGACTTGGGGAACACGAAAGTAAATCTAGTCTAATACGGACTCCTAGACCAATACTAATACTCCTTAACACCTAGCACCTCTTGAGTCTTCCTTCTCGCGTCCCATTCCGTTGTAGCTAGGTTGCTTTATTTTGCCAAACCGTATGTCATGTGATGTTTGTATAACTTTGGCTAAGCTGTATGCAGTAGTGTTGTGACGCAATTTCCGAACCTAGTTGCTTTGTTAACTCAAAGCTGAACAATAACAGCGTTTTATCTGAGGACAACGGTAGATGGTTGACATCTTATACAACTAAAAAGCAAATTAGAAACTTAGAGACAAACTTCATGACAAAGATGAACAACTTGTTACAACATCACATGTGTATAAAAGCGGGTTCCTTGACATCCGCAATGGTAAACATGCAAATTGCCCGGTAAGCTACCGATAAATTTGACTACCTATAAGGTAAAAGTGTTGGCACTTTGGCACAATTACATGGCTAAAATTCGTAGTTGATATTGAAAAAATTATACGCTCGGGTTCTTGTGATACAACTCCCTTTTCTATTCTCCTTTTAAAAAAAACCAACATAAAATACTACTACAAAAAAAGATGGAAAACTATGTTGGGCTGTTTCCAGCAGACCGGCCCGCCAAACAGCCCAACAAACTTTACATGACCAAATTAATTGCAAAAAGGATCTTGAATAGATAATAGAAAAGCAATCAGGTCCTAGCTAAGCTCATCAGCAACTTAGCGACACATGTAGAGCAGAACTCCACCGAGCATTTGGGGGCAGCGTCTCCTCGTAGACGGAGGCTGCTTCCCTCGGCGGCGGCGCGTACGTAAACCGGGGTCCGACGTGGAGGAGATGGACTCCGGTTCGTGTGCGCGTGGGCGGCAGGGCAGCAGCAGGAGGCTCGCTGGAAGGCAGCGGCTTTGGGAGGATGCGGGGGAGTTGGGTGGCGGCGTGCTAGGGGCGGACGAGCTTCGCTCGGGGAGGATGAGCACGACCAGCGGGAGGAGCAAGCTGGAGGGGAATGCGTTGCGTGCACCGGAGCCCGGAGGGAAGGTAGGATCAGGCTGGGCTGGTTGGACTGATAGCAGAGCAAAGCAAGATGTCAGGCAGAAGAACCGAAACAGATTGTTTTGTTGGTTATTAGTTGCCATCTGCTCTCTGCTGTACTAGGGCTACTCCGATCAAATGGTTATACTCAAGGCTCTCAAATGCTCAGAGCAAATATGTCCTGATTATGTTTGCCAGATGCAGTGGTAGAGGCTATCAAATGTTTCTGCTGTCTTGATGCATCATGGTTTAGACTCAAGATATGAACTCTTGTGTCGGTAGTACATACACGAGCGATACAATTCCAGCCAGTCTATAGACTACTCCCGACTGACTCGGCCCTAAACTCTCTGAACCATGGACTGGGTGACACACTCGATCGGAGGCCCGTATCATGCAATTTCTTACAATCAGCTATATGAAGGAATCGAGCTGCATAGTGCTTGTATCCATAGCCAAAAACAACTTGTTTGCTGCCTTCCTCCCAGTTGCCAGATTTCCTTCCACCAAAAGCAACTTGTTTGATGCCTAAGTGTCTGCAGTTTTCGGCAAAATCGAAAGACTGGTTCAGTTACAATGCAAGATGCTGGTTAAATATGGATAACAGTGAATCACATTTGTAATGTATGTTATCTGTTATCAAATGGCATTGCCCAATGGTACACCCAAGTGTTGTACTTGGCATGCTGGCAGCGCACTAGCAGTCTCAAATTACAGGGCACTAGCATGAAAAGAAAATCGGTTCGTTCCAGTTTCCAGAAGACTAAGGACTGTCACTGCCTCACTGCGTTCCTAGCAAGAGGAGGACACTTGAATGGAAGCTATATATCCCTATTCGATTGATCTTCAAATCTGCACTGGCATGAACAGTAGTACTCATGCGACTGATTAGAGGAATTTTAACAGGTCAGTGTTTAATTGGTACTGCTAGCCGAGGATACTCTGCTAATTTGTTCAGTTGACAGAAATTACAATCTTTGTTATCATATGAAATGTTTGTAATAAGGAGCTGATATTGTTGATCTTTGGTAATAAAGAACTGGCATTTGGCGCCTTACCCAAACGAGAAATAAATTCTATATAATTTCTTTGTCTTTATTATGGTGGAAACTTTTCTAGAGGGAGCAATACTAACGTATCTGTTCCTCTCCTCCAAACAGTCCGGCTGGGAGGCCGTGGTGAACGTCCGGCTGGGACATAGGCTATCGCTGCATGCCTGCATCACCAAGCCAAGGTAGGATTGCAAAACCGTTGTCTTTTGACGACCAAGGATAATGGCTCCCAATTTGCAGTAGTGAAACCAGAGTCATAGAGGTTTAACTGTAAAACCATTTTTGAAGCATACTAATGGAAAGATCATCCGTAGAGCAGGGTGCATCTCTGAGCCAAAGAGCACAACTCGATAGCATGCATATCTTGCCACTGACATTCAGACAACAAATGTTCAGTTGACTCTTTAGATCCACGAAAAGTTTTTCCTGGCAGAACGGCACCGAAAAAAACTTATCTTGAGTGCTTCTCTAACCTTCCTCAAAGATTTATATGGGGAAGCTACCCGTGAATATTTCAAATAAGTTTATAGGGGTAAGACTAATGATGGCTATGGGAGCCTCTTCCCGAGCCATATGACCATCGGGACCGGAAGATGACAGGGTTGATCCATTGGGACCGTAAGGTGAGCATATGACCCTATTTTTAGTTGTTAATTTCTCCCCTAGCCTCTTCTTCTGCACTTGTGAATGAAATCAGGACATTATGCAGATTAACACATATGGTCAATTTGAAGGGTGATTGCAGTGTAACAGCTTCATCAGAAAGTTTGTAGCAGAAATTTGAGGCTGAAGAAGAAAGTCTGTACTCTACAAGCTTTGGTGCAGACCCTGAAGCATGAGAAGAAGGTAATAGCAAAGGCCCTATATTTTGAAAAAAGATGGAGGTTGAAGACGGAAATAGAAATAGTTCTTGTTACTGCTTCATTTGCCATAACTTGCAGTGCTTATTAGGGGATGAACTGAAGTGAATCATCACATGCAATGAAAATGAAGTGTGTGTGTTTCTTTAGGATGAGCTGATAGCAGTGACTTGCAATGCAAATCCGTGAAATGGAAATTAATAAATGAAGCTTATCATTGTTATCATCATCTGTGACTTGCAATGCAAATCCGTGAAATAGAAATTCTTATGATCATCTTTGAAGTGCAATGACACTCTCGTTGTACTCTCTTTTTGCACACACTGTGTTGTTGGCACATTTCTGCTCCATACTTGAACATGCAAAAATGACAGGAAATGAAAGGAAATAGCTGAACTAAGGTTCAGAAAAATTACTGACTAGTGTCATTGATCTATAAAAACAAAATCATTACATTAATGGATCAATTGTGATCCTAATTAGTGGACATCAACTAACAAGAAAGTTAATATTCTCAATCACACTACTAAAAAACATGCCAGTGATACTCTTAGACAACTGCCACTAAGACTACACAGTTGATTGATCTGTAACTTATCCAATTCGGCTCCTCTGTTTCGATCAGCTAATAAGTACATTTGCAGACGGTTTCTTCTTCTACTTCTTGTACTTGGATCACCCCAGCCTTCCTGCCTTCTCACTCGCACTACTGAAAAACAGGCCAGTGATACTCCTAGTCCTAGGCACTTGCAACTAAGACTAACCAGTTACTCTGTTCTAATCAGCTAATGAAAAGCTATCAGGTTGGATCACCCGAGCATGCTAATTCCTGCCTTGGCTTCTCTTCAAGGCCTCCATCTCGCGCTGACGATACTTCTCAATGATTCGAGCTTGGGCTGCAGCAGCGGCTTCATGTGCTTCCCTGAGCTGCTGATGGGACAAGCACACGTCCGCCGGATCGACGTACGGGTCGTTGAACTCCGCAGTGGCGACCATCTGCTCCAGCTTTCGCCGGGCATCCGCCCGTCGACGCTCGATCTCGATGCGCTCCTCAGCAGCAGAGCGTACCTTGGCCTGACGAGCCCTCTCGATGAGGTCGCTCATGGTGCTGGAAGAAGGATCCGCTTCCTCCAAGCTTTCCGCGAGGTTCTTGATCGTGGCGGCGTCGCGGCGCGTCGAGCCGTTCAGGTCCATGTCGCTGCGAGGGCACAGGCGCTTCTTGCTCCCGATGTTGTCGGAGGCGGAGGCGGCGAGATTTGTCTCGGCCACAGCGCGCACGCGCTTCGCCGGAGGATCCCCGCCGCGGACGGAGCTGGGCCTCTTCTTGCTCCCGATGCTGTCGGCGGCCGCCGCGAGACGGGGCTCGCCCGCACCGCCGAAGCGTTTCTACGGAGGCTCCTGGCCGCGGACAGAGCTGGGACGCTTCTTGTTGCCGATGTTCACGGCGGCCGCGATACGGGGCTCGCCCGCACCGCGGACGCGCTTCGCCGGAGGCTCGGCGCCGCGCACGGAGCTGGAACTCGTCGGCTTCTTGAGAGAAGCGGGGTTCGCCACACAGGATGGGTGTATGGCTACGCGGGGAGCGCAAGAATGGAGGTCGTCCGTGGCGCAGCGGCGCGGGAGCAGTGCCGACGGGAGCACCGTGGTGGCACCCATGGCCGCGAGCGCTCGCTCTCGGCAGCAATGGAAGCGCGACAGCAGGAATCGGAAGAGCGGGAGTGTGGAAGAAGACGGGGAAGAGCTCGATCGGGGGCTAGGGCAAGAAATCGAGAGCGCTGCTGCTCTGCTGGATGGGGATTGAGGAGACGGGAGTCGCAAGGAAGAAGAAACAGAGCAGCGCGAGGTGGCGGCAAAGGAAACCGGATTGAATCCGAGTTAGCTGGCCCCATATGTCGGTGAGACAGCTGGAATCTCTGAGCTGGACCCAATCGTTTGTGTTGCTGTCTTATTTTTTCGTAGGAATACTGCGGGGAGTTCCTCTGTTGGGCTCGGCCCATTTACTGCTTCGTCAGGTCACTCGTTATAGTTTGCTCTACTTTGCCTCGTCACGTTAGTTTTGATTTTTAAAAAACCATTTTCACGATTATGCGGGAGTTCCTCCTATGCTTCAGATTTTGAAAATCTTTTAAATCTAATTTTTTTCGAATATAAATAATTTAAAACGTTTTAAAAATGGGCCATTTCAATGATGAAAAATCTGAACCATTTTTTTAAAAATGAAAGGGTTTTTTCAAAAATTAACATAACATTTTTAAAAATCGGAACCATTTTAAAAATCAAAATATAATTTTTTTAATCTAAACCACTTAAACATGAACTATTTTAAATTTATGAATTTCAAAAGAGTAAAAATAAATAAAAAAATATACAAACCGACCAAAATCTA
Source organism: Poa annua (assembly GCA_026929855.1). Classification (NCBI taxonomy): domain Eukaryota; kingdom Viridiplantae; phylum Streptophyta; class Magnoliopsida; order Poales; family Poaceae; genus Poa; species Poa annua. The sequence continues at coordinate 82,340,327 of CM049430.1, forward strand.
GGAAAAATAGTAAATCTGAAAGCCAAACCAGAATTTTCTAGAATGTTCCCAAACCTAAAATTCGAGGTGAAAAAAGAAATGGCCGGCCAAAGTGCAAAGTTATCTACATCGTTGTGTAGTGATTGGGTACGCGTTGGAGCCTCTAACCGATACAACCGGTCAGGGATTGCAACAGCTAACACTGAAGACATGACAATAAAGTAATAAACAAGGATCTAATCATTTTGTGCACGGGGAAGGATCTCAACTAAATATAATAAAAGTAAATATGGTCCCTCTTCACTAGGGAAGACGATGTTCTCGATGTCACGGAAGTCTGCACCAACACCAGGGGTGTCACTTGAGTCGAGGATGAACCCCGCGACAAAGTCGCTGAAGGGCCTCCTTGTTGGATCGCCGGTCAAGAGGTTCAACAAGTTGTGGTGAACGTAGCACAACACAGACTAGCCGCTTTGACATTGGACAACAACAATACATATTTTTTTCATTGATGTACTTCGGAAGATCTAGTAGCCAGAGATCCCCATCATGTTGGTCGATGAAGAAAATCACTCAACCGATCCCCTTCTTCTCACATCGATGGCCACAAAAGAAATGACGAATGGCAGCTCCCATCGCACCTGCATAGTAATCTGCATCCATATCGAGATCTAGAGATGCAGGAACCAAAACACCACCAATTGTAGCCATATTGACGAAGATTATGCAGGTGAACCACCTCAATGCCTTTGATCACTAGAACTCGACTTAGGAGAAGAGACACCTCCTAGATCGTGTTCAGAAGGCCAGTCTCGGGGGCAACGTGTGATTTAATATCGGGTGTGTGCTAAGGATTGTCCGGGTGTGAAAGCACTGCGTTTTGACGCCAACGACTAGGATGCATGCGGGTGTCGTAACCCACATGGGGGCGTTGTTGTGGGCACCTTCCACACGAGGGATGTGGGTGAAATCCTTGACCGTCGGTCTCGTCGACATCATCGCGTGCACCATTACCCTCTTGGGGGCGTTGTCGTGGAATTCTTTCCCCTCGGTTTCAGCACGGTGTCACCAGTGGAAAGTCTTGTTTTTTCTCTGGCTTTGTTGTTTATTCTTGATATGTTATGTAAGAGGGTTTCCTCATTACCGTGTATCAGTTCAGCTGTTTGCAATTGTTGCTATTAAATTGAAGATTAACAATAAATAGCTTATATTATTGATCATCGGTGATAAAGAATATATATTTTGCGCCTTCCTAATATAAAAACAATTTCTGTATGAAAAAATTTTCTATATAATTCTCATTGAGGAGGAAACTTTCCTAGAGGGAGTATATAGACGTATCTGTGAAGGGGGGTCGTGTGCAGAAAACAAAAAATTTCCTAGCAACGATATCCTTAAACTAGCCAAGATCTACACTATGCAGGTATAGTAGTACGGCGGAGATCGGAATACATACCCTCGTAGACCGAATAGCAGGGATTACGCTCCCGCACAAGCGTTGACGACGAAGACGACGTAGCCGACCTCTAAGTCGCGAAGAACTCGGCGCGACGAAGACAACGAAGATGACCTCGGAGTCGGGTGGAGGAAGTAGGCCTCCGAGTACCGCTAGCGCAGCACCTCGTAGGGCGTTACACACATACGGTGGAGACGACGGCCTCCGAAGCTCCAGTCTAGGACGAGCAGCGGAAGACTTGGACCGGAACACCAGCAGCGCGACAACGGGCTATGGTGGAAGAGATCCCCCTTCTCTACTCGGCGCAACTCAGACAAATGGAAACACGAGATCGAGAGAGAATTAGGGAATTAATTGTTGAATTAAAAGGCCAGGGGTGCCCCTTCTTATATAGGCTCCCAGGGGGAGCCAACCTTGCCAGCGAGGCAATGTGGGACTATCTGAAAGAGCATTTTCCCTCATGTGTGGTTTTGGTAATTGAATGACAATCTCTATGGACTAATGTTTGCATTTAGATATCATTATAGATCATGTCCATGGAGTTGTGGAGTTCATGTGTTGGACTCTTGAAGCTTATGGGTTGAGTGGAGCATATTGCAAGTATGTCTTGAAGGATTCAAGACATCATATTAGTGAAAAAATGTTGGAAGATACAAGGTTGATCAAGATGTTGATCAACACACAAAGCTACAAGATGTACCAAGAGCGATCATGTATCTCTTGGGATGGTAAACACTTGTCCGCATAGCTTTGTGAACTAACCCATGATATATGTGTGTGTGGTATCATTATATGAGGTTAGGTATCTTCCCATGGGCTTGCATCAAATGAAGATCTCATATAGCTCATGGAGGATGACGTCATGTGGTGATCGTCATCAAGGTGAGATGTGCAAGACCAAGACCAAGAGAAGCTTCTTGAAGAGATCCTATGCTTGGTGCTTGCAATGGATACATGAAGATGGAGCTAAGCGAGACTCTCCCATTGTGAGCATGGGGGAGTATTTGGAGAAGTCTTCATCAAGCATGTGCTTGGACGCGCAATCAAGAAAGATGAACTACTTGAAGAGATCAAGATAGTCATCATCCAACTCGCTCAAGGCAAAGGTATGATCTTGATAGGGCTATAGGATAGATAGTGAAAGGAAAGACGTCGCCTAGAGGGGGGGGGGTGAATAGGCGAGGAACACTTTTTACAATTTAGGCTTGATAAATGCGGAATAAAACTTAGTGTTTAACTTATCAATGACACAACCTAAATATACTAGGTTCGCTATGTGCACCAACAAATTATGCTATGCAACACAAACAACAATGGGATAGCAAGGTAAAGAACTTCAAGCACGATGGCTATCACAAAGTAAAGTGCATAAGTAAAGAGCTCGGGTATAGGGATAACCGAGACACGCGGAGACGATGATGTATTCCCGAGTTCCACCACAAAAGGTGTACGTCTCGTTGGAGAGGTGTGAGCAACCACAACATGTTTGCTCAACGCCACAAAGGCCTCACCTTCTTCTCCGATGAACTCGACCACAAAGGTCCGAGTCCACCTTCCACTATGAACTCCTTTGGGGCGGAGAACAATCCCGTACAACAACCTTGGGGCACACACCCACAACCGAATTGGGGGCTCCCAAATGACCACAAGAGGTCTTGACCACAAAGGTCCCAACTAGCCACAAAGGCCTTGACCACAAAAGGTCATATGCCACAAAGGCGGCCACTAAGGCGTCTAGGGTCCAAGACCCAAGAGTAACAAGCTCACGAATTTCACCACCACGAATCCTCGTGGAGGGCTCAAACCGATGCAAGATGCAATGGAAAGAAACACACAAAGTGCTCAAGTCCTTCACTCTCAAATTCCAACAAAGCAACAAATGCTTATGGGGGAATAAGAGAGGAAGAACCAAGAAACCACAAAGGAGACAAATTCTACACTCCCAAATCCCACCACAAGCAACTAATACTTATGGGGGGATAAGAGAGAGCAAGAACAAAGGGGGAGAACCACAAAGGAACTCAAAGATCTAGATCCACTAGGTTCCCCTCACTTAGAGGAGAGATGGATTGGTAGAATTGTAGATCTAGATCTCCTCTCTCTTTTCCCTCAAAGATATGCAAGAATCATGGGAGGATTTGAGAGGGGGCAAGCTTTCCCAAGGTCAACAATGGCAAGAGAGAGAGGGGAAAGTCGTCAGCTCAAGGAAGAAGAAGGGGAGGGGTATTTATAGCCCCTCCCAGATTTCTAGCCGTTGGGAATCTCCAGACCGGAAATTTCCGAACTGAGGTCCGGAAATTTCCGGACCCCGGAAATCTCCGGTAGGAATTCCGACCCGAGCTGAGAAAAGATTAGTGCTGAAAGCAAAAGAGACTTGGCGAAAACTGCAACTTGTGACCGGAAATATCCGAACCAGGGCCGGAGATTTCCGGACCCCGGAAATCTCCGGTAGAAAATCCGATGGAAAACTGAACTGAGTCAGTACGCAATTGAGTTCTGGACTTAGCAAAAATCTTCCGTCGCTCGGAGATCTCTGGACTGGGGCTCGGAAATCTCTGAGCTCCGGAAATCTCCGAGCAAGGTCCGGACATTTCCGCCCTTTTGAAAAACTGCAGAAACACCAGAACTGAGAGATCTTTTGCAAATAAACTCCGAATGATTTGAGACCAACTCCGTTGGAAATATTGCAAACCATAAATAGAGCAAAGTCCCCACACATGTGAAGGTGTGGAACTTTCCTCAAGTTTGAACCGGTAATATTTCCACACCGAAAACGCAACGAGTTTTCCAAACTAAAACCGTTTTCGAAGAACTTGGTCTTGTTATGAAGATCACGACAAGAACCAAAAACCAACAAGGAGAAAAGACAAATAAGAACCAAGAAAGATGATATGCCAAGCATGCAAAGGTTTGAGCTCTCCACAAAGATGCGACCAAGTTACTCACTCGAGAGCCCCTCTTGATAGTACGCCTATCTATCCTATAGCCCTATCAAGATCATACCTTTGCCTTGAGCTATCCACTTGAGCTAGATGATGACGATCTTGATCTCTTCAAGTGGACCACCTTTCTTGATTGCGCTTGCTAGCACATGCTTGATGAAGACTCCTCCATATACTCCCCCATACTCCAACATGGGAGAGTCTCGCTTAGCTTCGTCTTCATGTCTCCGACAGCTTCCCTTGGTCGACTCCTCCGTATACTCCCCCATACTCCATCATGGGAGAGTCTCGCTTAGCTTCGTCTTCATGTCTCTGACAGCTTCCCTTGGTCTTGCACTAGTCAACCTTGATGACGATCATGGCATGACATCATCCTACATGAGCTATATGAATTGATCTTCTTGTTGCAAGCTCATGGAAGATACCATCTTTCTTCTTATAGGTGATGGCTTGACAACTTCAAGCCATACTTGCAATATGCTCAAAACACACATTAGTCCTTAAGGATTGTCATTAATTACCAAAACCATACATGAGGGCACATGCCCTTTCAGATAGGCGTACTATCAAGAGGGGTTCTCAAGTTGGTAACTTGATCGCATCATTGTGGAGAGCTCAAACCTTTGCATACTTGGCATATCATGTTTTAGAGCTTGGTTCATCTCCATGTCAAGCTCATGTTCATCGAAATCGGTTTTACTTTGGACAACTTGTTGCGTTTTCGGTGGCGGAAATATTGTCGGTTCTACCATGAGGAAAGTCCCACACCTTGCCATGTGTGGTGATTTTACTCTATTTATGGGATGCAATATTTTATGGATGCGATTTTACTCTTTTTGTTGGGTGCTCATCGTCGCTATCTTTCCAACAAAATTGGTCTCACCTCTTTTGGAGTTCATTTGCAAAAGTTATAGCAGTTTTCGTTTCGGTGTTTTGCTGATTCGGATTATTGGGGCCGGATATTTCGCTCTACCGGAATTTCCGGTTCCCCAGCTGATCCAAGAAAACGGCTAAGGAAAGGAGAAAAAGGGTTCTGGCTCCAGTCGGAAATTGTGCTCGGAAATTTCCGTCTACCGGAATTTCCGAGTGCCCCCAGAAAAGTCCTCCAGAAATGGCTAAGGAAAAGTTTGGTTTTGCTTCTGACTCCAGCCGGATTTTCAGCTCGCAAATTTCATGGACTCGGAATTTCCGGTTGACCGGAATTTCTGAGTCTCACTTATACCGGAATTTCCGAGTGTCGAAACAGCCAACGGCTATATTTCCTGGAGGGGTATAAATACCCCTCCCCTTCTTCTTCCCCAGCCAATCCAAGGCAGCACGACTTTCCCCTCTCTCCTACTCCATTGTTGACCTTGGAAAGCTCACTTCCCTCTCAATCCCTCCATTGAATCTTCCATATTCTTTAGCGAAAGTTGAGAGGAGATCTAGATCTACAATCCTACCAATCAATCTCTCCTCTAAGTGAGGGGAACTTAGTGGGTCTAGTTCTTGGAGTTCCTTTGTGGTTCTTCTTCTTTGTTCTTCCTCTCTTCTCCCCCCATAAGCATTAGTTGCTTTTGGTGGGATTTGGGAGTGAAGGATTTGACTCCTTTGTGGTTTCCTTTGTTCTTCCTCTCTTATTCCCCCATAAACATTTGTTGTTGTGTTGGAATTTGAGAGTGAAGGACTTGAGCACTTCGTGTGCTCTTGCCATTGCATTTGCATCGGTTTGAGCCCTCCACAAGGATTCGTGGTGGTGATACTTGTGAGCTTGTTACTCTTGGGTCTTTGGACCCTAGACGCCTTTTGTGGCCGGCCTTTTGTGGCCAAGACCTTTTGTGGTCATTTGAGAGCCCCCAATTAAGTTGTGGGTGTGTGCCTCAAGACTTGGGAGCCCCCAATTAAGTTGTGGGTGTGTGCCTCAACACTTGGGAGCCCCCAATTAAGTTGTGGGTGTGTGCCTCAAGAGTTGTACGGGATTCGATCTCCGCCCCAAAGGAGATCAATAGTGGAAGGTGAACTCGCAACCTTTTGTGGTTGAGTTCATCAGGAGAAGAAGGTGAGCCTTTGTGGCGTTGCGGCTAACCTGTTGTGGTTGCGCACACCTCTCCAAACGAGACGTACACCCTTTGGGTGGAACTCGGGAATACATCCCCGTCTCCGCGTGCCTCGGTTATTTCTTTACCCGAGCTCTTTACTTATGCACTTTACATTGTGATAGCCTTCGTGCTTGAAGTCATATATCTTGCTATCACCTTGTTATTTGTATTGCTTAGCATAAGTTGTTGATGCACATAGGTGAGCCTAGTATTTATATCTAGGTTGTATGCTTGTTAAAGTAAACTTCTAGTTTTATTCCGCCTTTATCAAGCATACCGAAATTTCCGGGTCACTCTTGGACCGGATATTCCGGCTCCTCGGAAAAAGTTTTAAATCGCCTATTCAGCCCCCCCCCCCCCCCCCCCTCCAGGCGACGTCTATCCGTTCACTATCCCCCATTGCCTGGTGCGGCTAGGATGGTGCGCCGGCCCTAGGTGGGCCCCATTTGGCCCACCTAGGCTGGCCCTCCCTCAATCCGAAGCCCTGGGGCTTCCACCCCTCACGGGCCTTCTTTCCACCAGAAGACCCATTTAGGGAAACCAGCCTTTAAAAATTCGAAAATAAATATATAAAATCATATTTAAACATTAACTACACTAACTAATATCAAACATATTTTATATAATTTATTCTAGCTCTGAAAACTATTTCGTCGCTGCCCGATCTCCATCGGACCATTCCCGGGACGTTCCCGGTGATCTCTTTCCATTCCGGTTGTCTTGTCGAAACCCCTTAAGTGTGTTACCCTAGCGGTTCGATATAATAAAAGGTACGATCAAGACTCCTCTATGATCAACGACTAACTCGTAGGCCTGGACCTCATGAATTAATCCCTGTGATATAACGGATGACTTTCATCTATCAAATCTGAACGTCTAGTCTTAAACCATTTGTCATGGCGATACTTAGCGTGTCCGAGCATCATTCCCAGATATCTCCATACCTAGCATGATCTCGTTACCGACATCGCTAACTTCTACTCGTCTATGATATTATGTCAGCTGGTGACATAGTCACATGTTTGCAAACTCATTTGACATAATCTCACCGAGTGGGCCCTAGAGTATCTATCCGGCTATGCGGACTGACAAATCCCGTTGTTGACCCCTCGTCTCAACTGCCCCCTTCCGATACCCAAAAGTATCATCTATCACTGTCACACTATATAAGATATGACGTTTGGTGCGATCAAAGTATCTTTCAGGGATAATTATAAGAGTTGATCTCACGGTCTTAAGGCGTAATGACTATGTCCTATAAATACAGGGTATGTCCATCACATCGTTACACCTAACGATATGAATTCCATTGCCGATCGGCGCCATGCCCTATGATCGGAAAACCTCGATCATCAATCGCGCAACGAAACTAGTCTTAGTAGAGGCTACTAGGGACCTGATTGTTTATCTACCTCACGTGTATTAATGTTTTCTCTTAATACAGTTATAGCATGGTATAAAACATATAATGAACGATTGCGATATTACCAATAAACTATGTTTATTAAGTGCCTCTAGGGTATATTCCCTTCAATCTAGTCCCCTCCTCAAAAGATTATCATGGATGTTCAATTATAGAAGGATTTTTTATTCGTTGTGGGATCCTATGTCTTCTATGGTAATGGTGATAGGAGGTGTTATATGTTCTAAATGCTCCATTCAAACTTTTAGGCACTAATGATCTTTCAGAAAACATTCAACCGAATCAGCTATCTCCCAAAATCACTATTCACAATGACTTATTTGAATAGTTAGATATGCGGTGTACCTTAGCGTTTTTGAAAGTGACAAACATGAAAAACAGCTAAGCCATTTGAAATACTCCATCTATACTGATGATTTTGCGTTTCAGCTATCTCCCAAAATCACTATTCACAATGACTTATTTGAATAGTTAGATATGCGATATATCTTAGCGTTTTTGGAAGAAACAAACATGAAAAAAAGCTAAACCATTTGAAATACTTCATCTGTATTGATGATTTTGCGTTTTTGGAGTCTACGATTTAAAATGACTTTCCAAATTACTTAGTTGGTTTCGGCTAAGTTTGGTTTATTGAAAACGCCATCCTAACTCACGTTTTTGGGATTAGTACAAAAGGGTCATTTATGAGGGAGTATACATCAGTGAAAAAAAGGTGACCCTTTTAGGTCGTCGCGGATAGGAAGGAAGATATACCGGTGAAAAAATATGTTGATGAATACTTGCATGAGTCAGATAATTTTTTTTATAAAAGAGGCGATATTACTGGACATCCCAATACTTATCTTATAGTTCTGAATTAATTGATCGAATCGGAGGGAATATATGCTAAATAGTCCATTTAGAGCAAACCGTCATTAGATGGTCGGCCAAAAGACACTGACGGGCCCCTACTGCAGCTCTTTCAGCATTTTTTTTGCATCAGGATAACCCCAAATCCCTGGGCCCCTGCAGTCTGCTCCGGCGGCCGGACGGCGACGGCGAAGTTGAGCGTTGTGCTACGGGCTCCGTCGGTGGAGACAGGGCAGGAGCGGAAGGCCCGTCGCCCCGTCCTTGACCATCTTGGGCGCCACCAGCCTGCTAGTGCTATGGGAGGAGTTCGTGCGCGTCATCGTCGCCCGCGACTTTGCCTACAGTAGCCTCCGCGTCGTCGCCAGCGAGCGCTCCGCCTCGCCTGCGCGCCCACAGCCGTCGCCATTAGAGCCTTCATGGACAAATGGAAGTCCCTAAAAGGAGAAGCCCTTTCCTCGCTCCCTGGGAAGATGATAAATGCCCTTGAATGGGTTTTGTTTGAACTATGGCATCAGTTCCTTCTCGTCGACAAAAGCTCGCCCTACCGGATGTAGCCGGAGGTTCCGCTCGTCATCCTGAAGGTCAACCCCGAGGCCATGTTGAACATCCGGCTGGGACATAGGCTGTCGCTGCAAGCCTGCATCACCAAGCCAAGGTAACATTGCAAAACAGTTGTCTTTTGACATACACGGATAATGGCTCCCAATTTTCAGTAGTGAAACCAGAGTCATAGAGGTTTAGCTGAAAAACAATCTTTGAAGCATACTACTGGAAAGATCATCCATAGAACGGGGTGCATCTTTGAGCCAAAGAGCACAACTCGATAGACTGCATATCTAGCAACTGAAATTCAGACAACATATGACATTCAGACAACAGATGACATTCAGACAACGTATGTTCAGTTAAATCTTCATATCCACAAAATGTTCTTCCATCGAAAAACCTTATCTTTAGTCCTTATCTAACCTTCCGCAAATATTTACAGGGGGAAGCTACCTGTGAATATTTACAATAAATTTACAGGGGTAAGACTGATGATGGCGATGGTGAGCCTCTTCTTGAGCCATATGACCATTGGGACTGGAAGATGACAGGGTTGGTCAATTGGGACTGTATAAGGTGAGCATATGACCCTATTTTTTATTGTTAATTTCTTCCCTAGCCTCTTCTTCTGCACTTGTGAATGAAACCAGGACATCGTGCAAGTTATCTCATGCGAGGAGGACGTTTCCCAATTTTCAGTAGTGAAACCTGCAGAGTCCTTGAACTTGACTTCTTTCTCAGTCTGTGCTTTCTATTTTGCACTTAAATGTGGTCTCCTGCTGCTTATATGTGATTAATAGATTATTCATATTCATCATTCATAACATTATGTTGGGATCTAATCATGTATGTCTACAGTTTGTGATTATTTCAGTTGCAAATAGCGACTGAAGCCGCTTCTCACATTTCTGGTGGTTCTCAGTCAACAACAATGCCACTGCTAGAACAGCTTGCTGAAGTATTTGGCAAGCTGAAATCCCACACAGAAGCATCCCTACATATGCAGAGTGGTATTCAGTGGGAAGATATCAAAGCACATTTCGTGAACCTTGAGAAGTCATACAAGATCAAGTGTGATGAACTGGAAGAAAAGCAGAAGGCATTCGAAGAAAACAAAGCTGAAGATCGTAGGATTATTGCTGAGAAAGAAGCTAATCTTTCTGCAAAAGAGCGTGAATCTGTGAACAAGCTCGAGTAGCTGAAATATAATGGCATGCTCGCTGAGATAGTTGATGTCAATGGAAGCAAAGATAAAAAGGTGAGAACCTCAACCAACGACACCAAAGCATCTCGTGCTTCAGCGGAGCAAACCTCTTCTGCTAGTGGGTTGGGCAAGCCATCTGAACCTTCACCAGTTGAGGTTAAGCCAGGCCCTGCGCTGAAGCAACTCTGTGAGCAGATGGACATAAAAGGCCTTCTGAAATATTTTCCAGAAAATTGGAAAAAACCTGCTGGTCTTCGTGATGAACTCTCTGTTGCACTAAAATGTGCAACTGACCCTGCACGCTTTGTACTTGATTCTTTGGAGGGTTTCTTCCCAGACCAACTTCCTGGGGATAAACATCACTCCCTTCAGGGCCAGCGTAGAAGCTGTATTGTTTTGATGAAGGCTATAACACGGCGGCATTGCAAAACCGTCTTCTTTTTACATGCAAGGAGGATGTCTCCCAATTTTTAGTAGTGAAACCTGCAGAGTCCTGGAGCTTTAACTATAAAACCATCTTGGAAGCAGACTATTGCAAAGCTCATCCCTAGAGCGGGGTGCATCTTTGAGTCCAAGAGCACAACTCGACATACCGCATATCTTGCCGCTGGCATTCAGACAACAAATGTTCAGTTGACTCTGCAGATCCAGAAAATGTTTTTCCCGACAGAAAGGCACTGAAAAACCTTATCTTGAGTGCTTATCTAACCTTGCACAAATATTTATAGGGGGAGCTACCTATGAAGTGTGAACATCTCAGATAAGTTTACAGGGTTAAGACTAATGATGGCGATGACGATCCTCTTCCTGAGCCATATGACCATTCGGACAGGAAGATGACAGGGTTGGTCCATTGGGACTGTAAAGTGAGCATATAACCCTATTTTTTATTGTTAATTTCTTCCATAGCCTCTTCTTCTGCACTTCATCAGGAAGTTTGTAGCTCAAATTTGAGACTGAAGAAGAAAGTCTGTACTGTACAAGCTTTGGTGCAGACCCTGAAGCATGAGAAGAAGGTAATAGCAAAATACATGTTGAGGTTGAAGAAGGAAATAGAAATAGTTCTTGTTGCTGCTCCATTTGCCATAACTTGTGGTGCTTATTAGGGGATGAACTGAAGTAAATCATCATTGGGGGGGGGGGGGGGGGGGGGGGGGGGTGTAATTGTATCACTGAAGTATGACTGAATAAATAAAGCTTATCGTTGTTATCATCATCTGTGTCTTGCAATGCAAATCTGTGAAATGGAAATTCTTCTGATCATCTTTGAATTGCAATGACACTCTCGTTTTACTCTCTTTTTGCACAAACTGTTGGCACATTTCTGCTCCATACTTGAACATGCAAAAATGACAGGAAATTTCAGGACATAGCTGAACCCTTAGTTCAGAAAAGTTACTGACTAGTGCCATTGGTCTATATAAAAACAAAACCATTACATTGTGATCCTAATTAGTGGACATCAACTAACAAGAATGTTAATATTCTCACTCGCACTACTAAAAAACATGCCAGTGATACTCCTAAACAACTACCACTAAGACTAATAGTCTAGACTAGCGAAGTCGAATTGTCCAGAGGTCCTGCTTCTCCTGTGGCGCCATCTCCACCTGGGCATGCCCGCTCGAGGTAGAAGCGGCTCGGCATCCACACCCTGCTGCGCCACCGCATGTACGTGAGGACCGTCTTCTTGCTCTCTGTACGCATCGTGGGCACCACGACGCCGTCGCCGCTTCCGGCGGTCGGGATCTCTCCGTCGCCCATCTCCAGCATCCACGACCAGAAGCGCACGTTCTGGTGCAGAGGACAGCATGGGGAATCCCCGGGGAGCTCCTTGCACAGGCAACAAATGATCGTCTGCCCTTCCGTTTCCGAGGGCCCGGGCGCACCGTGGCGCCGCTTCAGGAGGCAGCTCGCCATAATCTTGTTCGTGGCCTGCGGCGACGGAAGCTCCTCCATCTCATCCTTGGCCGGCTTGGACGACCGTGGGCTCAGCTGCTCCTCGAAGTCGTCCTCCTCCGTTGAAGGTGGCCGATTCTTCCTCTTTTTGTCGCCCGGGATGGGCAGGCACGCCTGAATTCCGTTCTTGTTGTTGCCAAGCATCGCCTGCGATGATTCGTCCTCCGACAGCAGCAGAGGCGCCTGGGACCGATTCTTGATCGCGGCGGTGTTCGGGTCCCTGTCGCTAATAGGGCAGCCTGGGCAGGGGCGCTTCTTGCTCCAAATGTTGTCGGCGGCGGCGGCGAGATGGGGCTCGGCCACAGGACGCACGCGCTTCGCCGGAGGATCCCCCCCGCGGACGGAACTGAGCTGGTCCTGATTTCCTATGGTGACGGCGGCCCCGAGATGGTGCTCGCCCGCACTGCGGACGCGCTTCGCCGGAGGCTCGCCGCCGCGCACGGAGCTGAGACTCGTCGGCTTCTCAGGAGCAGTGGGGTTCGCCATGCATGCGGGATAGATTTCTATGCGGGGAGCGCGAGAATGGAGGTCGTAGGTGGCGCAACGGCGTGGGACCTCAGACGGCGGGAGCACCGTGGTGGCACCCATGGCCGCGAGCGGGAGCAATCGAAGCACGAGAGCAGGAATCGGATGAGCGGGAGCGTGGAATAAGACGCGGAAGATATCGATCGGAGGTTAGGGCAAGAAATCGAGGTCGCTTCAAAGAATTCCTGCTGGATGGGGATTGAGGAGACGGGGCGAGCAAGGAAGAAGAAGGAGACAGGGGAAAACAGAGCAGCGTGAGGTGGCGGCAAAGGAAACCGGATTGAATCCGACTTGCCTGCTGGCCCCATATGTCGGTGACACACAGCTGGAATTTCCTTTGCTGAGCTGGATGCGATGGTTTCTGGTTCTGTTTTATTTTTTTCGTAGGAATACTGCGGGAGTTTCTCCTTATCCTTTCCTGACTATACTTTACTTCTTCACGTTAGTTTAGATTTTCTTCAATAACGGACAATTTCAAAGATAAAAATTCTGATCCATTTTATGAAATGAAGCGTTTTTTTTTTTCAAAAATTAACCATTTCGAATTATGAACCATTAAAAAATCTGAACTACCATTTTTAAATCGGATCCATTTTTAAAATGTTTTCTAAAATATGAACATTTTTAAAATCTAAACCATTTAAAACTGATTTTCTTGATGGTTATGAATTTCAAACAAGTAAAAAACGATAAAGGAAAAACAATCAAAAATATATAAAATAACCAAAAACTGGGAAAACCAAATATCCGAAAGGCGAACCAGAACTTTCTAGCATGCTACCAAAACCATGAAAACGATGGGGGAAAAGAAATGGGCCGGCCAAATAGCACATTTTCCTACAGCGTTGGGAGTTACTAATTGTTAGGGCATCTCCAGCATTCGCCCCCCCAGGTTTCGGTCCGACGCTTTTTAGTCTTAACGTCGACGCTAACTAAAACCTGGGGGGGGGCAATTCACCAGCCGTTCGACGCACCCAGAAAAACACATAGAACATAAATTTGAAAGTCCTTCTTCCCGCACTCAAAAAGTAGCCCGAGTACGGTGATCCAGCGGCGGCCATAGTTGGTGATCATTCAAAACACGCAACAGTTGGGCGAGCGATCATACAAAAAAAGCCACAGTTGGGCAATTACGGCCGCATTCGACAGTCAGACAGAGGCCGGCGCGTCGTCGATGTCATAGATGGGCGCGGTGGTCGGAGGTGGCGCCAATCTTGGAGTGACATCCTCGGCGGTCTCGAGGTCGATGACGGGCGCGACATCCTCCAGGTCAGTGGCCGTCACAGCTGTTTTGGCGTTCTTCGCCTGGGCGGTCTCAAGGTTGACGGCTAGCATCGCAGTAGTAGGCGTCGCAACAGGCTCAACGTTCGACGTCGCCGAGCTTGACGGGCTGGTGGTCGGCAGGCTAATGTCGCTGAGGATGAGGCGGCGCTGCGCCATGAACCATGCCCTTACTTCGGGGTCCATCGCGTCCGGATCGCCGCCGCCCAGGAGGAAGGCGAGGTCGTGGTTCCTCTTCTTCGCCTCGGTGCCGGTTCTGAGGAGGTCGAGCTTGACCTTCGAGTTGCCCATGACCGCCGCCCACCGTTGTTTGGAGGTCTCGTCCCTTTTCGTGGCGTGGGCCTGGGCGTCGGCGATGCAGGTCTCGATTGACGCTTGTAGCTTCGCCGCAGCCGGCGCCGCCTCCCTCGCCGCTTTGGCTTTCTTGTTGTCTATCGGGGGATGGCCGTCCGAAGCACATGCAGCCGGCGCGTCCGGGACATAGTCCTTGCCGGCCTTCGCCGTCGATCGGCGTGTTTCGGGCTTTCGGCCCACTTCTCGCACCCCTTGATGACGACGAAGACGTGAAGGTATTTTAATTCTGTACTCTCGTCGTCCTTGTACGCCTCGAACATCCGGGCGATTTCCATCTCCCGGTTCGCCCCGCTCTTCGGCATGTGCTTGACCTCCTCTTATATGCTGATACGTCTCAAACGTATGCATAATTTCTTTTGTTCCATGCTATGTTATATCATGTTATTACATGTTTTATATGCATTTTATATAGTTTTATGCATTTTCTGGGACTAATCTATTAACAAGATGCCACAGTGCCAGTTCCCAGTTTTCTGCTGTTTTTGGTTTCAGAAAAGCTCTTAAGGAAATATCCGCCAAATTGGAAACGAGTCAACCAGGAATTGTTTTTGTAATATTTGCATCGCGTAGAACCGAAGACGAGACGAAGACGGGCCCCGAGGGGTCCACATCGCCTGCTGGCGCGGCTCCCTTGCCTGCCGCGCCGGGAGGTGGTGTGGCGCCCTCGACGCCCACCGACCTAGATCTTTCGCCTACAAATACCCCCTTGACCTAAAAACAGAGTACGGTTAATCACTTTTTCCTCTACAGGTTCCGAGCCGCCGTCGTCATCAACACCACTTCGGGAGAGATCGGAACTGCTCCCCGACACCATGCCGGGAGGGGGAATCGTCCCCGGAGGTGTCTACGTCACCATGACCGCCTCCGGACTGATGCGTGAGTAGTCTAACTTGGACTACGGGTCCATAGCAGTAGCTAGATGGTTGTCTTCTCCTCTTGTGCTATCATGTTTAGATCTTGTGAGCTGCCTATCATGATCAAGATCATATTTATGTAATTCTCCATGTTTTTTTAGGGAATGTAATTCGCCATGTTGTGTTTACTGAGATCCGATGAATATTGAGTACTAAAGTTATTGCTTTATAATATATCATGTGTGTGCTATTTAATGATCTTGCATGCTCTCCGTTACTTGTGTATGCTCTGGCCAAGCAGATGCTTGTAACTCCAAGAGTGGGTATTTATTCTCAATAGTAGGTTCATATCTCTAGTTAATCTAGGCAGTGATAGAAAACTCTAAGATTATATATGTGTTGTTGCTACTAGGAATAAAACAGTAGTATTTTATTTTAAGATGATGTTACTTACTTACTTTACACACTTTGCTTAAAGCGATAATCTGTTGCATGCAACTTAATACTGAAAGGGGCGCGGACGCTAACCTGAAGGTGGATTATTAGTCATAGATGCGGTTGGAACGGTCTATTTATATTGTTGTAATGCCCGAATGAATCTCACACTAGACACCATATCATTAGTATGTGTATTGGGTTGCTTATCATTATTCTGTCAATTGCCTAGCTGTAATTTATTTACCACGCATGGATGAATGTTATTATTTATGAAGAGACACCACTAGTGAAATTTGGACCCCGGTCCTTCTCATTAATCTGATAAACCACAACTGCAAACCTGTTACTTTCTGTAAACAAACATCTTTCTTTCACACATACGTATAATATTTTGTTACAGCAAGCCGGTGGGATTGACACCCTCGCCGTTAAGTTGGGGCAAAATACTTTGATTGTGTTGTGTGTAGATTCCACGTCTCCTACGCCACCCCAACTATGGCGCCGTTGACACCTCGAGAGGAACGTTAATCTCCTACTGGTTCGATAACCTTGGTTTCATAACTGAGAGAATCTTGCTGCTATGCTACTTCACACCCTCCTCTTGGAGATTAACCAACCACACGCCTGCAAGCATCATATGCCATGCCACTTGTTGCAGGCAGTCTGCATGAGTGCCCAATGTTTGGACATTAACTTCTGGCCGCGCTCTGTCAAGCACCCGGCAAAGTCGGGGTCGATCATGCGGCGCTCGTCGTACGCCGTCTTGACACGCTTCCAGTAGTTGTCCATGGCCTGGTTGGCGCCATGGATCGTGTCCTGGGTGGTCTCCTTCCATGCCTCGGCGAGGAAGACGTCCTCCCTGCTCATCCACTTGATGCGAGGCTCGACGGGCAGCTTTGGGTGCGCGGCCTGGGAGCCCTTCCTGGGACGACGGCCGCCCGTGACGCCTTCCTTGGCCGGCCCTTCGTCCTTACCCTGGGCAGCCTGCGTCTCATCCCCTCCTTCCTCGGCCTCCTCCGTGCTGACGCCGCCAAAATCGATGTCGCCCGGGGGAAATTCCTCGCCAGGTGCCGACAGGAAGCCCGGGGATGCCGCTGCCGCCGTTGAGCCCGTGGTGATGATCTCGTCCATGCTCTCGTGGTGCATCCCGAGCATGGACTGCGTCCCAAAAGTGGGGGATCGGCGCAACGGCGGCAAAGGCACGTAACCCTGCGAGCCGGCGTACATCATGGACGGATGGTGGGGGAAGGTGACGTTGGGGTCGAAACCGCCAGGGATTTCGCCGTCGGCGTACCTAGGCGAGTACCGTGGAGACGCACACCTGTGCGGCGATGGCGACGCAGATGTTTGGCCCCAGCCGGTGAACTGGGGATGGGGATGAGGATGAGGATGAGGGGACATGCCGCCCCTATGCTTGGCCGGCGGCGCCGCAGACGCGGCCGGAGTTGGCGGCTCCACATCTTCATCCTCCTCTTCCTCCTTCTCCTCTTCTTCCTCGGCGACAGCTTCACGACCAGCTCCCTTTGCCGCTGCTTGTTCTCCCTCCCCCGACACTGAATGTTCTCCGCCTTCCGGCGCTCCTGCTCGGCGATCCATTGTTTGTTGCTCACGTTGGACGGCTTCTGCTTCGGCGCTCGCGGCTTGCGCGGCTTCTTGGCGGAGAGAGCAGCGAGGGCGGCGGCGGCGGTGGTTGCAGCTCGGGGGCCGGAGAATTTGGCGGGAGCCATGGCGGCCATGGCTTGATGAACTTGGGGGAAATGGCGTGATCGGGCGGGCGGGCGAGCGGGCGAGCTATTTGGGGGGGGGGGGGGGGGGGGGAGGGAGGCTCAAAATTATGGAGGGAAATCACCCACTCTCGCTGACAGGTTTGGCCCGCGCACGACTTTTGCCCTCCCAGGCGGAACCCAGGAAGCTGGGTTCCAGCGCCAAAAACGGCGCTAAATCGACTCCGGGGGGGGGGGGGGGGGGGCTAGTGGTTTTTTGCTTCCGCCGATGCTAAAAAGGCCTCTTGGGGGGCGCTGGGGGACGACTGGAGATGCCCTTAGGAGTTACTAGGTATCGTTTCTTGTAACTTTGCTTCTTTATGTTGGTTTAGATTTTTGGAACCATTTTTAAACTAACCATTTCAAAGATGACAAATCTGAAACTTTTTTTAAAAAATGAAGCGTTTTATTAAAAGTTAACCATTTCCAAATATGAACCATTTTCAAAAAAATGAAAAGTCTGAACGACCAATTTTAAAATCAAAATATTTTTACAACCAGAACCATTCTAAACCATTTAAAAATGAACATTTTAGTATTTATAAATTTCAACCGAGTACAAAAATGAAAAAAAACAAAAAATATATATAAAACGACCGAAAACGAAAATATTTACTGAAAGCTGAGACAGAACTTTCTACAATGCTCCCAAAACCAGAAAAACTGATCTGGAAAAAGAAATGGGGCGGATAAATAGCACGGTTACATGCATCGTTTGTACTGAGTGAATATGAGTGGGTGCCTCTAACCGATCGCAACTGGTTACAGATTGCGAGAGCTAACATTGAAGACGGGACAACATATGAACAAACAATGATCTAATCTTCTTTTTTTTGTACTGGGGAAGGACTTCAACTTAATATAAGAAAAGGAAATCCGGTCCCTCTCCATCGGAGAAGACGATACGCTTGATTCCGCGGCCGTTTGCACCAACACCTGGGGCATTACCACTTGGGGCTGAGCCGAGGATGAACCCCACAACAGAGTCGCTGAAGGGCCTCCTTCTCGGATCGCCACTCAGGAGGTTCAACAGGTTGTGGTGAATGTACCGCAACACGGGCTAACCCCTTTGACAATACATAACAACATTGTATCTTTGCTACCATCATGCCTAGTGCTACTTACTCATTAACTGCAATGATCTTTTGCTACGCGAAAGTAAAATAGGTTCCTTGTAAAACACAGAGGACTAACTAGTTTCCTAGCATTATGAGGAAGGAACTTCAGTTGAAGATACATGTGTACTTGATTGATCTCCGTCTACACCAGCATTAATAATACTCTACATGATTATAGGTTTTTTTCATTACTAGATATATCAAGGAGGTGCAAATCCTCGCTTCCTCCGCTGCCCAGCATTGTAGCTTTCAAAAGCTACAGTGCCCGGCCATCTCCGCACAAACCATGATGTGTCCACGCGTCCCATTTTACTATAGCTACGGGAGGGATCCACCCGGTCCCCTCCGCGCCGTCCGTCCTCTATCCGACCATGCGCGCGACAACGGCGTGGCCGTTTTTCAGAAAAACATCCGAACAATCCAGCGTATGCCCCGTAGTCCACAAATTAACGTACCGAGTGACCCATCTGCAATTTCGCACAACATGAAGCACTTTTTTGCAAATTCGCACAACATGAAGCCCCGCGTCTCCTCTGCAAAAACGAACGCCATGGTGAGCCGCGCCGCCTCGCCCTTAACCTACTACCCGCCAGAAACGTTCCGGGACGGCCAAAATCAGCCGGATTCAAGGTCGCCGTCCTCCGGGCTGCGCCGCCGCGGTTTCGGTCGCCGCCGGCGGCTTCGGCGACCAAATGGATCGCCCCGCCGCCCATTCGCCTCGCCTCCGCACCCTCTAGCGGATCTGCAAGCTCCAGACGTCGCGCGCGTACGCCGCCGCGCAGCACCAGCTTGGCGTCGCCGGCCGTCCTGCCGCCCGCTGACGCGAGGGCTGACGTCACCCGTCACCGGCTGACGGGCGGGTCCTCTCCGTCAGCGTTTTTTTATTAAAAGAAATAAAAAACGCAAACAATTCATTACTTTTGATTTCCAGCTCTGAAAAATGCAAATAAGATACCAAAATTTAAATAAAACATTTCTTTCCAACTAACACGTTTACATGTATTTTCACACGACATAAAAACAATTAATTCATAAATAGATTTTAAAAGATTCATATCTTTCGGCATGCATTTCAAAAGAATAAAAAAACAAATTGTTTGAGGAAAAAAAACTTCTCCACAACTAGCACATTTGGGCGTATTTTTGCAGAAAATAACAAACACATACCCAAAAACATAAAATTGACATGTTAGTCTCCTTTTCTCATTTTTCAATTAAAACGAAACAACAAATGACTAATTCCGACAGTTTAATGTCCTAAAATACCAGCATCAAGAACTTATGAAAAGATAGCAAAATGATCACAAAAAAAACTACCTAAATATTTGTGCCACAACACAACACGTTTGAAAAATTGGTTCAGATTTCGACCGAAAACACCTAAAAAATATATTTGCAAATTAATATCTTCAAACATGACCATAAAAAAAAATACCAAAATGATCACACCAGCAGTAATTACTTATGGCACATTGAAACACTGTTTAAAAGTTTCAGTTTGGTGTAATTTGAAATAAAATTAACAGGAGGTTAGCAAAAAAAAAAAACTTCAAACATAACCATCAGACAAAAAAAAAGTGACTACAAAAGGTATCTAATTACTTATGGCACAATGCGGCAAATAGCACACCTCAACAAATTTGAAAGTTTCAAAACAGTGTAAATTTACACACAAAAAAATCACTAGATGGGTTTAATTTCCAAACTTAAATAGCATTAAGACTATTTTAAAGTTTGAATTTGGTGTCATTTTAGGAAAAAATAACAAAAGGTTAACTTCCAAACTTAAATCGCTTGCAACACCATTTTAAAATTTCAATTTGGTGTCGTTTTAGACAAAAATAACAAAAAGTTAACTACGAAAAAATAATATCTTCAAGCATAACCATCAGCCAATCATGATTTTTTTTTATTACAACAGATACCTAACTACTTATTGCACAATGCAACATATGGCACAACGCAACAGATTTAAAAGTTTCAAAACGGTGCAAATTTACACACAGAAACCAAATTCCTTAGATGAGTAAGATTTCCAAACTTAAATAATTTCTAAATGTTCAAACTACCTTTTCTTTATCTCGCGGGCGCGGCGTGACGCCGGGCTAATTCCCTAGTTTCTTTTGGATTGCTTACCACGTATGCCACCAGCTGGTAATTCATATGAGGAATTTGATGGGTATGAATGCCAAGTCTTATAGGTTGGTTTTGTACAAGTTCAATGTTGATTGGTACTACTAGACGAGGATATTGTGCTTAATTTCTTCAACTGACATAGGGTGTGCTCACGACAAGCTCTCCCCCCCCCATGCGTCCCGCATCGCCCCCGCTCGAGCGTCTAGGGAGAAACCCTAGCCGATGTCGCGCGAGTCCTATCCTCCTCTCTTTGCCATGCGGCATGCCGCCGCCGACGGACCTTTCTCTATCCGGCGTGCACTCGGCTTGGCAGGAGATCCATTGTAGCAGTGATGCGACCATAGTATGAAGAAGGGCTCAACTGGCAGCGGCGTGGCCTGCTCCCTGCCACTTTGTATCGGTTTCCTCGTAGGGGCGTTGTGGTGGAGTTATTTCCCCTCAGTTTTAGCATGGTATCACCAGTCTTGGTTTTTCTTGTACTTTGTTGTTTATTCTTGATATGTTGTGTAGGAGGGTTTCCTCGTTCCCGTGTATCAACTCAGCCGTTTGTGGCTTTATTAAAAAAGCGGGGTGAAATCCTATTTCGAGGAGCGGACATAAGTTGTGTAATATTTGCTATCAAATGAAAGATTAGCAATAAGGAGCTTATATTGTTGATCATCGGTGATAAGTAATTTATAGTTGGCGCCTTTGTAATATAAACCCATTTTTTTGTTAATTTCATTATTCTCGATGTGAAATTTTCCTGCGGGGAGCATATAGACTTATCTGGTCCCCTCCTCAAAACATTAAACTAAAAGTTCAAGTACATAAGAATTTATTATTTGTTGTGGAATCCTATGTCTAATATGGTGAGAGTAATGGAGGTGTTATATGTTCTAAATATCATATTCAAATTTAGCCACTAATGATCTCTCGGAAAACTTTCAACCGAATCATCTCCCTCCCATATTCGGCATTCACAGTGATACACAATTTACATTGGCATTTTTGGAGGTGGCAAATGCGAACAACGACTAAGTCATTTGAAAAACTCATTTGTATTGGTGATTTTACGTTTATAGAGTTTGTGCGATCCAAAATACTGATATGCCATTTGAAATGACCTTTTTCAAATTACTTAGTTGTTTTCGGCTAAGTTTGGTCTATCAAATACGCGAAGGAGCCATATTCGTTGAAAGTTTTCTCTATAAATCATTAGTGGTTGAAAGTTTGCAAAATGATCATTTAGGACAAATTACACTCATAGGATGGAAGATCTATCACTGAAAATAAAAGATCTATTGATGAAGACTTGCATAATTAAGAATTAAAATTTTATAAAAGAGCCAATATTACTGGACATCCCAATACCTGATGCCAACGGTCATTACATTTTTGTTTTGACAAGCAACGGTCATTACATGGTCGGCCAAAAACTTCTGGTGACGACGACAAAATAGTAAGTTTTCGGAGAACCCCCCGTTAAGAATGTGACCTTGCTCTTTCGTCTGTCCATCAGGATAACCCCAAATCCCTCTGCTCCGGCGGCCGGACGGCGACGGCGAAGTTGAGCGTTGTTCTAGAGGCTCCGTCGGCGGAGACAGCGCAGGAGCGTACGACCATCTTGGGTTCCACCAGCCTGCTAGGGGAGGAGTTCCTGCGCGTCATCGTCGCCCGTGCCACCAGCCTACCGCAGCCTCCGTGTCGTCGCCAGCGAGCGCTCCGCCTGCAAGCGCATCTCCTTCGAGGATTTCCAATACACCGTCCAGGACCTCGCGGCGTCTGGGGCCTTAGGCGGATCTACATCGCTCTGTTCGGCGTCGGTGGAAGCGTCAGCCGCGCCTGCTCGCCCAGCGCCGTCGCCGTTGGAGCTGTCGTCGTCGAAAATAGCTCGGCGTACCGGATGTACCTGGAGGTTCCTCTCGTCATCCTAGAGGTCAAGCCCGAGACCATGGCCTACGTATGGCTGGGGACATGGTCTATCGCTGCATCAGCATCACCAAGCTCAAGGTACCATTGCAAAACTGTCTCCTTTTGACATGCAAGGGGGATGTCTCCCAATTTTCAGTGGTGAAACCTGCAGAGTCCTGGAGCTTGACTTCTTTATCTGTCTGTGCTTTCTATTTTGCACTTAAATGTGGTCTCCTGCTTCTTCTATGTGATTAATACATTATTCATATTCATCACTCATAACACTATGTTGGGATCTAATCATGTATCTCTTCAGTTTGCTTTATTTCAGTTTCAAATGGCGACTGAAGCTGCTTCATATATTTCTGGTGGTTCTTAGTCAACAACAATGCCACTGCATTTGGCAAGCTGAAATCCCACACAGAAGCATCCCTACAGATGCAGAGTGGCATTCAGTGGGAAGATATCAAAGCACATTCTGTGAACCTTGAGAAGTCATACAAGAGCAAGTTTGATCAACTGGAAGAAAAGAAGAAGGCATTAGAAGAAAATAAAGCTGAAGATCGTAGGATTATTGCTGAGAAAGAAGCTAATCTTTCTGCAAAAGAGCGTCAATCTGTGAACAAGCTCCAGTAGCTGAGGGATGCTGCCGTCTCTGCGCTAGCAGAGGTGTGCCAAAAATATAATGTCATGCTTGCTGTTCCTAGTGCTGTTAAATGTATAAATCTGTAGCTGTTAAATGTATAAATGCAGTGTTTTCTGTTCCTAGTGCTGATCATTCGTTTCAGCAGGTATTATTGAGGAGTTGATTAGAGACGCAGGCAAATTGATGCAGTTCAATTCATTCAAGCTTTTGGGCTTTCAGAGAGTTCCCCCCAGCTCCTCTCTTGAAGGCATATGTAGATGAGCTAAAACATTCGGTTGACAATAATAAGGATGCCAATGTGACTCCTTCAACGGTTTGTTCTCTCTACATTGTTTTGACATATTAATGATTGTTTAATACATGTTAGTTATTAATAAGCCAGGATTCATCAATTCCACTTCTTGCTCTGAGAATTCACTGTTAATGCTCTACTTTCTTTCATTGCTATAAGGATTGTTCACATATCATGATGTATTTGGTATGCACAGGCTATTAGTATTCTTGTGCACATTTAAATTGAGAAGTCATTATTGTGAATCTGTATTTAGTCCCAAAATATCTTTTTTTAATATTTTCTTAAGGTGACGAAATTACTTTAGAAATCTTGCACGGTGCTATAAGTATTGTTCATATTGATGTATCATGATGTATTTGGTATGCACGGGATATCAGTAATGTTATGCACTGTTGAACTGAGAAGTCATTATTGGCAAATATATTCTTGTATCTAGTCTAATAAAAAATCTACCGTCAAGGCTGATGGGAAATTACTTTTAAAGTCTGCTGATCTGTCTGTGAATC
Source organism: Poa annua (assembly GCA_026929855.1). Classification (NCBI taxonomy): domain Eukaryota; kingdom Viridiplantae; phylum Streptophyta; class Magnoliopsida; order Poales; family Poaceae; genus Poa; species Poa annua. Next base: position 82,364,575 of record CM049430.1, read on the forward strand.
ATGCGTCATATGAAGTATTAGGGTGTAGCAGCTGCCTCATGGCATCCCCTTTTTCAGAATCCACAGTAATGAACATGGTGAATTATTGTATATACATCGCTTTTCATGCTTAAATAGTTGCATGTTTAGTTTTCCAATCATCTAATCTATTTTACATAATGTTTAGCATTTTTGAGCTACTTGTGCTGCAACTCGTTGAACACGTCCATTGTGACCCTAAGCTATTTTTAATTGTTAATTTCTTCCCTAGCTTCTTCTTCTGCACTTGTGAATGAAATCAGGACATTGTGCAGGTCAACACATATGGTTAATTTTAAGGGTGATTGCAGTTGTAACAGCTTTATCAGGAAGTGTTTAGCAGAATGAAAATATGTGAAATGAAATTCTTATAATCATCTCTGAATTGCAATGACACTTCAGCTCCATATCTGAACATAAAAAATTGACAGGAAATAGCTGAACCAACCAGCCAGTTTCACAGCCAAAACTTAGCTTCCAAAATGTTACTGGCTAGTACCATTTAATCTAAATCAAAACAAATCCCTTACACAATTTTGATCCAATCATAAAAGGTGTAGATAAATCAACAACAAAATTAATATTCTCACTCGCAGTACTAAAACACTTGCCAGTGATACTCCTAGACAACTGTAACTAAGACTACACAGTAACAGTTGATTGATCTGTAACCTATCCAGTTCTGCTCCTCTGTTTTGATCAGCTAATAAGTACTGTACTACATTTGCAGACGGTTTCGTCTTCTACTTCTTCTACTTGGATCAACTGAGCTGAGCACACTCGTGGCCTTGCTTCACTTGAGCGCCGCCATCTCACGTCGACGAGCCTTCTCGATCTCAATGATTCGAGCTTGGGCCGCATAAGCAACTTGCCGTGCTTCCCTGAGCTGCTGCGGGGACATGAACACGTCCGCCGGATCGATGAATGGGTCGTTGAACTCCGCGGTCGCCACGATCATCTCCCTCTTCCGCCGGGCATCCGCCCGCAGACACTCGAGCTCGATGCGGCGCTCCTCAGCAGCAGAGCGTGCTTTGGTCTGAAGAGCCTTCTTGATGAGGTCGCTCATGGTGACTGGAGGAGAAGGCTTCGGCTCCTCCGTGCTCTTCGGGAGGCTCCTTGGCAAGGGGGCGGACTGATTCTTGATCGCGGCGGCGTTCAGGCGCGTCGGTGTCCTCGGGTCCCTGTCGCTGCTAGGGCGGGGGTGCTTCTTGGTCCCGGTGCAGGCGGCGGCAGCGGCGGCGAGATGGGGCTCGCCCACACCGCGGAGGCGCTTCGCCGCAGGATCCCCGCCGCGGACGGAACCGGGCCTCTTCTTGCTCCCGGTATTGTCGGCGGCAGCCGCGAGACGGCGCTCGCCCGCACCGCCTACGCGCTTCGACGGAGGCTCCTGGCCGCGGACAGAACTGGGGCGGGGCTCGGCCGCACTGCGGACGCGGAGGCGCTTCGCCGGAGGCTCACCGCTGCGCACGGAGCTGGGACTCGCCGGCTTCTTGGCCGCAGCAGAATTCGCCATACAGGCGGGGTGGATTCCCACGCGGGGAGCGCAGGAATGGAGGTCGGCCGTGGCGCAACGGCGTGGGACCTCAGACGGCGGAAGCACCGTGGTGGCACCCATGGCCGCGAGCGGAGCGGGAGCAGTCGAAGCGCGGCGAGAGCAGGAAGCAGAAGAGCGGGAGCGTGGAGGAAGACGCGGAAGAACGATGATCAGAGGTTAGGGCAAGAATTTGAGAGCGCTGCTGAATGGTGGATGGGGATTGAGGAAGCGGGAGGAGCAAGGAAGACAGGGGAGAAACAGAGCAGCGCGAGGTGGCGGCAAAGGAAACCGGATTGAATCCGAGTTGCCTGCTGGCCCCATATGTCGGTGAGACACAGCTGGATTTGCTGAGCTGGACGCGATGGTTTCTGTTGCTGTTGTTTTTTTCATAGGAACAAGACTGCGGGGAGTTCCTCTGCTGGGCTCGGCCCATTTACTGCTTCGTCAGGTTACTCGTCAACGTATCCTGTAATTTGCTTCTTCATGTTAGTTTAGATTTTTGAACGATTTTAAAAAAATGGACCATTTTCACGAATTTTTTTGAACATTTTTAAAATATAAACCATTTAAATAATAAATAATCCAAACCATTTCCAAAAATGGACCGTTTAAAAGATGAAAATTTTGGAACCATTTTAAAAGATGGATCTTTTTTTGAAATTAACCATTAAAAAATGAAAAATCTGAATAACCATTTTTGAATGAACATTTATAAAATCGGAACCCCGGGTAGGGTTAAGGCAGGGTTATTATATTCTTATATGTGGTAGCAATGGACATGTCCCTGGTGCCAAGGGTCAGGCGACCGTGCAGGTTACGAAAAGACGCCCTTTCCTGTTGGCAAAGAGGTGTCCCTTAAGGAAATCAAAGGCCAAGTTGCCCTCCTGGTGGTGCTACAAATAGGCGCACAACCCCTCTGCATAATCTAGGCAGAGGACTCCTCTAGGAACCAGCTTCTCGAAGATGTGTTTATGAGTATATTTAAGACATCTTCGAGGGGTTGGGCTTAGTAGCATTCTCTTGTGAGATAGGACAAGTAGACACATCTAAGCTAAGTCCCGGGGTGGACCGAGGTATCGAGATACCGACATATGTCTATGTCGGAATAGACCGACATACGTCGGGGCCCGTAAAGCCCGAGGAGTCAAGTATATTTGGTCCGACTTATACTGGGCCGACATGAGCTAACCGACATGTCAATGTCGACGTCTACTGTTTACCTCTTGTGTGCGGGAAGGAGGATCCAGCATAACCATGTCGGGACTCAGAAGAGCATTCCGAGTAGGGGAATCTGGCATATCCGTGTCGGGCTAAGAAGGAGAATCCGGCATACCCATGTCGGGTTATGAAGTGAAGCCGAAGTACTTTGTGACCGAGACCAAAGTCCACACAACGGTCATATGCCGTCTGACACGGAGATATGACAGGAGCATGACGCCGATACGAAGTGATTTGTCACCCGCGCTGCTGACCGGAAGAGAGGGGACAAGGCATGGGAAAGCCATGATGACTACCGTTGGCGTGGCTACAGTGCCCCGTGGGTCCTGGCCGTTACGGTTTGCCGGATGACTCTATATATAGGGCATTTACTCCTTCTGCGTGAGAGAGGCTGGTTAGATGAGAGAGACACACCCGTAAGACTTAGAAGAGAAGATAGAGTTCATCCCGTGTTCATCACTCCCTTGTGAGTTCATCTCCTTGGGAGATTCATACAGCTCGAGGAGCACTTTGTAGATCTTGTGACATACATATTGAAAGAGACAGATGCAGGAGTAGGGATTTTACCTCCTCATGAGGGCCTCGGGTTCGGGTAGATCGGTGTGTTCTTGCTTGTTCTTGAGCTCTTTTGTGCGTGCTTCTTATCGCGCTAGCCCTCCCCGGATCCACTAGCGTCCATCGGCCCCACACTTAAGCCATCCTATGGCATCTGCCGTGATACCACCACGACTGTTTTTCTTGTGATTTGTTGTTTATTCCTGATCTGTATGTAAGAGGGTTTCCTCACTAGTGTGTATCAGTTCGACCGTTTGTGACTTCATTTATAAAGTCGGATGAAAGCCTATTTCGAGGAACAGACATAAGTTGCACTACTTGCTATCAAATAGAAGATTAACAATAGATAGCTTATATTGTTGATTTTCGCTGATAGATAATTTATATTTGGCGCCTTCCTAATATGAAAACATTTTTATATAATTTTCATTGAAGTGGAAACTTTAAAGGGAGCATATAGACGTATCAAGTCCCCTCCTCAAAACATTAACTTGAAAGTTCAGTTACAGAAGCATTTTTTATGTTACTTAATCCTATGTATTCTATGGTAAGGGTAATAGAAGGTTTTATATGTTCTAAATCTCCCATTCAAACTTTTAGGCACTAATGATTTTTAAGAAAACTTTCAACCGAATCAAATCAGCTCCCTACCAAAACCGCCATTCACAATGACTTATTTGAATAGTCAGATAGCGTCATTTGCATTGGCGTTTTTGGAGGTGACAAACTTGAACAACGCTAAGCCATTTGAAATACTCTATTTGTATTGGTGATTTTATGTTGAGTCTATGTGCCATCCAAAAAATGCATTTGAATAGAATTTTTTCAAATCACTTAGCTGCTTCCGGTTGTCCAAAACGCCATCCTAACTCACATTTTCGGGGAGGGGCCATATACGATTAAAAGTTTTCTTATAAACTACTAGTGTTTAAAAGTTTGTAAAAGGATCATTTGGGGGAAAAAATACACTCATAGGGCGCCGATTGGGAGCCCAGTTTTTGGGCGTAAATGGGTCGGAAAGAAATACAGACTGAAACTTGTGTGTAATTTACACGGGGCTTCGGTCCGTTTCTTTAGGAGGTAAAATTTAACCATGTTCCCAAGCGGGGCCTGGGGGAAGATACATCAATGAAAAAGAAAGTCTATTGATGAATAGTAGCATGAATCGGATTTAAAAATTTATAAAAGAGACAATTTTTTGGGCATCCCAATACTTATCTCATAATCATAAAAGAGGCAATATTCCAGTATGAGATATTACTGGGAATATATGCCAAATAGTGCATTTAGATGCAAACGGTCATTTTTATGTTAGTTTAGATTTTTTAACTTTTTCCAAACAAACTGACCATTTCAAAGATGACAAATCTGAACCCTTTTAAAAAATATAGCATTTTATAAAAAATAACCATTTCCAAATATGAATCATTTTCAAAATTGAAAAATCTGAACGAACAATTTTAAAATTGAATATTTTTACAACTGAGACCATTTAAAAATGTTTTCTAGAATACGGAAAAAGTAAAATTCTAAACCATTTAAAAATGAACATTTTAATATTTATAAATTTCAAACGAGTACAAAAAGGAAACGAAACAGACAAATATATATATAACGACCGAATACCGGGAAAATTAGTAAATATGAAAGAGTCAGAACTTTCGAGAATGCTTCCAGAACCAAAAACACCGATGTGGAAAAAGAAATGGGCCGGATAAATAGCACAGTGACCTGCATTCTTGTGTACTTTGTGGGTTTGAGTTGGAGCCTCTAACCGACCGCAACTGGTTAGGGATTGTGAGAGCTAACATTGAAGACGGGACAATAGATGAATAAACAATTATCTAAACTTTTTTTGTACTCTCGAAGGACCTCAACTTAATATAAGAAAAGGAAATCCAGTCCCTCTCCACCGGAGAAGACGATGCACTCGATGCCACGGCCGTCTGCACCAACACCAGGGGCGTCACCACTTGGGGGTTGGGGCTGAGTCAAGGATGAACCGCGAAATGGAGTCGCTGATGGGCCTCCTTCTTGGATCGCCACTCAGGAGATTCAATGGGTTGTGGTGAGCGTACCGCAACATGGACTAACCCCTTTGACAATGCATAACAACATTGCATCTTTGCTATCATTGATGTACTTCGGAAGATGTAGAAGTCAGAGATTCCCATCATGTTGATCGATGAAGAACATCACTTCCCCGATAGTCCTCTCCATCACCTCGATGGCCACAAAAGAGAGGACGAAGGGCAGCTCCCATTACGCCTGCATAGCAATCTGCCTCCATATCGAGATTTGGAGATGCAGGAACTGAAACACCACCAACTGTAGTCTTATTGATGAAGATTGTGCAAGTCAACCACCTCTCGCCTCTGGCTCCGACCACTAGAGCTTCACGTGGGAGAAGAGACCCAACTAGATGCACTAGGTCTCATTGCAAAAGCCCGGTGTTGTACTCCATAAAATGGAAAAGCGTCTAAAACACTACATGTACTGATGTACAACTTTGGGCCCCTCTCTCACTCATCGCCGGTCACTGTGACCGTCAATGATGGGTGGCAGAGGAGTTGGTGGCGGTGGACGGTGAACGACGGTGAGTGAGAGAGGAGTTGGACAAAAAGGAGAGGGCCAGAAGTCGCTCAGGGAAGAAGAGAGACGGTATCCACCAAACATGGAAAAGGAACCTTTGATCTACTTACTAAGAAGATGTATGATAAGTGACTTGTCACCCGCGCCGCTGACCGGAAGAGAGGGGACAAGGCATGGGCAAGCCATGATGACTACCGTTGGCGCGGCTATAGTGCCTCGTGGGTCCTGGTCGTTAGGGTTTGCCGGATGACTCTCTATATAGGGCATTTACTCCTTCTGCGTGAGAGAGGCTGGTTAGATGAGAGAGACACACCCGTAAGACTTAGAAGAGAAGAGAGAGTTCATTCCGTGTTCATCACTCCCTTGTGAGTTCATCTCCTTGGGAGATTCATACAGCTCGAGGAGCACTTTGTAGATCAGACATACATATTGAGAGAGACAGAGGCAGGAGTAGGGATTTTACCTCCTCACGAGGGCCCCGAACCTGGGTAGATCGGTGTGTTCTTGCTTGTTCTTGAGCTCTTTCGTGCAGGCTTCTTATTGCGCTAGCCCTCCCTGAATCCACTAGCGTCCATCGGCCCCACACTTAAGACATCCTATGGCATCTGCCGTGATACCACCACGACTGTTTTTCTTGTCATTTGTTGTATATTCCTGATCTGTTTGTGACTTCATTTATAAATCGGACGAAAGCCTATTTCGAGGAACGGACATAAGTTGCACTATTTTCTATCAAATAGAAGATTAAAAAAATAGCTTATATTGTTGATTGTCGTTGATAGATAATTTATATTTGGCGCCTTCCTAATATGAAAACATTTTTATATAATTTTCATTGAAGTGGAAACTTTAAAGGGAGCATATAGACGTATCAAGTCACCTCCTCGAAACATTAACTTGAAAGTTCAATTACAGAAGCATTTTTATGTTACATAATCCTATGTATTCTATGGTAAGGGTAATAGAAGGTTTTATATGTTCAAAAAAAAATCTCCCATTCAAACTTTTAGGCACTAATGATTTTTAAGAAAACTTTCAACCGAATCAAATCAGCACCCTCTCAAAACCACCATTCACAATGACTTATTTGAATAGTCAGATAGCGTCATTTGCATTGGCGTTTTTGGAGGTGACAAACTTGAACAACGCTAAGCCATTTGAAATACTCTATTTGTATTGGTGATTTTATGTTTTTAGAGTCTATGTGCCATCCAAAAAATGCATTTGAATTGATTTTTTTCAAATCACTTAGCTGCTTCCGGTTGTCCAAAGCGCCATCCTAACTCACATTTTCGGGGAGGGGCCATATATGGCTAAAAGTTTTCTTAGAAACTACTAGTGTTTAAAAGTTTGTAAAAGGAGGGGCCCCGATTGGGAGCCCAGTTTTTGGGCCGTAAATGGGTCGGAAAGAAATACGGACCGAAACTGGTTATAATTTACACGGGGCTTCGGTCCGTTTCTTTAGGGGGTAAAATTTAACCACGTTCCCAAGCGGGGCCTGGGGGAAGATACATCAATGAAAAAGAAAGTCTATTGATGAATAGTAGCATGAATCGGATTTAAAAATTTATAAAAGAGACAATTTTCTTGGCATCCCAATACTTATCTCATAATCATAAAAGAGGCAATATTCCAGTATGAGATATTACTGGGAATATATGCCAAATAGTGCATTTAGATGCAAACGGTCATTTTTATGTTAGTTTAGATTTTTTTAAACTATTTTCAAACAAACTGACCATTTCAAAGATGAAAAATCTGAACCCTTTTTTAAAATATAGCATTTTATAAAAAATAACCATTTCCAAATATGAACCATTTTCAAAATTGAAAAATCTGAACAAACAATTTTAAAATTGAATATTTTTACAACCGAAACCATTTAAAAAAAATTCTAGAATATGAAAAAAGTAAAAATCTAAACCATTTAAAAATGAACATTTTAATATTTATAAATTTCAAACGAGTATAAAAAGGAAAAAACAGACAAATATATATGTAACGCCCGAATACCGGGAAAATTAGTAAATATGAAAGAGCCAGAACTTTCTAGAATGCTTCCAGAACCAACAACACCGATGTGGAAAAGAAATGAGCCGGATAAATAGCACAGTTACCTGCATTCTTGTGTACTTTGTGGGTTTGAGTTGGAGCCTCTAACCGACCGCAACTGGTTAGGGATTGTGAGAGCTAACATTGAAGACGGGACAATAGATGAATAAACAATTATCTAAACTTTTTTTGTACTCTCGAAGGACCTCAACTTAATATAAGAAAAGGAAATCCAGTCCCTCTCCACCGGAGAAGACAATGCACTCGATGCCGCGGCCGTCAGCACCAACACCAGGGGCGTCACCACTTGGGGCTTGGGGCTGAGTCAAGGATGAACCGCGAAATGGAGTCGCTGACGGGCCTCCTTCTTGGATCGCCACTCAGGAGATTCAATGGGTTGTGGTGAACGTACCGCAACATGGACTAACCCATTTGACAATGCATAACAACATTGCATCTTTGCTATCATTGATGTACTTCGGAAGATGTAGAAGTCAGAGATTCCCATCATGTTGATCGATGAAGAACATCACTCCCCCGATAGTCCTCTCCATCACCTCGATGGCCACAAAAGAGAGGACGAAGGGCAGCTCCCATCACGCCTGCATAGCAATCTGCCTCCATATCGAGATTTGGAGATGCAGGAACTGAAACACCACCAATTGCAGTCTTATTGATGAAGATTGTGCAAGTCAACCACCTCTCGCCTCTGGCTCCGACCACTAGAGCTTCACGTGGGAGAATAGACCCAACTAGATGCACTAGGTCTCATTGCAAAAGCCCGGTGTTGTACTCCATAAAATGGAAAAGCGTCTAAAACACTACATGTACTGATGTACAACTTTGGGCCCCTCTCTCACTCATCGCCGGTCACTGTGACCGTCAATGATGGGTGGCAGAGGAGTTGGTGGCGGTGGACGGTGAACGACGGTGAGTGAGAGAGGAGTTGGACAAAAAGGAGAGGGCCAGAAGTCGCTCAGGGAAGAAGAGAGACGGTATCCACCAAACATGGAAAAGGAACCTTTGATCTACTTACTAAGAAGATGTATGAAAATGATCATGAATAGTGCTACTTACTCATTAGCTGCAATGATCTTATGCTACCCGCGAAAGTAAAGTAGGTTCCTTGAAAAACACATAGGACTAGCTCGATTCCTAGCATGAGGAATGAACTTCAGGTGAAGCTATATGTGTACTCGATTGATCTCTGTCTACACTAGCATGAACAATACTCCACATGAGTCCAGAGGTATATTTTTCATTCTTTTTGGATTGCTTACCACGTATGCCATCAGCTGGTAGTTGATATGAGGATTTGATGTATGACTGCTAAGTCTTATAGGTTGGTTTTGTACAAGTTCAATGTTAATTGGAACTACTAGATAAGGATATTGTGCTTAACTTCTTAAACTGACATGCGTTCCGTGTTTCCGCCGCTCGGGCGACCAGGACGAAACCCTAGCCGTTGCCGCGCGAGTCCTCCCCTCCTCTCTTTGCCCGTGCCGCTACTGACAAGCCTTTCTCTATCCGGCGTGCGCTTGGCCTGGCAGGAGATCCAATGTGGCGGTGTTACACCCATAGTATGATGAAGAGCTCCACCGGCAGCGGCGCAGCGACACCATGGCCTTGTACCGGTATCCTCATGGGGGCGTTGGGGGCTGACTTATTTTCCCTCGGTTTCAACATCGTGTCACAATTGGCAAGTCTTGGTTTTTCTTGTGCTTTGTTGTTTATTCTTGATATGTTGTGTGAGAGGCTTTCCTCGTTATCGTGTATCAGTTCGGTCGTTTGTATCTTTATTTAAAAAGCAAGATGAAATCCTATCTCGAGAAACTGACATAAGTTGTAATATTTGCTATCAAATGGAAGATTAGCAATAATAAACTTATATTGTTGATCGCTGATGATAAGTAATTTCTATTTGGTGCCTTCCTAATATTAACACAATTTATTGTTTATTTTCATTGAGGTGAAAACTTTCCTAGAGGGAGCATATAGACTTATCTTGTCCCCCCTCCTCAGAACATTAAATTGAGAGTTCAATTACAGAAGCATTTTTTATTTGTTGCGGAATCCTATATCTTGTATTGTGATGGTAACAAGAGGTGTGATATGTTCCTAATGTCACATTCAAACTTTTAGGCACTAGTGATCTCTCTGAAAACTTTCAATCGAGTCATCTCCCTCCCAAATTAGACATTCACAGTGACTTATTTGAATAGGTAGATACGCCATTTACATTGGCGTTTTTGGAGATGGCAAATGTGAACAACGGCTAAGCCATTTGTGAATACTCCATTTGTATTTGTGATTTTGTGTTTTTAGAGTGTTTGTGGGATCCGAAATACTGACACGCCATTTGAAATGAAATTTTTAAATTACTTAGCAGTTTTCGGTTCAGTTTGGGCTGTCAATATTCTAACTCGGCGTTTTTTTGGTCGGAGCCATATTCGGTTGGAAATTTTCCTAAAAATCATTAGTGATTGAAAGTTCGTAAAGGTCATTTAGAACAAATTACACTCATGGGAGGGAAGATACATCAGTGAAAAATAAAAGATCTATTGATGGATACTTGCATAATTCAGATTTTAAATTTGTAAAAGAGTCAATATTACTGGCCATCCCAATACTTTTCTCATATATGCCAAATAGTCCATTTAGATGTATAAACAGTTATTGGCCAAAAACTTCTGGTAAGAATGTGACCTTGCTCTTTCGTCTGTCTTTTTTCTTTGCATCAGGATAACCCCAAATCCCTGGAACCTTCTGCTCCGGCGGCCGGCCGGCGACGGCGAAGTTGAGCGTTGTGCTACGGGCTCCGTCCGTGGAGACAGCGCACGAGCGGAAGGCTCCATCATCCTTCTAGGGGCGGAGTTCTTGCGCGTCATCGTCGCCCGCGACTTTGCCTGCAGCAGCCTCTGCGTCCTCGCCAGCGAGCGCTCCGCCGGCAAGCGCATCGCCTTCGAGGACCTCCAATACACCGTCCAATACGTCGCGGCGCCTGGCGCCTTCGACGGGATCGACATCGCTCTCTTCGGCATCAGCGGAAGTGTCAGCCGCGCCTGCACGCCCACAGCCGTCGCCGTCGGAGCCGTCGTCGTCGACAGTAGCTCGGCGTACCGGATGTACCTAGAGGTTTCACTCGTCATCCTGGAGGTCAATACCGAGACCACGGCGAACGTCCGGCTGGGGACATGGGCTATCGCTGCATCAGCATCACGCCATCACCAAATCCAAGGTACCATTGCAAAACTGTCTTCTTCTTACATGCAAGGAGGACGTCTCCCAATTTTCAGTAGTGAAACCTGCAGAGTCCTGGAGCTTGACTTCTTTATCTGTCTGTGCTTTCTATTTTGCACTTAAATGTGGTCTCTTGTTGCTTATATGTGATTAATATATTATCCATATTCATCATTCATAACAGTATGTTGGGATCTAATCATGTATATCTACAGTTTGTCATTATTTCAGTAATTCAGTTGCAAGTGGCGACTGAAGCTGCTTCCCATATTTCTGGTGGTTTTCAGTCAACAACAATGCTACTGCTAGAACAGCTTGCTTAAGTATTTGGCAAGCTGAAATCCCACACCGAAGCATCCCTACAGTCTAGAGATGCAGTGGGAAGATATCAAAGCACATTTTGTGAACCTTGAGAAGTCATACACGAGCATGTGTGATGAACCGGAAGAAAAGCAGAAGACATTAGAAGAAAACAAAGCTGAAGATCGTAGGATTATTGCTGAGAAAGAAGCTAATCTTTCTGCAAAAGAGCGTCAATCTGTGAACAAGCTCCAGTAGCTGAGGGATGCTGCCGTCTCTGCGCTAGCAGAGGTGCGCCAAAAATATAATGTCATGCTTGCTGAGATACTTGATGTCAATGGAAGCACACCTCAACCAACGACACCAATGCATCTCGTGCTTCAGAGAAGCAAACCTCTTCTGCTAGTGGGTTGGGCAAGCCATCTGAACCTTCACAAGTTGAGGTTAAGCCGGGCCCTGCGCTGAAGCAAGTCTGTGAACAGATGGACATAAAATGCCTTCTGAAATATCTTCCAGAAAATTGGAAAAAACTTGCTGGTCTTCGTGATAAACTGTCTGTTGCACTAAAATGTGCAGCTGACCCTGCACGCTCGTACTTGATTTTTTGGAGGGTTTCTTCCCAGACCAACTTCCGGGGGATAAACATCACTTCATTCAGGGTCACCGCAGAAGCTGTATTGTTTTGATGGAGGCTATAACATTCACTAGGAATGAAGGAACCGAGTGTCAACAACCCTTGGAGCTCTGAAATTATTGAGCAAGCCAAGGCAATTGCGGAAGAGTGGAAGATTAAAATAGCTGAGGTTGACCTTGATGCTTATGATGGCTACTCATTGGAAGCACAAGCATTCCTGAAGCTTCTTAAAACTTTTAATGTTCATTTGGCGCATGACAAAGATGAACTGTGCAAGATCGTAGTTGCCGTCTCTCATCGCAAGCAGACTGCTGAGCTTTGTTGCTCTCTTGGTCTGACTGAGAGAATACCAGGTTGGTATCCACTCAGATGCCACAGGGCATTATCATCCCTTAATTTCCCAGGCTGGTGCCGCTAATGATTTACTGCTAGGCCCCATAACGATCTAGGAAATTAAAACATTACCATTATATAAATACTGTAGCGTTTAAATGTATAAATGCAGTGTTTTCTGTTCCTAGTGCTGATCATTCGTTTCAGCAGGTATTATTGAGGAGTTGACCAAGAGACACAGGAAAATTGATGCAGTTCAATTCATTCAAGCTTTTGGGCTTTCAGAGAGTTCCCTCCTGCTCCTCTCTTGAAAGCATATGTAGATGAGCTAAACGACTCGGTTAGCAATTATAAGGATGCCAATGTGACTCCTTCAACGGTTTGTTCTCTCTACATTGTTTTGACATATTAATGATTGTTTAATACATGTTAGTTATTAATAAGCCAGGATTCATCAATTCCACTTCTTGCTCTGAGAATTCACTTAATGCTCTACTTTCTTTTATTGCTATATAAGGATTATTCACTTCATATTGGCGTATCATGCTGTATTTCGTATGCACGGGCTATTGGTAATCTTGTGCACATTTAAATTGAGAAGTCATTATTGCGAATCTGTATTTAGTCCCAAAAAATCTTTTGTTAATATTTTCTTAAGGTGACGAACTACTTTAAAACCTTGCACGGTGCTTTATGGATTGTTCATATTAAGGTATGCACGGGCTATCAGTAATGTTATGCACATTTGAACATATTTCCCAATAATGACTTATAGCACCGTGTCATGAAAATGAAGTGAGATTCAGTGTGTATTGCTTTGGGATGGGCTGATAGCAAGTTAGTGTTTTATGTTTTGGTTGTAATTGTATTGATGAAGTCTGAATAAATAAATCTTGTCATTGTTATCATCACCTGTGACTTGCAATGAAAATGTGTGAAATGAAATTCTTATAATCATCTTTGAATTGCAATGACACTCCCGGTGTTTACCCTCATTTTGCACAAACTGTGATGTTGGCACACTTCAGCTCCATATCTGAACATGAAAAATGGACAGGAAATTGCAGGAAATAACAAGAAATAACTGAACCAAACAGACAGTTTCATATCCAAAACTTAGCTTCAGAAAAGTAACTGGCTAGTGCCATTGGTCTATATAAAAACAACAAAACCATTACATTCATGGATCAATTGTGATCCTAATTAGTGGACATCAATTAACAAGAAAGTTAATATTCTCACTCGCAGTACTAAAACACTTGCCAGTGATACTCCTAGACAAATGTAACTAAGACTACACAGTAACAGTTGATTGATCTGTAACCTATCCAGTTCTGCTCCTCTGTTTTGATCAGCTAATAAGTACTGTACTACATTTGCAGACGGTTTCGTCTTCTACTTCTTCTACTTGGATCAACTGAGCTGAGCACACTCGTGGCCTTGCTTCACTTGAGCGCCGCCATCTCACGTCGACGAGCCTTCTCGATCTCGATGATTCGAGCTTGGGCCGCATAAGCAACTTGCCGTGCTTCCCTGAGCTGCTGCGGGGACATGAACACGTCCGCCGGATCGATGAATGGGTCGTTGAACTCCGCGGTCGCCACGATCATCTCCCTCTTCCGCCGGGCATCCGCCCGCAGACACTCGAGCTCGATGCGGCGCTCCTCAGCAGCAGAGCGTGCTTTGGTCTGAAGAGCCTTCTTGATGAGGTCGCTCATGGTGACTGGAGGAGAAGGCTTCGGCTCCTCCGTGCTCTTCGGGAGGCTCCTTGGCAAGGGGGCGGACTGATTCTTGATCGCGGCGGCGTTCAGGCGCGTCGGTGTCCTCGGGTCCCTGTCGCTGCTAGGGCGGGGGTGCTTCTTGGTCCCGGTGCAGGCGGCGGCAGCGGCGGCGAGATGGGGCTCGCCCACACCGCGGAGGCGCTTCGCCGCAGGATCCCCGCCGCGGACGGAACCGGGCCTCTTCTTGCTCCCGGTATTGTCGGCGGCAGCCGCGAGACGGCGCTCGCCCGCACCGCCTACGCGCTTCGACGGAGGCTCCTGGCCGCGGACAGAACTGGGGCGGGGCTCGGCCGCACTGCGGACGCGGAGGCGCTTCGCCGGAGGCTCACCGCTGCGCACGGAGCTGGGACTCGCCGGCTTCTTGGCCGCAGCAGAATTCGCCATACAGGCGGGGTGGATTCCCACGCGGGGAGCGCAGGAATGGAGGTCGGCCGTGGCGCAACGGCGTGGGACCTCAGACGGCGGAAGCACCGTGGTGGCACCCATGGCCGCGAGCGGAGCGGGAGCAGTCGAAGCGCGGCGAGAGCAGGAAGCAGAAGAGCGGGAGCGTGGAGGAAGACGCGGAAGAACGATGATCAGAGGTTAGGGCAAGAATTTGAGAGCGCTGCTGAATGGTGGATGGGGATTGAGGAAGCGGGAGGAGCAAGGAAGACAGGGGAGAAACAGAGCAGCGCGAGGTGGCGGCAAAGGAAACCGGATTGAATCCGAGTTGCCTGCTGGCCCCATATGTCGGTGAGACACAGCTGGATTTGCTGAGCTGGACGCGATGGTTTCTGTTGCTGTTGTTTTTTTCATAGGAACAAGACTGCGGGGAGTTCCTCTGCTGGGCTCGGCCCATTTACTGCTTCGTCAGGTTACTCGTCAACGTATCCTGTAATTTGCTTCTTCATGTTAGTTTAGATTTTTGAACGATTTTAAAAAAATGGACCATTTTCACGAATTTTTTTGAACATTTTTAAAATATAAACCATTTAAATAATAAATAATCCAAACCATTTCCAAAAATGGACCGTTTAAAAGATGAAAATTTTGGAACCATTTTAAAAGATGGATCTTTTTTTGAAATTAACCATTAAAAAAATGAAAAATCTGAATAACCATTTTTGAATGAACATTTATAAAATCGGAACCCCGGGTAGGGTTAAGGCAGGGTTATTATATTCTTATATGTGGTAGCAATGGACATGTCCCTGGTGCCAAGGGTCAGGCGACCGTGCAGGTTACGAAAAGACGCCCTTTCCTGTTGGCAAAGAGGTGTCCCTTAAGGAAATCAAAGGCCAAGTTGCCCTCCTGGTGATGCTACAAATAGGCGCACAACCCCTCTGCATAATCTAGGCAGAGGACTCCTCTAGGAACCAGCTTTTCGAAGATGTGTTTATGAGTATATTTAAGACATCTTCGAGGGGCTGGGCTTAGAAGCATTCTCTTGTGAGATAGGACAAGTAGACACATCTAAGCTAAGTCCCGGGGTGGACCGAGGTATCGAGATACCGACATATGTCTATGTCGGAATAGACCGACATACGTCGGGGCCCGTAAAGCCCGAGGAGTCAAGTATATTTGGTCCGACTTATACTGGGCCGACATGAGCTAACCGACATGTCAATGTCGACGTCTACTGTTTACCTCTTGTGTGCAGGAAGGAGGATCCAGCATAACCATGTCGGGACTCAGAAGAGCATTCCGAGTAGGGGAATCTGGCATATCCGTGTCGGGCTAAGAAGGAGAATCCGGCATACCCATGTCGGGTTATGAAGTGAAGCCGAAGTACTTTGTGACCGAGACCAAAGTCCACACAACGGTCATATGCCGTCTGACACGGAGATATGACAGGAGCATGATGCCGATACGAAGTGACTTGTCACCCGCGCTGCTGACCGGAAGAGAGGGGACAAGGCATGGGCAAGCCATGATGGATCATTTTTTTTAAATTAACCATTTAAAAAAAATGAAATTTCTGAATAACCATTTTTGAATGAACATTTATGAAATCGGAACCCTTTAGAAAAAGATGAACATTTTTCGAAATCTAAACTATTTAAAAAGGAACATATTTGATATTTATGAATTTCAAAAGAGTAAAAAAAGTCATGACAACAACCTCGGAAGGAGGATTGCACGGGTGCTTTTTTGGCAATCAATGTGGCGGTGGGGATGGTGTTGTTCCTTGGTCATGTGGGTGGGGAGGAATCAGACATCGGGGAGACCTTGGTGGTGGCGGCGCTTTGGCTTCAACGTCTGCTAGATTCTGTTCGGAAGGCCAATATAGGGGACAACGTGCAATTCGATACCGGGATTGTGCGGAAGTTTGTCAAGGTGTGAAAGCACCGTGTTTTGACGTCGACGAGAGCGATTCATGCAGGTGTGCTGTTGTGCGCACCTTCCACACGAGGGCTTCGGGTAAACCCTTGACCGTCGGTCTCGTCGACATCATCGCTTTGCCCCGTTACCCTCTTGGAGGGCGTCGTCGACATGAGCTAACCGACATGCCAATGTTGGCGTCTACTGTTTACCTCTTGTCTACAGGAAGGAGGATCCAGCATAACCATGCCGGGACTCATAAGAGCATTCCGAGTAGGGGAGTCCGGCATATCCGTGTGGGGCTAAGAAGGAGAATCCGGCATACCCATGTTGGGTTATGAAGTGAAGCCGAAGTACTTTGTGACCGAGACCAAAGTCCACAAAACGGTCATATGCCGTCTTACACGGAGATATGACATGAGCATCGCGCCGATACGAAGTGACTTGTCACCCGCGCCGCTGACCGGAAGAGAGGGGACAAGGCATGGGCAAGCCATGATGACTACCGTTGGCGCGGCTATAGTGCCTCGTGGGTCCTGGTCGTTAGGGTTTGCCGGATGACTCTCTATATAGGGCATTTACTCCTTCTGCGTGAGAGAGGCTGGTTAGATGAGAGAGACACACCCGTAAGACTTAGAAGAGAAGAGAGAGTTCATTCCGTGTTCATCACTCCCTTGTGAGTTCATCTCCTTGGGAGATTCATACAGCTCGAGGAGCACTTTGTAGATCAGACATACATATTGAGAGAGACAGAGGCAGGAGTAGAGATTTTACCTCCTCACGAGGGCCCCGAACCTGGGTAGATCGGTGTGTTTTTGCTTGTTCTTGAGCTCTTTCGTGCAGGCTTCTTATTGCGCTAGCCCTCCCTGGATCCACTAGCGTCCATCGGCCCCACACTTAAGACATCCTATGGCATCTGCCGTGATACCACCACGACTGTTTTTCTTGTGATTTGTTGTATATTCCTGATCTGTTTGTGACTTCATTTATAAAGTCGGACGAAAGCCTATTTCGAGGAACAGACATAAGTTGCACTATTTTCTATCAAATAGAAGATTAAAAAAATAGCTTATATTGTTGATTGTCGTTGATAGATAATTTATATTTGGCGCCTTCCTAATATGAAAACATTTTTATATAATTTTCATTGAAGTGGAAACTTTAAAGGGAGCATATAGACGTATCAAGTCCCCTCCTCGAAACATTAACTTGAAAGTTCAATTACAGAAGCATTTTTATGTTACGTAATCCTATGTATTCTATGGTAAGGGTAATAGAAGGTTTAATATGTTCAAAAAAGAAATCTCCCATTCAAACTTTTAGGCACTAATGATTTTTAAGAAAACTTTCAACCGAATCAAATCAGCACCCTCTCAAAACCACCATTCACAATGACTTATTTGAATAGTCAGATAGCGTCATTTGCATTGGCGTTTTTGGAGGTGACAAACTTGAACAACGCTAAGCCATTTGAAATACTCTATTTGTATTGGTGATTTTATGTTTTTAGAGTCTATGTGCCATCCAAAAAATGCATTTGAATTGAATTTTTTCAAATCACTTAGCTGCTTCCGGTTGTCCAAAGCGCCATCCTAACTCACATTTTCGGGGAGGGGCCATATACGGCTAAAAGTTTTCTTAGAAACTACTAGTGTTTAAAAGTTTGTAAAAGGAGGGGCCCCGATTGGGAGCCTAGTTTTTGGGCCGTAAATGGGTCGGAAAGAAATACGGACCGAAACTGGTTATAATTTACACGGGGCTTCGGTCCGTTTCTTTAGGGGGTAAAATTTAACCACGTTCCCAAGCGGGGCCTGGGGGAAGATACATCAATGAAAAAGAAAGTCTATTGATGAATAGTAGCATGAATCGGATTTAAAATTTTATAAAAGAGACAATTTTCTTGGCATCCCAATACTTATCTCATAATCATAAAAGAGGCAATATTCCAGTATGAGATATTACTGGGAATATATGCCAAATAGTGCATTTAGATGCAAACGGTCATTTTTATGTTAGTTTAGATTTTTTTAAACTATTTTCAAACAAACTGACCATTTCAAAGATGAAAAATCTGAACCCTTTTTAAAAATATAGCATTTTATAAAAAATAACCATTTCCAAATATGAACCATTTTCAAAATTGAAAAATCTGAACAAACAATTTTAAAATTGAATATTTTTACAACCGAAACCATTTAAAAAAAATTCTAGAATATGAAAAAAGTAAAAATCTAAACCATTTAAAAATGAACATTTTAATATTTATAAATTTCAAACTAGTATAAAAAGGAAAAAACTGACAAATATATATGTAACGACCGAATACCGGGAAAATTAGTAAATATGAAAGAGCCAGAACTTTCTAGAATGCTTCCAGAACCAACACCACCGATGTGGAAAAGAAATGAGCCGGATAAATAGCACAGTTACCTGCATTCTTGTGTACTTTGTGGGTTTGAGTTGGAGCCTCTAACCGACCGCAACTGGTTAGGGATTGTGAGAGCTAACATTGAAGACGGGACAATAGATGAATAAACAATTATCTAAACTTTTTTTGTACTCTCGAAGGACCTCAACTTAATATAAGAAAAGGAAATCCAGTCCCTCTCCACCGGAGAAGACAATGCACTCGATGCCGCGGCCGTCAGCACCAACACCAGGGGCGTCACCACTTGGGGCTTGGGGCTGAGTCAAGGATGAACCGCGAAATGGAGTCGCTGACGGGCCTCCTTCTTGGATCGCCACTCAGGAGATTCAATGGGTTGTGGTGAACGTACCGCAACATGGACTAACCCATTTGACAATGCATAACAACATTGCATCTTTGCTATCATTGATGTACTTCGGAAGATGTAGAAGTCAGAGATTCCCATCATGTTGATCGATGAAGAACATCACTCCCCCGATAGTCCTCTCCATCACCTCGATGGCCACAAAAGAGAGGACGAAGGGCAGCTCCCATCACGCCTGCATAGCAATCTGCCTCCATATCGAGATTTGGAGATGCAGGAACTGAAACACCACCAATTGCAGTCTTATTGATGAAGATTGTGCAAGTCAACCACCTCTCGCCTCTGGCTCCGACCACTAGAGCTTCACGTGGGAGAATAGACCCAACTAGATGCACTAGGTCTCATTGCAAAAGCCCGGTGTTGTACTCCATAAAATGGAAAAGCGTCTAAAACACTACATGTACTGATGTACAACTTTGGGCCCCTCTCTCACTCATCGCCGGTCACTGTGACCGTCAATGATGGGTGGCAGAGGAGTTGGTGGCGGTGGACGGTGAACGACGGTGAGTGAGAGAGGAGTTGGACAAAAAGGAGAGGGCCAGAAGTCGCTCAGGGAAGAAGAGAGACGGTATCCACCAAACATGGAAAAGGAACCTTTGATCTACTTACTAAGAAGATGTATGAAAATGATCATGAATAGTGCTACTTACTCATTAGCTGCAATGATCTTATGCTACCCGCGAAAGTAAAGTAGGTTCCTTGAAAAACACATAGGACTAGCTCGATTCCTAGCATGAGGAATGAACTTCAGGTGAAGCTATATGTGTACTCGATTGATCTCTGTCTACACTAGCATGAACAATACTCCACATGAGTCCAGAGGTATATTTTTCATTCTTTTTGGATTGCTTACCACGTATGCCATCAGCTGGTAGTTGATATGAGGATTTGATGTATGACTGCTAAGTCTTATAGGTTGGTTTTGTACAAGTTCAATGTTAATTGGAACTACTAGATAAGGATATTGTGCTTAACTTCTTAAACTGACATGCGTTCCGTGTTTCCGCCGCTCGGGCGACCAGGACGAAACCCTAGCCGTTGCCGCGCGAGTCCTCCCCTCCTCTCTTTGCCCGTGCCGCTACTGACAAGCCTTTCTCTATCCGGCGTGCGCTTGGCCTGGCAGGAGATCCAATGTGGCGGTGTTACACCCATAGTATGATGAAGAGCTCCACCGGCAGCGGCGCAGCGACACCATGGCCTTGTACCGGTATCCTCATGGGGGCGTTGGGGGCTGACTTATTTTCCCTCGGTTTCAACATCGTGTCACAATTGGCAAGTCTTGGTTTTTCTTGTGCTTTGTTGTTTATTCTTGATATGTTGTGTGAGAGGCTTTCCTCGTTATCGTGTATCAGTTCGGTCGTTTGTATCTTTATTTAAAAAGCAAGATGAAATCCTATCTCGAGAAACTGACATAAGTTGTAATATTTGCTATCAAATGGAAGATTAGCAATAATAAACTTATATTGTTGATCGCTGATGATAAGTAATTTCTATTTGGTGCCTTCCTAATATTAACACAATTTATTGTTTATTTTCATTGAGGTGAAAACTTTCCTAGAGGGAGCATATAGACTTATCTTGTCCCCCCTCCTCAGAACATTAAATTGAGAGTTCAATTACAGAAGCATTTTTTATTTGTTGCGGAATCCTATATCTTGTATTGTGATGGTAACAAGAGGTGTGATATGTTCCTAATGTCACATTCAAACTTTTAGGCACTAGTGATCTCTCTGAAAACTTTCAATCGAGTCATCTCCCTCCCAAATTAGACATTCACAGTGACTTATTTGAATAGGTAGATACGCCATTTACATTGGCGTTTTTGGAGATGGCAAATGTGAACAACGGCTAAGCCATTTGTGAATACTCCATTTGTATTTGTGATTTTGTGTTTTTAGAGTGTTTGTGGGATCCGAAATACTGACACGCCATTTGAAATGAAATTTTTAAATTACTTAGCAGTTTTCGGTTCAGTTTGGGCTGTCAATATTCTAACTCGGCGTTTTTTTGGTCGGAGCCATATTCGGTTGGAAATTTTCCTAAAAATCATTAGTGATTGAAAGTTCGTAAAGGTCATTTAGAACAAATTACACTCATGGGAGGGAAGATACATCAGTGAAAAATAAAAGATCTATTGATGGATACTTGCATAATTCAGATTTTAAATTTATAAAAGAGTCAATATTACTGGCCATCCCAATACTTTTCTCATATATGCCAAATAGTCCATTTAGATGTATAAACAGTTATTGGCCAAAAACTTCTGGTAAGAATGTGACCTTGCTCTTTCGTCTGTCTTTTTTCTTTGCATCAGGATAACCCCAAATCCCTGGAACCTTCTGCTCCGGCGGCCGGCCGGCGACGGCGAAGTTGAGCGTTGTGCTACGGGCTCCGTCCGTGGAGACAGCGCACGAGCGGAAGGCTCCATCATCCTTCTAGGGGCGGAGTTCTTGCGCGTCATCGTCGCCCGCGACTTTGCCTGCAGCAGCCTCTGCGTCCTCGCCAGCGAGCGCTCCGCCGGCAAGCGCATCGCCTTCGAGGACCTCCAATACACCGTCCAATACGTCGCGGCGCCTGGCGCCTTCGACGGGATCGACATCGCTCTCTTCGGCATCAGCGGAAGTGTCAGCCGCGCCTGCACGCCCACAGCCGTCGCCGTCGGAGCCGTCGTCGTCGACAGTAGCTCGGCGTACCGGATGTACCTAGAGGTTTCACTCGTCATCCTGGAGGTCAATACCGAGACCACGGCGAACGTCCGGCTGGGGACATGGGCTATCGCTGCATCAGCATCACGCCATCACCAAATCCAAGGTACCATTGCAAAACTGTCTTCTTCTTACATGCAAGGAGGACGTCTCCCAATTTTCAGTAGTGAAACCTGCAGAGTCCTGGAGCTTGACTTCTTTATCTGTCTGTGCTTTCTATTTTGCACTTAAATGTGGTCTCTTGTTGCTTATATGTGATTAATATATTATCCATATTCATCATTCATAACAGTATGTTGGGATCTAATCATGTATATCTACAGTTTGTCATTATTTCAGTAATTCAGTTGCAAGTGGCGACTGAAGCTGCTTCCCATATTTCTGGTGGTTTTCAGTCAACAACAATGCTACTGCTAGAACAGCTTGCTTAAGTATTTGGCAAGCTGAAATCCCACACCGAAGCATCCCTACAGTCTAGAGATGCAGTGGGAAGATATCAAAGCACATTTTGTGAACCTTGAGAAGTCATACACGAGCATGTGTGATGAACCGGAAGAAAAGCAGAAGACATTAGAAGAAAACAAAGCTGAAGATCGTAGGATTATTGCTGAGAAAGAAGCTAATCTTTCTGCAAAAGAGCGTCAATCTGTGAACAAGCTCCAGTAGCTGAGGGATGCTGCCGTCTCTGCGCTAGCAGAGGTGCGCCAAAAATATAATGTCATGCTTGCTGAGATACTTGATGTCAATGGAAGCACACCTCAACCAACGACACCAATGCATCTCGTGCTTCAGAGAAGCAAACCTCTTCTGCTAGTGGGTTGGGCAAGCCATCTGAACCTTCACAAGTTGAGGTTAAGCCGGGCCCTGCGCTGAAGCAAGTCTGTGAACAGATGGACATAAAATGCCTTCTGAAATATCTTCCAGAAAATTGGAAAAAACTTGCTGGTCTTCGTGATAAACTGTCTGTTGCACTAAAATGTGCAGCTGACCCTGCACGCTCGTACTTGATTTTTTGGAGGGTTTCTTCCCAGACCAACTTCCGGGGGATAAACATCACTTCATTCAGGGTCACCGCAGAAGCTGTATTGTTTTGATGGAGGCTATAACATTCACTAGGAATGAAGGAACCGAGTGTCAACAACCCTTGGAGCTCTGAAATTATTGAGCAAGCCAAGGCAATTGCGGAAGAGTGGAAGATTAAAATAGCTGAGGTTGACCTTGATGCTTATGATGGCTACTCATTGGAAGCACAAGCATTCCTGAAGCTTCTTAAAACTTTTAATGTTCATTTGGCGCATGACAAAGATGAACTGTGCAAGATCGTAGTTGCCGTCTCTCATCGCAAGCAGACTGCTGAGCTTTGTTGCTCTCTTGGTCTGACTGAGAGAATACCAGGTTGGTATCCACTCAGATGCCACAGGGCATTATCATCCCTTAATTTCCCAGGCTGGTGCCGCTAATGATTTACTGCTAGGCCCCATAACGATCTAGGAAATTAAAACATTACCATTATATAAATACTGTAGCGTTTAAATGTATAAATGCAGTGTTTTCTGTTCCTAGTGCTGATCATTCGTTTCAGCAGGTATTATTGAGGAGTTGACCAAGAGACACAGGAAAATTGATGCAGTTCAATTCATTCAAGCTTTTGGGCTTTCAGAGAGTTCCCTCCTGCTCCTCTCTTGAAAGCATATGTAGATGAGCTAAACGACTCGGTTAGCAATTATAAGGATGCCAATGTGACTCCTTCAACGGTTTGTTCTCTCTACATTGTTTTGACATATTAATGATTGTTTAATACATGTTAGTTATTAATAAGCCAGGATTCATCAATTCCACTTCTTGCTCTGAGAATTCACTTAATGCTCTACTTTCTTTTATTGCTATATAAGGATTATTCACTTCATATTGGCGTATCATGCTGTATTTCGTATGCACGGGCTATTGGTAATCTTGTGCACATTTAAATTGAGAAGTCATTATTGCGAATCTGTATTTAGTCCCAAAAAATCTTTTGTTAATATTTTCTTAAGGTGACGAACTACTTTAAAACCTTGCACGGTGCTTTATGGATTGTTCATATTAAGGTATGCACGGGCTATCAGTAATGTTATGCACATTTGAACATATTTCCCAATAATGACTTATAGCACCGTGTCATGAAAATGAAGTGAGATTCAGTGTGTATTGCTTTGGGATGGGCTGATAGCAAGTTAGTGTTTTATGTTTTGGTTGTAATTGTATTGATGAAGTCTGAATAAATAAATCTTGTCATTGTTATCATCACCTGTGACTTGCAATGAAAATGTGTGAAATGAAATTCTTATAATCATCTTTGAATTGCAATGACACTCCCGGTGTTTACCCTCATTTTGCACAAACTGTGATGTTGGCACACTTCAGCTCCATATCTGAACATGAAAAATGGACAGGAAATTGCAGGAAATAACAAGAAATAACTGAACCAAACAGACAGTTTCATATCCAAAACTTAGCTTCAGAAAAGTAACTGGCTAGTGCCATTGGTCTATATAAAAACAACAAAACCATTACATTCATGGATCAATTGTGATCCTAATTAGTGGACATCAATTAACAAGAAAGTTAATATTCTCACTCGCAGTACTAAAACACTTGCCAGTGATACTCCTAGACAAATGTAACTAAGACTACACAGTAACAGTTGATTGATCTGTAACCTATCCAGTTCTGCTCCTCTGTTTTGATCAGCTAATAAGTACTGTACTACATTTGCAGACGGTTTCGTCTTCTACTTCTTCTACTTGGATCAACTGAGCTGAGCACACTCGTGGCCTTGCTTCACTTGAGCGCCGCCATCTCACGTCGACGAGCCTTCTCGATCTCGATGATTCGAGCTTGGGCCGCATAAGCAACTTGCCGTGCTTCCCTGAGCTGCTGCGGGGACATGAACACGTCCGCCGGATCGATGAATGGGTCGTTGAACTCCGCGGTCGCCACGATCATCTCCCTCTTCCGCCGGGCATCCGCCCGCAGACACTCGAGCTCGATGCGGCGCTCCTCAGCAGCAGAGCGTGCTTTGGTCTGAAGAGCCTTCTTGATGAGGTCGCTCATGGTGACTGGAGGAGAAGGCTTCGGCTCCTCCGTGCTCTTCGGGAGGCTCCTTGGCAAGGGGGCGGACTGATTCTTGATCGCGGCGGCGTTCAGGCGCGTCGGTGTCCTCGGGTCCCTGTCGCTGCTAGGGCGGGGGTGCTTCTTGGTCCCGGTGCAGGCGGCGGCAGCGGCGGCGAGATGGGGCTCGCCCACACCGCGGAGGCGCTTCGCCGCAGGATCCCCGCCGCGGACGGAACCGGGCCTCTTCTTGCTCCCGGTATTGTCGGCGGCAGCCGCGAGACGGCGCTCGCCCGCACCGCCTACGCGCTTCGACGGAGGCTCCTGGCCGCGGACAGAACTGGGGCGGGGCTCGGCCGCACTGCGGACGCGGAGGCGCTTCGCCGGAGGCTCACCGCTGCGCACGGAGCTGGGACTCGCCGGCTTCTTGGCCGCAGCAGAATTCGCCATACAGGCGGGGTGGATTCCCACGCGGGGAGCGCAGGAATGGAGGTCGGCCGTGGCGCAACGGCGTGGGACCTCAGACGGCGGAAGCACCGTGGTGGCACCCATGGCCGCGAGCGGAGCGGGAGCAGTCGAAGCGCGGCGAGAGCAGGAAGCAGAAGAGCGGGAGCGTGGAGGAAGACGCGGAAGAACGATGATCAGAGGTTAGGGCAAGAATTTGAGAGCGCTGCTGAATGGTGGATGGGGATTGAGGAAGCGGGAGGAGCAAGGAAGACAGGGGAGAAACAGAGCAGCGCGAGGTGGCGGCAAAGGAAACCGGATTGAATCCGAGTTGCCTGCTGGCCCCATATGTCGGTGAGACACAGCTGGATTTGCTGAGCTGGACGCGATGGTTTCTGTTGCTGTTGTTTTTTTCATAGGAACAAGACTGCGGGGAGTTCCTCTGCTGGGCTCGGCCCATTTACTGCTTCGTCAGGTTACTCGTCAACGTATCCTGTAATTTGCTTCTTCATGTTAGTTTAGATTTTTGAACGATTTTAAAAAAATGGACCATTTTCACGAATTTTTTTGAACATTTTTAAAATATAAACCATTTAAATAATAAATAATCCAAACCATTTCCAAAAATGGACCGTTTAAAAGATGAAAATTTTGGAACCATTTTAAAAGATGGATCTTTTTTTGAAATTAACCATTAAAAAAATGAAAAATCTGAATAACCATTTTTGAATGAACATTTATAAAATCGGAACCCCGGGTAGGGTTAAGGCAGGGTTATTATATTCTTATATGTGGTAGCAATGGACATGTCCCTGGTGCCAAGGGTCAGGCGACCGTGCAGGTTACGAAAAGACGCCCTTTCCTGTTGGCAAAGAGGTGTCCCTTAAGGAAATCAAAGGCCAAGTTGCCCTCCTGGTGATGCTACAAATAGGCGCACAACCCCTCTGCATAATCTAGGCAGAGGACTCCTCTAGGAACCAGCTTTTCGAAGATGTGTTTATGAGTATATTTAAGACATCTTCGAGGGGCTGGGCTTAGAAGCATTCTCTTGTGAGATAGGACAAGTAGACACATCTAAGCTAAGTCCCGGGGTGGACCGAGGTATCGAGATACCGACATATGTCTATGTCGGAATAGACCGACATACGTCGGGGCCCGTAAAGCCCGAGGAGTCAAGTATATTTGGTCCGACTTATACTGGGCCGACATGAGCTAACCGACATGTCAATGTCGACGTCTACTGTTTACCTCTTGTGTGCAGGAAGGAGGATCCAGCATAACCATGTCGGGACTCAGAAGAGCATTCCGAGTAGGGGAATCTGGCATATCCGTGTCGGGCTAAGAAGGAGAATCCGGCATACCCATGTCGGGTTATGAAGTGAAGCCGAAGTACTTTGTGACCGAGACCAAAGTCCACACAACGGTCATATGCCGTCTGACACGGAGATATGACAGGAGCATGATGCCGATACGAAGTGACTTGTCACCCGCGCTGCTGACCGGAAGAGAGGGGACAAGGCATGGGCAAGCCATGATGGATCATTTTTTTTAAATTAACCATTTAAAAAAAATGAAATTTCTGAATAACCATTTTTGAATGAACATTTATGAAATCGGAACCCTTTAGAAAAAGATGAACATTTTTCGAAATCTAAACTATTTAAAAAGGAACATATTTGATATTTATGAATTTCAAAAGAGTAAAAAAAGTCATGACAACAACCTCGGAAGGAGGATTGCACGGGTGCTTTTTTGGCAATCAATGTGGCGGTGGGGATGGTGTTGTTCCTTGGTCATGTGGGTGGGGAGGAATCAGACATCGGGGAGACCTTGGTGGTGGCGGCGCTTTGGCTTCAACGTCTGCTAGATTCTGTTCGGAAGGCCAATATAGGGGACAACGTGCAATTCGATACCGGGATTGTGCGGAAGTTTGTCAAGGTGTGAAAGCACCGTGTTTTGACGTCGACGAGAGCGATTCATGCAGGTGTGCTGTTGTGCGCACCTTCCACACGAGGGCTTCGGGTAAACCCTTGACCGTCGGTCTCGTCGACATCATCGCTTTGCCCCGTTACCCTCTTGGAGGGCGTCGTCGACATGAGCTAACCGACATGCCAATGTTGGCGTCTACTGTTTACCTCTTGTCTACAGGAAGGAGGATCCAGCATAACCATGCCGGGACTCATAAGAGCATTCCGAGTAGGGGAGTCCGGCATATCCGTGTGGGGCTAAGAAGGAGAATCCGGCATACCCATGTTGGGTTATGAAGTGAAGCCGAAGTACTTTGTGACCGAGACCAAAGTCCACAAAACGGTCATATGCCGTCTTACACGGAGATATGACATGAGCATCGCGCCGATACGAAGTGACTTGTCACCCGCGCCGCTGACCGGAAGAGAGGGGACAAGGCATGGGCAAGCCATGATGACTACCGTTGGCGCGGCTATAGTGCCTCGTGGGTCCTGGTCGTTAGGGTTTGCCGGATGACTCTCTATATAGGGCATTTACTCCTTCTGCGTGAGAGAGGCTGGTTAGATGAGAGAGACACACCCGTAAGACTTAGAAGAGAAGAGAGAGTTCATTCCGTGTTCATCACTCCCTTGTGAGTTCATCTCCTTGGGAGATTCATACAGCTCGAGGAGCACTTTGTAGATCAGACATACATATTGAGAGAGACAGAGGCAGGAGTAGAGATTTTACCTCCTCACGAGGGCCCCGAACCTGGGTAGATCGGTGTGTTTTTGCTTGTTCTTGAGCTCTTTCGTGCAGGCTTCTTATTGCGCTAGCCCTCCCTGGATCCACTAGCGTCCATCGGCCCCACACTTAAGACATCCTATGGCATCTGCCGTGATACCACCACGACTGTTTTTCTTGTGATTTGTTGTATATTCCTGATCTGTTTGTGACTTCATTTATAAAGTCGGACGAAAGCCTATTTCGAGGAACAGACATAAGTTGCACTATTTTCTATCAAATAGAAGATTAAAAAAATAGCTTATATTGTTGATTGTCGTTGATAGATAATTTATATTTGGCGCCTTCCTAATATGAAAACATTTTTATATAATTTTCATTGAAGTGGAAACTTTAAAGGGAGCATATAGACGTATCAAGTCCCCTCCTCGAAACATTAACTTGAAAGTTCAATTACAGAAGCATTTTTATGTTACGTAATCCTATGTATTCTATGGTAAGGGTAATAGAAGGTTTAATATGTTCAAAAAAGAAATCTCCCATTCAAACTTTTAGGCACTAATGATTTTTAAGAAAACTTTCAACCGAATCAAATCAGCACCCTCTCAAAACCACCATTCACAATGACTTATTTGAATAGTCAGATAGCGTCATTTGCATTGGCGTTTTTGGAGGTGACAAACTTGAACAACGCTAAGCCATTTGAAATACTCTATTTGTATTGGTGATTTTATGTTTTTAGAGTCTATGTGCCATCCAAAAAATGCATTTGAATTGAATTTTTTCAAATCACTTAGCTGCTTCCGGTTGTCCAAAGCGCCATCCTAACTCACATTTTCGGGGAGGGGCCATATACGGCTAAAAGTTTTCTTAGAAACTACTAGTGTTTAAAAGTTTGTAAAAGGAGGGGCCCCGATTGGGAGCCTAGTTTTTGGGCCGTAAATGGGTCGGAAAGAAATACGGACCGAAACTGGTTATAATTTACACGGGGCTTCGGTCCGTTTCTTTAGGGGGTAAAATTTAACCACGTTCCCAAGCGGGGCCTGGGGGAAGATACATCAATGAAAAAGAAAGTCTATTGATGAATAGTAGCATGAATCGGATTTAAAATTTTATAAAAGAGACAATTTTCTTGGCATCCCAATACTTATCTCATAATCATAAAAGAGGCAATATTCCAGTATGAGATATTACTGGGAATATATGCCAAATAGTGCATTTAGATGCAAACGGTCATTTTTATGTTAGTTTAGATTTTTTTAAACTATTTTCAAACAAACTGACCATTTCAAAGATGAAAAATCTGAACCCTTTTTAAAAATATAGCATTTTATAAAAAATAACCATTTCCAAATATGAACCATTTTCAAAATTGAAAAATCTGAACAAACAATTTTAAAATTGAATATTTTTACAACCGAAACCATTTAAAAAAAATTCTAGAATATGAAAAAAGTAAAAATCTAAACCATTTAAAAATGAACATTTTAATATTTATAAATTTCAAACTAGTATAAAAAGGAAAAAACTGACAAATATATATGTAACGACCGAATACCGGGAAAATTAGTAAATATGAAAGAGCCAGAACTTTCTAGAATGCTTCCAGAACCAACACCACCGATGTGGAAAAGAAATGAGCCGGATAAATAGCACAGTTACCTGCATTCTTGTGTACTTTGTGGGTTTGAGTTGGAGCCTCTAACCGACCGCAACTGGTTAGGGATTGTGAGAGCTAACATTGAAGACGGGACAATAGATGAATAAACAATTATCTAAACTTTTTTTGTACTCTCGAAGGACCTCAACTTAATATAAGAAAAGGAAATCCAGTCCCTCTCCACCGGAGAAGACAATGCACTCGATGCCGCGGCCGTCAGCACCAACACCAGGGGCGTCACCACTTGGGGCTTGGGGCTGAGTCAAGGATGAACCGTGAAATGGAGTCGCTGACGGGCCTCCTTCTTGGATCGCCACTCAGGAGATTCAATGGGTTGTGGTGAACGTACCGCAACATGGACTAACCCATTTGACAATGCATAACAACATTGCATCTTTGCTATCATTGATGTACTTCGGAAGATGTAGAAGTCAGAGATTCCCATCATGTTGATCGATGAAGAACATCACTCCCCCGATAGTCCTCTCCATCACCTCGATGGCCACAAAAGAGAGGACGAAGGGCAGCTCCCATCACGCCTGCATAGCAATCTGCCTCCATATCGAGATTTGGAGATGCAGGAACTGAAACACCACCAATTGCAGTCTTATTGATGAAGATTGTGCAAGTCAACCACCTCTCGCCTCTGGCTCCGACCACTAGAGCTTCACGTGGGAGAATAGACCCAACTAGATGCACTAGGTCTCATTGCAAAAGCCCGGTGTTGTACTCCATAAAATGGAAAAGCGTCTAAAACACTACATGTACTGATGTACAACTTTGGGCCCCTCTCTCACTCATCGCCGGTCACTGTGACCGTCAATGATGGGTGGCAGAGGAGTTGGTGGCGGTGGACGGTGAACGACGGTGAGTGAGAGAGGAGTTGGACAAAAAGGAGAGGGCCAGAAGTCGCTCAGGGAAGAAGAGAGACGGTATCCACCAAACATGGAAAAGGAACCTTTGATCTACTTACTAAGAAGATGTATGAAAATGATCATGAATAGTGCTACTTACTCATTAGCTGCAATGATCTTATGCTACCCGCGAAAGTAAAGTAGGTTCCTTGAAAAACACATAGGACTAGCTCGATTCCTAGCATGAGGAATGAACTTCAGGTGAAGCTATATGTGTACTCGATTGATCTCTGTCTACACTAGCATGAACAATACTCCACATGAGTCCAGAGGTATATTTTTCATTCTTTTTGGATTGCTTACCACGTATGCCATCAGCTGGTAGTTGATATGAGGATTTGATGTATGACTGCTAAGTCTTATAGGTTGGTTTTGTACAAGTTCAATGTTAATTGGAACTACTAGATAAGGATATTGTGCTTAACTTCTTAAACTGACATGCGTTCCGTGTTTCCGCCGCTCGGGCGACCAGGACGAAACCCTAGCCGTTGCCGCGCGAGTCCTCCCCTCCTCTCTTTGCCCGTGCCGCTACTGACAAGCCTTTCTCTATCCGGCGTGCGCTTGGCCTGGCAGGAGATCCAATGTGGCGGTGTTACACCCATAGTATGATGAAGAGCTCCACCGGCAGCGGCGCAGCGACACCATGGCCTTGTACCGGTATCCTCATGGGGGCGTTGGGGGCTGACTTATTTTCCCTCGGTTTCAACATCGTGTCACAATTGGCAAGTCTTGGTTTTTCTTGTGCTTTGTTGTTTATTCTTGATATGTTGTGTGAGAGGCTTTCCTCGTTATCGTGTATCAGTTCGGTCGTTTGTATCTTTATTTAAAAAGCAAGATGAAATCCTATCTCGAGAAACTGACATAAGTTGTAATATTTGCTATCAAATGGAAGATTAGCAATAATAAACTTATATTGTTGATCGCTGATGATAAGTAATTTCTATTTGGTGCCTTCCTAATATTAACACAATTTATTGTTTATTTTCATTGAGGTGAAAACTTTCCTAGAGGGAGCATATAGACTTATCTTGTCCCCCCTCCTCAGAACATTAAATTGAGAGTTCAATTACAGAAGCATTTTTTATTTGTTGCGGAATCCTATATCTTGTATTGTGATGGTAACAAGAGGTGTGATATGTTCCTAATGTCACATTCAAACTTTTAGGCACTAGTGATCTCTCTGAAAACTTTCAATCGAGTCATCTCCCTCCCAAATTAGACATTCACAGTGACTTATTTGAATAGGTAGATACGCCATTTACATTGGCGTTTTTGGAGATGGCAAATGTGAACAACGGCTAAGCCATTTGTGAATACTCCATTTGTATTTGTGATTTTGTGTTTTTAGAGTGTTTGTGGGATCCGAAATACTGACACGCCATTTGAAATGAAATTTTTAAATTACTTAGCAGTTTTCGGTTCAGTTTGGGCTGTCAATATTCTAACTCGGCGTTTTTTTGGTCGGAGCCATATTCGGTTGGAAATTTTCCTAAAAATCATTAGTGATTGAAAGTTCGTAAAGGTCATTTAGAACAAATTACACTCATGGGAGGGAAGATACATCAGTGAAAAATAAAAGATCTATTGATGGATACTTGCATAATTCAGATTTTAAATTTATAAAAGAGTCAATATTACTGGCCATCCCAATACTTTTCTCATATATGCCAAATAGTCCATTTAGATGTATAAACAGTTATTGGCCAAAAACTTCTAGTATGACCTTTCGGACAACCCCTGGTAAGAATGTGACCTTGCTCTTTCGCCTGTCTTTTTTCTTTGCATCAGGATAACCCCAAATCCCTGGAACCTTCTGCTCCGGCGGCCGGACGGCGACGGCGAAGTTGAGCGTTGTGCTACGGGCTCCGTCCGTGGAGACAGCGCAGGAGCGGAAGGCTCCACCATCCTTCTAGGGGCGGAGTTCTTGCGCGTCATCGTCGCCCGCGACTTTGCCTGCAGCAGCCTCTGCGTCCTCGCCAGCGAGCGCTCCGCCGGCTAGCGCATCGCCTTCGAGGACCTCCAATACACCGTCCAATACGTCGCGGCGCCTGGCGCCTTCGACGGGATCGACATCGCTCTCTTCGGCATCAGTGGAAGTGTCAGCCGCGCCTGCGCGCCCACAGCCGTCGCCGTCGTCGTCGACAGTAGCTCGGCGTACCGGATGTACCTAGAGGTTCCGCTCGTCATCCTGGAGGTCTACCCCGAGACCACGGCGAACGTCCGGCTGGGGACATGGGCTATCGCTGCATCAGCATCACGCCATCACCAAGTCCAAGGTACCATTGCAAAACTGTCTTCTTTTTACATGCAAGGAGGACGTCTCCCAATTTTCAGTAGTCAAACCTGCAGAGTCCTGGAGCTTGACTTCTTTATCTGTCTGTGCTTTCTATTTTGCACTTAAATGTGGTCTCTTGTTGCTTATATGTGATTAATATATTATTCATTTTCATCATTCATAACAGTTTGTCATTATTTCAGTTGCAAGTGGCGACTGAAGCTGCTTCCCATATTTCTGGTGGTTCTCAGTCAACAACAATGCCACTGCTAGAACAGCTTGCTTAAGTATTTGGCAAGCTGAAATCCCACACCGAAGCATCCCTACAGTCTAGAGATGCAGTGGGAAGATATCAAAGCACATTTCGTGAACCTTGAGAAGTCATACACGAGCATGTGTGATGAGCCGGAAGAAAAGCAGAAGACATTAGAAGAAAACAAAGCTGAAGATCGTAGGATTATTCCTGAGAAAGAAGCTAATCTTTCTGCAAAAGAGCGTCAATCTGTGAACAAGCTCCAGTAGCTGAGGGATGCTGCTGTCTCTGCGCTAGCAGAGGTGCGCCAAAAATATAATGTCATGCTTGCTGAGATACTTGATGTCAATGGAAGCACACCTCAACCAACGACACCAATGCATCTCGTGCTTCAGAGAAGCAAACCTCTTCTGCTAGTGGGTTGGGCAAGCCATCTGAACCTTCACAAGTTGAGGTTAAGCCGGGCCCTGCGCTGAAGCAAGTCTGTGAGCAGATGGACATAAAAGTCCTTCTGAAATATCTTCCAGAAAATTGGAAAAAACTTGCTAGTCTTTGTGATAAACTGTCTGTTGCACTAAAATGTGCAGCTGACCCTGCACGCTCGTACTTGATTTTTTGGAGGGTTTCTTCCCAGACCAACTTCCTGGGGATAAACATCACTCCATTCAGGGTCAGCGCAGAAGCTGTATTGTTTTGATGGAGGCTATAACATTCACTAGGAATGAAGGAACCGAGTGGCAACAACCCTTGGAGCTCTGAAATTATTGAGCAAGCCAAGGCAATTGCGGAAGAGTGGATGCTTATGATGGCTACTCATTGGAAGCACAGGTATTCCTGAAGCTTCTTAAAACTTTTAATGTTGATTTGGCGCATGACAAAGATGAACTGTGCAAGATCGTAGTTGCCGTCTCTCATCGCAAGCAGACTGCTGAGCTTTGTTGCTCTCTTGGTCTGACTGAGAGAATACCAGGTTGGTATCCACTCAGATGCCACAGGGCATTATCATCCCTTAATTTCCCAGGCTGGTGCCGCTAATGATTTACTGCTAGGCCCCATAACGATATAGGAAATTAAAACATTACCATTATACAAATACTGTAGCTGTTAAATGTATAAATGCAGTGTTTTCTGTTCCTAGTGCTGATCATTCGTTTCAGCAGGTATTATTGAGGAGTGGACCAAGAGACACAGGAAAATTGATGCAGTTCAATTCATTCAAGCTTTTGGGATTTCAGAGAGTTCTCTCCTGCTCCTCTCTTGAAGGCATATGTAGATGAGCTAAACGATTCGGTTAGCAATAATAAGGATGCCAATGTGACTCCTTCAACGGTTTGTTCTCTCTACATTGTTATGACATGGTAAATGATTGTTTAATACATGTTAGTTATTAATAAGCCAGGATTCATCAATTCCACTTCTTGCTCTGAGAATTCACTGATAATGCTCTACTTTCTTTTATTGCTATATAAGGATTGTTCACTTCATATTGGCGTATCATGCTGTATTTCGTATGCACGGGCTATTGGTAATCTTGTGCACATTTAAATTGAGAAGTCATTATTGCGAATCTGTAGTTAGTCCCAAAAAATCTTTTGTTAATATTTTCTTAAGGTGACGAACTACTTTAAAATCTTGCACGGTGCTATATGGATTGTTCATATTGAGGTATGCACGGGCTATCAGTAATGTTATGCACATTTGAACATATTTCCCAATAATGACTTATAGCACCGTGTCATGAAAATGAAGTGAGATTCAGTGTGTATTGCTTTGGGATGGGCTGATAGCAAGTTAGTGTTTTCTGTTTTGGTTGTAATTGTTTTGATGAAGTCTGAATAAATAAATCTTGTCATTGTTATCATCACCTGTGACTTGTAATGAAAATGAGTGAAATGAAATTCTTATAATCATCTTTGAATTGCAATGACACTCCCGGTGTTTACCCTCATTTTGCACAAACTGTGATGTTGGCACACTTCAGCTCCATATCTGAACATGAAAAATGGACAGGAAATTGCAGGAAATAACAAGAAATAGCTGAACCAAACAGACAGTTTCATATCCAAAACTTAGCTTCAGAAAAATAACTGGCTAGTGCCATTGGTCTATATAAAAACAACAAAACCATTACATTCATGGATCAATTGTGATCCTAATTAGTGGACATCGACTAACAAGAAAGTTAATATTCTCACTCGCAGTACTAAAACACTTGCCAGTGATACTCCTAGACAACTGTAACTAAAACTACACAGTAACAGTTGATTGATTGATCTGTAACCTATCCAATTCCGCTCCTCTGTTTTAATCAGCTAATAAGTACTGTACTACATTTGCAGACGGTTTCGTCTTCTACTTCTTCTACTTGGATCAACTGAGCTGAGCACACTCGTGGCCTTGCTTCACTTGAGCGCCGCCATCTCACGTCGACGAGCCTTCTCGATCTCGATGATTCGAGCTTGGGCCGCATAAGCAACTTGCCGTGCTTCCCTGAGCTGCTGCGGGGACATGAACACGTCCGCCGGATCGATGAATGGGTCGTTGAACTCCGCGGTCGCCACGATCATCTCCCTCTTCCGCCGGGCATCCGCCCGCAGACACTCGAGCTCGATGCGGCGCTCCTCAGCAGCAGAGCGTGCCTTGGCCTGAAGAGCCTTCTTGATGAGGTCGCTCATGGTGACTGGAGGAGAAGGCTTCGGCTCCTCCGTGCTCTTCGGGAGGCTCCTTGGCAAGGGGGCGGACTGATTCTTGATCGCGGCGGCGTTCAGGCGCGTCGGTGTCCTCGGGTCCCTGTCGCTGCCAGGGCGGGGGTGCTTCTTGGTCCCGGTGCAGGCGGCGGCAGCGGCGGCGAGATGGGGCTCGCCCACACCGCGGAGGCGCTTCGCCGCAGGATCCCCGCCGCGGACGGAACCGGGCCTCTTCTTGCTCCCGGTATTGTCGGCGGCAGCCGCGAGACGGCGCTCGCCCGCACCGCCGACGCGCTTCGACGGAGGCTCCTGGCCGCGGACAGAACTGGGGCGGGGCTCGGCCGCACTGCGGACGCGGAGGCGCTTCGCCGGAGGCTCACCGCTGCGCACGGAGCTGGGACTCGCCGGCTTCTTGGCCGCAGCAGCATTCGCCATACAGGCGGGGTGGATTCCCACGCGGGGAGCGCAGGAATGGAGGTCGGCCGTGGCGCAACGGCGTGGGACCTCAGACGGCGGAAGCACCGTGGTGGCACCCATGGCCGCGAGCGGAGCGGGAGCAGTCGAAGCGCGGCGAGAGCAGGAAGCAGAAGAGCGGGAGCGTGGAGGAAGACGCGGAAGAACGATGATCAGAGGTTAGGGCAAGAATTTGAGAGCGCTGCTGAATGGTGGATGGGGATTGAGGAAGCGGGAGGAGCAAGGAAGACAGGGGAGAAACAGAGCAGCGCGAGGTGGCGGCAAAGGAAACCGGATTGAATCCGAGTTGCCTGCTGGCCCCATATGTCGGTGAGACACAGCTGGATTTGCTGAGCTGGACGCGATGGTTTCTGTTGCTGTTGTTTTTTTCATAGGAACAAGACTGCGGGGAGTTCCTCTGCTGGGCTCGGCCCATTTACTGCTTCGTCAGGTTACTCGTCAACGTATCCTGTAATTTGCTTCTTCATGTTAGTTTAGATTTTTGAACGATTTTTAAAAAATGGACCATTTTCACGAATTTTTTTGAACATTTTTAAAATATAAACCATTTAAATAATAAATAATCCAAACCATTTCCAAAAATGGACCATTTAAAAGATGAAAAATTTGGAACCATTTTAAAAGATGGATCATTTTTTTTTGAAATTAACCATTTAAAAAAAATGAAATTTCTGAATAACCATTTTTGAATGAACATTTATGAAATCGGAACCCTTTAGAAAATTTACAACCGAAACCATTTAAAAATGTTTTCTAGAATATGAAAAAAGTAAAAATCTAAACCATTTAAAAATGAACATTTTAATATTTATAAATTTCAAACGAGTACAAAAAGGAAAAAGACAGACAAATATATATGTAACGACCGAATACCGGGAAAATTAGTAAATATGAAAGAGCCAGAACTTTCTAGAATGCTTCCAGAACCAAAAACACCGATGTGGAAAAGAAATGGGTCGGATAAATAGCACAGTTACCTGCATTCTTGTGTACTTTGTGGGTTTGAGTTGAAGCCTCTAACCGACCGCAACTGGTTAGGGATTGCGAGAGCTAACATTGAAGACAGGACAATAGATGAATAAAAAATTATCTAAACTTTTTTTGTACTCTCGAAGGACCTCAACTTAATATAAGAAAAGGAAATCCAGTCCCTATCCACCCCTATCCACCGGAACTACTAGATGATATGGGGATTTGATGTATGACTGCTAAGTCTTATAGGTTGGTTTTGTACAAGTTCAATGTTAATTGGAACTACTAGATAAGGATATTGTGCTTAACTTCTTAAACTGACATGCGTCCCGTGTTGCCCCCGCTCGGGCGACCAGGACGAAACCCTAGCCGTTGCCGCGCGAGTCCTCCCCTCCTCTCTTTGCCCGTGCCGCTACTGACATGCCTTTCTCTATCCGGCGTGCGCTTGGCCTGGCAGGAGATCCAATGTGGCGGTGTTACACCCATAGTATGATGAAGAGCTCCACCGGCAGCGGCGCAGCGACACCATGGCCTTGTACCGGTATCCTCATGGGGGCGTTGGGGGCTGACTTATTTTCCCTCAGTTTCAACATCGTTTCACAATTGGCAAGTCTTGGTTTTTTCTTGTGCTTTGTTGTTTATTCTTGATATGTTGTGTGAGAGGGTTTGATGTATGAATGCTAAGTCTTGTAGGTTGGTTTTGTACAAGTTCAATGTTAATTGGAACTACTTGACGTGGGGCTACCTTTCGACTAGCCCACGATGAGACTACCTGGGCCGCGTCAAGCACATGGAAGCCCACAGAAGGCCCACTCGGGTTAGGTCTTGTAAGCTGCCATATCTGTACCAACTGTCCGAGACCTGGCTACCTATAAAGCCAGGAGGGTTGCCCGTCCTAAAGGACACGCTCATAGCCACCACCACAAACCCTAACGAGATCGCAATCTCGCCATTGTAATCGCTGCCCGCATCAATAATCAGACAAGCAGGAGTAGGGTGTTATCCTCCGGGAGCCTGAACATGGGTAAAACCTTGCTTGTCAGCCGTCGTGATCACCAACATCTCTCTCTCTCCCCATCAATCAACCTGGGGTGCACAACCCTGGGATTTGCCGAGTTACCACCTCGTCAATTGGCGCCCTCTGTGGGAAAAACAGCGTGTTGGATTTACGGTTGCGGCGGCCCAATCTTCATCAACAGCAACGGCGACTCGCCGCATCAGATCAGCGCATGGAGGCTAGACGACAATATCATCTTCATGTGAGGTTGTTCCGATCCAATCTACATCAACCACGGCGGTGACTCGCTGCCACGAGCGTAACGCACGGGGCCTCAACATCGGCATTGCCTCGTGAGCGCTGATTACATCCAGAGCCTTCACCGGCTCCGCACCGTCAACTACTCCGCTGCGTCGACTCCGGTCCGCCGCGTCTGCTGCCTCTACGGCACCACTTCGCTACTCCGGTCCGCCGCGTCGACTGCCTCTACGGCACCACTTCGCTGCGTCGACTCCGGTCCGCCGCGTCGACTGCCTCTACGGCACCACTTCGCTGCGTCGACTCCGGTCCGCCGCGTCGACTGCCTCTACGGCACCACTTCGCTGCGTCGACTCCGGACCGCCGCGTCGACTGCCTCTACGGCACCACTTCGCTGCGTCGACTGCCTCTACGGCACCACTTCGCTACTCCGGTCCGCCGCGTCGACTGCCTCTACGGCACCACTTCGCTTCGTCGACTCCGGTCCGCCGCGTCGACTGCCTCTACGGCACCACTTCGCTACTCCGGTTCGCCGCGTCGACTGCCTCTACGGCACCACTTCGCTGCGTTGACTCCGGACCGCCGCGTCGACTGCCTCTACGGCACCACTTCGCTGCGTCGACTCCGGTCCGCCGCGTCGACTGCCTCTACGGCACCACTTCGCTGCGTCGACTCCGGTCCGCCGCGTCGACTGCCTCTACGGCACTACTTCCGCCGCGTCGACTCCGGTCCGCCGCGTCGACTGCCTCTACGGCACTACTTCGCTGCATCGACTCCGGTCCCCCGCGTCGACTGCCTCTACGGCACCACTTCGTTGCGTCGACTCCGGTCCGCCGCGTCGACTGCCTCTACGGCACCACTTCGCTGCGTCGACTCCGATCCGCCGCGTCGACTGCCTCTACGGCACCACTTCGCTACTCCGGTCCGCCGCGTCGACTTCCTCTACGGCACCACTTCGCTGCGTCGACTCCGGACCGCCGCGTCGACTGCCTCTACGGCACCACTTCGCTGCGTCGACTCCGGTCCGCCGCGTCGACTGCCTCTACGGCACCACTTCGCTGCGTCGACTCCGGTCCGCCGCGTCGACTGCCTCTACGGCACCACTTCGCTGCGTCGACTCCGGACGCCGCGTCGTGCCTCTACGGCACCACTTCGCTGCGTCGACTCCGGTCCGCCGCGTCGACTGCCTCTACGGCACTACTTCCGCCGCGTCGACTCCGGACCGCCACTTCGACTGCCTCTACGGCACCACTTCGCTGCGTCGACTCCGGTCCGCCGCGTCGACCGCCTCTACGGCACCACTTCGCTGCGTCGACTCCGGTCCGCCGCGTCGACTGCCTCTACGACACTACTTCCACCGCGTCGACTCCGGTCCGCCGCGTCGACTGCCTCTACGGCACCACGCCCGCCGCGTCGACTACAGTCTGCCGCGCACAAACAAATTCGCCTCGGCCACACTTGATGCTCTCCCGGGTGTTGCGCCGCACAGGTCACAAACAAATTCGCCTTGGCCGCCACCCGAAGCGCTCGGAGGCTGCGCCGCACAGGTCTAAGTCAAACCTAGGCCGTCACCCGACGCACTCGGGGGCTGCGCCATACAGGTATAACTCGAAAAATCCTTGGCCACCACTCGAA
Organism: Poa annua; assembly: GCA_026929855.1. Classification (NCBI taxonomy): domain Eukaryota; kingdom Viridiplantae; phylum Streptophyta; class Magnoliopsida; order Poales; family Poaceae; genus Poa; species Poa annua. The sequence goes on from CM049430.1 coordinate 82,404,980, forward strand.
GCACTCGGGGGCTACGCTGCGCAGGTCTAAGTCAAACCTAGGCCGTCACCCGACGCACTCGGGGGTTGCGCCATACAGGTATAACTCGAAAAATCCTTGGCCGCCACCCGAAGCACTCGGGGGCTGCGCCGCACAGGTCTAAGTCAAACCTAGGCCGTCACTCTAACACTCGGGGGCTGCGCCATACAGGTCCAACAAGAAAACCTAGGCCGCACTCGAACACTCGGGGGCTGCGCCATACAGGTCCAACAATGCAGTAGGCCGTTCGGCTGAGCAAATACTCGATATGTTTGTCGAATCCACCAAGTAGGCCGTCGGGGTGAATGAGCACTCGAATAAAAAAGGAAAGTGGTTCCATCAGCGAGTTCCTAAACGGGAGGGTATCAGAGATCTCTTTTCGACTGAGAAGTTTTTGAGATTAACCTCAATTACAAGCAATTCAACTTAATCTCGGGGGCTACTCCCATCGGGAGCACTGTTCGCGCTCCCAATAGACTCAGTCGAAGCATTAACGACTAAAACATCCTCTGTAAGCCCTCAACGGCCGGAGTCGAATTTCTTTAACTATCGTTTTCAGGAACAAGACAGAGTGCCAATCTGAGAACCCGAAACATCCATTCGGGTGGAAAAGACAGCTGAGTAAGCTCAAGCAGCCGAAATCAAATCTACATGTAAGCCAACAGGCCGAGCAGAAGCATGCTTCACAGAACGAACAAGACAAAGAAATTCGACTGAAGATATTACTCCCATGGGGAGTATCCTCTTCAACTGAAGAAAGCGAGTACAAACTCAAGATCAAGCAATCCAATGGCGCGTCCAGGAGGAAGAAGTCCTTTGCCCGACGCTACGCTTCGACCAAGCACTCGGGGGCTACTGACGTGGGGCTACCTTTCGACTAGCCCACGATGAGGCTTCCTGGGCCGCGCCAAGCACATGGAAGCCCACAGAAGGCCTACTCGGGGTACCGCGTATCCTAGTCCAACTCGGTTAGGTCTTGTAACCTGCCATATCTGTACCAACCGCCCGAGACCTGGCTACCTATAAAGCCAGGAGGGTTGCCCGTCCTAAAGGACACGCTCATAGCCACCACCACAAACCCTAACAAGATCGCAATCTCGCCATTGTAATCGCTACTCGCATCAATAATCAGACAAGCAGGAGTAGGGTGTTATCCTCCGGGAGCCTGAACCTGGGTAAAACCTTGCTTGTCAGCCGTCGTGATCACCAACATCTCTCTCTCTCCCCATCAATCAACCCGGGGTGCACAACCCTGGGATTTGCCGAGTTACCACCTCGTCACTACTAGACAAGGATATTGTGCTTAACTTCTTAAACTGACATGCATCCCGTGTTGCCCCCGCTCGGGAGACTAGGACGAAACCCTAGCCGTTGCCGCGCGAGTCCTCCCCTCCTCTCTTTGCCCGTGCCGCTACTGACATGCCTTTCTCTATCCGGCGTGCGCTTGGCCTGGCAGGAGATCCAATGTGCCGGTGTTACACCCATAGTATGATGAAGAGCTCCACCGGCAGCGGCGCGGCGACACCATGGCCTTGTACCGGTATCCTCATGGGGGCGTTGGGGGCTGACTTATTTTCCCTCGGTTTCAACATCGTGTCACAATTGACAAATCTTGGTTTTTCTTGTGCTTTTTTGTTTATTCTTGATATGTTGTGTGAGAGGGTTTCCTCGTTATCGTGTATCAGTTCGGTCGTTTGTAGCTTTATTTAAAAAGCGAGATGAAATCCTATCTCGAGAAACTGACATAAGTTGTAATATTTGCTATCAAATGGAAGATTAGCAGTAAGAAACTTATATTGTTGATCGCTGATGATAAGTAATTTCTATTTAATGCCTTCCTAATATTAACACAATTTATTGTTTATTTTCATTGAGGTGAAAACTTTCCTAGAGGGAGCATATAGACTTATCTTGTCCCCTCCTTAGAACATTAAATTGAGAGTTCAATTACAAAAGCATTTTTTTATTTGTTGCGGAATCCTATATCTTGTATTGTGATGGTAACAAGAGGTGTGATATGTTCCTAATGTCCCATTTACTGCTTCGTCAACGTATCCTGTAATTTGCTTCTTCATGTTAATTTAGATTTTTGAACGATTTTTAAAAATGGACCATTTTCATGAAAGATTTTGAACATTTTTTAAATATAAACCATTTAAATAATAAATAATCCAAACCATTTCCAAAAATGGACCATTTAAAAGATGAAAATTTTGGAACCATTTTAAAAGATGGATCATTTTTTTGAAATTAACCATTAAAAAAAATGAAAAAACTGAATAACCATTTTTAATGAACATTTATGAAATCGGAACCCTTTATAAAAAAGATGATTTTTTTTTGAAATCTAAACTATTTAAAAAGGAACATATTTGATATTTATGACTTTCAAAAGAATAAAAAAAGTCATGACAACAACCTCGGAAGGAGGATTGCACGGGTGCTTTTTCGGCAATCAATGTGGCAGTGGGGATGGTGTTGTTCCTTGGTCATGTGGGTGGGGAGGAATCAGACATCGGGGAGACCTTGGTGGTGGCGGCGCTTCGGCTTTAACGTCTGCTAGATCCTGTTCGGAAGGCCAATATAGGGGACAACGTGCAATTCAATACCGGGATTGTGCTGAGGTTTGTCAAGGTGTGAAAGCCCCGTGTTTTGACGTCGACGAGAGCGATTCATGTGGGTGTTCTGTTGTGGGCACCTTCCACACGAGGGCTCCGGGTAAACCCTTGACCGTCGGTCTCGTCGACATCATCGCTTTGCCCCGATACCCTCTTGGGGGGCGGTGTCTCCACCAGGAAGTCTTGGTTTTTTTCGGGGGCTACCCCCGGGTAGGGTTAAGGCAGGGTTGTTATATTCGTATACGTGGTAGCAATGGCCATGTCCCTGGTGCCAAGGGTAAGGCGACCGTGCAGGTTACGAAAAGACGCCCTTTCCTGTTGGCAAAGAGGTGTCCCTTAAGGAAATCAAAGGCCAAGTTGCCCTCCTGGTGGTGCTATAAATAGGCGCCCAACCCCTCTGCATAATCCAGGCAGAGGACTACTCTAGGAACCAGCTTCTCGAAGATGTGTTTGTGAGTATATTTAATACATCTTCGAGGGGCTGGGCTTAGAAGCATTCTCTTGTGAGATAGGAGAAGTAGACACATCTAAGCTAAGTCCCGGGGTGGACCGAGGTACCGAGATACCGACATATGTCTATGTCGGAATAGACCGACATACGTCGGGGCCCGTAAAGCCCAAGGAGTCAAGTATATTTGTTCCGACTTAAACTAGGCGGACATGAGCTAACCGACATGTCAATGCCGGCGTCTACTGTTTATCTCTTGTGTGTAGGAAGGAGGACCAGCGTAACCATGCCGGGACTCAGAAGAGCACTCCAAGTAGGGGAGTCCGACATATCCATGTCGGGATAAGAAGGAAAATCCGGCATACCCATGTCGGGTTATTAAGTGAAGCCAAAGTACTTTGTGACCGAGACCAAAGTCCACACAACGGTCATATGCCGTCTGACACGGAGATATGACAGGACCATGGCGCCGATACAAAGTGACTTGTCACCCGCGCCGCTGACAGGAAGAGAGGGGACAAGGCATGGGCAAGCCATGCTGACTACCGTTGGCGTGGCTACAGTGCCCCGTGGGTCCTGGCCGTTAGGGTTTGGCGGATGACTCTATATATATGGCATTTACTCCTTCTGCGTGAGAGAGGCTGGTTAGATGAGAGAGACACACCCGGAATACTTAGAAGAGAAGAGAGAGTTCATCCTGTGTTCATCACTCCCTTGTGAGTTCATCTCCTTGGGAGATTCATATAGCTCGAGGAGCACTTTGTAGATCTTGTGACATACATACTGAGAGAGACAGAGGCAGGAGTAGGGATTTACCTCCTCACGAGGGCCCGGACCTGGGTAGATCGGTGTGTTCTTGCTTGTTCTTGAGCTACTTCATGCGTGCTTCTTATCGCGCTAGCCCTCCCCGGATCCACTAGCGTCCATCGGCCCACATTTAAGTCATCCTATGGCATCTGTCGTGATACCACCACGACTGTTTTTCTTGTGATTTGTTGTTTATTCCTGATTTGTATGTAAGAGGGTTTCATCACTACTGTGTATCAGTTCGACCGTTTGTGACTTCATTTATAAACACAGACAAAAGCCTATTTCGAGGAACAGACATAAGTTGCACTATTTGCTATCAAATAGAAGATTAACAATAAATAGCTTATATTGTTGATTGTCGCTGATAGAGAATTTATATTTGACGCCTTCTTAATATGAAAACATTTTTATATATTTTCATTGAAGTGGAAACTTTAAAGGGATCATATACACGTATCAAGTCCCCTCCTCGAAACATTAACTTGAAAGTTCAATTACAGAGGCTCTTTATGTTACGTAATCCTATGTATTCTATGGTAAGGGTAATAGAAGGTTTTATATGTTCTAAATCTCCCATTCAAACTTTTAGGCACTAATGATTTTTAAGAAAACTTTTAACCGAATCAAATCAGCTCCCTCCCAAAACCGCCATTCACAATGACTTATTTGAATAGTTAGATACATCATTTGCATTGGCATTTTTGGAGGTGACAAACTTGAACAACGCTAAGCTATTTGAAATACTCTATTTGTATTGGTGATTTTATTATTTTTAGAGTCTATGTGCCATCCAAAAAATGCCATTTGAATTGAATTTTTTCAAATTACTTAGCTACTTCCGGCTGTCCAAAACGCCATCCTAACTCACATTTCCGGGGAGGGGCCATATACGGTTAAAAGTTTTCTTAGTAACTACTAGTGTTTAAAAGTTTGTAAAAGGATCATTTAGGGGGTAAAATACACTCATAGGGCCCCGATTGGGACCCAGTTTTTGGGCCGTATATGGGTCGGAAAGAAATACGGACCGGAACTGGTGTGTAATTTACACGGGACTTCGGTCCGTTTCTTTAGGGGGTAAAATTTAACTCCGTTCCCAAGCGGGGCCTGGGGGGAAGATACATCAGTGAAAAAAAAGTCTATTGATGAATACTAGCATGAATCGGTTTTAAAATTTTATAAAAGAGACAATTTTCTGGGCATCCCAATACTTATCTCATAATCATAAAAGACAGACCATTTCAAAGAAACAGACCATTTCAAAGATGACAAATCTGAACCCTTTTTAAAATATAGCATTTCATAAAAAAATAACCATTTCCAAATATGAACCATTTTCAAAATTGAAAAACCTGAATGAACAATTTATAAATTGAATATTTTTACAAGCGAAACCATTTAAAAATGTTTTCTAGAACATGAAAAAAAGTAAAAATCTTAACCATTTAAAAATGAACATTTTAATATTTATAAATTTAAAACGAGTATAAAAAGGAAAAAACAAATAAATATATATATAACGACCGAATACCGGGAAAATTAGTAAATACGAAAGAGCCAGAACTTTCTAGAATGCTTCCATAACCAAAAACACCGATGTGGAAAAAGAAACGGGCCGGATGATAAATAGCACAACTACCTGCATCCTTGTGTACTTTGTGGGTACGAGTTGGAGCCTCTGAAAGCATCTCCAGTCGTGCCCCAGCGCCCCCCAAGAGGCCTTTTTATCGCGGCGGAACAAAAATTCTACCAGTCGCCCCCCACCCCCCCAGAAATCGATTTAGCGCCGTTTTTGCGCCGTTTCACGCCGGCGAACCCAGGACGATCCCAGGTTTCTGGGTACCGCCTGGAGGGCAAAAGGCGTTCGCGGGCCAGACCTGTCGGCGAGACTGGGCGATTTCCCTACATAATTTTGAGCTTCCCTCCCTTTTTGCCCCCCCAATAGCTCGCCCGCCGCCCGATCCCGCCATTCCCCCCCAGTTCTTCAGCTCGAGCCCGCCATGCCTCCCGCCAAATTCGCCGGCCCCGAGCCACAGCGACCAACGCCGCCGCCATCGGCCTCGCCGCTCTCCACATCAAAAAGCCGCGCAAGCCGAGACCGCCAAAACAAAGGCGTCGGGCATGACCAACAAAGATTGGATCGACGAGCAGGAATGCCGGAGGGCGGAGAACCTCTAGCGTCGGGGGAGGGAGCTCAAGCAGCGGCAACGGGAGCTGGATGAGAAGCTGAAGGCCGCGGGCGAAGCTGCCGCCGCGGAAGAAGAGCAGGAGGAGGAGGAAGTTCAAGATGTGGAGCCGCCCACTCCGGCCGTTTCTGCGGCGCCGCCGGCCCAGCATAGGACCGGAATGGTCCCTCATCCTCATCTCTACCCCCAGTTCGCCGGCTGGGGCCAATCTGCGTCGCCATCGCCTTCGCCGCGCTGGTGCGCGTCGCCGCACTACTCGCCTTCATACGCCGACCGCGAGCTCCATGGCGGCTTCGACCCCAACGTCACCTTCCCCCACCATCTGACCATGATGTACGCTGGCTCGCCGGGCTACGTGCCTTCGCCGCCGCTGCGACGCTCCTCCACTTTCGGGACGCAGTCCATGCTCGGGTTGAGCGCCGAGATGGATGACATCATCTCCATGGGTTCGGCGGCGGCAACAACATCCCCGGGCTTCCTGTCGGCACCGGGCGAGGATTTTGCCACGGGTGGCATCGATTTCGGCGACGACACCGACACGGAGGAGGTCGAGGGAGGAGGGGATGAATCGCAGGCAGTCAGGGATGAGGAAGGGCCGGCCAAGGAAGGCGACACGGGCGGCCGTCGTCCCAAGAAGCCGCCCGCGCAACCAAAGCCGCTCGTCGAGCCGTGCATCAAGTGGACGAGCCGGGAAACACCCTCCTCGCCGAGGCATGGAAGGAGACACTGTCCACAGCTCGAACCCCAGGCCATGGAGAACTACTGTTAGCGGGTAAAGTCGGTGTACGACGAGCGCCGCATGATCGACACCGATTTATCCATGTGCACGACGGAGCACGGCCAGAAGGCGATGCCGAACCATTTGTCGTTGATGCAGACCGCCTGCAACAAGTGGCACAACATAGTCGAGGAGGTCAAGCACAGGCCGAAGAGCGGGGCGAACGTGGAGATGGAGATTGCCCGGATGCTAGAGGCGTACAAGGACGACGAGAAGACGAACTTCAAGTACTTTCACGTCTTCGTCGTCATCAAAAATTGTGAGAAGTGGTGCCGAAACGCGTCGATCGTTGGCAAAGGCCGGCAAGGGGTATGTCCCGGACGCGCCGATTGCAGGTGCTTCGGATGGCCGTCCCCTAATAGGCAACAAGAAGGCCAGAGCGGCGAGGGATGCCGCGACGGCTGCAACGAAGCTACATGCATCAATCGAGACATGCATCGCCGACGCCCAGGCCCACGCCGTGAAAAGGGAGGAGACCTCCAAGGCGCGGTGGGCGGCGGTCATGGACAACTCGAAGGTCAAGCTCGACCTCCTCAGGACCGGCACCGTGGCGAAGAAGAGGAACCACGACCTCGCCTTTCTCGTGGGCGGCGGCGATCTTGACGCGATGGACCCCGAGGTGAGGGAATGGTTTCTGGCGCAACGCCGCCTCATCCTCAGCGACATTAGTCGGCCGGCCAGCAGCCCGTCAAGCTCGACGATGCCCACTGCTGCGACGCCGAACGCCGACCTGCTGCGACGCCCACTGCTGCGACGCCTGTCGTCGACCTCAAGGCCGAGGCGGAGAATGCCACAACTGCTGCGACGGCCATCGACCTAGAGGATGCCGTCCCCGAAGAAGTCACTCCAAGCTCGGCGCCAGATCCGACCGCCGCGCCCATCTACGACGTCGAAGCCGCGCCGGCCTCTGCCTGACTGCCGATTGCGGCCATATCGCCCAACTGTGGCGTCTTTTTTGTGTGATCTCTTGCCCACCTGTGGCGCTTTTTGTATGATCGGCAACTGCGGCCGTGGATCGCCGAACTCAGGCTGTTTTTTTTGGGGCGGGAATAAGAGCTTTTAAATTTATGTTCCATCTATTTTCTGGGCGCGCCGAACGGCTGGTGAAATCCCCCCTCAGGTTTTGGTTAGCGCTTAAAAGCGCCGAATCGAAACCTGGGGGGGGGGGGGGGGGGGGCGAACGACTGGAGATGCCCTAATCGACCACAGCTTGTAAGGGATTGCGAGAGCTAACATTGAAGACGGTACAATAGATGAATAAACAATTATCTAAACTTTTTTTGTGCTCTCGAAGGACCTCAACTTAATATAAGAAAAGGAAATCCAGTCCCTCTCCACCGGAGAAGACGATGCACTTGATGCCGCGGCCGTCTGCACCAACACCAGGGGCGTCACCACTTGGGGGTTGGGGTTGAGTCGAGGATGAACCGCGCAATGAGGTCGCTGATGGGCCTCCTTCTTGGATCGCCACTCAGGAGGTTCAATGGGTTGTGGTGAACATACCGCAACATGGACTAACCCCTTTGACAATGCATAACAACATTGCATCATTGCTATCATTGATGTACTTCGGAAGATGTAGAAGTCAGAGATTCCCATCATGTTGATCGATGAAGAACATGAATCCCCCGATAATCCTCTCCATCACCTCGATGGCCACAAAAGAGAGGACGAAGGGCACCTCCCATCACACCTGCATAGCAATATGCCTCCATATCGAGATTTGGAGATGCAGGAACTGAAACCCCACCAACTGCAGTCTTATTGATGAAGATTGTGCAGGTGAACCACCTCTCGCCTCTAGCTCCGACCAATAGAGCTTCACGTGGGAGAAGAGACCCAACTAGATGCACTAGGTCTGATTGCAAAAGCCCGGTGTTGTACTCCATAAAATGTAAAAGCGTCTAAAGCACTACATGTACTAATGTAAAACTTTGGGCCCCTCTCCCACTCATCGCCGGTCACCGTGACCGTCAATGATGGGTGGCAGAGGATGAACGGGAATCCGGCACCTAGAGGGGGGGGGGGGGGGGTGAATAGGTGCTATTACAAATTTTAGGTCTTTTCAAATTTAGGCTCAATCACAAAGGTAAATTCTCTAGATATGCAACTACGGTGAATTTACCTAAATGATAATCTAAGCAATAACAAGATAAGCAAGTAAGGGAGCAAAGGTAAAGGGAACCAAGTGAAGCACGCGGAGACGAAGATGTAATCCCGAGTTCCACCCAAGGGTGTACGTCTCGTTTGGAGAGGTGTGCGCTACCACAACAGGTTAGCCGCAACGCCACAAAGGCTCACCTTCTTCTCCGATGAACTCAACCACAAAGGTTTCGAGTCCACCTTCCACTATTGATCCCCTTTTAGGGCGGAGATCGAATCCCTTACAAACGCTTGAGGCACACACCCACAACTGAATTGGGGGCTCCCAAGAAGACCACAAAAGGTCAAGGACCACAAAAGGTCAAGGTAACACCAAGAGTACAACAATGGTGAACTAGGTTTTCCCACCGGAAACCCTAGCCACGAAATCCTCAAGTGAATGGGGGAGAAATGCAAATCCCTTCCGTGAGGATGTAGATCCGGGCCTTCTCCTCCAATCCTCCAAAGATCAATGAATTTGGGTGGGGGGGATTGGGAGATCTTGATGATTTGAGCTTTCAAGAATGGTAGGAGAGAGAAAATCTGAGAGCTAACTGTTCTTGAGTGAGTGAGGGGGTATTTATACTCCCCCTCAAAATCTGGCTGTTGGCTGTCTTGGGCACCCGGAAATTCCGGTATAAGTACCACCGGAAATTCCGGTCACCCGGAATATCCGGGCCTTTGAAAATATCCGAGCTGAATTTCCGGTTGAGATCAGAACCAATTCTGAACTTGACTTAGCCGATTTTCTGAGGTTGACTCGGAATATCCGAGTCCTTGAAATTTCCGAGCTGAATTTCCGATTGGAGTCAGTGCCACTTCTGAATCTTGACTTAGCCAATTTTCCTGGGGTTGACTCGGAATATCCGGGTTGGTGAACCGGAATATCCGGGTCCTTGAAATTTCCGAGCTGATTTTCCGATTGGAGTCAGTACCACTTCTGAATCTTGACTTAGCCAATTTTCCTGGGGTTGACTCGGAATATCCGGGTTGGGAACCGGAATATCCGAGTCCTTGAAATTTCCGAGCTGATTTTCCGATTGAATTCAGTAGTACTTCTGAACTTGACTTAGCCAATTTTCTGGGGTGGACTCGGAATATCCGGGTTGGGGAACCGGAATATCCGAGTCTGGGAAGAATTCCAGAAACTCTTTTTCTCTACAATTTGGCTTTAGGATGTGATATGAGTTTCACCCAAACTGAAATACTTAGCAATAGGATTAGTATACCATTGGTATTGTTAACTAACACACAAAACACTAGGGATTAAGAAATGTTCTTTCAATCTCCCCCTTTTTGGTGTTAGATGACAATACCAAGATTTGCATAGAAACAAAAGGCAATATCATGTTTTTGGCAGAAAATGGCTCCCCATAAATAAATGCAAGTAAGCAACACAATATGACAAAGGATAGGAGCAATTTTATAACAACAACCACAAAATATCACAAAGAAGATACGAGACAAAATGTAAGACTATGGAAGCAATTGAGACTAGATAGATTTTCATACCTTGTGTATATAGAATATGAAGAGAATACCAACACAATCAATTCGAAGTCTCAACCATAATATAAAGATAGCATCAACCATTGTCTCAATACAAAGTTATCACAAATGAAATAAAGAGAGTTTCACAAGTAACTTAAAACACGATAAATGGACACAAGCGCAAATAAATGATAAACGCATAAGCTTGTGCCCGACCCTTGCAAATCCCCGAAGAAGTCCTAGTAGAGCAACTTCTCCCCCTTTGGCATCGAAACGCCAAAAAGGAAGAAGAGCGATGCTATGTCCCCATGGAAGCCTTCAGTCCGAGGGGTACTCCTCATCATCCTCATCACCAGCATCCTCATCATCATCATCATCCTCTTCATACTCCTCAGACTCGGCCTCCTCATCATCATCTTCCCCCTCATCATCATAGTCATAGCCAGTGGTGTACGAGCTGCCGCCAAGGTCCTGGTCAATCAGTGTCCATGGAGCCAAGGAACCCTGGTTCCACTGAGCAAAGGTCAGGGGCTCAGACAGGGCAGCAGGAGCAGGAGAGCCAGAAGCATGGTGAAGGATCAAGTCTTGCTTGTAATCCAGCTGACGGCGATCCTTGTAGGCGTTGTATTGCTCTTTGCGGATGTCCACATTCATGCAAAGGATGTTGCGCTGGAACCAGTTCAGCTTCTTGACATGCGCATGAGTGGTAGGAACATGAGTAGAGGTAGCAGCAGCCCTCCTAGCATCACCCATGAAAGATCCACCTGTAGCTGATGTAGTAGAAGGCCTAGGAGGGGGCTTGACCACAGTCTTCTTCACATACAGCTTCTTGAAGTCGTGTGGCACCAAATCACTGCTGCTGAAGTTGTAGTCAGGGAACTTAAACAGGAGGAGCTTCATTATGTAGGAAGCATAAGGAATAGAGACCCTGGTGGTCATAGCTTCATACATCTCATTGTAGATGTAGTCCATCACATCTACTCTCCAGTCAGTATCAGAACCCGAGTCCTCCACAATGCGGTTGGCGTGAAGGAGCAGGTTGCAGAGAGGGGTAACCACGTTGTCGTTGTTGCCACCACTCGGTGCAATGTTCTCACGCAGGATGCGCACAAGAACATCATACAAAGGAAGCAAGTCACGAGTGAATCCAGGGGTGGCTCCCACACCATATAAGTGAGTTGTCTCCTTCTTGTTGAGCTTGTAGGGGGAGTGCATGCGAGTGCCTTGGGGATTGTCACCATCAAACCTGTAGCCCAGTACCTTGGCAAACTCCTCGAAGTTGGACTCACAATATGATTCCCCAGTCATCCACTTCATGGTCTTCTTCGAGTCACCCTTGATCACTAGGGTGGCGAAGAACTGCATTACAAACTGCGCGTTGTAGGCACAACGGATGAGCGCCAACCTCTCCAAACCCATGGTCTTGACAATGTGGATGGCCTCAGCAAATGCGGTTTTCTTCTGCAGCGATGCAAAGTCAAACGGGTGCATGGGTCGAATGGGCTTCGACAGTGAGAGATAGAGATCCACAAATATGTGCTCTTGCGCTTGGCACCAAAAGCTGCGATCATCGAGAGAGTTGTCTCTTGCGCTGAGGTACCAGTCCCCCTGCCTCAGCTGAGAGTAATCCAGAGAATTCATCTTGGAGTAGTCCTGACGTTGTGGACTAGGGACATTCTTTCTCTTGTTGGATGAGGGCTTGCTGGCAACAACTTTCTTCTTCTTCTGAGTTGCAGGGGCCTTTCCCTTGTTGACTGGTTGCTTATGGACAGGTGCTCTACCTGTGTTCCTTGATCCCCCTGCGGACGGACTTCCACCTGAACCTGTGAATTTGAGCATAGAGGGTAGCATAAGGTAAGTGCACACAAGTCAGGAGATAATACACACATTAGATAGGCATTTGATGAATCATATGTAGTTAAACATGAGTTAATCTTAAAACTGCAGTGTTTGACTCGGAATATCCGGTACAGACATGACCGGAAATTCCGGGGGACCGGAAATTCCGGGTAAATCTGAACCGGATATTCCGAGTCAGACAGAAACTGCAGATCTGAGATTGACTCGGTCTAAAACTAGATCGATCCAACATAATGCAAAACTAATGTATGTAGAAGGCAGGGAATAGTCCTAGGAACAATCTCTACCAAGCAACATTGAAACAAATAACTCCACATCAAGATCCAAGTGCAAGCACATAAGGAAGAAGAAAAGTGAAGTTACCCTCATCCATTGAGGCCATTGCTTGGAGGAGTGAGTTCCCGGGGCGGAGGAGGAGCAGATCCGGCCGAGAAAGAGGTTCCCCGGCGGTCGGAGTGCTCCGGAGGGACTTGGGAACAGCATGGGCGGCGACTGGAGGAGAGGGAGGTCGGGGGTGGAAGAAGGGCACTAATGAGCCCTTCACCCCGAGCCTGCCCTTATATTTCTGGACAAACTGCCAGACCGGATATTCCGGCTGTAACTTACACCGGATATTCCGGTTCAAAATGAACCGGATATTCCGACCTGCTGAACCAAAATCCCAGTTCTCAAAAGGATGACTTGTGTGCAATAGAGAGAAATGTTTTCAGGGGAAAGTAGGCTTGGGATAGATTTCCAAACTGAAATTGGTACACCATACTCAACTCACAACAACCAAATCGAACCAAAAGAGCCAAGTTGAGTAGGTTTCCCACATGCATGAAAAGGAGGGCAAATAGCAACAATAAGCTCCAAATAAAATCAACTCTTCAAGGAGAAGAGGTCGGTGGCCGAGGCCACCATGTAGGAGTGTATGGCATGTTACCGCGAAGATGTATCTTGGGTACATAACCAATACTCGTCGTTTTAGCTCATTAGTCAAAAGAATGAATATAGAGATAAAAGAACACTTGCTATCGGCATAATGGGGGGAGGGATGGTCCAATGTATTAGGACCGCACTCCCCCTATTTCCATGCCTACATCTAAACTAGATAAGATGCAATTACGCCCTAGGTGAGTGTGCAAGCGATCAAGCCAAGGACCTCGAATCAATGATATTAAGCTCATTCCTCAAAAAGCAAAACCTTCCTTCCTCAAGGGGCTTCGTGAAGATATCCGCCAATTGATCCCTTGTGCCCACATATGATAAGTCAATGTCTCCACGGGCCACATGATCTCTTATGAAATGATGGCGGATCTCAGTATGCTTGGTTCTTGAATGTTGCACCGGGTTGTAGGCAATCTTGATGGCACTTTCGTTGTCACATAAAAGAGGCACTTTGTCGCAATCGACTCCGTACTCCTTTAAAGTTTGCCTCATCCATAGCAACTGAGTGCAACAACTAGCGGCTGCAACATATTCGGCTTCGGCGGTGGAGAGAGATATGCAATTTTGCTTCTTAGAAGACCAACTCACCAAGGACCTCCCAATAAATTGACAAGCACCGGAGGTTGACTTCCTATCATCATGATCTCCCGCCCAATCGGAATCCGTGAATCCACATAATGAGAAATTTGCATTCTTGGGATACCACAATCCATAAGTTGGGGTATAAGCCAAATATCGAAAGATTCTCTTGACCGCCACATCATGGCTTTCTTTAGGAGCCGCTTGATATCTTGCACACACTCCTACGGCTAGCACTATATCCGGTCTAGATGCACAAAGGTAGAGGAGAGATCCAATCATGGAGCGGTATACCTTTTGATCCACATCCTTACCCTTCGGGTTGAGCTCAAGGTGGCATTTGGTTTGCATTGGAGTAGAGGCACCCTTGAGATCAAGCAACTCGTACTTCTTGAGCATGTCTTGAATGTACTTTGCTTGGTTGATGAACGTTCCTTCCCTCAATTGTTTGATCTCAAATCCGAGTAAGAACTTCATCTCGCCCATCATAGACATCTCAAACCTGTCAGTCATAAGCTTAGAGAATTCTTCGTTAAATGCTTTGTTAGTCGATCCAAATATAATGTCATCCACATATAATTGACAAATGAAAAGCTCCCCATTAACTTTCTTAGTGAAAAGTGTGGGGTCGATTTCCCCAACTTGGAATCCACGGTCTACAAGTAGTTCTCTAAGGTGCTCGTACCACGCTCGTGGGGCTTGTTTAAGGCCATAGAGTGCCTTATCCAACTTGTAGACATGGTTTGGATACTTGAGGTCCTCGAACCCCGGCGGTTGCTTAACATAAAAAAGTTCATTTAGTGGACCATTTAGAAAAGCGGATTTAACATCCATTTGTTGCAACTTAAAGTTATGGTGAGAGGCATAGGCAAGAAGAATACGGATTGACTCAAGTCGAGCCACGGGCGCGTAGGTTTCTCCAAAGTCAATGCCTTCAATTTGAGAGTAACCTTGAGCCACCAATCTTGCCTTGTTCCTTATCACCATGCCATGTTCATCTTGCTTGTTCTTGAATATCCACTTGGTGCCGATAACATTGCGGCAATCATTGGGTCTTTCCACCAACTTCCACACTTTGTTGCGCTCGAAGTTGTTGAGCTCTTCATGCATAGCATCAAGCCAATCTTTATCTTCAAGAGCTTCAAAGACCTTCTTGGGTTCCACCATGGAGATGTGAGCTTGATGTTCACTAAAGCTTGCGAGTTGTCTTCGGGTAGAGACCTTGCTTCTCACATCACCAAGCACCTTGTCAAGAGATAGAGCTCTTAATTCTTGTGAGGTGCCAACCCTATTCAAGTGGCGGATCTCGATTTCCCTCCGAGTGGTGGGAGGAATCGCTTGATCATCTTGATCATTCATGTCTCCGCCTTGACTGACTTGATGGCCTTGATCAACCATTGGAGTGGTGGCCATTGGTGAGGGAGAGGGTTGATCTTGGCCTTGCGAACTTCCACCGGGAATGTCAGCAGGACCGGATATTCCGGGTTCAGGGACCGGATATTCCGAACCACCGGAAATTCCGAGTCCATGTTGAACCAGATTTTCCGGTCCTCCGGAAATTCCAGGAGCAGCTGTAGAATCTTGTTCTTCTTCTTGGCAAGGTGCATTGGGAACGGTGTTGTCGATGGGTGTTTCTTGTGTTGGGGTGGTCACCACTTGTGAAGAACTTGGTCCTTGTTGATCAACCTCATAGTAGAGTTCAACGGGGCGGTGGACTCCCAACCCCATTCTTCGGATAGCATCTTGAGGTTCATCATCACCTACACCGGAAACACCACTTTGCTCCATGAGGGAGCTGTCATTCTCCTCGAATACCACACTACAAGTTTCTATGATTATGCGCGAGGCCTTATCATAGACTCTATAAGTGTGGGATTCAGATCCGTAGCCCACAAATGTCCCTTCAAAAGACTTAGAATCAAACTTGCCCAAACGAACACCTTTGATGAGATAAAAACACTTACAACCAAATACTCGGAAGTAGGAGATATTGGGATTGTTCCCGGTAAGCACTTCATAAGGTGTCTTCATGAGTCCTTTGCGAAAGAAGAGCCGGTTGGATGAATGGCAAGCGGTGTTGACGGCTTCGGCCCAAAAGTTGTGAGGGGACTTGAACTCGGCCATCATCGACCTTGCCATCTCAATAAGTGTGCGGTTCTTCCTTTCGGCTACACCATTTTGTTGGGGAGTATAAGCAGCGGAATATTGATGACGAATCCCTTCTTCACTAAGGAACTCGTTTAAGGTGTAGTTCTTGAACTCGGACCCATTGTCACTTCGTATCACCAAGATATGGACATTGTGTTGACGTTGAGCTTCATTGGAGAAGTCGATGATAGTTTGTTGAGTCTCCATCTTCGTCTTGAAGAAGAAAACCCATGTGTATCTTGAATAGTCATCAACAATCACCAAGCAATATTTCTTGCCACCAAGACTAGCTTCCGGAATGGGACCAAAGAGGTCAACATGGAGAAGCTCCAAAACCCTCTTTGACGAAATGATGGTCTTGCTTGGATGGTAGATGTCATGCATTTTTCCTTCAACACACGCCCTACACATTCGATCCTTCGAGAAAGAAACATGGTCTTTTAGTCCTAGGATATGGCTACCCTTGTGGAGACTTTGCAAAGTCCTCATGTTGACATGGGCTAGTCGGCGATGCCATAGCCAACCCAAGTCCGCCTTTGCGAATAGGCACATTGTATGGGAAGTGGTGACTCCGGAGAAGTCAACCACATAGAGCCCATTCTCAATGTACCCAACGAAAGACACATTGAGAGACTTGCTCCGCAAGAGAATGACCATTTCCTTTTCGAAGACAACGATATAACCCAAACAAGTTAATGAATGGACGGAGATCAAGTTGAAACCTAGGGACTCGACAAGCAAGACATTCACAAGTGTGATGTCCGGTGCCACTACCACCTTGCCGAGCCCTATTACCTAAGACTTAGAATTATCACCATATGTAACGGTCATTTGATCATCATTGGGCTTCAACTTCGTTACAATATCCTTGCTTCCGGTCATATGACTAGTGCACCCACTATCAATTATCCATTTCGATCCTCCGGAAGCAAGGCCCTACACACAATCAATTCTTGGGTTTAGGTACCCATTTTGCAATGGGTGCCTTTTGGTTAGCAACAAGGGTCTTTGGTACCCAAATAGCATATTCAATGTAACCATCAAAAGGACCAATGTATCTAGCATAGACATCCCCATAATTATCAACATATAAAGCATAGTTGGGGTTAGATATGCCCGCAAAGTCATTACGAGTGGGAGTGCCCCTTGTGGCATTTCCACTCGCAATGTCAACCTTCTTGGCTTGTGCGGACTTGGTCTTCTTCTTGATCTCCTTCTTCTCCTTAGCAACATAGCCTAGACCTTCCTTACCCTTGTGGGGCACTCGCTCATGAAGAGGAGTAGTGAGTGTGAAGGGGATCGTGGGAAGAATACAATAATTTTCCTAGCAACGATATCCTTAAACTAGCCAAGATCTATTCTATGCAGATATAGTAGTACGAACGGAGATCGGAATACGTACCCTTGTAGACCGAAAGGGGGGATTACGTTCCCGCACAAACGTTGTCGATGCAGACCGACGAAGCCGACCTCAAGGTAGTGTAGAGGAAGCAGGCCTCCGAGTACCGCTAGCGCAGCACCTCGTAGGGAGTCGCACACGTACGGTGGAGACGACGCCTCCGAAGCTCCAGTCCAGGACGAGCAGCGGAAGACTTGGACTGGAACACCAGCAGCGCGGCAGCGGGCTATGGTGGAGGAGATCCCCGACTCCTCTTGCTCGGCGCGGCTCCGACTTGGGAACCACGAGATCGAGAGAGAAATCAGGAATTAATTGGTGAATTAAAAGGCTGGGGGTGCCCCTTCTTATATAGGCTCCCAAGGGGAGCCAACCTTGCCAGCCAGGCAATGTGGGACTATCCCCACATAGCCTGGTTCGGCTAGGGAGTGCGCCGGCCCCCTGGTGGGCCCCTTGTGGCCCACCTAGGCCGGCCCTCCTGGCCCCCACCGAATTCCCCTAGGGAATTTTCCCCTCTTGGGCCTTCTTTCGTCCGGAAGGCCCATTTAGGGAAATCTGCCTTAATAAATTCGAAAATAAATATATAAAATCATATTTGCATATTAATAACACTAATTAATATCAAACATAATATATATAATATTTCCTAGCTCCGAAAACTCTTTCGGCGCTGCCCGATTTCCATCGGACCTCTCCCGGGACGCTCCCGGTGATCTCCTTCCTTTCCGGTTGTCTTGTTGAAACCCCTTAAGTGTGTTACCCTAGCGGTTCGATATAATATCAGGTATGATCAAGACTCCTCAATGATCAACGACTAACCCGTAGGCCTGGACCCCATGAATTAATCCTTGAGATATAACGAATGACTTTCATCTATCAAACCTGAACGTTAAGTCTTAGACCTTTTGCCATAGCGATACTTAGCACGCCCGAGTGTCGTTCCATAGATACCTCCATACCTAATCTCGACCTCGTTACCGACGACGCTATCTTCTACTCGTTCATGATCTCATGTCTCCGTGACCTAGTCACATGCTTGCAAGCTCATTTAGACAAGATCTCACCGAGTGGGCCCGAGAGTATCTATCCTGCTACGCGGACTGGCAAATCCCGCTCTTGACCCCTCGTCTCAATACTCCTTTCCAATACCCAAAAGTATCACCGTTATTGTCATACTAAATAAGATACGACGTTTGGTGCAATCAAAGTATCTTCGGGGAATATCAATAAGAGTTGATCTCACGGTTAAAGGCGTAACGACTACGTTCTCAAAATATGGGTATGTCCATCACATCGCTCTCTAGCGATATGACTCTCATTGCCGACCGGCGCCATATCCATGACCGGGAAACCTCGATCATCAATCGCGCAACGAAACTAGTCTTAGTAGAGGCTACTAGGGACCTGGTTGTTTACGTATCACACCCGCATTAATGTTTCCGCTTAATACGGTTCTAGCATGACACAAAAACCTATTATGAACAAACGAGATATGATAAAGAATACACTTTATTAATTGCCTCTAGGGCATATCTCCTTCAGAGTGTCCCCTTACCTTTATCAAGAGAGGTCTTGGGCTTGGTTGGCATAGAAGGAACAAACACAACCCTAGCAATACCCTTCACAACATTTGCATTAGCATTCAAAGGAGTAGAGGTGCTAGGTTTCTCAAGAGTAGATATCCGAGATTGGAGTTGATCACGAGATTTGAGAAGACGTTCGTGATCACTTGTCAACACCTTGTGAGCATTGTCAAGTGACTCGAAGTCTTCGCAAAGTCTAGCATGAGCAACTACAAGCTCGGACTTTTCATTTTGCACAATTTTACATTTAGCAAAGTAGAGATCACGATCCTTAGTGATCTTAGCAAGTTGCTCCTCGAGGAGAGCATGAGCTTCTTGTTCATCTTCGAGAGAGGATTGGAGAGACACCTTAGCGTGTGCATCCTCTCTCTCAATCTCACCTTTTAGTTCAAGCTCATCCTCAAGCTCACCTATACGACTCATGATTG
The DNA here is from genome assembly GCA_026929855.1 of Poa annua. Lineage (NCBI taxonomy): Eukaryota > Viridiplantae > Streptophyta > Magnoliopsida > Poales > Poaceae > Poa > Poa annua. The sequence goes on from CM049430.1 coordinate 82,424,392, forward strand.
AGCCAAAGTGTTTCTTTCCTTCTCCTTGCAAGTTAGTCATGAATTTATCAAAAGCAATGATTTCTTCCTTGACTTCTAAGCTCATAGCATCATCAATGTCATGTGATATGGAGTTGGGGGATAATTGTACCTCGGATGTCTTTGCCATAAGACATCTTGCATTCTTGACGATGGGGCTCTCGTTTGGTGAGGAGAAGAGTGATGGAGGTGTGGAAGACATGGCTAGTGCGTCCACTTGCGTTGGAGTATCCTCCTTGTCACTATCTTCATCATCGGTGGGATATTGCTCTTGAGTCACCAAGACAATCTTTTGGTTCTTCTTGAAGAAAGGCTTCTTCATGGGCATGGGCCCCTTGCCCTTCGTCTTGGCCACGAGCCTCCCACCATGATCCTCTCTTCTCTCCCATGGGCAATCCGCAACAAAGTGGCTCTTGTCATCGCAGTTATAGCAAAGCCTCACTTTGTTGAATGGCTTTCCTCCGTTGGGGGGAAACTTCTTGTCAATCCTTGCTTTGGCCCTTCCGGGGTTCTTCCAAAAGGTTCTTGCCGCAAGACCCATGTGTTGAGTGAGAGTGCTTGAGAGAGCTTCACTAGATAGCTCGACTTGATCATCACACTCCTCTTCATCCTCTTCTTCAACGGTGGCCTTCAAAGCAATTGAGGCATGCTTGTGCATCCCTATGGCTCTAGCTCTTGCATCTTGTGCAATCTTGGAGGCCACCTTGTATGCGGTCATCTCTTGCATAACTTCATTGGATGTCATCTTTGCAAAGTCATGTCTCCCTTGGAGTGTCTTCAAATCCGTGTCCTCAAAGGGCATGAGAGCGGTCACAAACTTCCTCTTGATCCAAGCATCATTGATGTACTCCGCCCCGAGGTTCTTGAAGGAGTTGGCAACCAACACCAACCTCCGGTACATGTCCTCGTGGCTTTCTCCATCCAACTTGTAGAACCCTTCCACCTCATTGCATAAGGCATCATACCGGTTCTTCTTCATTGCATAAGTCATCGGGGTCTGAGCAGAAACTTGCATCTACGTAACCCGTTACGCCAAGTTCCTCATCGCAGCCACCATACACAAGGAACATTTCCTTTGTCTTATTGAGATACTTAAGAATGCTCTTAACAGCTACCCAATGCGGCATTCCAGGATTACTCTGGAACCGGCTTGTCAAACTTAGAGCTAATGCCACATCCGGTCTAGTACTCAACATTGCATACATGATCGATCCTATGGCTGAAGCATAAGGATGTTTCGTCATTTCGGCCTTACCCTGTTCCGTCACCGGACACTGTGCCTTACGCAATATCTTATTCTTGATAACCGGCAGAGAACCCTTCTTTGCCTTCTCCATATGAAAACGCTTCAATATTTTATCAAGATAAGTACTCTGACTTAGTGCTAATAGGCGCCTTGATCTATCACGATAGATTTTTATGCCTAAAACATACGCAGCTTCTCCTAAGTCCTTCATGGAAAACTTACTGTTTAAATATTCCTTCACGCTATTCAGAAGTTCCACATCATTCCCTATTAGCAAATATGTCGTCAACATACAGTGCTAAGAACACAACCGAGCTCCCACTCATTTTCTTGTAAATACAGGTCTCTTCCACATTCTGGATAAATCCAAAACCTTTGATTACCTCATCAAAGCGAAGATTCCAGCTCCGAGATGCCTGCTTCAATCCATAAATGGATCGCTGAAGCTTGCACACTTTGTTAGCACTTCCTGGATCGACAAAACCTTCCGGCTGTACCATGTACAACTCTTCCTCAATGTTTCCATTCAGGAAGGCCGTTTTGACGTCCATCTGCCAGATTTCATAATCATAGTAGGCAGCTACCGCTAACAAAATCCGAATAGACTTAAGCATCGCTACCGGTGAAAAAGTTTCATCGTAGTCAATTCCATGAACTTGTCGGAAACCCTTTGCGACAAGCCGAGCTTTATAGACGGTCACATTACCATCAGCATCAGTCTTCTTCTTAAAGATCCACTTATTCTCGACGGCCTTGCGCCCTTCGGGAATATCTACCAAAGTCCACACTTTGTTATCGTACATGGATCCTATTTCGGATTTCATGGCTTCAAGCCATTTCTCGGACTCTAGACTCTCCATCGCCTCCTTGTAGTTCGTAGGTTCGTCTCGCTCGACTAGCATGACGGTGCAAACCATGTTGCCATACCATTCTGGTGGGATCCGAGATCTACCAGACCTACGAGGTAGAACATCTTCCTCGACAGTTTCTCCCACTCCTTCCACGGAGGACGTTTCCGGAATTGCTTCCGTTGCGCCACTCGGAATCTCGAGTTCAGGATCAACGATTTCATCGAGGTCTACCTTCCTCCCACTTACTCCTTTCGCGAGAAATTCCTTCTCTAGAAAGGCACCGGTCTTCGCGACAAAAGTTTTGCCCTCAGCTTGGTTGTAGAAGGTGTACCCAACGGTTTCCCGCGGATATCCTACAAAGACGACTTTCTCCGACTTTGGCTCGAGTTTGTCGGGTTGTAGTTTCTTAACGTACGCCTCACAACCCCAAACCTTCAGAAACGATAACTTAGGCTTTTGGCCATACCATAATTCATACGGCGTCGTTTCAACGGACTTGGACGGAGCCCTATTTAAAATGAATGCGGCTGTTTCTAACGCATAACCCCAGAAGGACACTGGCAGATCGGTAAGAGACATCATAGATCGGACACTATCCAGTAGAGTACGATTACGTCGCTCGGACACACCGTTACGCTGCGGCGTTCCGGCGGGCGTAAGTTGGGGCACTATGCCACAACTCTTCAGATGTGTGCCAAACTCAAAACTCAAGTACTCTCCACCGCGATCGGATCGGAGATGCTTGATTTTCCTATTAAGCTGATTCTCAACTTCACTCTGGAATTCTTTGAACTTTTCAAACGTTTCAGACTTGTGTTTCATCAAATAGATATAACCGTATCTGCTCAAGTCATCAGTGAAGGTGACGAAGTAACGATAACCATTGCGTGTCGAAACGCTCATTGGTCCACATACGTCTGTATGTATGATCCCCACCAAATCCAACGCCCGTTCAACGAAACCTTTGAACGGTGTCCTGGTCATTTTTCCCATGAGGCATGGTTCACATGTATCGAGGGATCCGAAATCCAACGAGTCCAAGAGTCCATCGGAGTGGAGTCGCTTCATGCGCTTTATACCAATATGACCAAGACGGCAATGCCACAAAAACATGGCGGTATCGTCACTACACTTAATTCGTTTGGCTTCTATGTTATGGATGTGAGTACTACGATCGAGATTCAACAAGAATAAACCATTACTCTCAGGAGCATCAACATAAAAGATGTCATTCATATAAATAGCACAATTGCTTGACACTGATTTAAATGAATAACCGTCTTGTAACAGGCAAGACCCACTTATAATGTTTACACTCAAGGATGGCACAAAATAACATTTATTTAAAACCAAAACTAATCCCGATGGTAGATGCAGAGGGAGCGTGCCGACAGCCACCACGTCGACTCTCGATCCGTTGCCGACGCGCATCGTCACCTCATCCTTTGCCAGCCGCCTTTTATTCCGTAACTCCTCCTGAGAGTTACATATATGAGCAACAGAACCAGTATCAAATACCCACGTATTGCTCCGGGCGGATGTAAGGTACACATCTATAACATGTATATCAAATATACCTTTCTCTTTGTCGACCGTCTTGCCAGACTTCCTATCCTCCAGATACTTGGGGCAGTTGCGCTTCCAGTGACCCTTCCCCTTGCAGTAGAAACACTCCACGCTAGCTCTGGGACCAGATTTGTTAGTCCTGGACTTGGCAGCCAACTTTGCCTCCCTCCGGGACTTCCAGCTCTGCTTTCCCTTGCCACCGGACTTCTTGAAATCAACGGTCTTGTTGACCATCAACAGCGTGTGCTCCTTCTTAATCTCTACCTCAGCAGTCTTGAGCATCACGAACACTTCACCCTGGGACTTAGCCATGCCCTGCATGTTGTAGTTCATGACGAAGCCTTTGTAGCTCGGTGGCAACGATTGCAACACCCTGTCAATCGCCAGCTCATCGGGAATCTTGCACTCCAGAGCATTCAGGCGTTGAACGTAGCCAGACATCTTGACTACATGCTCGCTCACACTGCTATGCTCTTCCATCTTGTCTGAGAAGAAAAGCTCAGAAGCCTCATATCTCTCAGCCTTAGCCTGCGGCGCAAAGACAGCCTTAAGATCCGAGATGATCTCAAAGGCGCTCATCTTCTCAAAGCGCTTCTGCAGGTCAGCTTCCATGGTATAGAGCATGCCACTCTGGACAAAGGCAGAATCCTCCGATCGGGTCTGGAAGACCTTTTTCTCATCCTCAGAGGCATCATCTGCAGGAGGGTCACCTATGGCGGCCTCAATGACGTAGGCCACCCTATGGGGAGTGAGGAGGATCCTCAGGTTGCGGAACCAGGCCATGAAGTTTGACCCATTGGTCTTAAGCTTTTCTTTCTCAAGGAACAGACCTAGGTTAAACGAGGGGCGAGACATCTACAATGGAATTTGCAACAACATAAGACTTTGTTCATAATAATTATGAGTTATAGTATTTTAGAAAATAACTAACATAACTCCCACTCAAACGAACATCCCGCCTGGTCGTTTAAGCGATTACACGACCCCCATCCATTGCACCACCCCTCATCATCAAAGCCGGCGGCACAACTTCAAGAGTAGACAAAATCGTCCGTCACACCAATTTTGTGACTCGTGCTCGACCTTTCGGTCTTCCTGTTCCGAGGCCATACTTCTGAGTATGCTAGGCTCGCCACCAAAGACCTCCACGCTGACGCTTGTGCAACATGGCTTACACCCACCGTATGCGAACGAAGATATGTCTGACACCCGATCATCACGGCCTGCCTCATAACGTAGAACTTTATTGGTGGTGCGCGTTGTAGGGAGAACACTAGTGGTATTTTGAAGGGATCATCTTCTTCAGCTACCGCCGTGTAACACACACAATCACACAAAATAAGATGCACACATAACATCAAATGTAATGCAATGTGATATAGTCCATCGCGCCATAGTCTTCTTGGCACCCGCAGTTTATAAACAATTTTAATAAACCTACCTTGACCATATCACATAGCCCCTGCAAAATAAAGTTAGACGCTTCTACTTTATCTTTTGCATATTTTACGTGGCTTGGGGCTTTCGTAAATAGAACCGCTTCATACCTACGAATCTTATGACCACAACAACGATCCAATAATTGCATGTTTAAGCATCCCTTTCGGGCCCTCCATTGAAAATGCGAAGACCAACTAAAGAGAGAGAAACTGTCACCCGCCAGCCACAGATACGGTACAAGCCGTATGTCAGTAGTGGAACCAGTCTCGTGTAAGCGTACGCGTAAAGTCGGTCCGGGCCGCTTCATCAACTCAATGCCGCTGGAATACACAAGTGCACGCTAGAGGGTAGCAAATAACAGGAACGGTGCCCCCGTGCAGAGCACGGGTTCTAACAGCGTACAGCTATATCTTACGATAGATCGGCTCTGATACCACTGAAGGGGATCGTGGGCAGAAAACAATAATTTTCCTAGCAACGATATCCTTAAACTAGCCAAGATCTATTCTATGCAGATATAGTAGTACGAACGGAGATCGGAATACGTACCCTTGTAGACCGAAAGCGGGGATTACGTTCCCGCACAAACGTTGTCGATGCAGACCGACGAAGCCGACCTCAAGGTCGTGTAGAGGAAGCAGGCCTCCGAGTACCGCTAGCGCAGCACCTCGCAGGGAGTCGCACACGTACGGTGGAGACGACGCCTCCGAAGCTCCAGTCCAGGACGAGCAGCGGAAGACTTGGACCGGAACACCAGCAGCGCGGCAGCGGGCTATGGTGGAGGAGATCCCCGACTCCTCTTGCTCGACGCGGCTCCGACTTGGGAACCACGAGATCGAGAGAGAAATCAGGAATTAATTGGTGAATTAAAAGGCTGGGGGTGCCCCTTCTTATATAGGCTCCCAAGGGGAGCCAACCTTGCCAGCCAGGCAATGTGGGACTATCCCCACATAGCCTGGTTCGGCTAGGGAGTGCGCCGGCCCCCTGGTGGGCCCCTTGTGGCCCACCTAGGCCGGCCCTCCTGGCCCCCACCGAATTCCCCTAGGGAATTTTCCCCTCTTGGGCCTTCTTTCGTCCGGAAGGCCCATTTAGAGAAATCTGCCTTAATAAATTCGAAAATAAATATATAAAATCATATTTGCATATTAATAACACTAATTAATATCAAACATAATATATATAATATTTCCTAGCTCCGAAAACTCTTTCGGCGCTGCCCGATCTCCATCGGACCTCTCCCGGGACGCTCCCGGTGATCTCCTTCCTTTCCGGTTGTCTTGTCGAAACCCCTTAAGTGTGTTACCCTAGCGGTTCGATATAATATCAGGTATGATCAAGACTCCTCAATGATCAACGACTAACCCGTAGGCCTGGACCCCATGAATTAATCCCTGAGATATAACGAATGACTTTCATCTATCAAACCTGAACGTTAAGTCTTAGACCTTTTGCCATAGCGATACTTAGCACGCCCGAGTGTCGTTCCATAGATATCTCCATACCTAATCTCGACCTCGTTACCGACGACGCTATCTTCTACTCGTTCATGATCTCATGTCTCTGTGACCTAGTCACATGCTTGCAAGCTCATTTAGACAAGATCTCACCGAGTGGGCCCGAGAGTATCTATCCTGCTACGCGGACTGGCAAATCCCGCTCTTGACCCCTCGTCTCAATACTCCTTTCCAATACCCAAAAGTATCACCGTTATTGTCATACTAAATAAGATACGACGTTTGGTGCAATCAAAGTATCTTCGGGGAATATCAATAAGAGTTGATCTCACGGTTAAAGGCGTAACGACTATGTTCTCCAAATATGGGTATGTCCATCACATCGCTCTCTAGCGATATGACTCTCATTGCCGACCGGCGCCATGCCCCATGACCGGGAAACCTCGATCATCAATCGCGCAACGAAACTAGTCTTAGTAGAGGCTACTAGGGACCTGGTTGTTTACGTATCACACCCGCATTAATGTTTCCGCTTAATACGGTTCTAGCATGACACAAAAACCTATTATGAACAAACGAGATATGATAAAGAATACACTTTATTAATTGCCTCTAGGGCATATCTCCTTCAGAGTGTCCCCTTACCTTTATCAAGAGAGGTCTTGGGCTTGGTTGGCATAGAAGGAACAAACACAACCCTAGCAATACCCTTCACAACATTTGCATTAGCATTCAAAGGAGTAGAGGTGCTAGGTTTCTCAAGAGTAGATATCCGAGATTGGAGTTGATCACGAGATTTGAGAAGACGTTCGTGATCACTTGTCAACACCTTGTGAGCATTGTCAAGTGACTCAAAGTCTTCGCAAAGTCTAGCATGAGCAACTACAAGCTCGGACTTCTCATTTTGCACAATTTTACATTTAGCAAAGTAGAGATCACGATCCTTAGTGATCTTAGCAAGTTGCTCCTCGAGGAGAGCATGAGCTTCTTGTTCATCTTCGAGAGAGGATTGGAGAGACACCTTAGCGTGTGCATCCTCTCTCTCAATCTCATCTTTTAGTTCAAGCTCATCCTCAAGCTCACCTATACGACTCATGATTGAGCCAAAGTGTTTCTTTCCTTCTCCTTGCAAGTTAGTCATGAATTTATCAAAAGCAATGATTTCTTCCTTGACTTCTAAGCTCATAGCATCATCAATGTCATGTGATATGGAGTTGGGGGATAATTGTACCTCGGATGTCTTTGCCATAAGACATCTTGCATTCTTGACGATGGGGCTCTCGTTTGGTGAGGAGAAGAGTGATGGAGGTGTGGAAGACATGGCTAGTGCGGCCACTTGCGTTGGAGTATCCTCCTTGTCACTATCTTCATCATCGGTGGGATATTGCTCTTGAGTCACCAAGACAATCTTTTGGTTCTTCTTGAAGAAAGGCTTCTTCATGGGCATGGGCCCCTTGCCCTTCGTCTTGGCCACGAGCCTCCCACCATGATCCTCTCTTCTCTCCCATGGGCAATCGGCAACAAAGTGGCTCTTGTCATCGCAGTTATAGCAAAGCCTCACTTTGTTGAATGGCTTTCCTCCGTTGGGGGGAAACTTCTTGTCAATCCTTGCTTTGGCCCTTCCGGGGTTCTTCCAAAAGGTTCTTGCCGCAAGACCCATGTGTTGAGTGAGAGTGCTTGAGAGAGCTTCACTAGATAGCTCGACTTGATCATCACACTCCTCTTCATCCTCTTCTTCAACGGTGGCCTTCAAAGCAATTGAGGCATGCTTGTGCATCCCTATGGCTCTAGCTCTTGCATCTTGTGCAATCTTGGAGGCCACCTTGTATGCGGTCATCTCTTGCATAACTTCATTGGATGTCATTTTTGCAAAGTCATGTCTCCCTTGGAGTGTCTTCAAATCCGTGTCCTCAAAGGGCATGAGAGCGGTCACAAACTTCCTCTTGATCCAAGCATCATTGATGTACTCCGCCCCGAGGTTCTTGAAGGAGTTGGCAACCAACACCAACCTCCGGTACATGTCCTCGTGGCTTTCTCCATCCAACTTGTAGAACCCTTCCACCTCATTGCATAAGGCATCATACCGGTTCTTCTTCATGCTCTCATTCCCAACGAAGATGTCGGAAAGAGCATTCCAAACTTCCTTGGCGGTGGAGAATTGTTGAATGAGCGCCATGTCCTTCTCTCCAACGGCCATTTGGAGTTGATGAAGAGCGGTGGCGTTGAGTTGGCTATCAACCACCTCTCTTCTTGTCAAGTTGGTTGGATCATGGGGCTTGTATCCTTCTTCAATGATGCGCCAAAGCTCAATGGAGGCACTACATAGATGAGACTTCATTAGAAATACCCATTGAGAGAAATGAGTAGGTTTAAGCTTAGGAGGATCACTTCTAAAGTTTACATGAGGGTGAGGGATAGGAGGGTTAGGAGAGTAATTATGGTTGACATTATGAAATTCCTCTCCTTTGGGGGTGTTAGAGGAGCTAGGTGGTTCATCCTTTTCCGCCATCCCGGGAACACTTGAGGTAACATCTTTGGACCCATCCGAAGATGACTCCTTAGAGTTCCCCGCATGTTCCTTAGGAGGAGGAGAGGGAGAAGTAGACTCGGGCTCCTTAGACTTCAAGAGTGCCATGAGCATCTCATTCATCTTGAGGAGTTGGGCCTCCAAGGACGATCTCATATCAATAAGATCAGCCATGGTTGCCCCTTTGGCTAACGCCTCCTTCTCCGCCTCTAATTTTTCACGGGCGGCCCTCTCGGCATCGGATTCCGTCATCGTTGCACTTAGGCGGTTAAGCCCTTAAAAGTGAACAAGGCTCTGATACCAATTGAACGGGAATCCGGCACCTAGAGGGGGGGGGGGGTGAATAGGTGCTATTACAAATTTAGGCTCAATCACAAAGGTAAATTCTCTAGATATGCAACTACGGTGAATTTACCTAAATGATAATCTAAGCAATAACAAGATAAGCAAGTAAGGGAGCAAAGGTAAAGGGAACCAAGTGAAGCACGCGGAGACGAATATGTAATCCCGAGTTCCACCCAAGGGTGTACGTCTCGTTTGGAGAGGTGTGCGCTACCACAACAGGTTAGCCGCAACGCCACAAAGGCTCACCTTCTTCTCCGATGAACTCAACCACAAAGGTTTCGAGTCCACCTTCCACTATTGATCCCCTTTTAGGGCGGAGATCGAATCCCTTACAAACGCTTGAGGCACACACCCACAACTGAATTGGGGGCTCCCAAGAAGACCACAAAAGGTCAAGGTAACACCAAGAGTACAACAATGGTGAACTAGGTTTTCCCACCGGAAACCCTAGCCACGAAATCCCCAAGTGAATGGGGGAGAAATGCAAATCCCTTCGGTGAGGATGTAGATCCGGGCCTTCTCCTCCAATCCTCCAAAGATCAATGAATTTGGGTGGGGGGATTGGGAGATCTTGATGATTTGAGCTTTCAAGAATGGTAGGAGAGAGAAAATCTGAGAGCTAACTGTTCTTGAGTGAGTGAGGGGGTATTTATACTCCCCCTCAAAATCTGGCCGTTGGCTGTCTTGGGCACCCGGAAATTCCGGTATAAGTACCACCGGAAATTCCGGTCACCCGGAATATCCGGGCCTTTGAAAATATCCGAGCTGAATTTCAGGTTGAGATCAGAACCAATTCTGAACTTGACTTAGCCGATTTTCTGAGGTTGACTCGGAATATCCGAGTCCTTGAAATTTCCGAGCTGAATTTCCGATTGGAGTCAGTGCCACTTCTGAATCTTGACTTAGCCAATTTTCCTGGGGTTGACTCGGAATATCCGTGTTGGTGAACCGGAATATCCGGGTACTTGAAATTTCCGAGCTGATTTTCCGATTGGAGTCAGTACCACTTCTGAATCTTGACTTAGCCAATTTTCCTGGGGTTGACTCGGAATATCCGGGTTGGGAACCGGAATATCCGAGTCCTTGAAATTTCCGAGCTGATTTTCCGATTGAAGTCAGTAGTACTTCTGAACTTGACTTAGCCAATTTTCTAGGGTGGACTCGGAATATCCGGGTTGGGGAACCGGAATATCCGAGTCTGGGAAGAATTCCAAAAACTCTTTTTCTCTACAATTTGGCTTTAGGATTTGTGATATGAGTTTCACCCAAACTGAAATACTTAGCAATAGGATTAGTATATCATTGGTATTGTTAACTAACACACAAAACACTAGGGATTAAGAAATGTTCTTTCAGAGGAGTCGGTGGCGGTGGAGGGCGAACGACGGTGAGTGGGAGAGGAGTTGGAGAAAAAGGAGAGGGCCAGAAGTCGCTCAGGGAAGAAGAGATACGGTATCCACCGAACATGGAAAAGGAACCTATGATCTACTTACTAAGAAGATGTATGAAAATGATCATGCCTAGTGCTACTTACTCATTAGCTGCAATGATCTTATGCTATCCGTGAAAGTAAAGTAGGTTCCTTGGAAAACACAGAGGACTAGCTGGATTCCTAGAATGATGAGGAATGAACTTCAGTTGAAGCTATATGTGTACTCGATTGATCTCCGTCTACACCAGCATGAACAATACTCCACATGAGTCCAGAGATTTTTTTTTCATTCTTTTTGGATTGCTTACCCCATATGCCATCAGTTGGTAATAGATATGAGGATTTGATGTATGAATGCTAAGTCTTGTAGGTTGGTTTTGTACAAGTTCAATGTTAATTGGAACTACTAGACAAGGATATTGTGGTTAACTTCTTAAACTGACATGCGTCCCGTGTCGCCCCTGCTCGGGCGACCAGGACGAAACCCTAGCCGTTGCCGCGCGAGTCCTCCCCTCCTCTCTTTGCTCGTGCCGCTACTGACATGCCTTTCTCTATCCGGCGTGCGCTTGGCCTGGCAGGAGATCCAGTCTGGCAGTGTTGCACCCATAGTATGATGAAGAGCTCCACCGGCAGCGGCACGGCGACAACATGGCCTTGTACCGGTATCCTCATGGTGGCGTTGTGGCTGACTTATTTTCCCTCGGTTTCAACATCAACATCGTGTCACAATTGGCAAGTCTTGGTTTTTCTTGTGCTTTGTTGTTTATTCTTGATATGTTGTGTAAGAGGATTTCCTCGTTATCGTGTATCAGTTCGGTCGTTTGTGGCTTTATTTAAAAAGCGAGATGAAATCCTATCTCGAGAAACTGACATAAGTTGAAATATTTGCTATCAAATGGAAGATTAGCAATAAGAAACTTATATTGTTGATCGCCGATGATAAGTAATTTCTATTTGGCGCCTTCCTAATGTAAACACAATTTATTATTTATTTTCATTGAGGTGAAAACTTTCCTAGAGGGAGCATATAGACTTATCTGGTCCCCCCTCCTCAGAACATTAAATTGAAAGTTCAATTACATAAGCATTTTTTATTTGTTGCGGAATCCTATATATTGTATGGTGATGGTAACAAGAGGTGTGATATGTTCCTAATGTCACATTCAAACTTTTAGGCACTAATGATCTCTCTAAAAACTTTCAACCGAGTCAACTCCCTCCCAAATTAGGCATTCACAATGACTTATTTAAATAGGTAGATACGCCATTTACATTGGCGTTTTTGGAGATGGCAAATGTGAACAACGGCTAAGCCATTTGTAAATACTCCATTTATATTTGTTATTTTGCGTTTTTTAGAGTGTTTATGGGATCCGAAATACTGACACGCCATTTGAAATGACTTTTTCAAATTACTTAGTTTTTTTTGGTTCAGTTTGGGCTGTCAATATTCTAACTCGCGTTTTTTTGGGAGGAGCCATATTCGGTTGAAATTTTTCCTAAAAATCATTAGTGATTGAAAGTTCGTAAAGGTCATTTAGAACAAATTACACTCATGGGAGGGAAGATACATCAGTGAAAATAAAAGATCTATCAGTGGATACTTGCATAATTCAGATTTTAAAATTATATAAGAGTCAATATTACTGGCCATCCCATTACTTTTCTCATATATGCCAAATAGTCCATTTAGATGTATAAACGGTTATGACCTTTCGGACAACCCCTGGTAAGAATGTGACCTTGCTCTTTCGTCTGTCTTTTTTCTTTGCATCAGGATAACCCCAAATCCCTGGAACCTTCTGCTCCGGCGGCCGGCCGGCGACGGCGAAGTTGAGCGTTGTGCTACGGGCTCCGTCCGTGGAGACAGCGCAGGAGCGGAAGGCTCCACCATCCTTCTAGGGGCGGAGTTCTTGCGCGTCATCGTCGCCCGCGACTTTGCCTGCAGCAGCCTCTGCGTCCTCGCCAGCGAGCGCTCCGCCGGCAAGCGCATCGCCTTCGAGGACCTCCAATACACCGTCCAATACGTCTAGGCCCCTGGCTCCTTTGACGGGATCGACATCGCTCTCTTCGGCATCAGTGTAAGTGTCAGCCGCGCCTGCGCGCCCACAGCCGTCGCCGTCGTCGACAGTAGCTCGGCGTACCGGATGTACCTAGAGATTCCGCTCTTCATCCTGGAGGTCTACCCCGAGACCACGGCGAACGTCCGGCTGGGGACATGGGCTATCGCTGCATCAGCATCACGCCATCACCAAGTCCAAGGTACCATTGCAAAACTGTCTTCTTTTTACATGCAAGGAGGACGTCTCCCAATTTTCAGTAGTGAAACCTGCAGAGTCCTGGAGCTTGACATCTTTATCTGTTTGTGCTTTCTATTTTGCACTTAAATGTGGTCTCTTGTTGCTTATATGTGATTAATACATTATTCATATTCATCATTCATAACAGTATGTTGGGATCTAATCATGTATATCTACAGTTTGTCATTATTTCAGTTGCAAGTAGCGACTGAAGCTGCTTCCCATATTTCTGGTGGTTCTCAGTCAACAACAATGCCACTGCTAGAACAGCTTGCTGAAGTATTTGGCAAGCTGAAATCCCACACCGAAGCATCCCTACAGTCTAGAGATGCAGTGGGAAGATATCAAAGCACATTTCGTGAACCTTGAGAAGTCATACAAGAGCATGTGTGATGAACTGGAAGAAAAGCAGAAGACATTAGAAGAAAACAAAGCTGAAGATCGTAGAATTATTGCTGAGAAAGAAGCTAATCTTTCTGCAAAAGAGCGTCAATCTGTGAACAAGCTCCAGTAGCTGAGGGATGCTGCCGTCTGTGCTAGCAGAGGTGCGCCAAAAATATAATGTCATGCTTGCTGAGATACTTGATGTCAATGGAAGCACACCTCAACCAACGACACCAATGCATCTCGTGCTTCAGAGAAGTAAACCTCTTCTGCTAGTGGGTTGGGCAAGCCATCTGAACCTTCACAAGTTGAGGTTAAGCCGGGCCCTGCGCTGAAGCAAGTCTGTGAGCAGATGGACATAAAAGGCCTTCTGAAATATCTTCCAGAAAATTGGAAAAAACTTGCTGGTCTTCGTGATAAACTGTCTGTTGCACTAAAATGTGCAGCTGACCCTGCACGCTCGTACTTGATTTTTTGGAGGGTTTCTTCCCAGACCAACTTCCTGGGGATAAACATCACTCCATTCAGGGTCAGCGCAGAAGCTGTATTGTTTTGATGGAGGCTATAACATTCACTAGGAATGAAGGAACCGAGTGGCAACAACCCTTGGAGCTCTGAAATTATTGAGCAAGCCAAGGCAATTGCGGAAGAGTGGAAGATTAAAATAGCTGAGGTTGACCTTGATGCTTATGATGGCTACTCATTGGAAGCACAGGCATTCCTGAAGCTTCTTAAAACTTTTAATGTTGATTTGGCGCATGACAAAGATGAACTGTGCAAGATCATAGTTGCCGTCTCTCATCGCAAGCAGACTGCTGAGCTTTGTTGCTCTCTTGGTCTGACTGAGAGAATACCAGGTTGGTATCCACTCAGATGCCACATGGCATTATCATCCCTTAATTTCCCAGGCTGGTGCCGCTAATGATTTACTGCTAGGCCCCATAACGATCTAGGAACTTAAAACATTACCATTATATAAATACTGTAGTTGTTAAATGTATAAATGCAGTGTTTTCTGTTCCTAGTGCTGATCATTCGTTTCAGCAGGTATTATTGAGGAGTTGACCAAGAGACACAGGCAAATTGATGCAGTTCAATTCATTCAAGCTTTTGGGCTTTCAGAGAGTTCCCTCCTGTTCCTCTCTTGAAGGCATATGTAGATGAGCTAGATGATTCGGTTAGCAATAATAAGGATGCCAATGTGACTCCTTCAATGGTTTGTTCTCTCTACATTGTTATGACATGGTAAATGATTGTTTAATACATGTTAGTTATTAATAAGCCAGGATTCATCAATTCCACTTCTTGCTCTGAGAATTCACTGTTAATGCTCTACTTTCTTTTATTGCTATATAAGGATTGTTCACTTCATATTGGCGTATCATGTTGTATTTCGTATGCACGGGCTATTGGTAATCTTGTGCACATTTAAATAGAGAAGTCATTATTGCGAATCTGTATTTAGTCCCAAAAAATCTTTTGTTAATATTTTCTTAAGGTGACGAACTACTTTAAAATCTTGCACGGTGCTATATGGATTGTTCATACTGAGGTATGCACGGGCTATCAGTAATGTTATGCACATTTGAACATATTTCCCAATAATGACTTATAGCACCATGTCAAGTGAGATTCAGTGTGTATTGCTTTGGGATGGGCTGATAGCAAGTTAGTGTTTTCTGTTTTGGTTGTAATTGTATTGATGAAGTCTGAATAAATAAATCTTTTCATTGTTATCATCACCTGTGACTTGCAATGAAAATGTGTGAAATGAAATTCTTATAATCATCTTTGAATTGCAATGACACTCCCGGTGTTTACCCTCATTTTGCACAAACTGTGATGTTGGCACACTTCAACTCCATATCTGAACATGAAAAATGGACAGGAAATTGCAGGAAATAACAAGAAATAGCTGAACCAAACAGACAGTTTCACATCCAAAACTTAGCTTCGGAAAAGTAACTGGCTAGTGCCATTGGTCTATATAAAAACAACAAAACCATTACATTCATGGATCAGTTGTGATCCTAATAAGTGGACATCAACTAACAAGAAAGTTAATATTCTCACTCGCAGTACTAAAACACTTGCCAGTGATACTCCTAGACAACTGTAACTAAAACTACACAGTAACAGTTGATTGATTGATCTGTAACCTATCCAATTCCGCTCCTCTGTTTTGATCAGCTAATAAGTACTGTACTACATTTGCAGACGGTTTCGTCTTCTACTTCTTCTACTTGGATCAACTGAGCTGAGCACACTCGTGGCCTTGCTTCACTTGAGCGCCGCCATCTCACGTCGACGAGCCTTCTCGATCTCGATGATTCGAGCTTGGGCCGCATAAGCAACTTGCCGTGCTTCCCTGAGCTGCTGCGGGGACATGAACACGTCCGCCGGATCGATGAATGGGTCGTTGAACTCCGCGGTCGCCACGATCATCTCCCTCTTCTGCCGGGCATCCGCCCGCAGACACTCGAGCTCGATGCGGCGCTCCTCAGCAGCAGAGCGTGCCTTGGCCTGAAGAGCCTTCTTGATGAGGTCGCTCATGGTGACTGGAGGAGAAGGCTTCGGCTCCTCCGTGCTCTTCGGGAGGCTCCTTGGCAAGGGGGCGGACTGATTCTTGATCGCGGCGGCGTTCAGGCGCGTCGGTGTCCTCGGGTCCCTGTCGCTGCTAGGGCGGGGGTGCTTCTTGGTCCCGGTGCAGGCGGCGGCAGCGGCGGCGAGATGGGGCTCGCCCACACCGCGGAGGCGCTTCGCCGCAGGATCCCCGCCGCGGACGGAACCGGGCCTCTTCTTGCTCCCGGTGTTGTCGGCGGCAGCCGCGAGACGGCCCTCGCCCGCACCGCCGACGCGCTTCGACGGAGGCTCCCTGCCGCGGACAGAACTGGGGCGGGGCTCGGCCGCACTGCGGACGCGGAGGCGCTTCGCCGGAGGCTCGCCGCTGCGCACAGAGCTGGGACTCGCCGGCTTCTTGGCAGCAGAGGCGTTCGCCATACAGGCGGGATGGATGCCTACGCGGGGAGCGCAGGAATGGAGGCCGGCCGTGGCGCAACGGCGCGGGACATCAGACGGCGGGAGCACCGTGGTGGCACCCATGGCCGCGCGCGAGTGGTCGTTCTCGGCGGCAATGGAAGCGCGAGAGCAGGAATCGGAAGAGCGGGAGCGTGGAAGAAGACGCGGCAGAGAGCGATCGAAGGGTAGGGCAAGAAATCGAGGGCGCTGCTCTGCTGAATGGGGATTGGGGAAACGGGAGGAGCAAGGAAGACAGAGGAGAAACAGAGCAGCGCGTGGTGGCGGCAAAGAAACTGAGTTTCCATCAGATTGAATCCGAGTTGCCTGCTGGCCCCATATGTCGGTGAGACAGCTGGAATTTCTGAGCTGGACCCGATGCCTGATGGTTTGTGTTGCTGTTTTATTTTTTTCGTAGGAATACTGCGGGGAGTTTCTCAAGTGGGCTCGGCCCATTTCCTGACTCTACTTTGCTTCTTCACATTAGTTTAGATTTTTTTAACCATTTCAACACGAATCATTATTTTTTTCTCTCAAAAAAACACGGATCATTATTTTGTCAAAACACAAAAAACACTAACCATTTTCACGATAGTGTGGAAGTTCCTCCCATGGCTCAGGTTTTGCACATCTTTTAAATCTAAACCATTTTAAAAAAATAAACAATCTGAACCATTTCCAAAATTGGACCATTTAAAAGATGAAAAATCGGAATCCATTGTAAAAAATTAACCATTTCCAAATATGAACAATTTTCAAAAATAAAAAATTTGCACAACTATTTTTAAAATGAACATTTTTAAATAGGAACCGCTTTTAAAATGTTTTTAAAAAGATGAACATTTTTTGAAATCTAAAGTTTAAAAAAATGAATACTTTTTATATTTATGATTTTCAAAAGAGTAAAAAACGTCGGGGCGGCAACCTCGCAAGTAGGACTGCGAGGGTGCTTTTTCAACTATCAACGTGGCGGTGGTGATGGTCTTATTACTTGATCATGTTGGTGGGCATGAAATCAGACATCGGGAGACCTTGGTGGTGGCGGCGCTTCGGCTTCAACATCTCCTTGATTGTATTTGGAAGACCAATCTAGGGGACAACATGCAATTCAAAACCGGGTTGTGCGGAGTTTTTTCCAGGTGTGAAAGCCCCGTCTTTTGACATCGATGACAGTGATGCCTGCGCGTGTCGTAACTCTCCCGAGGGTGTTGTTGTGGGCACGTTCCGCACGAGGGTAAACCCTTGACCGTCGGTCTCATCGACATTGGTGCTTTGCACTATTACCCTCTTGGGGGAGTTGTCCTGGAGTTGTTTCCCCACGGTTTGAGCATGGTGTCGCCGGTGGGAAGTCTTATTCTTGGTATGTTATGAAGACAATAAGAGGGCTTGCTCTGTATTAGTTAGTTCGTCTTGTTTGTGACTTTATATTTATAAAACGGAGAGAAATCCTATTATGAGTAACAGACATAAGTTGCAGTCTTTGCTATCAAATGGAAGATTAGCAATAAAGAGTTTATATATTTTCTTGAAATAATTTATATTTGGCGCCTTCCTAATTCCTAATATGAAAACAATTTATGTATAATTTCTCGGAAACTTGGAACGGTAAATCTGTTCTGGGCCGAACATTTCAAATGGGCCAAATCCCGGCCCAATGCAGAGGGAAGGACCTCGCCTTTGCGTGTCTCTTACATTCAGAGAAGGAGGAGAGGACTGCTGCAGAGATCAGATCACGAGACGACGGAGAGATGGCTTCCTCATCCTCCTCGGCAGCGGCGGCGGCGGTCGGGCGCGCGGTGGAGGAGGTGCGGTCGGCGCTGAACGAGCACGCCGACGTGGTGGCGGAGCTCTTCGGCCGCGTATCGACCGAGCTCCGCGGCGGGTTCGCCCCCGCCGTCGACACCTTCGTCGGCTTCTTCCACGCCGTCGACTGGAAGGTGCGTCTCCCCTTCTCTTCCCCTTTGGATTCGCTCGCATCCTCCTCGAAAATGGTTCCACCGGGGAGTATACGACCGCCGGATGTCACCGTGCTCGTGCAAATCCAACCGAAGCTCTGATTTCGTTATCCCCGGCCTTGCCTTCCCTGGAAATATCTTTAGGTTTATTAGCAACGGTTGGGGTGTAGTCTGGAGTGTATGAGTTCACAGGTGAAATAGGACGAACAGTTTCATATGGTTTCGCTTGTACACTCTCGGATGTACTGTGCCAGGAAATCAACCTAGCAACGCCACTTCCATGATGACGTTTTCCAACATGAAAATTAGTCAGTAGCTAGCAGCAGCTCTTTCTTTGCCGGGAGTAGCTAGTACCACTAGTATTTGCTTGATTTGACTGACGTACGCGTACTCATGGTTGACTGTCTTGTCATCTGATGCGTGATTGTTGCCTCTGTTCTTACCTTGACCGATCTGTTCCTTTCGTGTCTTCAGGAACCTTGGGTGATCTCTATGCTAACCTTCCATTTGATTCTGCTTCTGGTAACCATCATATCCAGGAGGAACATCAATTTCCAACTTATCCTGTCAGCCTTAACATGTGAGTGCTATTTTCCTATCACTGTCTTTTATTTGGCCTTCGGACTTCTAGAGCCATTTTTCTAATGTTTTACAGAATGTGGACACCATTCTTTCATACCAGTTTGAATGTTGATGATATATCAGGCATAAGTGTCACTATTTTTGTGATGGTTGCTGAGCTTAGCAGTTTTATATTCGTTGTGCCCTGTTTCTGCTTGAATCCGTCTAAGTAATCACGCCGCACATTTATCAACTTTGTAAAGCTTATCTAATTTGCATCAGCACTGGCTACTTCCAAGTTCTGCATAGTATTGCACAGCATCTTGGTTTAATCATCTCAGACTTTGTAAAGCTTATCTCATTTGCAGTATCACGGGCAACTTGCAAGTTATGCATCATATTGCACAACATATCATCTCAGCAAGGTTTCAGTGTAGTGGATCTCTCTTCAGTTTCTGGTTCTGTATTGTATGTGCACCTTTGTTTGCCTTTTCTCCTTTTATTTTTGCATCAAACATAAAATTGAAGTATTGAACTATGCAAATAGTTTAAATATTTAACAAGTAATTAGTAAAGTTTAAGAGAGAAGTTTTACCATTAACCTTGACCTTGAGAGATGATGTTTCCTCCTTCCATTCAGATGCAAATATGGATTTAAAGGGAAAGCAACATCTTTTATAGCAAGTTAGATTGCACCCTTTGCTCACCTCTTATACATGATTTATTGCAGTTTCTGGTGTATTTCTTGCCGAGAAATTAAACGCATTCTTAGGAAAAAACTGGAACAGCTTCTCAAGCCAGAATTACTTTGATCCCCAAGGTCTCTTCATCTCGGTCATGTGGTCTGGTCCACTGCTCGTGATTACGATACTTATTCTGGTAAGCGCATCATTACCTGCCATGTCATTCATTAGTCAGTCTGCATCCCCTTCTGCTTTCCTTATGGGCAACTGTCTCTTGTGCACTGCAGGTGAACACCCTGGTGACGCTCTGCATGCTTATGGTGAAGTGGAAAAGGGCTGAGCTCAGGCACCGTGCTCGCGAGGCCCGTAGCAAGCAGGAGTGATGCGGCTCTCCCTTGAACGGTCAAACTGTTGTGTGATGGGAAATTAAGCTGCTGATCTAACAGAGAACTTTGATTGGAACAGTAATGTGAAAAGATTAATTAGCCCTTGATTTTGATGGTCTCTGGTACTGAAGCGCACGAAGAAGGCCTTCCCTAAACATGTATTAGCTTATGTTCACCAAATTAAGGGATATGTCTGTGTAGGGATCTCTGATGTTCATTTAAATCGTTGGCTGCAGTGTTTTGTTCATGTAGTCTTTGGTACTGAAGCGTATATGTTGCTCTGTCATCTGAAGACTTGTGTGTCTTTGAGACCCTTTTGTTTTATGATTAGTTCAGTGTTTTCAGTTACTTGTTACATGAGATGGATGCTTAGGTTGTAGCATATGTAGTAGTAGTTCTCTTCTGTACAAGATCGCACAAGTTCTGAGTTTCTGCATAACATTGCACAATGTTCATAAACTAAGTTGCCAGGAGCCAGGATCCTGCTTGGTGAACAAAATACTTTTGTTGACCCGTATGTAGTTATTGCTTGATTCAACTTTATTTAGGCCTGTTTCTGTTGTGTTTTATCTGACGGGTTCCCTGTCGCATGACCAGTGTCTAGAGATTGCCACAGTTACGAACCGTTCGGGCTGGTTCAGAACAAGCTGCTCCTCTCAAGGTCCTGGAGCTCAAGTGGGAAGGTGAACTCACCGGCTAATAGGTGTGTTCTGCTTCCAAACAGAGTAACTTGAAAAAAGAAAAGTTACATGTATAGCCACAACAATTCAGCCATTTGTATAAGTTTGTCCTTTTTCAGTTTGAGGAAAGAATAGAAAATTCTGAAAGTGAGAGGATGAACCGGTATATGCATGATGATGAACTCTATCCACACTATAAGCCTTGGAATAGAGGCGACAGTACAAAAGAAAAGTTAGTCTGGAGGTAGCTGCCAGCTGATTGGTTGGTCAGTGTTAGTGGGGCTAGCTGTTAGCTAACTACAATAGGTATCTACTTGATTAGATTACATTAAGAACAGCTTTTGTCCAATTTATACTCTAGCAGGTCCAGTGTTGTTCCTTCCAAAATCTGGATTGGCTCCGTTAATTCCGCACACTGAAGATTTCGTGTGGCCGATCATATGTTAATATATGGAGAGCAGTCGCTATCTGGTCACTGGAGTAGAAGCATGACATTCACCAATTCAGACAGTGACAACCATATACAGTACAATATGGCCGACCAGAATTTTTGAAGCAACTGAGTTCTACGGAATTAATTTGGAACAATCGTACAATCTAGGGCTCTCAGAGACGGGCCAGTGATATATATTCCCTACGGCACGAATTCTTGATTAATTTGGTCTCTATGTTAGGCAATTTTTTTTTGAGAGAGATATATGAAGTTTTTTTTTCACTCGGAGATGCCAAAAGTACATGCAGTACATAGCGTGTGCATGGTACCCGGGAGCTTATATATAATCTCCGGTATCTCATAGAATCACCAGCGCTTGTGTGTGTTGTGAACACGCAAAATATATGTGAAGTTTTTTTAGGAGATATATGAAGTTGTGAATTACTGTTTTTTAGCTCAGTATGCTTCATGAATTTGTGCTTGCAGAGGAGAGGATGGTCTAAATAATCTGGACGCATGTGGTATTATCGATGGTGGGCCCGTCAGAGGTTTTCCAACAAGTGGAATACCATATCGGGCTCCACACGTAACGCGTCATGCATGCTCATATTCTCTTGTCAAAACAAATCATATGCTGATTGATGTAACAACCTAGCGTCCATTACAAGTACCAAATCCTATCTTAAGACGCAATATAACGGCAGGAAAAAGGTCGACAGGAAGCTACATAGTGGCTTATTAAACCTTTTTTAAGAACGTAAAGAACTTGAGTTAGAAGTATTCTAGTATGATAAGACGGGACCTTAGGCACCGCTTCCGTGTTGCTCTTGGGCTATACCACGACAAAACCTAACCCATGGCGGCAGCCCATAACCCTGCCCGTCTCTCCTCAGTGTTACCAGTTAGGATCAAACACCATCGTCACGAGCGCGTGATAAAGGCTTTGTTCTCAAAATTCCACCATGTTCTAACTTGTCTCCTTGGTCAGCTCTTAAAGGCGATGATGCTAGGCTTCCTAGAGTTCCTCCTCCAAATGTCTGCTACCGAGCCATCGAGTTTGTAGCTTCTCGACCGTGGGGGCCGGGCACCGCCAGATCCAATGTTAAATTTGATGAGATTAGTTGGATCAGGCGTGTAGGCATACAACGCAGGTGTGATGTGCCTACTCTAATCAACGATACACTAGGGCACGCCAATAGCTAGCTGCTTGGCGTAATGTGTTGGGTCAGTGACAAGATCGATCTAGATCTCGTGATTGCAAGCTAGGCTAGGTGATGTCTAGTTTTGTAGGAATTGGCCCTCATCGAACTTGAAGTATGTCTGTGGTGTACCTGACATGAGTTGTGTCACTCTGTTTTCTTATCTTCCTTCCCTCATCTTCCCCACCCCCTCTCCCCGAGGCAAGACCATACATTGAGCCCAAGGGGATTTAGGGCCCACTCATAAATTCAAAACTCAGCAGAGTTTGTTTGCATTGAAATAAAAGTAGCTCTCTATCCGCACGATGCTAACTTATGAGTTTAGTAAAGTTCCCTTTATCGAGAAAACAGTTGTGTAGGTTCACCCTCACGTCCCCTTGCCCATCCTTTGTACTCCCCAGTCTCCTCCGATGATCATCTCCCCCTATCGAATGTTGCAACATGTCGTGTCGTAATGCCAAAATTTAAATGCATGGCCGCTAGTTTTTCAACGAGCACGAAAGCAATTAGAAACAATCAGGATTTGCATATATGTATATATTCTTTTCTAGAAAATAACTGCTCCAATTTGCTTTCAAGTCTCAACTGGGAAACTGTATGTCACTTTCGCAGTGAGTGGTGATGATGGTCGCCTCTGTCGTGGTATCGGCATAATTGATAGGAAACGGGGGTCCTCTAGCCTACGTATGGATTGTGGGGAAGAAGGTTGGTGTCGTCGAGGACGGGATTGAACACGGCGAGTTTACCCAGTTTCAGATCCCGCAGCGGTGGCGAGATCCTACGTGCTGCTATAATTCACTATGAGGCAATAGCCGTGAACAGGTTACAATGTGTATGATGCGTATTGAAGCGTGCCCTAAAGGCTTCCTGGTGGCCGGCTTATATAGGCGGCCAGACCCCAGGATACAAGGCAAGTATTTGTCCAGCAAGTACTTGTCCGGCAAGTAATCAGAGTCCTAGACCTAGCGGGCTTAGTTGCCGGCTTCCGTCTTGGGCTTGGTGGCTTGATGGGCTTCGGCCTTCCGCCTTCCTTGGACCGTCCGCCTACTTCCTTGTACGTCAGCTATCTGGGCCGCCCGGTAGGCTTCAGCCTTACCACCCTTGGGCCACCCTGGACTAGCCGGATTGATCCATGTTGGAGATACCCCTAGTTGATATATCCCCAACATTAGCCCCCAGAAAGGTTGAAGTTCTTCAGGTGCCGGCTTCTTCTTGATACTTCATTCGTCAATGTTGGCGGCTGCAGGACTTGAACCATTCTGAAAATCAATGGGGCATGTGTGTCCCGATATTGACACACGGCCGCCTTTATCCAACATGGGAAAAGACGGCTAATTCGCAATTTCGCCAAGCATATTTCTTGACGGACATCGCTAGCCGGTTCACGACAGTTTGAAACCGGCCTAGGAGAAAATCTCGTCATGATCACAAATAGCGGGAAAAGAGGAGGCGTGGAGATCGTGCGATCATGCGTCGCAGCGGATGCTGGACACGTGTCCGACTAAAAACGCCGTTTGCACAGGAAGCAACGCCCGTACCTATAAATAGGGAGCCGAGCGGTTCATTTCTGCACCCCTGCTCTTACTCTCCTCGGCCCCTTGCTCTCCCACTTTCCCGCTTCTTGCTTCGAGCAAACTCCGGCGAGCATTCCTCTCCGACGACCTCCACCTACGGCGATGTCCACCGGCTAGAACACCCCTGCCGCAGCGCCCGGCGGCCCGACGACCGAAACCTCCCCCGTGGCGGCGATGGGCGGCGCAGCGTCGCGTCTCGCGACGGACAATGTTGCCACCGTCACCTCTCAAACTCCCACCGCGCGCGCGCCGGCGGCGGTCTCCTCGGCTCCTTCATCTTCCGCCGCGGCGACGGCGGCGAGAGGCGCTCCCGTCGACGAGGAGGAGGAAGCAGCTGACCTCGGGTCATGCTATTGGCTTCCCTCCATAGTCGACGAAGAGGCACTCCAAGACCTGGAGGCCGTTGGCTACCTCCCAACTCGGGAGGACTGCCAATGGAGATCCGCCTTAGGAGACGTCATCCCGGCTCCAAAAGCCGGGGAACGGGTAATCCTCACCTCCCATCTAGTTAGGGGAATGGCGCTACCGCCTTCCGCCTTCTTTAGCGAGGTGTTAGATCACTATGGGATCCAGCCCCATAACATAGCGCCCAACAACATTCTAGTCTTAGCCGGCTTCATCGCTTTGTTCGAGGGCTATCTAGGTATTAGGCCTAGTTTAGACTTCTTCAGATATTGCTTCCGTTGCCGGCGCCAGACTGTGCCGGACGGCGGACTGGCTACCTGTGGCAGTGTCACTTTCAACTGTCGCCAAGGACGCCAATGGTATCCCAAGATACCATACCTCGAGTCCGTCAAGGGCTGGACGTCCACCTTCTTCTACTGCCAAGACATGGCAGCACCGGGGCGCCATTTTGACAACTGACTTTGTCAACGCGCCGCCTATGCCCAGACCATGCTGGGACGAGGCGGTGCCCAAGTTGACGGAGGAGCTCCGCCTTATTCAAAGGCCAACTTTGCCTCCCAGGCCTTTGTCGACTTGGAGGGCGACATGCATGTAAGTTTTTCTAGCTTTGTGGCATGTACATAGTCTCCCCCCCCCCCCCCCCCCCCCCGAGCGCTTAGATGGCAAGTCGAGAACATTGACTGCCGGCTTAGTGGTTTTTTGATGATATGCTATATGCCTTTGTCTTTGCCTGCAGGGCCTCCTGTCCGCCAACGTTGAGCTTATCTCCTCCCGATTTGAGATAAACCAGCGGTGCCGCGATTTGAAGAAGGATTGCGAGGCCAAGGACTTGCGGATTGCCGAGTTGGAAGCGGCCCGCAAAAAAGATGAAGGTAGAATTATTCTTTCTGCCTTTTCGTCATCTTTCAATTTGTGCTACTGCCAATCTTTTAGATAGTGAATCCATATTGTAGAACTGCTAGATCACGCCCAGGATATACTGAAGACGTCCACTGATATGCAAGCTGTTATGAATGAAGCTTCCGATTTGGCGGCCGCCAACTTGTCAATGAAGGAGGAGCACCAGAAGGAGATGGAGGCCCAGCAGCTCAAATTTGCGCAGGAATCTAGCCAGCTTACTGGGGAGCTGGATAGCCTGCGCAAGAAATTGGCGGAGGCGGAGAAGGCGGCTGCCGAGGAGATATCCAAGCAGACTTCTCGCGCCCAAACTGCTGAGGACGCGGTGGCAGCTCATATGATTGAGCTGTCCTCTTTCCATAACTCGGCCCTTGGTAATTTCTCACTCCTCATTTGCTTTCATCATTTTGCTTAGCCTGGGCCAAACTGACACTTTTATTTTTGATACAGTTGCTGCCGGTTTAGGCGACGACAAGGATGTCAGCCCCCGCCTAGATCGCCTTGCGCGTCTGGGTGAGCTGATCAACGAGACATTGGCGGCGTCCAAGCGGTTTGCCGCCAAGTTCTTCATCTCTTCCGGCAGCCAGGAGCCGTCCGAGTTCAGCGATGTGCCCAATATGTTGGAGCAAGCTACAAAGCTTCACAAGAGCTCGCTGAAATCGGCGGCGCGGGGTGGTGCCAAGACTGCGTTGGGACTCTTCATGGCGCACTTCCCCGAGGCGGAGATAGAAGCTGTCACCGAAGGCATGCTGTCTACTTATGAAGACGGCAGCGAGCTCGATCCGGCCGCTGTGCTGAACAGCGTTGCCGACATGGTTGACACTTCGATATTCTACCGGCGCCATCCTGTGCCTGCCGTTGGAGAAGCTAGAGCTGCCGGTACGGCCGAGGCGGAGGGGAGTGACAGTTCTGGGGCTGAAGTTGTCAGCCCCCAAGCCTGATATAGGCGCCCCCCCCCCCCCCCCCCGAGCTGTAGTTTCCTTTTCTCGACTCCTTTTCCGACATGATTGTTAGCCCTTTCCTGCCCCTGAAACAGTACAAACTCAACTTGTAATATTTGTGTATATTTTTGGAGATGTTCTGCTAGGCGGGAAGCTAGCCGACAAGTTTTATTTTGCCTTATTTTATATGACCCACCTTAATTTTACCCTGACTTATATGCTTGACTGTTTGTATGTTGGCGAACCTCAGCCGGAAACTTTAGCTGAAACAACCAGGGCTAAACCATGTGTTTAGGATCAGAAACCAAAGCCAACATGTTGGTGTCAGAGACATACTACCAGGCGAACCACATATAAGTAATCAGTGGTAAAGGAATTAGGCGGCGCAAAAAGTTGATTTTTGTTGTGGGTTGGCTCGAAAGCTGCAAGTATCTACCAGTTTGAACCTTTGCACGGAGATAGAAAAAATGTAACTTAGATACATAGGTGGTATATGACTGTAAGAAAATACAAAAGATGGCATGCTTCTCAACACAAATGAGGAACCATAGACTTTTATTTCATAATCATATATAACTTATTACAATTATAAATTGCTAAGTGTAGAAAGGACGTAGCTGCTCAATGTTCCAAGACCGTCTTGTTTGTTCGAACGGATCGTCAATGCCTCTTTTGCGCTTGGTTCCCCTTCTTCCTGCCGCCTTTTTGCGCCTTTTCTTTTCCTCTTCGTCACGGATGTCGGCTAGGTAGTAGGAACCATTGAGCAACGCCTTTGTGACTATAAACGGTCCTTCCCATGGCGGGGATTACTTGTGCAAGCCTTTTCTGTCTTGAATTAGGCGGAGAACCAGGTCACCTGTTCTGAAGCTTCGCTTCCGCACTCTCCGGCTATGATAGCGACGCAGTTGTTGCTGGTACAAGGCGGAGCGATGTAGAGCAACGTCTCTTTCTTCGTCTAGCAGGTCTAAGCTATCTTGTCTTGCACCTTCTACGTCTTGCTCGATGTAGGCTTGAACTCTTGGGGAATCGTATTTCATGTCGGTAGGTAGCACCGCCTCCGCGCCATATACTAAGAAGAAAGGAGTGTAGCCGGTAGATCTGTTTGGTGTTGTGCGCAAACTCAAGAGTACGGACTGTAGCTCTTCTGCCCAAGCGCCGGCTGCCCTATGTAACGGAGCTTCGAGACGAGGCCTAAGTCCTGAGAGGACTAGGCCGTTTGTACGCTCTTCTTGTCCATTAGATTGTGGGTGTGACACGGATGCCAAATCAAGCCGGATATCTAGATCGCTGCAGTATTCTTCTATGTCGCCTTGAGATAGGTTGCTGCCATTATCAGTGATAATGCTGTATGGAACTCCAAACCGGGAGATAATTCCCCACAGAAAATTGGTGGTTGTTCGCACGTCAAGTTTGCTGATCGGCTTGGCTTCGACCCATTTGGTGAACTTGTCGACAGCGACCAATAGGTGGGTATACCCACCACGTGCCTTCTTGAAGGGACCAATCATGTCTAAGCCCCAGACCGCGAACGGCCAGGTGATTGGAATTGTCCTAAGCTCTTGTGCCGGCATGTGAGGTTGGCGGGCGTACAATTGGCAGCCTTTACATGTTTTTACGATGTGCTCGGCGTCTTCTTTGCCGGTAAGCCAGTAGAAGCCTTGGCGGAAAGCTTTGGACACGATGGACCTGGCGGAAGCGTGATGCCCGCAGGTACCAACATGTATGTCTTTCAGAATTTCCTGGCATTCTTCTGGCTGTATGCACCGTTGATAGATACCACACGTGCTTCGCTTATATAGCTCGCCTTTTATTATTGTGAATGCCTTGGCTCGCCTTATGATATGCCTTTTTAGCACCTCATCATCCTCCGGCAACTTGCTGTCGATTAGAAAATCGAGGTATGGGACAGTCCAATCCGGCTGTATCGAGTAGACAGCGAGACTTGCCGCTTCTACCGGTTCTTCTGCATCGGGGTCCAACAAGTCGGCGCCCTTAATGGACGGCTTGTGCAAGTGTTCCAGGAAAATATCCTTTGGCACCTTTTTGCGTTCTGACCCTAGTCTGGCAAGTGTGTTTGCCGTCTCGTTCTCAGCTCTTGGAACATGCCGGACTTTGTAGCCCGCGAAGTTTTTGGCGTATTCATCAACTTTGGCCCTGTATGCCGCCATTGTTGCGCTTTTCGCATCCCATGTTCCGCTTACTTGTTGTGCGACCAAATATGAGTCACCATAACAGAGGATTCTCTTGACGCCAAGGTCGTTTGCCACGTGCAACCCGTGAAGCAAAGCTTCATACTCTGCGACGTTATTGGTTGCTGTAAAATGAATTTGCAACACGTAGCTGAGCTTGTCGCCTTTGGGTGTGCGCAAAACAACTCCAGCCCCCGAGCCTTTGAGCATCTTTGATCCGTCAAAGTGCATGACCCAATATTCTGATTCGGGGAGCACCGTTTCCTCCATGGCTTCTGTCCAGTCGGCAACAAAATCTGCAAGGGCTTGAGACTTAATGGCGGTCCATGGTTTATAGACTATATCAAAGGCGGAAAGTTCGATGCCCCACTTGGCGACTCGACCTGTTGCCTCTGCATTGTTGATTATGTCTCCCAACGGTGCCTTGCTGACTACTGTCACTATGTGCTCCAGGAAATAATGCCTAAGATTTCTGGCGGCGAAGAATACATCATAAGCCAGCTTTTGGTAATGTGGATACCTCTGCTTGGAGGCGGAGAAGACTTCACTGATGAAGTAAACCGGTCGTTGCTCAGACGTCGCGACTTTGTTTTTTCACAGCCAAGACAACGCTGACAACTGTTCCCGTTGCCACGATGTAGAGCAGCATTGGTTCCTCGATCGAGGTGCTGCCAATATTGGAGCGGATATGAGGGCCTCCTTAAGTTGTTGTAAGACGGCATCTGCCTCTGCTGTCCACTCAAAGTTGTCGGATTTCTTCAATAGCCGGTAGAGAGGCATTGCCTTTTCCCCTAGGCGGCTTATGAATTGACTGACGGCCGCTGCCGATCCTGCCAGGCGCTGCACGTCCTTCAGACAAGTAGGTTGGATATGTTTTGGATGGCCTTGATCTTCTCCGGATTGACCTCGATCCCTCGTTCTGAGACGATAAACCCGAGCAGCTTGCCGGCTGGAACGCCGAAAACACACTTGATTGAGTTTCATCTGGTACCTCCGGAGATTCTGAAAAGTTTCTTCCAAATCCTCTAGGAGATCTGCCTTCTTTTTCAACATCACCGCGATGTCGTCTACGTAGACGTGAACATTGCGGTCGATCTGTTCGCGCAGGAAATTTTGCATACATCGCTGGTATGTTGCCCCTGCATTCTTCAGGCCAAAAGGCATCGTGATGTAGCAAAAAGTCCCGTATGGAGTGGTGAAAGATGTTTTCAGCTGATCAGACTCCCTCATCTTGATTTGATGGTATCCTGAGTAGGCGTCCAAAAAACAAAGTAGCTCGGAGCCTGCTGTGGAGTCTACGACTTGGTCGATTCTAGGCAGCGCAAAGGGATCCTTTGGGCAGCACTTGTTAACACCGGTATAGTCAATACACATCCTCAGCTCTTTATTCTTCTTTGGAACTAGTACAGGATTTGCCACCCAATCAGTGTGCACAGCTTCTTTTATGAAATTGGCGGCCTTCAGCCTATTTATCTCCTTTCCTATAGCCTTGCGTCTCTCATCTCCAAAGCGTCTTGTTGCTTGCTTCACCGGCTTGGATCCTTTTATGATGTTGAGTGAGTGCTCGGCAAGTTCCCTCGGTACACCAGGCATGTCGGAAGGCGACCATGCAAAGATGTCACGATTCTCACGGAGGAACTCGACGAGCGCGCCTTCCTATTTGCTGTCAAGATTGGAGCCGATGACGACTTGCTTAGACTTGTCGCCTGGGATGAGATCCGCCTTTTTGGTGTCTTCTGAAGCTTGAAAGGTCTTCTTGACATCAATCTTTGGCTTAGGCATGGAATTGTCTGGGTCCGCCTCAAGTAGTGCGAGTTCTTCCTTGTGGATGACGGCTTCTGCGAAGGCCGCCATGCCACGCTCACACTCCTTGGCTTTCTTGAAGTTGCCGGAAATTGTGATGGTTCCGTTTCCCCCCGGCATTTTGAGCTTGCTGTATATGTAGCACGGCCTTGCCATGAATTTGGCGAAAGCCGGTCGTCCAAAGATTGCATGATAGGCGCTCTTGAAGGGGACAACTTCGAACCGGAGGAACTCTGAGAGGTAGTTCTCCTTTGGTCCAAAAATTACCTTCAGCCTAATGCTCCCCATTGACTTTGCTTGCCTACCGGGCACTATGCCATGAAAAGTGAGGTTGCTGTGATCAAGCTGATCCTCTGACAGGTTCATGCGGCTTAGTGTGTCATAGTACAGGATGTTGAGGCTGCTGCCGCCATCCATGAGTACCTTTGTGAGTCTGAAGTTGTCGACAATGGGATCGACGACAAGGGCGTACTTGCCTGGGTGAGGAACGTGATCAGGGTGGTCAGACCGATCCCAGGTGATCGTTGCTTCAGACCAGTTCAAATACTGAGGGACGTCCGGCATTGTCGTGTTAAGTTCACGCATCTCCGCCTTTTCCACCTTAGCCGAAGGCGTGCCGACAAAACACGCGAGAGATTCTTTGACCTTTGAATATGGTTTCTTTTTCTTGACGGCCGCGTCATCCTCGCTTGAGATAGACATGTCGTCGTCATCCTCGTCGTCCTTGTTGTCTTTCTTGTCGTACTTCTTTGACTTCCAGCCAACTGTGAGGTCCTTTTTGAAGTCGTCCATGAAACGACACTCGCTAAGCATATGGTTGACCTTGCCAAGTGAGGCGAGGATTGGGCATGGCAAAAGTTTTGCCTGCTCGTAAGTGATACGCGCCGCCTTAGGGCCTGAGCCGGCGTCGCGATTGTTTTTCTTATTTTTCCACTTCTTTTTGCCGGCATTCCCTTGGAATGCAGCAGCTACCTCGTTGGAAGGTCTGACTTTGTCATCCGTCGCCTGCTTGCGTTTGTTGTTCCGTTTTGGCGCGATGCTGACGTTTGGATCATCGTCGTGTGCGTCGTCATCCGCCGCCGCGTATTGGGCGGCTAGGTTGAGCATCTCGCCAAGGTCCGTGATTTGCTCGCGGACGAGCCGATGACGGAGCAAGGACTTCTTCTGCAGGCCCGTGAAGAAGGCATGGATAGCCTGTGCGTCGGAGACACCATGATAGTTGGCCTTTTCGGAGATCCAACGGCTGACAAAGTCTGTCATGGTTTCGTCCGGCTTTTGAATACAACACTGTAAATCTCTGTAGGTATTTGGACGCTTGTATGTTTCTTGGAAGTGCTGGGAGAAAACCTTTTCCATGTCGTACCAGCTATGGATAGACTTTTCTGGAAGGTTGTCGATCCAAGCCCTTGCCGTGCCTTCTAACATGAGAGGTAGGTAACATACGGCAATATAACTGCTTCCGCCGGCAATTTCTATGGCCATGGCATAGTCGGCTAGCCATGAATCCGGCTTAACGAGTCCATTGTACCTAGAACAATTTTTTGACACTGATGTCATGTCCTTAGGGAACGGCTCTCTATGGATGGCGTCGCCAAAGCACTTTGGTCCAGAATATAGCGGCTCCTTTCCTCTTGCTATGTATTGTAGGCGGTGTCGCGCGTCTTTTGGATCGAGCTGCTGTGCGCCTCTGTTTGCGTCTGGCTCGTCCTGCGCTGCCCGGCTTATCCTGCGCCTGGTCCCTTCTGCCGCCTCCTTCCTCTTGCTGCCGGTGCTACGCTGCGGAGACCGACTTCGACCTCTCCTGGGAGGGTCGTTACCGACATCTTTCCTAGGCGGCAGTCCATTGCCCCGGCTACCGCCATTGTCGCGTCTTGGCTGGGCTGGAGGTGGCAGGTCTCCTCTGCTTCCTGTCCTTGAATTTTCGCCCCGCCTTGGTTTGGCGGTGGCGTCTTCTTTGGAGGTGGCGTTGCCTTCCTTTTGTCGCCATGGCTACTGGAGCCGGACGGGCCTTCGGGGTCAGCGCCAGGTGCGGCTTTGCACTTTCCTGACTTGGACTCTAGGTCTCCCCCGCGAGCATCCGCCATGTGGCCGTAGGAGTCAGCGCGAGCTTGTTGTTCGAGGGCCTTTCTCACGAAGTGTCTTGCATTGGCCAGCTTTTCCTCCACCGTGCAAGTTTTGTCGTCTAAGGTGTCTAGCGCGGCGGCGGCGTTAAGGATGGGGGTGCAGAAGACGACATCTCCCCTTCTGTCCACGCGCTGTGGTGCCGTGCGCCAGTCGAAAC
Source organism: Poa annua (assembly GCA_026929855.1). Lineage (NCBI taxonomy): Eukaryota > Viridiplantae > Streptophyta > Magnoliopsida > Poales > Poaceae > Poa > Poa annua. The sequence continues at coordinate 82,456,957 of CM049430.1, forward strand.
CGAGATCTTGAGCCGCTGTTGTTGCACGTGTTGGCGGGTCCTTGTCTCGGCGGTTTTTTGATGACCTTTTTTCCTCGAAGAGCTGCCGGCTTGTTTTAGCCGACATGTTCTCCTGTTCTTTCTCGATCTTCTTTGCAAGGCTCTCAACGTGCTCCTCTCTTTTGCACATGAAGTCTGAGTGCTTAAGCATGTTAATCCTAAGCTCTTCCACTTCGTCGAGTGGGGTATCCTTGTTCACCGGAGTGTGCATAATCTCTTCTACTTCCTTGATGACGGAGAGCAAATCTGTGAGTTTGTTGCTGCCGCCTTTCTCGAGGCCAGTTTTCTTCTTTGCGCGCACCTTGTCGGAACCTTCAATGAGTTGACCGGCAGCGGTGTCGCCGGCATCTTCCACCGGCTTGTTTTGCGTTTCAGAAGCAACTGGGGTTGACTCGTGACCAACGATAACCATCATAGCCAGCTTGTCAGGCATGTCAATATCCGCTGTGCCCTCTGAAGGAGCCGGATTATCACTGGAAAAACGACTTTTGATATTCTCTTCGAAGAGACTAGCATCATCATCAGAGTCAGAGTCTACGTTGACTTGAACGGTAGATCTGGATCCGGCATCTGACATCGCATCCTCCTGGAGAGCAGGAAGGATTGACTCAGGATCGTTGTTTTCTGGCTGGGAGTCGGATCCCAGTCCGACAACTTCGACGAAGTGGAAATCAGATTCGGCCGACTCCTGGGAGAAGGCGGATTCAGATCCATCTTGTCGGTCGACTGCTTGGTCGAAGGGTTGGTGGGTGGGGTTGTAGAAACGCGGTAGGCCGTACGCCTCTGGCGTGTACCCGATGAAGACCTCGATCCCTCCGATCGGTACGATTGCGCATCCGATAAGGTAGTCGTCCGCCGGGAGCCAGGACTCATCCGAGTTGACGTAGCTGTGGCCGCCATACCTTGTGACGCGGCCGACGGCGATCTGCTTGCCCACGCCGCCAAGTGTTCCCGCCTGGAACGTGACGCCAGGAACCTTATGCCCCACGGTGGGCGCCAACTGTCGTGGTATCGACATAATTGATTGGAGACGGGGGTCCTCTAGCCTACGTTTGGATTGTGGGGAAGAAGGTTGGTGTCGTCGAGGACGGGATTGAACACGGCGAGTTTACCCAGCTTCAGATCCCGCAGCGGTGGCGAGATCCTGCGTGCTGCTATAATTCACTATGAGGCAATAGTCGTGAACAGGTAACAATGTGTATGATGTGTATTGAAGCATGCCCTAAAGGCTTCCTGGTGGCCGGCTTATATAGGCGGCCAGACCCCAGGATACAAGGCAAGTACTAGTCCGGCAAGTAATCAGAGTCCTAGACCTAGCCGGCTTAGTTGCCGCCTTCCGTCTTGGGCTTGGTGGCTTGATGGGCTTCGGCCTTCCGCCTTCCTTGGACCGTCCGCCTACTTCCTTGTACATCAGCTATCTGGGCCGCCCGGCAGGCTTCAGCCTTACCACCCTTGGGCCACCCTGGACTAGCCGGATTGATCCATGTTGGAGATACCCCTAGTTGATATATCCCCAACAGCCTCACTGATGGCTTATTAACCGACTAAGCAAGCTTCTCTCTCTCTCCCCCATCATTCTCTCACTAGTGGAAAACGGAGCTTAGGTTCACCCCTTTAGTCCCAAATTAAATTTGGACCGGGACTAAAGGGGTGGAAGCTCCGAGGTATAATTTTTTCGGGGCCTTTAGTCCCGGTTCGTGCGACGATCCGGGACCAAAGGTTCTCCACATGCGGTGGCAGGCGCGAGGCCCAGCGCCAGCAACCTTTAGTCCTGGTTCGTGTTATGAACCGGGACTAATAATTCGGCTATAATGCCACCTTCTTCCCACCCGAGCTCACCATTTTCTCAGCTCAACCCGAGCTCACCATTTTCAACTCCATTTCCTCTCCATTTCATCTCCATTTCCTCAAAAAGAATTCACCATTTGGCAAGATTGAAGGCATCCCACGGTTAGCCGCTTCATTCTCTTTCCGACATTGCTTATTTAGCTCATTTTGCTCATTTCAATTTTTTTGTGCAAGCAAGGTGTTTGATGAAATGCCTAAGTTAGGATTTCATTTGTTTCATATGTGCAATTTGTGCTCATACTAAATAATGATTTATGTGTTTTAGTGTGGTGAGGAGCCTTATCGACGTCGATCGCCCACGCCGTCCCGTCACCGGCACCACCTCGGTGAGCCTCTACCTTTTATTTGATTTGATTTTTAAAAACATAGGTTTATTGTTTTAGATGCATAGTTATTACTTCTATAATTTTCTAAATTGTATTATATGTATAGAGTCATGGTTCTGATATCCGTCCCCGTCGGTCCTCGTCCGGTCTATGATTCAGATGTGGTATATTTTAAAAACTATTTATTTCATTTTGTGTTTCTGGCAATTATGGCGACCAACTTGACATAGATTTATTTTTATCTAGGAGGTAGTTGAACCGGAAATTGAACCTGACCCTATTGTCGAGGTTTTGGATAAAGAAAACAATGATTTGAAAGCAAAATTGAAAAGAAGTGAAGATCTTTATCTTCAATGCTTAGAAGATAAGATGAAATTAGAGCTCAAACTTGCCAACATGGTCGATGGTAACGAGATCAAGATAGATGCAATGCGCTTGAAGATAAAACGGATTAGAAAATATGCATAGGCTTGGTATCATTATGCTGTGGGTTCAGTATTTACCCTAGTTGCGATTTTTGATCGCATTTGTTGTTGGATTTAAATTCTTTAGATAATTTTTATATTTATTTTAGTTAATGTATGTTTTATGAGAACTATGTATTTCCAGTATTCACTACTCTACTCTTATGTTAATGGATGACATTGTATTAATTAATTTGCTCTTACATATTATTCATGACAGTAGTGTAATAATGGGGTTCGATATACTTTTATGTAATACAGAAAACCGACAATGGATGTACGATGACCGATGTTGTCCTGAGTTCATTGATGGCATGCATAATTTTCTCCATGTGGCTGAGGCAAACAAGCCAAAGAATGGTTTTATTTGTTGTCCATGTAGTGCCTGCAAGAATATGAGTGATCACTCTACCTCAAAAGTCATTCACTCCCACCTCTTGCATAATGGTTTTATGCCTGGTTATTATTGTTGGACCAAGCACGGAGAAACAGAGGTTATCATGGAAGAAAATGAAGAAGAGGAGGATAATGACAAGTATCCTTGGTTTCAGTGATACTACAATGGGAGAAGACGAAACTGAAGAAGATCCCATTATTGATGAGCCCGACGATGATCTTCGTCGGGCCATTCGTGATGCACAAATGGACTATGGATGTGAAAATGAAAGGTTGAAGTTGGAGCGTATGTTAGCTGATCACGCCAAATTGTTTTACCCAACTTATCAAAATGATCAGAAAAAGCTGGGTACCACACTTGAATTGCTGCAATGGAAGGCAGAGAATGGTACTTCTGACAAGGGATTTGAAAATTTGTTAAAAATAGTTAAGAAGATGCTTCCAAAGGATGACGAATTACCGTCTAGTACGTACGAAGCAAAGAAGGTGGTATGCCCTCTAGGATTAGAGGTGCATAAGATACACGCATGCATTAATGACTGCATCCTCTACCTCGGTGAGCACGAAAAATTGAATGCATGTCCTGTATGCGGTGCTTTGCGGTATAAGATCGGGCGAGATGACCCTGGTGATGTTGAGGGCAAGCCGCGCCCCAGGAAGAGGATTCCTGCAAAGGTGATGTGGTATGCTCCTATAATACCACGGTTGAAACGTTTGTTCAGCAATAGAGAGCATGCCAAGTTGTTGCGATGGCACAAAAAAGATCGTAAAAAAGACTTGATGTTGAGACACCTCGCGGATGGGTCCCAGTGGAGAAAAATTGATAGAGAGTTCTCGACATTTTCAGATGACGCAAGGAACTTAAGATTGGTCTAAGTACAGATGGCTTTAATCCTTTTGGAGAGCAGAGCTCCAGTCACAGCACTTGGCCCGTGACTCTATGTGTCTATGACCTTCCTCCTTGGTTGTGCATGAAGCGGAAGTACATTATGATGCCAGTGCTCATTCAAGGCCCGAAGCAACCTGGCAACGACATTGATGTGTACCTCAGGCCATTAGTTGAAAAACTTTTGCAGTTGTGGCGTGAAGAAGGTGTACGTGTGTGGGATGAGCACAAACTAGAGGAATTTGATCTACGAGCTTTGCTTTTTGTAACCATCAATGATTGGCCTGCTCTTGGCAACATTTCAGGACAGTCAAACAAGGGATACAATGCATGCACGCACTGTTTAGCTGAGACTGATAGTATACATTTAGGTAACAAGAATGTGTACCTGGGTCATCGTCTGTTTCTTGTACCCAAGCATCCGTTAAGGAAGAGAGGCAAGCATTACAAATGTGAGGCAGATCATCGGCCAAGGCCTACCGGCCCTTCTAGTTCTGTTATACATGATATGGTCAAGGATTTAAATGTAATCTTTGGAAAGGGTCCTGGCGGACTCACTGTTCCGAATGACGCAAACAACCACGTACCCATGTGGAAGAAGAAATCTATATTTTGTGAACTGCCATATTGGATAATGCTAGAGATTCACTCTGCAATCAACGTGATGCACGTGACAAAGAACATTTGCTGCAACTTGCTAAACTTATTGGGCGTGTATGGGAAGTCAAAAGATGGGAAGTCAAAAAAAGGTACACCGAAAGGAAGACATGCCCATCAACGTATGAGCGAAGAGATGCATCGAGACGATACTCATTCAGAGAATCAGCCAGGTCCTGCAAGCTATGCTCTTACTAAAGAAGAGAAGAAAATATTTTTTGAGTGCCTTCGCAGTATGAAGGTTCCATCTGGCTTCTCATCAAATATAAAGGGAATAATAAACATGGCAGAGAAAAAATTTCAGAACCTAAAGTCTCAGGACTGTCACATGATTATGACACAATTACTTCCGGTTGCATTGAGAGGGCTTCTACCGGAAAATGTTCGAGAACCCATTGTGAAGCTATGTGCATTTCTCAATGCAATTTCTCAGAAGGTCATCAATCTACTAACTCCAAACAAATTAGAGAAGGATGTGGTCCAATGTCTTGTCAGTTTCGAGTTGGTGTTCCCACCAACCTTCTTCAATATTATGATGCACCTTGTAGTCCACCTAGTCGAAGAGATTTTTGTTCTCGGTCCTGTATTTCTACACAACATGTTCCCCTTCGAGAGGTTCATGAGAGTCTTAAAAAAATATGTGCATAATCGGGATAGGCCAGAAGGAAGCATCGTCAAGGGTTATGGAACAGAGGAGGTCATTGAGTTTTGTGTTGATTTTATTCCTGGTCTAAAGCCGATTGGTGTTCCTGAATCACGTCATGAGGGGAGACTGCATGGAAAAGGCACCCTATGAAAGAAAGCAACAATATGTCAAGACGGGGATTCTTTCACTCAAGCACACGACACCGTTCTACATAATTCCAGTTTGGTGGGTCCGTATGTCGAGGAACACAAGAATGTTTTACGCTCCAAATACCCGAAGAAATCTGAAGATTGTATTGATGGAGAACACATGAAGACTTTCAGCAGTTGGTTAAAAAGACGTCTCATTAATGACACCAATGTTGAAGAACAGCTATACTTGTTGGCCACATCACCAGCTTCAACTATATTGACTTTTCAAGGGTACGAAATAAATGGAAATATATTTTACACAGCCAACCAAGATAAAAAGAGCACCAACCAAAACAGTGGAGTCCGCTTTGATGCAACAAACTGCAACGGGACAAAGGACACATATTATGGTTACATAGAGGAGATATGGGAAATTGACTATGGACCTACTTTTAAGGTCCCTTTGTTCAAGTGCAAATGGTTCAACCTACGAGGCGGGGTAGAGGTAGACCCAAGATACGAAATGACTAGAGTGGATCTCAACAATCTTTCATATGAGAACGAACCATTCATCCTAGCCAGTGAAGTTGCTCAGGTTTTCTATGTGAAGGACATGTCTACCCTACCAAAAAAAAAAGATAAGCAGGCGCAAACATCACACGATGAGCCAAAGCGCCACATAGTTCTTTCAGGGAAAAGAGTCATTGTGGGAGTGGAGGACAAGACAGACATGCCAGAAGATTACGATAAGTTTCATGACATTCCGCCCTTCAAAGTCAACATTGATCCAAGTATCAAGTTAAATGAAGAAGATTGTCTGTGGTTACGGCGCAATCAGAAGAACAAGTAAACAGTAGATAGGGATATTATTGTTGATGTGTAATATCCGAATGCTTTGTATTAGAAGAACAAGTGAACTGAAGTATTTTGTAGATGCATGGAACAAAACACACGATTTCACCTGCATACAGCCCAACGGTGGCTCGTGAGTGCCTACATATCAAATGCACCGTTGGGCGTATGCAGGTAATCCGAATGCTTTGTATTCTGTCGATGAAGTAGAATGAGGAGACAATGACTGTCGAACATGTTCAAGAGGGGGCTATATATAGGGTCATGTGACTCACGAACTGGTCATGATAGTGCCCATCCAACAGCTCAGAATCCCTCAAAAGAAACACATCTTCATCCAACGGCTCACAAGTGCTTTAAAAAAACACACGATCCATGTGCTTCTTTAGTCTCGGTTGGTGTTACCAACCGAGACTAAAGAAGCACATGGATCGTGTGTTTCTTTCTAGCGCTTGTTACCAACCGAGACTAAAGAAGCACATGGATCGTGTGTTTCTTTCTAGCGCTTGTGACACGTTGGATCAGAGGTGTGTTTCTTTTGAGAGATTCTGAGTTGTTGGATCAGCAGTATCACGACCACTTCGTGACCCACGTGACTCGGTTGTTGTTACCAACCGGGACTAAAGAAGCACACGTAACCTATATATAGCCCCCCTCCCGGACATGTTCAGCACTCAGTGTCTACTCATTGTAGTTCATTTTGGAAACACACGGGTAGTAGAGAGCACTCAGTGAAGGCTGAAGGTGAACCCTCCCCTCGGCGGAGGCATCTTTGGGCAACCAGCGGCAAGACGTCTCTGATGATCTGTGACCGTTCCAAACGGTTGTAGATCATCAGAGATGTCTTGCCACCGTTGGGCTGTATGCACGGAATACTTTAGTCCCGGTTGGTAAGATTGTTTAATATACCAATATGCACCTATGTGTGGAGTATGAGATCTTTAACACAAACTATATCGTCGAAATGACCATAACTTGGTCATTTGGCTTGAAACTTATAGATGTTCATACATGATAGACCTTTTTGTGAGTTTTTTTTTGCAAATATTGGCAAAAATAAAGTTTATCATTTTCATAGCAACTAGTACACATATAAGGAGCCCATGCCAAAGGATTTGATTTTTTTGAGATGTTTATCACTTTATTACATGTTTTCTTAAAAACGATCAAAACGGTCGCTACGACTAATCATCGGAAGAGGTGATATTTTCTAGAACTATCAATATTTCTGTGATATAACCACTAGTTGTGTACCTTAAAATGATTTTTCCAAAAGTTTCAGACCAAACTATCAAACAGTTGCAGTTCAAATTTGAATTACTCTCGTTAAATCAACATAAACTCAATTAACTAGGGGAAATTAGTTAGAATTCAAAGAAAAAACCCATACTTGGGGATCATCCATCATATGTGCACCACTCTTAGTGAAAATTAGTTGGGTGCCATTTCGAGTCATAATTTATGTACTTCCATCACAAAAAACCTCATTTTTTGCACTTAAAAAAAGAAAAAATGATATTTATGAAAAGGATTAGAAGAATCCCTTTGAGAAGATTGTTTAATATACCAATATGCACCTATGTGTAGAGTATGAGATCTTTATCACAAACTATGTCGTCGAAATGACCATAACTTGGTCATTTGGCTTGAAACTTATAGATGTTCATACATGATAGACCTTTTTGTGAAGACTTTTTTTGAAAATGTTGGCAAAAATCAAGTTTATCATTTTTCATAGCAACTAGTACACATATAAGGAGCCCATGCCAAAGGATTTGATTTTTTGAGGTGTTTATCACTTTATTACATTTTTTCTTAAAAACGATCAAAACGGTCGCTACGACTAATCATCGGAAGAGGTGATATTTTCTAGAACTATCAATGTTTCTGTGATATAACCACTAGTTGTGTACCTTAAAATGATTTTTCCAAAAGTTTCAGACCAAACTATCAAACAGTTGTAGTTCAAATTTGAATTACTCTCGATAAATCAACATAAACTCAATTAACTAGGGGAAATTAGTTAGAATTTAAAGAAAAAACTCATACTTGGGGATCATCCATCATATGTGTACCACTCTTAGTGAAAATAAGTTGGGTGCCATTTGGAATCATATTTTCTATACTTCCATCACAAAAAACCTCATTTTTCCACTTAAAAGAATTTATGAAATAATTTGAAGAAATCACCTTGGCCTATTAAAATGAAAGAATATAAAACAAAACATAAAAATAAACTAGAAACCAAAACAATTAAAAAAAAGTAAACCAAAATAAGAAACAAAAAAGTAAGCAATTCAAACTATTTAAAAGAAAACAGAAACAAAAACCAGTAAAAAGAAATAAGAAAAAAGAATATTAGTCTCGGTTGGTAACACCAACCGCTGGGCTTCACGTGCATTTTTCGCGGCCCAGCCAGAACCCTTTAGTCCCGGTTGGTATTACCAACCGCGACTAAAGAGCCTTTAGTCTCGGTTCGTGGCTAGAACCGAGACTAAATGTCCTTCCGCGCCGTTTAGGGTTGTCACGTCCGAAAAATTTGCAATCTTTCCGCAAAATCCCCCACAGGCTGCTCCGCTCCGGCGCCCTCCTCCTCCCTCGGTGAAGCCCTGCTCCGCTCCGGCGCCTGCCTCTCGCCGCCGTCCTCCGCAACGCCTTGCCCACGACCCGGCCTCCTCCACGGCCGAGATTCTCCTCTGCTTCTCGCCGCCCTTGGCCCGCGTCATCCTCGTCCACGGCCCGCGTCGTCCTCGTCGTCTTCCCGGCCTCCTCCGCTTCTCCTCCATGGTAAGGGTACCCTTACTCTCTCTTGCTGCCCACCGTCGCACCTGTGTTGCCCGCCGTCACGCCCGTTGGTTCTTAGATCGAATTGTACGTGAAGCTGTGTAAAACTGCATAACTCGAACTTGCGCCCGTTGGCTTAATCCTTTAGATCAGAGATGCAACAAAGCTAGTTTTTTATGGACATCGGATTGACTTCTTTACAATTCTATGCATAGAGCTGAAAACGTCAATAGGGATTTTTTTAATAGACTAAATCCTGTCAGTTCCATCGTGGACTCTGCATTTTCAAGGTTTTTTAATCAGTGGATTCTGCATTTTCAAGGTTTCCATTAGGATAAATAAACAGGTTAGTCTCTGATAGTAAAGTGCATACAAATGACTGATATCAATTTGTAATAAACTATGGAACTGACAAAACAAATAACAACACGTCTGAAAACGTCAATAGGGAATCCTCGACAAGTGGTTTTAAGGATGAGATGAATGGTGTATGCATTAGATGGTCATTTCGTGAAATATCAAGTTTAGAGACATTAGATGGTCATTTGGTGAAATATCAGTACTACAAATGCTTGCTTGCTTGCTATATGTACTGCATTTTTACTGCTTGCTTGCTTGCTATGTAATGGTGCGAGAGGTTCTTACACTCCTGCATTGGTGTACTAACATTGCTAATGTAACATTGCTACAAATGCTTGGTGTACTAACATTGCTACTGTAACTTCCTGGAGTAATTTTACTGAAAGAATGATTTGTTTGCTTGCATTGGAGGCTACAAATTTATATATGAATTCTTTAACCTTTTTCTGAAAGTAAAATATAATTAAACATAATAAATCTATACATCCCTCTTTTCTGCAGCACAAAATTTTTGGCAGCCCATTTATATTGCAAACTAATATTATTTTTACTAGACAGATTATTTATTGAATCAAAAACAGTAGGAGCCTCTCCTACTGTGGTATATTACCAGAACACTGTGGGTTGTGTTGCACAATTCGTATGGATAATTACATGAATCTTGATCGTTCACCAGTTCCGCTCACGGTTTTTCTTCTCATGTGCTTTTCTACTATCAAGTCTGAAACTGAGACACTTAGAATCAATGCATGCTTGTTAGACGAATTTTGGCAACGGCTATTGAGCAATCAGTCTTTTCTGTTTTATGAGATGCAATTTCTTGTTACATAATTGTAGTTCTCTCTGTGTTCTGTTTTATGGATGCTATGACTTGCAATTATTGTCTACATGCATCATTGGCTACATCTTTTGTTCTTTTGATTGATATACAATTCATTATACAACTTGCAGGAGGTCCTTGCTGCTCGGGTCCTTGTGTCCACGGCTTTGCAGGAGGTCTTGCTTCTTGCTGCCAAGACGAACCTTGTATGATGAATTTGCCATTTTGTAACATCCCAAATTCTGCAAAACTTTAAAACTTTGCATTCATGCATCATTCATCATTAGGCATAAAACTACATCACAAACATATTAAATAAAAACTTCAAATTATATATTTAAATATTTAAATAATCTATAATTCCATAAAGTGCTTACTTGAAACTCCTTAAATAAATAAAATGTTATCAATTTATTTATGGGCAAGTATAATGTCAAAAAGTCCCTTTTTTAATAAACTTCCCAAAACATATTTTTATGAATTTTTCTGAAAAGTTTTGAATAGGTTTAAAAATCATATTTGAAATCAGCATTTAAAAACAGATGTTATTTTCATTTAAAAAGAAAAGGAAAACGGGCCTGCCCGTTGGCTATCTGCGGCGAACGCGTAGCGCAACGGCCTGCCAACGGCCCAACGCCACACGCTCTCGCTCGCAGTCGCTGACAGGTGGGACCCACCTGTTATCACCCCCGCGGAAACGTTCGTCCCCAAATCACGCCCCCGACCCCGACCGAAAACGCCGATTTGATTCGCACGATTATGGACGATTTACTGCTCCATTTATCTCGCATCCTCTCCCTACTAATAGCCCTCCTCGCTCTCGTCCGATTGCCCCAAACCACACCTCCCGAGAGCCCCTAGGCTGCCCGCTCGAGCTCACGCAATCCCGCCGTCGCCGTCGGTAAGAACTCCGCCGCCCGAGCAACTCCGGCCACCTCGGACCTCCTCTCCACCTCCCTTCGCTCCCTGTGAACCGTGCGCATCGATTTGACACGGTGGGGCGTGTGTTTTTGCAGCGAAACCCCGCCTCCGTCCACGACCGAGAGGAACCGTCGCCACGCGCAACTCCGGCGAGCTTTTCCGGGGAGACGAGGACGCTCCGGTCATCGCAACCGCGCCATCGCCCTCCCCTCGACGCCGCGCATCCCCTGGTGAGCTCCGTTCCCTCCTAGCACCGTAGAACGCCTCAGGCGCAAACGCCGGCCATGGCTCCGCCGCGCCCCGCGCGTCTCCGGCGACTCGCGCCGCCCGCGTTAGGTCAACGCGTCCTGGACCGTTGGATCTAAATCCAACGGATCCGTTTTAATTTTTATTTTCGTCTCTGCGATTAATCTGACGCGTCCGTTTTCATTTAGATCTAACGACTCTAGATCGCGATCCGCGTCGAACCGGTATGGGCGAATCAGATCGCGCCGCGTGGCCGATTCTTTTTCTATTTCGAATAAAATTTAGAAATTAAAACATAAAACTATTAAAACTTGCAAAATTCATAACTTTTAATCTGTAAGTCCAAAATTGATAAACTTTATGTCATTGGAAAGCCCTGCTCATGTAGTTTATTTCTACATCATTTGTTTTTCCCTTTGACAAATTATAAATTGTATAATTATCAGAGGAGTATTTCGGCCATTAAAATAATAACTTAAATAATAAAAATGATTTAGAAATAAATTTAATTGTTTTAGGATTGTATTATCTCCCTCTGTCCAACAATATTAATAAATGGTTTAATTGAAGATTTCATAAAACAATAAAAGTTGTAATTATAGAAATCAAAGTTTTACTATATTATTTTAAAATTATTTAATAAATAAAATAAGAAATACCTAGAAATTATATTTCATTCTTTTAAGGACAGAAAATAAAAAATTATTAATATGTGTGTCCTATTATCATAGCATATCATTCATGCATACATGATTGTGGTTGGTTTTGTGTTGGTATTTATTTTATTCATTGTTGTGCTAGATTGTGAAGAAGAGGAAGGACTTGCTTGTGATTGTTATTCTTGTTGTGCTTGTTCCTCCTGTTACCAAGGCAAGTGGCATTCATATTTTATCCCATATTTTCTATATGCATAAGTAGTATATTTTGAGTAGTGTGCATGATAGGAATTTTGGATTTATTTTATAATGCTAAGATTGGTTATATTTTTACAAATATCCTAGTAGTATGTAGCCACCCCTTATCCTATGCAGCCATGAAAAGTTTTATTAGTTGCTTAGCTATGCTATAAAAATGTTTACCATGTTTTGGAAATGTTTCTAAGTGTTAAAAGTTTAAATACACATCTGGGTGGAATTGGTTGTTTGGTTTATGTTGAGTGGCTTTTGGGACTATGCTTGTGGTTGTCGTCGCCTAGGATGAATGTCTATTCTACTTAGTGCCATGTGTATGGTGTTTGTTACCCAGAAGCGCACTTGTGGACGGCCACCCAGGAACGAAGAGATTACCAAGTCCCTCAAAGTTTAGAAGCTTCCCGTGCAGCCTTTTGACAATGGGCTCTATCTAGAATAATTAACTTGTGAGGGTGCAACCTGTCAGCTTCACAAGCAGATGTAGAGATGGTAGGTGGAACGGGTCTTGCTAGTATGGTTGCATCCTTCTTCTGAAATTTCCTGTCTCAATTCTCTCCTTTCCTCAATACACTCCGGGTGTATAGGATTTTCGGGCTAATTGAGTCTAAAGGTGAAAGTGCACAACCTCTGCAGAGTCGACAAACTGAGTACTTAGCCGTGTCCCCGGAAATGGACTACTTCGAGCAACTGGACAAGGATGGGCAGAAGAATCTCAACACTATTTTCGTAAAGTAAAATTTTGACAAAGGAAAGAATTGATGGTGCACTTGGGTTTTATCCCTTGGTGCCAAGTCTTGAGAAATAAAAGTGTTTTACAAAATGATAGGAGAAAACTTGCTTTCAGCAAATAACCTCCAACCCCACCAAGCCAAATATGCATATAGATTTTAGACTTGTCATTATACATCCCCCATAGTCACTTGCCAATACATCATTGTATTGACCTCCTTCGGGGGCTGCATATTCAAATGTGCAGGAAATTCTGATGCTGAATGAGTTTGGCTTGAGTCTACACCCAACATGATTGCCTGTGGCGCATGCTTGAAGATGAGGCTCAGTGTTATTTTCGCTTTCGTTGTGAACTCTGAACTTTAGCTAGCCTTCATGGCTATGCAACTTGTAATAAAGCCATACTTGGCTATTATTTTTGGATCTCGTTGTAGTAATTTTAATACTTATGCAATGGTACTTTATATTTTGTACTGTGGTGCTGGCAGTGATCCAGGGACTAGCACATAACACAGGTGCTCCAACTTTAATATAAGTTGGGGTGCTACAAAATGGTATCAGAGCAAAGTGTTGCTGTAGGTTCGAGCCCCTAGGATTGGTTAAGCCCCTTTTTGGTCATAATGTTACCATCTTTGAAGTATGTTGGATTCTAGCGGCATAGTGGGATGAAGCGGCCCGGGACAAACCTTACATGTCCGCGTACATGAGACCTGTTCCACAATATAAGTGGCTGGCTGGGTGTCTATCTCTCTCACTATAGTGAAAAATCCAATTTACGAAGAGTTGTTAATATCTGTTGATCACCTTAAGATTTTGACTTAGTATCCTTCTAAATTAATAATACACACCATGACTAGTACTCCCTTATCTTATGCAATTCTTGTTTTAATTCCTTTCTTTCTACCTAAAGGATGACGAGCTTCCACTTCACCACCGCGGAGGACTTCGAGAACACCCGTTTTGGCTGTTACCTTCTCGACATCGGCGAGAAGATAGGGTGACCACTACCCCAAGTCAAGGGCTTCGGTTGCTGGGGAATAAAAGCAACTTAGCCAGGACGTGGAGAAGAGCCCCCACTGGAGGTCAAAATGGTTAGCGACTCCAAAGATAAAGGACTCAATCTAGTCATGCAAGATTTGATTGGGCACCTCTGCGGACGCTACAGCACAGAGTTGAGGGGCCACTACTCCATTTTCTTTGGAAGGAGAAACGAGGATGGGGAACCTTACCTGTATGATGTCGGAGAAAGAGGCAAGGCAACACCCCTTAGTCTTTATTTCCAGGAGCTGGAAATCCTTGTCACTGAACTGTATGAAGATCGACGCACCGAGCTCCTGAAGAACGATGAGCTATGTGCCTTACTTAAGGAGAACGAAGAGAAGGTGAAGGCTCAAGAGGAAGTGACTAAGGCACACGAAGAGAAGTTCGCTGCACAAGAGGAGAAGTACAGGAGGCAGGAGAAAAGAGTTCAAGAGAAGAACAAGACTATCAGGGAACAAAAGGCAGAACTCGAGAGCAATGAAGTCGAGTTCGAGGCTGATAGTGATTTGATCAAAAGGCTTCGTACTGAGAAGAGGGAACTGCAAGAAAAGAACTCTGCCCTGGAGAAAGAAGTAAAGGAACTCAAGGATGTACTCGCCAATGAAGGGATCGGGATTTAGGAAATTGAAGAGGAAGAAAATGTCATGGTCGAGTAGTTAGTTAGTGAGACCACCATTTATCATACACCTCATCGTTATATTAGCTTCGTATTGACCTACCAACTTGTGGTAAGGCATTACTTTCCCTTGTACCCTCGGAACCTCGTGAGTTTATTTCCCAAACTTTTATATCGCTTTCCTTAAGCCAAAGGTTTTGGTTGGTTTGTTGATTGTTTTATAAGTGGTGTGTTGTTGATGTGTGCTTGACTTGATTGTTTTGTGCATGGGTAGGATTCCTCCTTATAGTTCTGTCTATCTTTTACTCATTCATGCTAAAACCCCACAGATGCCTCCACGTCGTGATACCGACAACAACGAAGCTATGCAACAGCTGATGGCAGCTCAAGCCCAACTGATGACTATGATGACCCAGTTCATTGCAGCAACCAACAACAACAACAATAACAACCACCCACCACCACCATCTCCAATGGACAGACTTGCAAGATTTCTCAGGCTTAGACCTAATAAGTTCTCCTCTGCTACTGAACCAATAGTGGCGGATGACTGGCTTCGTTCGGTCAACAAGGACTTAGTAACCTGTGAGTGTTCTGAGGCAGAAAAGGTGAGGTTCACTGCACACCTATTGGAAGGACCTGCTGCCATGTGGTGGGAGACCTATCAAGTGACCCATCCCTTGGATGGCATGACTTGGGATGCGTTCAAGGATGGTTTCCGCAATGCTCACATTTCCTCTGGCATAATGAACCTGAAGAAAGAGGAATTTCGTAGCTTGAGGCAGGGAGGTAGAACTCTGAAGGAGTATATGGATGACTTCTATATGCTATCAAGGTATGCACCAGAGGACATCGACACTGATGCTAAAAGGAAGGACAAATTCCTTAATGGACTTAGGGGAGAACTAAAGATACCCTTGTCTGTGGCATATGCTCCTAACTATCAAATTCTGCTGGATCAAGCAATCACTCTGGACAATAACATAAGAAAGGAAGAGAATAGGAAGAGGAAGTTCGGTACAAGTAAGGGTAACTCTGAAGGGACTCACAAGAAACCACACACCTCTGAAGTCAGTGGCCATAAACCCTGGAACTACTCCAACAGTGGTAGTGGCCAAAAGCATCATGGTCATAACCACAATGGAGGATACAAAGGAAATAATGGTGGGTTCAAGGGAAACCATCACCATGGCCAAAATCACAGGAATGGTAATCCCCGTCCTAACTTTGAAGGGAAGAAAGACTTGTCTAATGTGACTTGCTTCAAGTGCAAGAAGACGGGACACTATGCAACTGAATGCCTAGAGAGGAAGGCTGATGAAAATTCCAAGCCCAATCCTTTCCAGAAGGGGCAAGTAAATCACATCAATGTGGAAGAAGTTCATGATGAACCTGATGCTGTGATTGGTAAGTTCCTGCTCAATTCCTTTCCAGCATTAGTCTTATTTGATACTGAAGCATCGCATTCATTCATATCAAGAGCTTTTGTAAACAAACATGGGCTAGCCGAGGAAAGCTTAGGAAAACCTATCAGAGTGAGTTCACCTGGGGGTGAGATGATAGTAAATTCGGGCTGTAGGCAGTTAGATTTAAGGATTGGAAAATATCTTTTCCCAGCAGACTTAGTCATCCTAGAAACCCAAGGTTTGGATGTTATCATCGGAATGGATTGGATGACCCGTTTTGAAGGGATCATAGACTGTGCAAATAGAGCTATCACCCTCACCACCCCAGAAAAACAAAAGATTAAATTCAGATCAACTTTCGAACTTAAGAAAGTTAGGCTAAATTCTCTTAAGGGGGTTAGCCTTGGTGATGTGCTGATTGTCCAAGAGTACCCAGATGTATTCCCAGAAGAATTACCGGGAATGCCACCCGATAGAGATGTGGAATTTCTCATTGAAATGAAACCGGGTACCGGACCAATAGCTAAGAGACCTTACCCTATGGTTGTCGATGAACTGAAAGAACTCAAGAAGCAACTGGAAGAACACCTTCTGAAAGGATTTATCCGTCCAAGTTCTTCGCCCTGGGGAGCGCCAGTTCTATTTGTCAAAAAGAAAGATCAAACCCAGAGACTAGTCACGGACTACAGGGATATAAATGAACACACCATCAAGAACAAGTATCCGTTACCCAAGATAAATGAATTATTTGATCAATTGAAAGGTGCATGTGTCTTCTCCAAGATTGATCTTTGATCAGGTTATCTCCAAATGAAGGTTAGAGAAATGGATATACCAAAGACAACGTTTGTTACAAGATATGGTTCTTATGAGTATACAGTAATGCCATTTGGATTAACCAATGCTCCAGCTTATTTCATGAATATGATGAATAAAGTGTTCATGGATTTTCTGGACAAGTTTGTGGTGGTGTTCATAGATGACATTCTGATCTACTCCGAGAGTCACAAAGAACATGAAGAGCATTTGCGCCTAGTATTGCAAAGACTACGTGAACATAAGTTATATGCCAAATTCAGCAAGTGTGAATTTTGGTTGGAACAAGTCGCATTCCTAGGACACATGGTATCCAAGGAGGGTATAGCAGTGGATCCTGAAAAGGTTTCAGCTGTAACCAATTGGGAGCCACCAAAGAATGTGGGAGAATTACAGAGTTTTCTTGGTCTAGCAGGATACTACCGAAGATTTATAGAAAACTTTTCCAAAATCGCCAAGGCACTGACGGAATTATTAAAGAAGGAGAAGAAATTTGAGTGGACTGATGCATGCGAAGCCAGTTTTCAGGAGTTGAAGAAACGTCTAGTTTCAGCCCCAGTTCTATGCTTACCTGATTTAGAGAAAGAATTCCAAGTATATTGTGATGCTTCACGCCAAGGCCTGGGAAGTGTGCTGGTGCAAGAAGGCAGAGTGGCATCATATGCCTCTAGACAGCTCAAGAAACATGAAATAAATTATCCCACCCATGATCTCGAGTTAGCCTCAGTAGTACATGCCCTGAAAACTTGGAGACCCTACCTAATGGGAAAAAGATGTGAAGTGTTCACTGACCACAAAAGTTTGAAGTATATTTTCACTCAGAAAGAATTGAACATGAGGCAGAGAAGATGGTTAGAACTTATCAAGGATTATGACCTAAGTCTTCAATACCATCCTGGAAAGGCTAATGTAGTAGCTGATGTCCTGAGTCGTAAGGTTTATGTGAATGGCCTCACGGCAGGAGAAATACCTGAGGATTTATGCAAGGCATTCAAGGACCTCCGATTGGAAGTGGTACCAGATGGTTTTGTAGCCTCGTTAGTAGTACAACCAAATTTGATGGATAAGATACGTGAAGCTCAGAAGGGAGACAAAGATATTGAAGAAATCAAGGTCAATCTGAGAGCAGGAAAAGCCAATGGATTTCAGGAAGATGAGCAAGGAACCTTGTGGTTTGAAAAACGTGTATGTGTGGCAAATGATCCTGATCTTAGGAAGTTAATTCTGCAAGAAGCCCATGAAACACCTTATTCCATTCATCCAGGAAATACCAAAATGTATATGGATGTGAAGGAGAGAGTTTGGTGGAACAATCTGAAAAGAGAAATAGCAGAATATATCGCTAAGTGCGATGTATGCAGTCGAGTAAAGGCTGAGCATCAGAAACCCGCAGGACTGTTGCAACCTTTGAGGGTACCGGATTGGAAGTGGGATTTTATCGGGATGGATTTCATCACCGGGTTACCAAGGACCAGATCAGGGTATGATTCCATTTGGGTTATTGTTTGTCGCTTAACCAAAATAGCTCACTTTATACCCGTGAAGACCACCTATACCAGCGCAAAGCTAGCCGATATTTACATGAAGAGAATTGTGTGCCTACACGGCGTCCCCAAGAGTATCGTGTTCGATAGAGGGACCCAGTTCACATCTCATTTTTGGAAGCAGTTGCATGAATCACTGGGAACCAGATTGGAATTCAGTACAACATTTCACCCGCAAACAGATGGCCAGACTGAAAGAGTAAATCAGATTTTAGAAGATATGTTAAGGGCTTGTGCGCTTGATTATGGGTCTAGTTGGGATGACAATCTACCCTATGCCGAGTTCTCCTACAATAACAGTTACCAAGCTAGTATTGAGATGACACCATTTGAGGCCTTATATGGGAAGAAATGCACAACCCCATTGTTGTGGAGTGGTGTAGGAGAACGAAGTTTCTTTGGACCTGATATAATCCAAGAAGCAGAAGAGAAGGTCAGATTAATTAAAGATAGATTGAAGATAGCACAGTCACGCCAGAAAAGCTACGCGGATTCTAAACGTAGAGAAGTCGCCTACGAGGTGGGTGATAGAACCTATCTTAGAGTGTCGCCACTCCGGGGTGTAAAGAGGTTTGGAATTAAAGGAAAGCTAGCACCGCGATTCATCGGACCATTCAAAATTCTTTCTCGCAAGGGTGAAGTGGCATATGAGTTAGAACTACCAGAAGCCATGTCTGCAGTTCATAATGTGTTCCATGTCAGTCAATTGAAGAAATATCACCCCGAGATGATGGGAGTTTCCTTAAAGGATAATGTACCCTTCGAAGAAGTACAATTGGAAAGTGACCTGACCTACGAAGATAAACCCATCAAGATATTGCAGACCGCAGAAAGAGTAACCCGTACCAAAACCATCAAGTTTTGTAAAGTCCAATGGAATCATCATACCGAGGAAGAAGCCACCTGGGAACGAGAGGATGACCTCCGAGAAGACCATCCACACCTATTTGCTGACCTTTCCGAAGCTCGAGGGCGAGCTTCCTCTTAAGGGGGTTAGTCTGTAACATCCCAAATTTTGCAAAAATTTAAAACTTTGCATTCATGCATCATTCATCATTAGGCATAAAACTACATCACAAAAATATTAAATAAAAACTTCAAATAATATATTTAAATATTTAAATAATCTATAATTCCATAAAGTGTTTACTTGAAACTCCTTAAATAAATAAAATTTTATCAATTTATTTATGGGCAAGTATAATGTCAAAAAGTCCCATTTTTAATAACCTTTCCCAAACATATTTTTATGAATTTTTCTGAAAAGTTTTGAATAGGTTAAAAAATCATATTTGAAATCAGTATTTAAAAACATATATTATTTTCATTTAAAAAGAAAAGGAAAACGGGCCGACCCGTTGGCTATCTGCCGCGCACCCGTAGCGCAACGGCCTGCCAGCGGCCCAACGCCCCGCGCTCTCGCTCGCAGTCGCTGACAGGTGGGACCCACCTGTCATCACCCCCGCGGAAACGTTCGTCCCCAAATCACGCCCCCGACCCCGACCGAAAACGCCGATTTGATTCGCACAATTATGGACGATTTACTGCTCCATTTATCTCGCATCCTCTCCCAACTAATAGCCCTCCTCGCTCTCGTCCGATTGCCCCAAACCACACCTCCCGAGAGCCCCTAGGCTGCCCGCTCGAGCTCACACAATCCCGCCGTCGCCGTCGGTAAGAACTCCGCCGCCCGAGTAACTCCAGCCACCTCGGACCTCCTCTCCACCTCCCTTCGCTCCGTGTGAACCGTGCGCATCGATTTGACACGGTGGGGCGTGTGTTTGTGCAGCGAAACCCCGCCTCCGTCCACGACCGAGAGGAACCGTCGCCGCGCGCAACTCCGGCGAGCTTTTCCGGGGAGACGAGGACGCTCCGGTCATCGCCACCGCGCCATCGCCCTCCCCTCGACGTCACGCATCCCCTGTTGAGCTATGTTCCCTCCTAGCATCGTAGAACGCCTCGGGCGCAAACGCCGGCCATGGCTCCGCCGCGCCCCGCGCGTCTCCGGCGACTCGCGCCGCCCGCGTTAGGTCAACGCGTCCTGGACCGTTGGATCTAGATCCAACGGATCCGTTTTAATTTTTATTTTCGTCTCTGCGATTAATCTGACGCGTCCGTTTTCATTTAGATCTAACGGCTCTAGATCGCGATCCGCGTCGAACCGGTACGGGCGAATCAGATCGCGCCGCGTGGCCGATTCTTTTTCTATTTCGAATAAAATTTAGAAATTAAAACAGAAAACTATTAAAACTTGCAAAATTCATAACTTTTAATCTGTAAGTCCAAAATTGATAAACTTTATGTCATTGGAAAGCCCTGCTCATATAGTTTATTTCTACATCATTTGTTTTTCCCTTTGACAAATTATAAATTGAATAATTATCAGAGGAGTATTTCGGCCATTAAAATAATAACTTAAATAATAAAAATGATTTAGAAATAAATTTAATTGTTTTAGGATTGTATTATCTCCCTCTGTCCAGCAATATTAATAAATGGCTTAATCTAAGATTTCATAAAACAATAAAAGTTGTAATAATAGAAATCAAAGTTTTACTATATTATTTTAAAATTATTTAATAAATAAAATAAGAAATACCTAGAAATTATATTTCATTCATTTAATGACAGAAAATAAAAAAATTATTAATAAGTGTGTCCTATTATCATAGCATATCATTCATGCATACATGATTGTGGTTGGTTTTGTGTTGGTATTTATTTTATTCATTGTTGTGCTAGATTGTGAAGAAGACGAAGGACTTGCTTGTGATTTTTATTCTTGCTGTGCTTGTTCCTCCTGTTACCAAGGCAAGTGGCATTCATATTTTATCCCATATTTTCTATATGCATAAGTAGTATATTTTGAGTAGTGTGCATGATAGGAATTTTGGGTTTATTTTATAATGCTAAGATTGGTTATATTTTTACAAATATCCTAGTAGTATGTAGCCACCCCTTATCCTATGCAGTCATGAAAAGTTTTATTAGTTGATTAGATATGCTATAAAAATGTTTACCCTGTTTTGGAAATGTTTCTAAACGTTAAAAGTTTAAATACACATCTGGGTGGAATTGGTTGTTTGGTTTATGTTGAGTGGATTTTGGGACTATGCTTGTGGTTGTCGTCGCCTAGGATGAATGTCTATTCTACTTAGGGCCATGCGTATGGTGTTTGTTACCCAGAAGCGCACTTGTGGACGGCCACCCAGGAACGAAGAGATTAGCAAGTCCTTCCAAGTTTAGAAGCTTCCCGTGCAGCCTTTTGACAATGGGCTCTGTCTAGAATAATTAAGTTGTGAGGGTGCAACCTGTCAGCTTGACAAGCAGATGTAGAGATGGTAGGTGGAACGGGTCTTGCTAGTATGGTTGCATCCTTCTTCTGAAAGTTCTTGTCTCAATTCTCTCATTTCCTCAATACACTCCGGGTGTATAGGATTTTCGGGCTAACTGAGTCTAAAGGTGAAAGTGCACAACCTCTGCAGAGTCGACAAACTGAGTACTCAGCCGTGTCCTCGGGAATGGACTACTTCGAGCAACTGGATAAGGATGGGCAGAAGAATCTCAACACTATTTTCGTAAAGTAAATTTTGACTAAGGAAAGAATTGATGGTGCACTTGGGTTTTATCCCTTGGTGCCAAGTCTTGAGAAATAAAAGTGTTTTATAAAATGATAGGAGAAAACTTGCTTTCAGCAAATAACCTCCAACCCCACCAAGCCAAATTGTAGCGTACCTGCACTTTAAATAAGGCAGATACCTGTGTATAGTGCAAATCCCTGGATCGATTCATTTGCACACACAGTTTACGATGTAATATCACAACAAAGCGTCAATTTTATTACATCGATGATCCAGAATTACAAAATATTCGATACAAGTTGCATAGCATAAAGCTAGCATTGAAAAGTACACAGCGGAAATACAATAGCAGTGAGTCTCTATACTTTCATGCTGCCACAGGCGAAAACATGTTGGTTGCAGACTCGAAATCCCTTAACGAAACCTCACTCGTCAATTGAATAACCTGTAACAAATAAAATTTTGCAACAGAGTGGGTCAGATTCCATTAAAAATGGAGTCTGGCAAGTGACACTATGGTGGACACTTAATGGAATAACTCTAAAGCCTATATGCATATTTGGCTGGTGGAGTTCAAGCCTAATTTGCATAAAGCCAACTTTTCCTACTCTTTTGAAAACACTTTTCTTGAAATCAAGACGAGTATGGCATGAAAACCATAAATCTCATCTTCCCTTGTTCACCCATCAAGTTTTATTTCTGAAGTTGGAATGGTGGAATCCTCCGTTGACGTCCGTGATCAGCTGCTCAAATTGTCCGTACCGGGGACACGGCTAAGTACTTAGTTTTACACTCTGCAGAGGTTGTGCACGTTCACCATTGTATCCACTCAACCCAAATTATCCTTTACACACAATTTGTGATAAGGAAAGGAGAAGAATGAGACGAGATCTTTCAGAAGCATTTTCCCTCCCACTCTGGCTTGACCCGTTCCACCTAACATCCCCCTACATCTGCTTGTCAAGCCGGAGAGAGTCCACACAACGTAATTGATCAAGCCAGAGCCCATATGGCAATGGCTGCACTGGAAGCAATCGTCACTCGGAGTTCTTCAGATTCCTCTGTTCCTGGGTGGCCATTCACAAGTGTACATACTCCAGGAACCAAAGACATGGACCTGTGTAGCCACTCAACATAAACCATACAACCACTTACCACCCAGGTGTTTCATTCTTAACTTAGTAGAATTTAGATTTTCACAAAACAATATTTGCATAGCATCAATAATTCTACTAAGTATGGCATAGGAACCTAGACACAGGAGTAAGGGAATTCTACACAGGTTTAGCATAGCAATACTATCCTACACATGCATATAAAAATACTCTAAGTAATGCATATAGAAAATAATAGGAAGTTTATGAGGTGTGCCACTTGCCTTTGAATGTTGTCGTTGTTCACAAACTCTGTTCAACGAACTCGGGTCTCTCCGTTCAGTCTAAACAATACAAACAAACAACAATCATAAAACAACACAACACCTACAAACAAGTTTCTTAAACTTCTAAGGAAAACATGACATGCATGATATGCAAGTTATTTCTAAGGACTAGAGATGCATGCCATGCCATGAAAAATCTTTTAAGTTAATGCAAGGCAAATAGGTTGGTCCAAAAGGACTAAGGGCTAAGGTCATAAGTTGAATAAAATATTTTGTTTTATATCATCTTGAATAAGCACTCTAATGGCTTAGTCTTGATGTGCAAAATACTTAGAGAAAATACTAGCTCTATTCTTCGAGGTGATCAACAATTATTATCAACTCCTTGTAAATTGGATATTCACTAAAGTGAGAGAGACAGACACCCGGCCAGCCACTTAAATTGTGGAACAGGTCTCATGTACGTGGACATGTAAGGTTTGTCTCTAGGCCGCTTCATCTCACTATGCCGCTAGGATCCAACAACTTCAAGATGATAATATCATGATCAAAATTGTTTAAGTCAAATGTGAAAGACAAGATTAGGAAAGAGGGAAAGATAGAAAGAAAGATGTAGTTGTCCTCCAGGCTTCATCTCCAGACTTGTAACTATCTTCTGGATGATGTCTTGATTGAGCTCTTGGTAGTCTTGATGAATCTTCAGACTTGATGATTCTTGTATCCTCGAGGCTGGTCTTGGATTTACTTAGTCTTCATGAAGTCTCAGAGGAGAAGAAAAGACAGAGAGAAAGACTTAGAGAATAAAAGGGGGGTTGGCCTT
Source organism: Poa annua (assembly GCA_026929855.1). Taxonomy (NCBI): domain Eukaryota; kingdom Viridiplantae; phylum Streptophyta; class Magnoliopsida; order Poales; family Poaceae; genus Poa; species Poa annua. The sequence continues at coordinate 82,481,178 of CM049430.1, forward strand.
CTTGAACTTCTTCTCACTTTTCTTCTAAGTGCTTGACATCTTTGGGATGCTTCCAGAGTCTGTTTTCTTCTAAGTCCTTCATGAACCTCTTCTTGATTTTCTTCTAAGTGCTTTTTCTCCTTGAAGATACTGTTGAAGTCTTGTTTTTGGCTAAGTCCTTCATTGGTCTTCCAGCTCCATGTTGAAAATTACTAAGTGTCTAAGTGTAGCACTTCACAGAAATGCTAAGTTGAAATTATTTCTAACTTAGAGAAAACTAATGAAGAGGGGTTTTCCTATGAGAATTATATCTACAAAATAAAATATGCTATGAATGAAATGAAATTTTAAATCACAAGAAACATCAAAATAACTTTTGTGATTTCTTTATAAATATGCATGAATTTATAAATGCAATTCAATTAATTTCTATTTTTGGAAAATATAACAAAAGGAATAATTATAAGATTAAAGTTTTCTATGATTAAATTTTTATAATATAATTTAATAAATAGTGTTAAAAGACAGGGGTATTTTAATTAAATTTATAGCAATTTACTTTAATCAAAAATAATATTTTTATTAATAGTTATGTTGAAAATACTCAAACTATTCAAAATAAATATATATAACTATGAATTCATTCAAAAACTACTCAAAAATATTTTATAGCAGTGGCATCAATTTACAAATATTCTAAAGTTTCTAAAACAATTTTATTTTCAATTTTTGAATTTACAGATTTAAAGTTATGACAAAAATACTCAAATTCACCATTTGAAATTTGAATATTTTAAACTAAGTCAAATTTGAATTTTGGCAAATCCACAATATTCTACATGTCGAGGGCTTTCCAAAAATATAAAGTTTGTTAAATTTGGATAAGTGGTTAAAACGTTATAGATGTTTTAATTACAGGGACTAATCTGCAAAACTTCCAATTAAATTTAAAATAGAAAAGGAATTACACGCTGGCGCTGACGCGGATGCTGACGAGGCACGACGTGGAGCTGACGTGGCTGCCACGCGGGCGTTGACTGGATAAGTGATCAGATCTGGGCCGTTGGATCTAGATCTGACGGTCCAGATCTGATCTTACCGGTTTGACTAAGCTTCTAATCGTGTCCGTAAAAACTAGATCGGACGGCTCCGGGCGATTGACCATACCTGGGCGGCGCGCTCCTCGCCGGAGATGGAGGGGACGGCGGCGGCGGCTCGGTCGTGGACGGATTCGACGCTCCGGGGGGTCTCCGGGATCGCCGAGGGCACGGAGAGGTGCGGCGCGGTGTGCTGGAGACGATGGGTCCAAGGTCGTCGCCGCGTTCTTCTTGGAACGGCAGGGAGGTGCGGGAGGAGAAGCTATGGCGCCGGCGATTCTTCGGTTGAGTTCTTCCCCGACGAACTGCTGCGGATACGAAGCAAGGAAGGGGTTGGAGGGTGCGCATGGTCCAGGGAAAGAGGAGGAGGGGTCTCTCGCGCGAGGGGGTGGCTCACCTCGCTGGTAGTTGAAGAAAAACGGCGGCGGATGGTGCGGACTCCGGCGAGCAATTTCTCGAGCCTGGCGGCGCGATTTGAAGAGGAGGTAGAGGGGAAAAACTGCGGGGGTGGTGGGGTTTATAAGGGGGTGCTCCGGGAAACAAATCGCGGAGATTTCGCTCTGATTTGGGATTGGAATCGGAGGCAGGTTTTCGGGTGCGAAATATTCGCTGGAGGTTGAAGAAGGTGACGTCACCTCTGACGTCAGCATGTATTTTCTTTTTCTGTTTTATTTATTTAATTCATATCTTTTGATTTAAATGTCCAAATGAAGTCAAACAAATTTATAAAGATTTGTAAAATTATTATCTTTCTGTTAAACCAGTTGTGGGAGTGTTTTGAACACTTTTCAAAAATAATAATTTAGAAATATTGATTAAATGTAAAATTGACACTTTATGTTTAATTTAAAACTAGGGTTTAATTAATTTTAATTTTGGCTAAATAAATTATATGAAATACCCATATTCAATTATGTTTGAATTTAAGTTATTTAAACACATTTTCTTAAACATGCATCTTTATTTTGGTTTAATAGAAGCATAATATAATATAAATAATTTTAAAGTAATAGGAAATATAATGGATTCTAATGTTAATTAAATTTTATTTTGTGTAACATTATATTTTATATTAAGATAAATCATTTGAAACTTCATAAACAACCTTGGGAAAAGATTTTAGATTTAATTCTTTTCTTATATAGAATATATATATATTCATGGAAATCATTTTATGTTTTGAAAATAAATGGAATTCATTTTAAGCTAATGAAATGTTTATTTGGATAATCCATTTATAAACTATATGAATTTATTAGAGTTATAAACTATAGGGTGTAATTTCAACACTAAGTTTTGAACTAGTTGAAAGAATGAAAAACTATTTGACAAATAGATCATGTTTTAAATAGTTTAAAAACAACACTTGTAAATATTATTTTAATTTATGAATAGCTATGGCTATGTGGTTGGAATCATATACTTATGAGGAAACTATTTATTTCATGAAACTGGTTTGAAGGTTTTTCAACATTCATCAATTTACATATTAAGGGTTTTGAAATACAATGGATAATGTAATGTTTAAAGTGAGACATTTGAATTATTAAACTCTTTCCAATAAGTTTGAAGTCTTTCATAGTTGGTTTTCTTATGCATTTAATATTTTATTTTTAATAAAAAGAAAAGTTTTAAATTTTTGTGATTTTTGAACATTATAAAATGTTGGGATGTTACACAAATATGCATAGAGATTTTAGACTTGTCATTATACATCCACCATAGTCACTTGCCAATACATCATTGTATTGACCTCCTTCGGGGGCTGCATATTCAAATGTGCAGGAAATTCTGATGCTGAATGAGTTTGGCTCGAGTCTACACCCAACATGACTACCTGTGGCGCATGCTTGAAGATGAGGCTCAATGTTATTTTCGCTTTCTTTGTGAACTCTAAACTTTAGCTAGCCTTCATGGCTATGCAACTTGTAATAAAGCCATACTTGGCTATTATTTTTGGATCTCGTTGTAGTAATTTTAATACTTATGCAATGGTACTTTATATTTTGTACTGTGGTGCTGGCAGTGATCCAGGGACTAGCACATAACACAGGTGCTCCAACTTTAATATAAGTTGGGGTGCTACACATTTGTTCTCTTTCTTGGCTAGATTGATTGCTACATTCCTGATGGCGCACGTCCATGTCGAATGGCTATCTTTATTTTGTAAATTGAGATGACTGTAAATGTGTTAGATATGAAATTGTAACATATGATCCATATATATATTATGTTGTGTTAGATATGCAAATTGAGATGATTGTAAATGTGTACGAAAAAGATGATTTTGTGTTAGATATGCAAAATTCTAAAATATGATCCATATATTGTTTTGTGTTAGATATGCAAGATGAGCACTACACTGTTTTTCTTCGCTGCCACCTTGTTGTGCTATATATGATCCTTACTCGTTGCAATTATTGTACTTGTATATGTTTTTCAGATGAATAAATGTAAACTTGATTATAATGCCCGAGCTATGGATTGCAGGTACATTTGATCTATGGAGAAGTTGCGAGATGAGCAGATAGAAGAAGCACAATTTCAACGAGACGGGGAGATGGAAGACCAAATGGAACAACTTATTTTTAATGATGCCCGAGCTGGAGGAGATGTAGATGATTATGATTTCGAACAATTTTTGAACGACTTTGATGATGGAATGGAGTCACGAGATGTGGTGATAACAAACTCCGGCGGAGAGGTGTATATGTGTTTATAATAAATCTGACGATATTTTGTTGTTAACTACATGCATTAATTGATTTGTGTTGCATTTATTAACGACTCATTTTTCTTTTAGCCATCCGGATCAAGCAAATCTGCCAAAAAGCAGCCACCATGTGCTCCTCGAAGCAAGGCAAAAAGAATGACGAGCGAGGATCCAAAGTTACCGATTGAGGAAATTGCTGATTCCGGCGAACCGCTCGAACCAAAACAGAACCGCAAAGTCAAGCTGGAGTTATTGTTAGGGATATGATCCCAATCAGCATACGCGAATGGGATAAGCCGGCGGCCGCAGATGTGGAGGACCCATGTTATGTCCACCAAGTTCTTAAGGATTTGGTCTATAACACGCTGTTGTCACATTTCACCCTCCCGCCAGATCTCTCTAAAGTGAAGAAGGACAACCTCAAGAAGTGGACTCTTATTAAGATGGCGGAACAATTCCGGAACTGGAAGAAAAAGTTATGAAATCAATATGAAGAAACAAAAGAAGAGCCAGATTTCAGTGGAGCACAAGGGAATAAGTTAGAATCTGAATGGGCGGCGTTTAAGGCGTATAGGGAATCACCTATGGCTGTGGCCCGATCGAAGGTAAATAAATTGAATGCTGGGCTGAAGGTACACCACCATACATTGGGGACAGGTGGCTACAAGAGCACCATTCCTAAGTGGTTAGCCTATGAACAAAAACTGCTTTGATCGGGGGTCCGTCCAAAGACACTTGACTGGCCCGAGAGGTCAAAATTATGGTTGTTCGCGCATGGGGCAAGGTTGGACCCAGTAACCGAAGATATTGTTGGAAAAGGAAAATGGAAGGATCTCGTTGATAAAATCAAAGAGAAGCTTGAAGATGCAATTAATGATGTTCGCAATGGTGTGTTCAAACCCGATAGAGAGGATGATGAGCTGACACGGGCCCTGGGGAATCCTGAACATGTTGGACGAGCTCGAGGCTATCCTGGCGGTGCTACGTTTAAGAATGCGTGGTCGGAATCCGCTCACACTTATAGAAGCCGTAGCAGAGCTAAGAAGAAGGAGGCCGACCGGATATTAGAATTGGAACGTGAAATGAAGGAGACACGGGCGGAAATAAAAGCATTGCAGGAGCAAAGAACGGAACCTCGGGAGCGGGACCAATTAGATCATGAAGCAGATGCCGCCCCATCTCAGCGTAGAAGCAGCGTTGGTTCCACGCGTCAAGTCGATTGTCCCTACCCAGTGGATGACATCACAGGGCCTACAGGTTGTGAGCTACATATAGCAATGAGAAACAAAACTTTGAAGGTGGCGGTGGGGCAAGCTTTTGTAATTCAACCTGGAGAACTCTACCATTGTGGTCAAATTCCAGATGGCTACGCTCATGTCAGGGTGGACGAAATTATGGCGGGATTTGAAACCTTAGAACTTGAGTTTCCTGGAGGCGACGAGGAGAAGACGTTGGTAGACGTCAAGCATGGCTTCGCCCTATGGCCCAAGAAATACATCGTCCTTTCATAACAAGCAAAGTTCACTCCTCGTTCTAGGAGTCCAGCTCACCAGCAAAGTCCACTCTTCCTCGAGAGGGATCAAAGACGGAGTCCATCTCCACCTCATCAGCAAAGCCCACACCTCCCCGATAGGGACCCCAGCCCGAGTCCATCTCCAGCTCATCAGCAAAGCCAACCGCCCCCCGAGAGGGTTCCTAGCGCGAGGCCATCGCAGTCTCTGCCAGTCCGTCAGAATGTTAAGTCGCTCTCGAGTAGGCGCCAGTCTGGTTCTCATGTTAGGAAGAAACCTAGAAAGCAGAAAACATCGCCGCCTACTCCAAAGTTACCTTGGGAGAGAACAGTCGAGGAAAACGATATCGCCTGCAAAGAACATACGGATGCCTGGCTTGCTGGCGTGAAACAGAAAGCGTTAGCGAAACAATTGCCTCCTCAAAAATTTACTGCCGGAATTCCTAAGGAAAAAATTGACCGTTGCATCGATGCTCTATACAACCCCCCGCCATCGCCGCCAACAGACTATGATCGCAACATTGGTAAGTCATATGACGAAGAGATGGATGATCGATCGAAAAAAGGGAAACAAGTTGCCCAACTCGGAGAGCAAGACGCACAGTCGCCCCCCCCCCCCCCCCCCCCCCCCCCCGCTCAAGGTGCTTGATGACAGAGTTCTCAAAAACATCAATGTGTGGGAGCTGGTATATTCAGGAGATGATATCCCCTTCACGGATGTTGTTCGTACTTATGTTCACGGGGAGAATTTTGTCGACGGCGACTTACCCACAAGAATGCGGCAATTTCAAGCCTGGTACAAGAATACCGTAAAGGAGATGAATAAAGACGCTCTCATGATGGCAGTTAAGGAAGAGCATTATTTCCAAGAATACTTTGTTGTTGAACGGGAATCCGGCACCTAGAGGGGGGGTGTGAATAGGTGCTATTAATTTTTTTAGGTCTTTTCAATTTTAGGCTCAACACAAAGGTAAATTCTCTAGATATGCAACTATGGTGAATTTACCTAAATGACAAGCTAAGCAATACAAAGGTAAACTAGAGTACAATACAAGCAAGTAAGGGAGCAAGGATAAGAGGAACCAAGTGAAGCACGCAGAGACGAAGATGTAATCCCGAGTTCCTCCCAAGGGTGTACGTCTCGTTGGAGAGGTGTGCGCTACCACAACAGGTTAACTGCAACGCCACAAAGGCTCACCTTCTTCTCCGATGAACTCAACCACAAAGGTTGCAAGTTCACCTTCCACTATTGATCCCCTTTTAGGGCGGAGATCGAATCCCTTACAAACGCTTGAGGCACTCACCCACAACTTAATTGGGGGCACTCAAGATGACCACAAAAGGTCAAGGACCACAAGAGGTCAAGGCAACACCAAGAGTACAACAATGGTGAACTAGGTTTTCCCACCGGAAACCCTAGCCACGAAATCCCCAAGTGAATGGGGAAGAAATGCAAATCGCTTCGGTGAAGATGTAGATCCGGGCCTTCTCCTCCAATCCTCCAAAGATCAACGGATTTGGGTGGAGGGATTGGGAGATCTTGATGATTTGAGTTTTCAAGAAGTGTAGGAGAGAGAAAATCTGAGAGCTATCTGTTCTTGAGTGAGTGAGGGGGTATTTATAGTCCCTCCCCAATTCTGACCGTTGCCTGTGTCGACCACCCGGAAATTCCGGTATAAGTCATCACCGGAAATTCCGGTCATTCGGAATTTCCGGATAATTGAAATTTCCGACTGGAATTTTTGGCTGGAGTCAGAACCTATTCCTCTTCTTTCCTTAGCAGTTTTCTCCAATGTTCTTCAAGGTGCACTCAGAAATTCCGGTGAATGGAAATTTCCGAGCACAATTTCCGGTTGAGATCAGAACACTTCTTATTCTTGACTTAGCCATTTTCTGTGAACTCTTTTGTGTGCAATCGGAAATTCCGATAGGTGGAAATTTCCGATCACAATTTCCGGTTGAGATCAGAACACTTGTTATTCTTGACTTAGCCATTTTCTGTGAACTCTTCTAGTGAACCGGAAATTCCGGCCCTGGAAATTTCCGGCTCAAATATTCCGGTTCCTGGAACAATTCCAGAACCACTTCTTCTTCGCATTTTTGGCTTTGATGCATATGAACTTAAATCACATACAAGCTGAAATACTTAGCATTCTATTAGTACATCATAAGTATTGTTGACTAACACACAAAACACTAGGGATTAAGAAATGTTCTTTCAATCTCCCCCTTTTTGGTGTTAGATGACAATACCCAGGTTTGCGAAGAAAAAAGAATGCTATATATTGTTCTAGATAAAATGGCTCCCCCTTAGCAAGTGCATACAAAAACAGGACACAACAGGATAGGAGCAATTTTGCAAAGAGTAGGACATGATATCAAAAAAAGTAATGAGACAATACAAAGCTATGGTGGCCATACCTTGTGCATATATGATATGAAGAGAATGCCAACACAATAGGCTTGAAGTCCCAACCATAGATAGAAACGATAGCATAGGATAGTCTCATTACACACACGATGATAACAAATAGTTCACAACAACTAAGATAAAAGATAAATGGACACAAGATCAAATAAATGGTAAACGCACAAGCTTGTGTACGAACCCATGCAAATCCCCGAAGTGCCTACTAGAGCAACTTCTCCCCCTTTGGCATCGAAACGCCAAAAAGGAAGAAGAGCGATGCTACGTCCCATGGAGATCATCAAACAGAAGGGGTGTCCTCCTCATCCATCTCCTCCTCATCATCATCAACATACTCATCACCAGAAGTATCCTCATAAGCCTGACCCGTGGAGTAGGAGCTTCCACCAAGGTCCCTCTCAATCCGAGACCAAGGAGCCATAGAACCCTGGTTCCACTGAGCATAAGAGAGAGGAGCAGTGAGATCAGCAGGAGCAGCAGAGCCAGACGCGTGGTGAAGAATTAACTGCTGATCATGAGCTAGCTGGCGGCGATCCTTGTAGACAGTGTATTGTTCCTTGCGAATATCAATGTTCATGCAGAGAACGTTGCGCTGGAACCAGTTCAGTTTCTTCATCTTTCCTGAGGTAGAGGGAGCATGAGAGGGGGCAGTAGCCCTGCGAGCATCTCCCATGAAGGAGCCATCCCTGGTGGACCGAGAGGTGGGCACACTCTGAGGCACAGCCACGGTCTTCTTCTCATATAGCTTCTTGAAGTCATGAACCTCTGACTCATCATCACTGAAAGTATGCTCTGGGAACTTGGACTTTATGAGCTTCATGATGTAAGGAGCATAGGGGATAGTGCCTATAGAAGTCATGGCTTCAAACATCTCATTATGGAGATAGTCCATCACATCAACACTCCAATCCGCAGTCTCATCCGTGCTCATAGCAATGGTGTGTGCATGGAGGAGCAGGTTGCACAGAGGAGACACCACATTGTCTTTGTTGCTACCACTTGGAGCAATGTTCTCCCGGAAGATGCGCAAAAGAATATCATAGAGAGGGAGCAGGTTCCGAGCAAGACCAGGGGTTGCACCCCTACCATAGAGATGTGCGGTATCCTTCTTGTGTTGAGCCGGTAGGAGTGGTGCATGCGGTAACCTTGATGATTGTCTCCATCAAACTTGTAACCCAAAACCTTGGCGAACTCATACCAGTCAGACTCGCAATAAGTGTCTCCTGTCATCCACTTGATGGTCTTCTTCGAATCACCCTTCATCACAAGAGTGACAAAGAACTGCATCACAAGCTGAGAGTTGTAGTTGCACCGAGGGACCACAAGCCTTTCCAAACCCATGGTATTGACAATATGAATAGCCTCACCAAAAGTGGCCTTGGACTGAAGAGCTCGAAGGTTGTATGGTTGCATCTTGCGAATAGGCTTGGAGAGAGTATAATAGACGTCCTTAAGAACGTATTCTTGCTCAATGCACCAAAAGCTGCGATCATCCAGAGTCTCATCCCTTGGATTGAGAAACCAGTCTCCCTGACGGAACTGAGAGTTGTCCACAGCCGACATCTCAGTATATGGCTGACGAGCAGTGGGAGGAGGGGTGGCTTCCTTCCTTTTCTTGGACTTGGGCTTGCTAGCGATAACTTTCTTTGGCCTTGGTATGCTTGAGGAGGAGGCTGCTGGCCCTTTACCACGGACCTTCCGAATGACAGACCTCAAGAGCCTCCCACTCTCCTCCACGAGAGTAGGGCTCCCACTCGAATCACCTGTGAATATAGCAAAGGTAGGTAGCAAAAGATGAGTACACACAAGCCAGGAGTGCATACATACATTAGAGAGGCATTAGGTTGATCACCTACAGCTAAACATTAAGAAATCTGAAAACTACAGTTTTCAGGTTCATACCGGAAATTCCGGTTCAGGTCAGACCGGAAATTCGGTCTGTCGAAACAGTGCAAATTTTGAGATTAGATATGTCTAAAACTAGATCGATCCAACAAAATACGAAAATAATGTACATATACTGCAGGGAATGACACTAGGAACAACCTCTACCAAGCAATTTCAAAACAAATAACCCCACATCTAGATCCAAGTGCAAGCACCTAGGGTTAGGGAAAAGTGGAGTTACCCTCATCCATTGAGGACATTGCTTGGAGGAGAAGGTTCCCGGGACGAAGGAGAACCAGATCCGGCCGAGGGAAGAGATCCCCCGCGGTTGGAAGGCTACGGGAGAGCTTGGGGCGGCTGGGGCGGCGGTTTTGGAGAGAGGGAGGTCGGGGGTGGAAGAAGAACTAGAAACCGTTCTTCACCTTGAGCCTCCCTTATAATTTTTATACAGACCGCCCGACCGGAAATTCCGAGTGTGACTTACACCGGAAATTCTGATTCACCGGAAATTCCGATAGTAACTTTGCACTGGAAATTCCAAGTCACCGGAAATTCCGATCCACACGGGAGCCGGAAATTCCGACCAGCCGAACCAAACTTCCAGATTTCAAACGGATGACTTGTGTGTAATAGAGAGAAATGTTTTCAGGTGAGAAAGGGCTTAGGATGGATTTCCAAACTGTCATTGGTACACCATACTCAACTTTCAACTACTCAAACGAAACAAAAGCGCCAAGTTGAGTAGGTTTCCCACAAGCATGAAAAAGAGGTCAAATAGCAACAATAAGCTCCAAATAAATCCAACTCTTCAAAAGAGGAGAGGTCGGTGGCCGAGGCCGCCATGTAGGAGTGTAGGGCATGTCACCGCGAAGATGTATCTTGGGTACATAACCAATACTCGTCGTTTTAGCTCATTAGTCATAGGAATGAATATAGAGATAAAAGAACACTTGCTATTGGCATAATGGGGGGAGGGATGGTCCAATGTACTAGGACCGCACTCCCCCTATTTCCATGCCTACATCTAAACAAGATAAGATGCAATTACGTCCTAGGTGAGTGTGCAAGCGATCAAGCTAAGGACCTCGAATCAATGATATTGAGATCATTCCTCAAAAAGCAAAACCTTCCTTCCTCAAGGGGCTTCGTGAACATATCCGCCAATCGATCCCTTGTGCCCACATATGATAAGTCAATGTCTCCTCGGGCCACATGATCTCTTATGAAATGGTGGCGGATCTCAATATGCTTGGTTCTTGAATGTTGCACCGGGTTGTAAGCAAACTTGATGGCACTTTCATTGCCACATAGAAGAGGAACTTTGTCGCAATCGACTCCGTACTCCTTTAAAGTTTGTCGCATCCATAGTAATTGAGTGCAACAACTTGCGGCGGCAACATACTCGGCTTCGGCGGTGGAGAGAGATATACAATTTTGCTTCTTAGAAGACCAACTTACCAAGGACCTGCCAATAAATTTACAAGCGCCGGAGGTTGACTTCCTATCATCTTGATCTCCCGCCCAATTGGAATCCGTGTACCCACATAATGAGAAATGTGCATCCTTGGGGTACCATAATCCAAAGGTTGGGATAAGCCAAATATCTAAAGATTCTCTTGTCCGCCATATCATGGCTTTCTTTAGGAGCCGCTTGATATCTTGCACACACTCCTACGGCTAGCACTATATCCGGTCTAGATGCACAAAGGTAAAGAAGAGATCCAATCATGGAGCGATATACCTTTTGATCCACATCCTTACCCTTGGGGTTGAGCTCAAGGTGGCAGTTGGTTTGCATTGGGGTAGAGGCACCCTTGAGCTCAAGCAACCCGTACTTCTTGAGCATGTCTTGAATGTACTTTGCTTGGTTGATGAACGTTCCTTCCTTCAATTGTTTGATCTCAAATCCTAGGAAGAACTTCATCTCACCCATCATAGACATCTCAAACCTGTCAGTCATAAGCTTGGAGAATTCTTTGTTAAATGCTTTGTTAGTAGACCCAAATATAATATCATCCACATATAATTGACAAATGAAAAGCTCTCCATTTACTTTCTTAGTGAAAAGTGTGGGGTCGATTTCCCGAACTTGGAACCCACGGTCTACAAGTAGTTCTCTAAGGTGCTCGTACCACGCACGTGGGGCTTGTTTAAGGCCATAAAGTGCCTTATCTAACTTGTAGACATGGTTCGGATACTTGAGGTATTCAAACCCCGGTGGTTGCTTAACATAAACAAGTTCATTTAGTGGACCATTAAGAAAAGCGGATTTAACATCCATTTGTTGCAACTTAAAGTTATGATGAGAGGCATAGGCAAGAAGAATACGAATTGACTCAAGTCGAGCCACGGGCGCGTAGGTTTCTCCAAAGTCAATGCCTTAAATTTGGGAGTAACCTTGAGCCACCAATCTTGCCTTGTTCCTCACCACCATGCCATGTTCATCTTGCTTGTTCTTGAAAATCCACTTGGTGCCGATAACATTGCGGCCATCTTTGGGTCTTTCCACCAACTTCCACACCTTGTTGCGCTCGAAGTTGTTGAGCTCTTCATGTATAGCATCAAGCTAATCTTTATCTTCAAGAGCTTCAAAGACCTTCTTGGGTTCCACCATGGAGATGTGAGCTTGATGTTCACTAAAGCTTGCAAGTTGTCTTCGGGTAGAGACCTTGCTTCTCACATCACCAAGCACCTTGTCAAGAGATAGAGCTCTTAATTCTTGTGAGGTGCCAACCCTATTCAAGCGGTGGATCTCGATTTCCCTCCTAGTGGTGGGAGGGATCGCTTGATCATCTTGATCATTCATGTCTCCGCCTTGACTGTATTGATGGCCTTGATCAACCATTGGAGAGACGTCCAGAGGTGGGGGAGTAGGTTGATCTTGGCCTTGCTGCGAGCTGCCACCGGGAATGTCTGTAGGTCTGGATATTCCGGGTTCAGTATGGACCTGAAATTCCGAATCACCGGAATTTCCGACTCCAGTTTGAACCAGATATTCCGGCCCTCCGGAAATTCTAGGAGCAGCTGGAGGATCGTGTGCTTCTTCTTGGCTGTGCGTGTTGAGCACGGTGTTGTTGTTGGGTGTTTCTTGTGCTGGAGTATCCACCACTTGAGTAGAGCTTGATCCTTGTTGAGCAACCTCATAATAGACTTCAACCGGGCGGTGGACTCCCAACCCAATCCATCAGATAGCATCTTCAGGTTGATCATCACCTACATCGGAAACACCACTTTGCTCCACAAGGGAGTCGTCATTCTCCTCGAACACCACACTACAAGTTTCTATGATAATGCGCGAGGCCTTATCATAGACTCTATAAGTATGGGATTCGGAACCGTAGTGTCGGCCCAGTGGGAACTGGGGTATCAAGAGCCCATTCCCCCCATGCCTCGCTCGCGGGCCAGACGGACGAAACGACTAAGGACCAGGCGTCACCGCCTGGCGGGACCCTCGAGAGGCGATCCCCCTCGAGGGCCTGAAGAGGGAGCGAGGGCCTCAAGGGACCCCTCGCCTCAGGGGATCCTCCCCCCCAAGGAACCAACCCGCCTGAGGGAAGTCCGATAGGAATCTCCCCTCAGGCCTGAAGGGAAACGTCGTCGCCAAGGAAGCCCGGCAGAGCGAACGTGACCTCTGCCACGCTCGTGCAGTGACGCCGCACACCCCCGTCGCTGTCCATGGCGATAAAGCGGTCAACAAAGCTGCTCCGCCTGCTGCACAGCTGTGAGGACCTTCTACTCTGGCGATAAAGCAGGTGGACGGCGCAACCCTCCAGCGGAGATCGTCATCGCGGGCTCCACCTCAGAGACTGTCTGCTCTGCGGATAGTACCGCGCGGTCGGCCGCCTGTCGGCCACGGCGCCACCTTTATCAACAATGGACCGAGTCCATGGACGAATGGAGCACGGTGGACTCGTGCTCCGCCCCGCCACTAGCAAGTGGGAGCCACCTTGAAGTCCAAGCCGAAGGAGAAGGCCCGAGGCGCCTATAAAAGAGAGAAGACATCCATCGTAGCAAGGGTCGGCCCCTTTGTGTGCAAAACACCCTTGTAAACCCTAGCAGCGCTGGTTAGGTTAGCCTCTGGCTGGAGAAGGAAGAAGATCATCGCTTCCCTCCCCAGGCAAGAACTGCCTCAAGGGGGCTTCCGGCAAGCTCAATTGTACTCTAATCTTTCACATATAATACAGACAGGCAGGAGTAGCGGTCTTACCTCCTCACGAGGGCCGTGAACCTGGGTAAAGGACGGTGTCTTCCTTGGTCAGGTGTGTGTCTTCTTCGGGTCCGGCGAGCAACGTCGCGGGGCCACTTGAGGGTTTAGACCACCGCGTTCAATCCCCTCTCGAACTACACTTCAGGAAGTGATTACCCCCGATTCCTGTGAGTCATAACCCGACATTTGGCGCGCCAGGTAGGGGATTGAGGCGCGTCAACAACCTTCGAGTTCTTCTCCGCGCCATGGTGAACACGCGCGCCACCCGCACCGCTCAAGTCAACCGGCGTGCGCCTGCGGGAGCACGCGCGCCCTCAGGTGCCGCGACCACCCGCGCACGGCGGGGTCGACCCCGCCACGAGGAGCATGTCCCTTCTGGCCCTCATGCGGAGGCACCGGACAACGACGCCGAGCACCAGAAGGACACGTGGTTGTCACACCCGACGCAGCGCCTAAGCAGCTCGGGCCCGGGGAGGACCGACCCCGCGCCTCACACCGCGCTGCTCATGGCGCAGGAGCTGCTCCGCTACCAGCCCACCGCTGAGGCCCACGAGCAGTGGCTCCAACGCCTCAACCACCTCGTCGGCATCGCCACGACGCGCCCCGCTCCGTCGCAGTCCAACGTGCACCCCTCTCTCGCGGGCACGGTCGCAACAAATGTGCCTCCGCCACCTCCGGGGCCTGCATCGGCTACGGCACAAAGGGTTGCGTCACACGCGACCTCGCCACACGATTGCATGATCGTGCAGCGCACCACGCCCGACGCTCGTGTGGGGATGGAGCTCCAGCGAGACCGCCAGAACAGGCTCGTGGAGGAGCTCGGCCAGGCGGGACAGCAGAACCGCGGCGCGCTTCAGCACGGGGTCGCTACGTACACCTCTGGCTGCATGGCATTCACTCGCTCTCTGCGTCGCGTGGTCTGGCCGCAGAAGTTCAGGCCGGCTCTTCCCAAGGGCTACGACGGTTCCAGCAACCCCGTCGAGTTCCTGCAGCTCTACCCCACCTACATCCAAGCTGCGGGGGGAGACGACAAGGTCATGGCCAACTGGTTCTCCCACGCGCTACGCGACTCTGCGCTGTCGTGGCTCCTGAACCTCCCGGAGGACTCTGTGAACTCTTGGGAGGAGCTCTGCAAGCAGTTCGTCTCCAACTTCAAGGGGACGTATGAACGCGCCCTCACCCACAACGATCTGCGCGCTGTGGTGCAGAGGAAGGATGAAACGCTCCGCAAGTACATCCAGCGCTTCAGCCAAGTGCGCAACAAGATCCCGAACATCACCGACACTCAAGTCATCGCCGCTTTCCGCGAGGGCGTCACCAACAACAGGATGCTCGAGAAACTGGGCATCCACGACAAGCTCACCTCTGTGGTCAAGCTGTTCGACATGGCGGACAAGTGCGCCAAGGCTGAAGAGGGACTCCTCTTCGTGAAAATGTCCTCGAGAGGGGAAGATCATGCTGAAGGGTCCAAGAGCCAGAAGAACAAGGAGGAGCCCAAGCGCAAGGCCACCGCAGTTCTCGCGGCAGAGCCTGACACAAAAGGCACTCGCAGGGACTCCCCCGAGGCTGGAGAGAGGAAAGATGATCACCGCCCTTTCTGCATCTACCACAACAGGCACGGCCACTCTACATAGTCCTGCTACGACCTCAAAAGGTTGAGCAAGGAACGCGAGCAAGCAGAAGACGGTGGCAGCCGCGGTCGAGGTCGTGGCTACCGCGGGAGCGGACGCAAGGGCGGCTACCAGAAACCAGCTGGAAATCGAGCCAACGCCGAAGAAAAGAACGGCAACCTCCCTGACGAGGAAGACGGCGGCTACCAAGCCCCGAGGGGCGCCATTGCCTGCATCCTCGGGGGGGGGGGGCGCAGGCGCCAAAGTCGAACAACCAGTTCAAGCAATTCGCCCGCGAGCTCAACGCTGCCCTCCCAAGCACGGAAACCTCCAGGCCCCTCAAGTGGTCGCAGTACACCATCGCCTTCGACGCTCAGGACCACCCCAAGTCCACCTAGACTGTTGGAACCCTCCCGCTGGTCTGCACCCCCACCATCGACAATGTGGTTGTCTCCAAGACGCTCATCGATGGCGGAGCAGGACTGAACGTTATCTCCATAGATACGTTCGAAGCGCTTCAAGTGCCCTACGAGCGGCTTATGCCCTCGAGGCCCTTCACGGGGGTCACCAGCGGCTCGATCGAGCCTCTAGGCCAGGTCAGGCTTGCCGTCACCTTCGGGAGCGAGGAAAATTACCGCACCGAGCACATCGACTTCGATGTTGCGCACATCGGCCTGCCGTACAACGCCATCCTCGGCTACCCCGCGCTCGTGAAGTTCATGGCCGTCACGCACCATGCGTACAACATGGTCAAGATCCCCGGCAGCGCCGGCATGATCACCATACGTGGGCATGTCCTGGACGCTACGCGCGCTGTTGAGACGGCCTACAAGACCGCCGCCATGGTCTTCCCCGCACACGAGGACCAAGAGCCTCTCGAGAGGCCCAAGAACAAGAAGCAGTTGTTCTCCCAGGAGGCAGCTGCTACAAAGAAGATCCCTCTGAGCTCAGGTAGCTCGGGGGCTGAAGGCTCGGGGGCTAGCGTCACCATTGGCGCCGCGCTGCCTCCCAAATAGGAAAGCGCGCTCGTCGCCTTCCTCCAGGCAAACTCTGACATGTTCGCATGGACACCGTCAGATATGTCTGGTGTACCGAGGGAGGTGATCGAGCACCACTTGGCCGTGTGCCCAAACACGCGCCCCGTCAAGCAAAAAGCAAGAAAGCAAGCCCCCGAGAAGCAAGCATTCATCGTCAAGGAGGTCGAGAAGCTCAAAGCGGCAAAAGTCGTTCGCGAAGTCGCGCACCCCACTTGGCTCTCCAACGGCGTGGTAGTCCCAAAACCCGCCGGCGGAGGCCGCCTCTACATCGACTACACTGATGTAAACAAGGCCTGCCCCAAAGACCCTTATCCCATGCCCAGAATCGACCAGATCATGGACTCCACGGCGGGCTGCGACCTCCTCTGTTTCCTTGATGCCTTCTCTGGTTATCACCAGATTAAAATGGCTAAAGAGACAAAATCAAGGCCATAGAAGGCATGCAACCTCCACGCAGGCTCAAGGACATGCAACGCCTGGCAGGCTGCATGGCCAGCTTGGGTCGATTCATCTCCAAGTTCGGCGAAAGGGCCCTGCCGTTTTTCAAGATCATGAAAAGAACGGGCACTTTCAAGTGGACCCCTGAAGCTAAAAAAGCATTTGAGGACTTGAAAAAGTACTTGGCCAGCCCACCTGTAATGGTCGCCCCAAGGCCTGGCGAGCACCTGAAGCTGTACTTGTCAGCTACTCCACAAACAGCCAGTGTCGTCCTTGTGGTGGAAAGAGAGGAGCCTGTACTTCACAAGAAGAGTGCAACCACTCCAAAGAAAAAACCTCCTGATAAAGAGCTCGACGAAGGGGCAGTCCTCACAGAGCCACCGCCAGGCCCAAAGCCTCAATAGGGGACCGCCCCGAGTCAACTGCTGCAAGAAGTTCATGCCGAAGGGACTGAGGAGCCTCAAGAGGCTAACACACTCGAGGCCCAGGAGGAGCGCTGCGAGGCCACGTCCCTCGAGGCCAAGTCCCTCGAGGCCACGTCCCTCGAGGTCAAGTCCCTCGAGGCCACGTCCCTCGAGGCCAAGTCCCTCGAGGCCACGTCCCTCGAGGTCAAGTCCCTCGAGGTCAAGTCCCTCGAGGCCACGTCCCTCGAGGCCAAGTCCCTCGAGGCCACGTCCCTCGAGGCCAAGTCCCTCGAGGCCACATCCCTCGAGGTCAACACCCTCGAGGCCCAGGACAAGCCCTTTGAAGCCAACCCCATCGAGGGCCAAGCTGGGCCACCTCAGGCGAAAGACGCCAAGGAAACAGAAACTACTCTCGTCGAGCATCCAGTTTACTTCGTCAGCACAGTACTGCGTGATGCTCGCGAGCGGTACCCGATGCAGCAGAAGCTTCTCCTCACACTCCTCATCGCCTCAAGAAAGCTGCGACACTACTTCCAGGGGCACCCCATCACGGTGGTAACCTCTTTCCCCCTGGAGCAAATTCTGCGCAACCCAAATGCAACAGATCGTGTCGCAGGGTGGAACATTGAGCTACAACCATTCAATTTGCGCTTCGATACCACAAGGGTAATCAAAGGAAGAGCGCTGGCAGACTTCGTCGCCGAATGGACTGATCCAACCCCTGAAGAGCCCTGGGAAGAAGAGCATGAATCCTCTGGAGCAGCAATGCCCAGCTGCTGGACCATGAAGTTCAACGGAGCTTTCGCTTGTCGCCACGGTGGGGCAGGTGTAATCCTGACCTCACCCAAAGGCGACAAGTTGTATTGCGCAGTCCAGCTCTGCTTCGGAATCGACAAGATATCCAACAACATCGCCGAGTATGAGGGGCATCTTGCTGGCCTACGCGCAGCAATCGCCCTAGGCGTCAAGCATACTCATCAAGGGCGACTCCCAGCTGCTCGTCAACTTCTCCAACAAAATCTACAAGGCCAAGGACGACCACATGGCCGCATACCTTGAAGAGGTCCGTAGGCTGGAGAAGAACTTCAGGGGAATGGAGCTCATGCATATCCCAAGAAAGGAAAACCAAGAGGTTGATGACATCGCCAAGCGCGCATCAAAGAGGCAAGCCCAGCTGCCAGGTGTCTTTGAAGAAAGGCTCGTCAAGGCATCCATAAAGCAGCCCCTAGAGGTCCTGTCCGCAAGCACAAACGAAGCGCTCCCGCCACCACCTGCAAGCGGAGCTCCAGGCTGCGGGCCCCCAATAGGGGAGCGTCTGTTGCTCACAGCGATACACCAAGAGGCAGGATGGATCGACGAGATCAAAGACTACCTCCACAAAGGGATCCTTCCCGAGGAAGATGTTGAAGCGGAGCGAATTGCCCGCCAAGCAAAATCGTACCAAATCCTCGAAGGAATTCTCTACCGCAAGCGCCCAAACGGCATCGCGCTCAAGTGTGTCCCTCCTGAAGAAGGAAAACTGCTGATTAAGGACATCCACAGCGGGGAATGCGGCCACCATTTGTGCGCCCGAACCCTCGCAAGAAAAGTCTTCAGGAGCGGCTTCTACTGGCCTCAAGCGCTTCAAGATGCAACGGACATCATTCAAGCTTGTGAAGCCTGCCAATTCCACGCCAAGCAAATCCACCAACCAGCGCTGGGGCTACAAACCATTCCGCTCTCGTGGCCGTTTGCGGTCTGGGGGCTGGACATTCTGGGACATTTCCCAACGGCGCAAGGTGGATATCGCTACCTCTTCGTGGCCATTGACAAGTTCACAATATGGCCTGAAGTGGAGGCGACGCGCACAATCACAGCAGGCGCGGCGGTGAAAATCATCAGAGGCCTGGTCTGCCGCTTCAGAGTGCCTAACCGCATCATCACCGATAATGGCTCGCAATTCACAAGCGGCATCTTCAGAGCCTACTGCCAGAAAATGGGCATCAAGCTCAGCTTCGCCTCAGTCGCCCATCCGCAAAGCAACGGACAGGCCGAGCGCGCAAACGCAGAGGTCCTCAAAGGCTTAAAGACCAAGAGCTTCGATGTCCTCAAGGGCCACGGCAAGGGCTGGATCAATGAGCTACCCTCGGTGCTCTGGTCCATCCGTACCACGCCACCCAAGCCCACCGCGTAAACGCCGTTCGCACTCGTCTATGGAGCCGAAGTAGTCCTCCCTGCAGAGATAAAGCATGGATCCCCACGGGTCCTTGCCTTTAATGAGGACCAGCAAGAGGACCTCCACAACGACGACCTGCTGCTCCTTGAAGGGCTAAGACGCCGCGCTGCCCTACGGGCGGCCAAGTACCAGCAGTCTCCGAGGCGCTACCACAGCCGCAATGTGCGCTCGCGCACCCTGGAGGCAGGCGATCTCGTCCTCAGGCGAATCCTCTCCAGGGAAGGCCTCCACAAGCTGTCCCCGATGTGGGAAGGTCCTTACAGGGTCACCCACATCGCCAGGCCTGGCGCGGCTCGCCTCGAGACGGAAAACGGCGTCCCCGTCAAGAATCCATGGAACATCATGCATCTGCGCAAGTTCTACCCGTGATCATTATCACGTCAGGGCATTTAGCGAAAGAGGCAGCCCACGGCTCAACCTCGAAGCACCTTTTTGTCCCTCAAGGTTAAAAGCTCAAGGCTTAAACCTTGCAAACCTTTGTATCCGCAAGGAACAAGTTAAAAAAGTGATTATTGTCACGCCCGTGATCATTGTCACGTCGAGACGTCAAGCGGACGAGGCAGCCTACGGCTCAACCTCTAAGCATTTTTCGTCTCTAGAGGTTAAAACGCCGAAAGGCTTAAACCTCCAAAAGCATAGCTTTGTCTCCTAAAGGAACAAATGCCAAAGTGGTCATTGCCACACCCGTGATCATTGTCACGTCGAGAAGACAAAGCGGAAGAGGCAGCTTACGGCTCAACCTCCAAGCAATGTCGTCTCTAGAGGTTAAAACGCCAAAAGGCTTAAATCTCAAACACATGCTTTGTCTCCTAAGGGAACAAACGCAACCGTGGTCATTGCCACGCACGTGATCATTGTCACGTCGAGACTCCTAGCGGACGACGCAGCTTACGGCTCAACCTCCAAGCATTCTTGTCTCTGGAGGTTAAAACGCCAACGGCTTAAACCTCCACAGCCCCAAAGGCTTCACTCGAGGGAAACCCCTCCGAGCTCTCAAGTAAAACAAGCCACCTCAGGCCGTTGAGAGTCTCTGCCACCAACAGGTGGTCCCCATGCCTCGACATGGTCAGAGCATTAACTTGGCAACCCCAAGCATAATGACTCAACCTCGTTCTTAAGTGAACTTAGCGCTTCGGCGCCGCTTAAAAACGTTTTTGGGGGGTTTTTATTTATGCATTACTATTGTTGAAGTGTGCGCTTATATCTCTCCACATGCGTACCTCGCGAGCGGGGGCTGAGTACGGTGCCAGTGCCTCAAATGACACACCAGCAGCACTGCAAAATCCAAGAGTCCGAGCTCTGGTTGGAGGGCAATACCCCACAAACACACCATCTCTACAGAGGACCTTGGTACTTACTCTACTCGCAAGGAACACCTGAGGGGACCTATAAGCGCGCACGATCCCTTGATCCGTGTTCCATCGTTTGGGTTCGCCCCTCTAATACCTGCAGGGAAGAACTCCCCTGCGAGCCTGAAGGGGCATCCGTGAGCGACCCCTCAAGTGGGCAACCTCGCCAGGCGAAAAGCCTCCCCACGAGCGACCCCTCAAGTGGGCAACCTCGGCAGGCGAAAAGCCTTCACAGAGCGAAAACCTCGAGAAGCTAAGTATCGCACCCACGCTTCAAGAGTGTCTTTCTCTCCCTAGCGCGCGCCTTTGCCCCTCGAGCGACTTCGCTTTCTCTTACGCTTCATGGACTACTCGCACGTCTAAGGGGGGTACTTGAGCATCGCGACTCAAGGCTCTTACCTCTCCTAGGCCTAAACTCCCCCCGGCCTTGCGGAGTCACTGCTCCCGCATACCGAGGTGGATGAGTCATGGCACGAAGAGATGGGACCTAACGACGCAGAGAACAAATAGACATGAAGATGAGTCCAAAGAGACCTCACGAGGGGCAGACAAGCTCGAATTAAAACAGCAATTAAGAGTATATTACAAGCCAAAAGGTCTTAAGATGTCTAAAGCAAACAGCTGGTGCAGATACAAACGCTCGCAGGCATGATAGAGAAGGATTCAGTGGGAAGCAGCACCGTCTTGGACCTCTTCCGCGGCGCCCTCGTCGGCCTCGGCAGAGCAGGCCTCCTCCTCGCTGTCCTCCGGTGCAGCCTCCGTGCGCCTGAAGCGGTTGCAGAAGGCGTCCACCTGCTCGCGAAGGGAGCTTGAGACCCGCTGTGCGTCATCGCCCTGGGCGGCTTTGGTCACAGAACCCAGGTCGAAGTCCGGCGTGAGGAGCTTGAGGTTGGTGAAGATGCGATCCACCACCACCCCCAAGAGCTGCCGACTCTCGTCCTCGATCATCTCCCGAAGCTCGGAGACGGGGCCCTCGAGTGCTGCGAAGAACTGTTCGAAGTAGACCAAGTACATGGCAACATCTCCGCGGCCCCGAACGTCGGTGTGCGGCACGTCTGCTCCCAGCTGCGAGGCCAGCTCATTGCCACGAGCAACCAGCGCCTCGAACATGCGCTCGCGCTGCTTCGTGAGCGCCCGAGCCGCGTTGGCAGTGTCTGAGGCCTCCGCTGCCCGCTGCATCGCCGGGGCCACTTGCTCCTCCACGTCCTTGGCCAAGGAGTTGAGGTTGTGGACAGCCTCGGTGCGAGCCTCCTCCGCTCGGCGGCGGCCATCCTTAGCGCGAGTGAGGCGGGCCTCCAGCTTGGAGTTGGCCTTCTCGAGCTCGGCGATCTTCCGAGCGTCCGCGGCATGCTTGGCCTTGAAGCGATCCTCCTGCGAATGAGCCATGTCGCGGTACTTCTGAGAAGTGGACTTGCAGAACTGCTTCTCGTGCTACGCGAGGGCGTCTTGGGCCTCCTTTTTCTTCTCGGCGAAGCGCCGCTCGAAGTGCTCATAGGCCACCTTCTGGGCAGCGACGTTGTCCTCGTACTTCAGGGTCGCATGGGCCAACTCGCCCTCTCGCTCCTCGAGGGCCTCGCGCTGAGCAACCAGGTTCTTCTCCGCCTGGAGGCGCTGCTCCTCGCGCTGCTGCAGCTCCTCCTCCTTGAGGACCAGCTGCTGCTCGCGCTCGGCGAAGGCCTTGCGGTCCTTCTCCAGAGCAGCCGATGCGGCCTGGTGGGTGGAGAGCAGTTGGGTGTCCAGCTCGCCCAGCTCGCGGCGCTTCTGGGCCAACGAGCCCTCCATCGCCTCGCGCTCCGCCCTGACCTCACGCAGGGGCTTCGCCGCAGCGTCACGTTCCGCCTGAAGGGGGTGGAGCAGATCTGCAGCGTCGCGGATGGCCGCCTCGCGGGTCTCCTTGGCGAAGCTGGTGGCCTCCTCGCGGGCGGCCTGCAGCGCCAAGTCTTCCAGCCGGCGCGCCTCGACCGCCGCGTGGAAGGACGCCCACGACTTCGCCAGCTCCTCCTGCTGCCGAGCGAGCCATATGTCCCCAAGGGCGAGGTGCGCCTCCAAGCCCTCCAGGGACTCCCTCACGAGACCAAAGGCGGCCTCGCGACGCCCCGCGCTCCAGTCCCAGCCGCGGAGCACCAGATCTCGGCTCGCAGAAGGCCCGGCCTCGACGTCGAGTCCCGCAGGTCCGGCCTCGGGAAGAACAAGGGGGCTGGCTTGAGCCCCGCCGGAGCCCGTGTTCGCGCCCCCTTCAGGCCCTGCAGCCGCAAGGCGCTCCTCGCCTCCAGCCTGGCGGGGAGGAGAGGAAGAACCGTCCCCGGCAGATGCGCCCGCGCCTGCCGGCGCCTCGAAGGTCTCCGTCGCGGGCTGCACAGAAGCAGTGGGCGCAGACGACGCAGCAGGCACACCCGGAGGTGTCGACGCGCGCGGCGGCGTCGGCTCGCGTGGCGGAGTGGCCTCACGCGGAGGCGTAGCCGCACATGGCGGAGTGGCCTCGCACGGAGGCGTAGCCGCACGAGGTGGAGTGGCGGCACGAGGTGGCGCAGAAGTTCTCGCCTCCGAGCCCTCCACCGAAGGAGACTCGCGCGGTGCTGCAGGAGCATCCGGGCCTACGTCGCTCTCCTTCACAGGAGGACCAGCCGCCCCCGCGAGGGGCGCTGTCACCTCTACTTGAGGCACCTCCTCAAGGGGGACCGCTGGGGCTGCCTCCTCAGGCCTCGCGGCCTCGTCAGCCACAGCTCTGGCCGTGGCAGTCTTCACCTAGGACACCTTGCGGAGCCGGTGGCGCTTGGCAGGCGCAGGACCGCTGTCAAGATCCCAAGGAAAAACTTCAGCAAAGGATAAGGTGGAAAAAGAAACCAAGAGGGCAAACGACCCAACGACGTATAAACTCACCCTGGAGGGGGAGCGCCAGCATCGAACCACGCCAGGCTTGACGAGCGCCATGATGGAAAGGGCTTGGGAGCAGGCCTCATGGGGGGCGCCTCCGCTTTCCTCTTGGAAGGGACGTCAGACGGCCTCACCCCTGTGTGGTCCACTGCAACCTTGGCGTGAGGCCCGCGCCTTCCTGGAGAGCTCTCCGCGCCTGAGGCCTCCCCTTCCTCAGCTTCCTCCTCCACGGGGCGCGAGGGCGCCACCACAAAGGCGTCTTCGTCGCCTGACGAGATATCACGAATCTCGTCAGTGAAAGGCCCAGCTCTAGAAGAAGAGACCTCCCCAGGTGTGGCTTCCTCCTCACCTAGGCCAGCCCCTGAAGCCGAGGGAGAATCGGCCCCCTCCGCTCCCCGCGGGGCCGGCATCAGCACATCAGAGTCCGTCGGGCCTGTCGGGATGAACGAAGGCATCCCTTCCAGTCGGGCCATGCGCTCCGTCAGGTTGTGCTGGTGAAGGGGCCGGAGCGCCGCGCAAACCTCATCCGCGGGGAGCACAGAGGGGTTGACGAAGAGCACGGAGAGGATGTTGTCGACGACGTCCTTGTCGTTGTCCTCGACGTGGAGCCGCATCTTGTCGTTCGGCCCCGAGTACATCCACATGGGGACCGAGTGAGCTTGGAGGGGCGCGATGTGGCGAGTCATGAAGTCCGCCAAGACCATCTACCATGTGAGGCCCTCCTCGCGAAGGAAGCTCAGGCGCCCCATCAGGCTCGCATTCTTGGCGCCGTCGAAGGTAGCCTTGCCCCAATGGGAGTTCTTCACCGGAGGCTCGTCGGGGACCTCGAGGAAGGCGCAGGGACGCTCCACCCCGACGAAGAACCACTTCTGGCGGAAGTCGTCTACTTTCTTCGTCACGGACGTGATGGCCTTGCCATCGCTCCAGGATATGGGGATGTAGACGCCGCCCATGCCATCGACGATGCGGAACGAGACGCACCTGGAGCGCTCGTTCTTCGCCGTGTTCCGGAGCGCGTAGAAGCACCGGAACAGCCCCACCGTGGGCTTCAGGCCCAGGTACGCCTCCCATAGGTAGGCAAAGACGGCGAGGATGAGGACGGAGTTGGGGTGTAGGTGCAGCTGCTGCACCTGGTAGAACGCCAGCACCGCCTCCAGGAACGGAGAGAAGGGCGGCACCAGTCCCGCGGCCAGGCAGTGCTGGAAGACTGGGAAAAATCCCCGTGGGCGCTTCCCTTGCGCCGCAGGCTTCAGGGCGGTGGCGCCGTGCTCGTTCGTCTGGTCTGCCACCAGGTACCGGACCTTGGAGAGCGTCTTCTCGTTGACGCACACGCCAAGCAGCGCCCCGCCCATCACGGTCTCCGTGACCTCCGCCTGGGAGGAAGACCCCGCGGCGGCCTTGCCCTTGCTCTTGAAAGGACTCATTGTCACGGGCGCGGAGGTCGGAAGGAGTTGGAGAACAGGAACTCACAGAGGAGAGCGGAGGCGGAGAGCTCTGTGGAGCGGAGTTTTCTGCGAAGAAGTGGAAACAGTAACGGCTCCGTACCGCAGTGCTCGGGCTTTATGTCCTCTCCAAGAGCAGTTACCGGGGCGTGGTGGGACCCCACGACTCACGCCCCAGATCGTGCGAAGCCGTTAACCGTCCAAGTGCCGCGTTGCTCGGGCCGGCTGGGCACTAAGGGCCCATGACGCTTCGCCTAAGCCCATGGGCTCAGTCGTGCCCATCATGGGCCCGGGGGCTACTGTCGGCCCAGTGGGAACTGGGGTATCAAGAGCCCATTCCCCCCAGGCCTCGCTCGCGGGCCAGACGGACGAAACGACTAAGGACCAGGCGTCACCCCCTAGCGGGACCCTCGAGAGGCGATCCCCCTCGAGGGCCTGAAGAGGGAGCGAGGGCCTCAAGGGACCCCTCGCCTCAGGGGATCCTCCCCCCCCAAGGAACCAACCCGCCTGAGGGAAGTCCGATAGGAATCTCCCCTCATGCCTGAAGGGAAACATCGTCGCCAAGGAAGCCCGGCAGAGCGCACGTGACCTCTGCCACGCTCGTGCAGTGACGCCGCACACCCCCGTCGCTGTGCATGGCGATAAAGCGGTCAACAAAGCTGCTCCGCCTGCTGCACAGCTGTGAGGACCTTCTACTCTGGCGATAAAGCAGGTGGACGGCGCAACCCTCCAACGGAGATCGTCATCGCAGGCTCCACCTCAGAGACTGCCCGCTCTGCGGATAGTACCGCGCGGTCGGCCGCTTGTCGGCCACGGCGCCACCTTTATCAACAATGGACCGAGTCCATGGACGAATGGAGCACGGTGCACTCGTGCTCCGCCCCGCCACTGGCAAGTGGGAGCCACCTTGAAGGCCAAGCCGAAGGAGAAGGCCCGAGGCGCCTATAAAAGAGAGAAGACATCCATCGTAGCAAGGGTCGGCCCCTTTGCGTGCAAAACACCCTTGTAAACCCTAGCAGCGCTGGTTAGGTTAGCCTCTGGCTGGAGGAGGAAGAAGATCATCGCTTCCCTCCCCAGGCAAGAACTGCCTCAAAGAGGCTTCCGGCAAGCTCAATTGTACTGTAATCTTCCACATATAATACAGACAGGCAGGAGTAGCGGTCTTACCTCCTCATGAGGGCCGTGAACCTGGGTAAAGGACGGTGTCTTCCTTGGTCGGGTGTGCATCTTCTTCGGGTCCGGTGAGCAACGTCGCGGGGCCACTTGAGGGTTTAGACCACCGCGTTCAATCCCCTCTCGAACTACACTTCAGGAAGTGATTACCCCCGATTCCTGGGAGTCATAACCCGACACGTAGCCCTCAAATGTCCCTTCAAGAGACTTAGAATCAAACTTCCCTAAACAAACACCTTTGATGAGATAGAAACACTTACAACCAAAAACTCGGAAGTAAGAAATGTTGGGTTTGTTCCCGGTAAGCACTTCATAAGGTGTCTTCATGAGTCCTTTGCGAAAGAAGAGCCGGCTAGATGAATGGCAAGCAGTGTTGACGGCTTCGGCCCAATAGTTGTGAGGGGACTTGAACTCGGCCATCATCGATCTAGCCATCTCATTAAGTGTGCGGTTCTTCCTTTCGGCTACACCATTTTGTTGGGGAGTGTAAGCAACGGAATATTGATGACGAATCCCTTCTTCACTAAGGAACTCGTTCAAGGTGTAGTTCTTGAACTCGGAACCATTGTCACTTATTATCACCAAGATGGGGACATTGTGTTGACGTTGAGCTTCATTGGAGAAGTCGATGATAGTTTGTTGAGTCTCCACCTTTGACTTGAAGAAGAAAACCATGTGTATCTTGAATAGTCATCAACAATCACCAAGCAATATTTCTTGCCGCCAAGACTAGCTTCCGGAATGGGACCAAAGAGGTCAACATGGAGAAGCTCCAAAACCCTTGTTGAAGAAATGATGGTCTTGCTTGGATGGTGAATGTCATGCATTTTTCCTTCAACACAAGCCCTACACATTCGATCCTTCGAGAAAGAAACATGATCTTTTAGTCCTAGGATATGGCCACCCTTGTGGAGACTTTGCAAAGTACTCATATTGACATGGGCTAGTCGGCGATGCCATAGCCAACCCAAGTCCGCCTTAGCGAATAGGCACATTGCATGGAAAGTGGTGACTCCGGAGAAGTCAACCACATAGAGCCCATTCTCAATGTACCCAACAAAAGACACATTGAGAGACTTGCTCCACATAAGGATAACCATTTCCTTTTCGAAGACAACGGTATAACCCAAACAAGTTAAAGAATGGACCGAGATCAAGTTGAAACCTAGGGACTTGACAAGCAAGACATTCACAAGTGTGATGCCCGGTGCCACTACCACCTTGCCGAGCCCTATTACCTTAGACTTTGAATTGTCACCATATGTAACGGTCATTTGATCATCATTAGGCTTCAACTCCGTTACAATCTCCATGCTTCCGGTCATATGACTAGTGCACCCACTATCAATTATCCATTTCGATCCTCCGGAAGCAAGGCCCTACACACAATCAATTCTTTGATTTAGGTACCCATTTTGCAATGGGTGCCTTTTGGTTAGCAACAAGGGTCTTTGGGACCCAAATAGCATATTCAATATAACCATCAAAAGGACCAATGTATCTAGCATAGACATCACCATAATAATCAACATATAAAGCATAATTGGGGTTAGATATGCCCGCAAAGTCATCATGAGTGGGATTGCCCCTTGTGGCATTTCCACTTGCTATGTCATCTTTCTTGGCTTGTGCGGGCTTGGTCTTCTTCTTGATCTTCTTCTTCTCCTTAGCAACATAGCCTAGACCTTCCTTACACTTGTGGGGCACTCGCTCATGAAGAGGAGTAGTGAGTGTCCCCTTACCTTTATCAAGAGAGGTCTTGGGCTCGGTTGCCATGGGAGGAACAAACAAAATCCTAGCTTTATCCTTGACAACATTAGCATTAGTATTCAAAGGAGTGGAAGTACTAGGTTTCTCAAGAGTAGATATCCGAGTTTGGAGTTGATCACGAGACTTGAGGAGACGTTCGTGATCACTTGTCAATACCTTGTGGGTATTTTCAAGTGACTCGAAGTCTTCACAAAGTCTAGCATGAGCAAGTACAAGCTTGGACTTTTCATTTTGCACAATTTTACATTTAGCAAAGTAAAGATCACGATCCTTAGTGATCTTAGCAAGTTGCTCCTTGAGGAGAGCATGAGCTTCTTGTTCATCTTCAAGGGAGGATTGGAGAGACACCTTAGTGTGTGCATCCTCTCTCTCAATCTCACCTTTTAACTCAAGCTCATCCTCAAGCTCACCTATACGGCTCATAATTGAGCCAAAGTGTTTCTTTCCTTCTCCTTACAAGTTAGTCATGAATTTATCAAAAGCAATGATTTCATTCTTGACTTGAAGACTCATACCATCATCAATTTCATGGGATATGGAGGTAGGGGACAATTTTACCTCGGATGTCTTTGCCATAAGACATCTTGCATTCTTGACGATGGGGCTCTCATTTGGTGAGGAGAAGAGTGACGGAGGTGTAGAGAAAATGGCTAGGGCGGCCACTTGTGTTGGAGTATCCTCCTTGTCACTATCTTCATCATCGGTGGGATATTGCTCTTGAGTTATCAAGACAATCTTTTGGTTCTTCTTGAAGAAGGGCTTCTTCATGGGCATAGGCCCCTTGCCCTTCGTCTTGGCCACAAGCCTCCCACCATGGTCCTCTCTTCTTTCCCATGGGCAATCTACAACAAAGTGGATTTTGTCATCACAATTATAGCAAAGCCTCACCTTGTTGGTTGGCTTTCCTCCATTGGAGGGGAACTTCTTGTCAATCCTCGCTTTGGCCCTTCCGGGGTTCTTCCAAAACATTCTTGCCGCAAGACCCATCTGTTGAGTGAGAGTACTTGATAGAGTCTCACTAGATAGCTCGACTTGATCATCATACTCCTCTTCATCCTCTTCTTCAACGGTGGCCTTCTAGGCAATTGAGGCATGCTTGTGCATCCCTGTGGCTCTAGCTCTTGCATCTTGTGCAATCTTGGAGGCCACCTTGTACGCGGTCATCTCTTGCATGACTTCATTGGATGTTATCTTCGCAAAGTCATGTCTCCCTTGGAGTGTCTTCAAGTCCGCTTCCTCAAAGGGCAAGAGAGCGGTCATGAACTTCCTCTTGATCCAAGCGTCATCAATCTAGACCGCACCGAGGTTCTTGAAGGTGTTAGCAATCAACACCAACCTCCGGTACATGTCCTCATGACTTTCTCCATCCAACTTGTAGAACCCTTCCACCTCATTGCATAAGGCATCATACCGGTTCTTCTTCATGCTCTCATTCCCGACGAAAATGTCGGAAATAGCATTCCAAACTTCTTTGGCGGTGGAGAATTGTTGAATGAGCGGCATGTCCTTCTCTCCAACGGCCATTTGGAGTTGATGAAGAGCGGTGGCATTGAGTTGGCTATCAACCACCTCTCTTATTGTCAAGTTGGTTGGATCATGGGGCTTGAATCCTTCTTCAATGATGCGCCATAGCTCAATGGAGGCACTACATAGATGAGACTTCATTAGAAAGTGACATTGAGAGAAATGAGTAGGTTTGAGCTTAGGAGGATCACTTCTAAAGTTTACATGAGGGTGAGGGATAGGAGGGTTAGGTGAGTAATTATGGTTGACATTATGAAATTCCTCTCCTTTGGGGGTGTTAGAGGAGCTAGGTGATTCATCCTTTTCCGCCTTCCCGGGGGAAGCACTTGGAGGAACATCTTTGGACCCATCCGAAAATGACTCCTTAGAGTTCTCACCGTGCTCCTTAGGAGGAGGAGAGGGAGAAGTAGTCTCGGGCTCCTTAGACTTCAAGAGTGTCATGAGCATCTCATTCATCTTGAGGAGTTGGGCCTCCAAGGACGATCTCATATCTATAAGATCGGCCATGGTTGCCCCTTTGGCTAACGCCTCCTTCTCCGCCTCTAATTTCTCACGGGCGGCCCTCTCGGCATAGGATTCCGTCATCGTTGCACTTAGGCGGTTAAGCCCTTAAAAGTGAACCTGGCTCTGATACCAATTGAACGGGAATCCGGCACCTAGAGGGGGGGTGAATAGGTGCTATTACAAATTTTAGGTCATTTCAATTTTAGGCTCAACACAAAGGTAAATTCTCTAGATATGCAACTATGGTGAATTTACCTAAATGACAAGCTAAGCAATACAAAGGTAAACTAGAGTACAATACAAGCAAGTAAGGGAGCAAGGATAAGAGGAACCAAGTGAAGCACGTGGAGACGAAGATGTAATCCCGAGTTCCACCCAAGGGTGTACGTCTCGTTGGAGAGGTGTGCGCTACCACAACAGGTTAACCGCAACGCCACAAAGGCTCACCTTCTTCTCCGATGAACTCAACCACAAAGGTTGCAAGTTCACCTTCCACTATTGATCCCCTTTTAGGGCGGAGATCGAATCCCTTACAAACACTTGAGGCACTCACCCACAACTTAATTGGGGGCTCTCAAGATGACCACAAAAGGTCAAGGACCACAAGAGGTCAAGGCAACACCAAGAGTACAACAATGGTGAACTAGGTTTTCCCACCGGAAACCCTAGCCACGAAATCCCCAAGTGAATGGGGAAGAAATGCAAATCACTTCGGTGAAGATGTAGATCCGGGCCTTCACCTCCAATCCTCCAAAGATCAACGGATTTGGGTGGAGGGATTGGGAGATCTTGATGATTTGAGCTTTCAAGAAGTGTAGGAGAGAGAAAATCTGAGAGCTATATGTTCTTGAGTGAGTGAGGGGTTATTTATAGTCCCTCCCCAATTCTGACTGTTGCCTGTGTCGACCACCCGGAAATTCCGGTATAAGTCATCACCGGAAATTCCGGTCCGGAATTTCCCGATAATTGAAATTTCCGACTAGAATTTCCGGTTGGAGTCAGAACCTATTCCTCTTATTTCCTTAGCAGTTTTCTCCAATGTTCTTCAAGGTGCACTTGGAAATTCCGGTGAATGGAAATTTCCGAGCACAATTTCCGGTTGAGATCAGAACACTTCTTATTCTTGACTTAGCCATTTTCTGTGAACTCTTCTGGGTGCAATCGGAAATTCCGATAGATGGAAATTTCCGATCACAATTTCCGGTTGAGATCAGAACACTTCTTATTCTTGACTTAGCCATTTTTTGTGAACTCTTCTGGTGAACCGGAAATTCCGGCCCTGGAAATTCCGGCTCAAATATTCCGGTTCCTGGAACAATTCCAGAACCACTTCTTCTTCGCATTTTTGGCTTTGATGCATATGAACTTAAATCACATACAAGCTGAAATACTTAGCATTCTATTAGTACATCATAAGTATTGTTGACTAACACATAAACCACTAGGGATTTAGAAATGTTCTTTCAGTTGTCCTTTACTCCGCTGAAATCTTTCAGTTATACAATCTTCGGGCCCTCGACAAAGCTATCATTAGTTCCTATTGTCTCTAAGTGATCTATTCCTGTAATTTAATGTTTTAGTTAGCTCTACTCGTTCATTGTCTGTGATAATCCTCTCTATAATATTTTGTGTGCTTTATTACGTAGAATGAAGATGCTCGAATGCAAGAAGCAGAAAATCAACCACATTGGATTCATTGACCCCTCTATAATGCATGAAGATAACATAATTGATCCAAGACTTAACAAGGATACACCGGGGAATTTTCTAATGTTTTTCAAGCGACAAGCTTACAAAAAATATATATTATGGCCTTACAACTTCAAGTGAGTGTTACTGCTTATTACACATTCTATTTTTCTCATCCGATGTTAAGTTTAATTGATGAGTTATGCATGACTATTTATAAACGTGCGCAGCTACCACTATATTCTTATCGTTATTGACTTGCGGAAAGGAGAAATTGTTGTCCTTGACTCGTTAAGAAGATGCCCTAAACAATACAAGACCTGTTTTGATTTGGTGGCAAGGTACTTTCTTTTCTTATCGCCTCTTTCGTTCATTTCCTAATATCAAATAATTTATGACTCATTCATTCATTTTCTTGTCATGCAGCGTTTGGAAAATGTTCCTCGCGGAACATCCGAACAGTGGATGGCCAAAGAAACTGCTATGGCGTAGTAACGATGTAAGTAGTACTATAACTAGGCCCATGCACCATTATCATACTTTATTATTATTTGATTAAATTCTATTCTTCTATAGACTTGCCTTAAACAGCCAATAGGGACTGATCTATGTGGATTCTACGTTTACGAGTACATGCACACTGTGGTCAACGAGAGTTTGAAGAGCAAAAGAAATATTGAAGTACGTAAAGCTCTAGTCACAACATTATTTTTGTACCATCAATCGTGATGAGTTTTATTCATTTCATATCTCATGTATTCATTGTGATATCATTTTTTTACAGTTGGCAAGAAAGCCCAACGAGTTACCAATAAAGACCCGCTTCAAGGCACTTGCAGAGGAGTTGACGGGATTTTACCTCGCCCATGTCATACCGGAGACCGGATAGTACCACTATTTTGACTAGTGCGGACATGTAATAGTGATCTCCATGTAACAAAGTACTTCTAAATATCTGGAACCGGGAAACGTGATCTTCATGTACCACGCGTACTTAAATGTGTATGTGTTATCAACACATGATCTTCATGTAATTGTATATATGCATGATGCAACTTCATCTAGGTCCGTATAATAATTTATACGTGTTTTTTGCGCATCAAAGCCGTAGCATCTGAAACCCTACCCCCGACGCATCGACATGATACTATCTGAAACCCCCTACCATCACACATCGACTATAGCATCGACGTGGTACCATCCAAAACCCCCTACCATCACGCATCGACGTGGTACCATCCAAAACCCCTACCCAGAAAACCGGTCGAAATAAAAAAAAACCCTGGAATGAATAAAAAAGCAAAATCCTGAAATGTAAAAAAAAACCTAGTCCCGGTTCGTTACGAACCGGGACTAAAGGTTCGCCCCTCGCGCCCTGCCACCTCCACGTGCGGAGCTCTAATTAGTGGGGTGGGGGGGGGGGTGCGGTCCCGATTTGTATTGAACCGAGACTAAAGGCTGGGGGGCTCTAGTCCCGGCCAGACAGTCCCGGTTGCTACATCGGGACTATAGGCTCTCTGAAACCGGGACTGGTGCCCCTTTTTCCACTAGTGTTTGTCTCTCTCTAGGTAGATTCTACACGCGCTAGCTAGCTATAGTTGCGGATCTCAACTCTCCCACGCGCACTTCTAACATGTAAACCTGATCTTTTACATCAGCTTCAAGTTCTCGTAGCCTTTGCAAGCTGCAATGGACTTGAGTAGATCACAAGCTCTAGGTACTAGCAGGCCTATTTAATTCTGGCATCAAAGGTATCATCTACATTAGCTCTTAATTAGTTGGATGAGTTTTATATATGCCCAAGTACATATATATATGCCTTATGTTGTTGCTGTTGTCGTTTGTTGCAACATTTGTGATAATCATATCTTGTGTGACCGACCTGCACTGCACAGTGTGTATTACTGCCTGGCATGCAAAGTTTTTTTTGTTGTATATGCAGTTTTTTATGTACACGCCAGTCTTGAAGGCTGTAGGTGACAGAGAAGGGTCAGTGCTAGTACTAGATTATATACGGATATGGTGGATGTGAGTGAGATGAGCCCTGAAGTGCACTCCAAGCTAGGAGACCCTCTCTACCTTCCAAAAAAGCTTCACCGTCCCAAAAACTAGTACTACTACTTTGGATCCATCTCACTGGATCTCTTTCCTACTTTGGTACAGTATGTCACAAGCAGATCGAGTCCTAATTAACTTATCATGTCCATGTCTGAAACCACAATGGTACTAGTACGAGTGATAGGCTTAGGTAGTAGCCTAGCTAGGTCTTAAGTACAATATACTCCGGGATTGTGGTCTACTAGCTAGATTTTATACTACTGCAAAGAATACCCCAGTTCAAAACAATGATGTCCGTATGTATAATGTACTATACGAGCTAGCCTACGACTCCCTTAGGTGTGGCCTGTTATGGTGCAACAACTAATTAGGTCGGTCATCCTGAAGAAATTGCATGAGTGCAGCGCATGCCTTCCTATTTGTAGGAGCTTTTCTCCCTGCCTGGCCCAGCCAGATACACATGCACATGCTCCTCTAGTAGCTTTTGCATGCTCTAGAGCGCAGATCGATCGATCGATCATCATCTCATCGATCGAGCCATCATCCTAGCTAGTGCTGAGCAATGGAGGAGTCTTCCTGCAACACGGTGCCCCCAGGGTTCAGGTTCCACCCCACAGAGGAGGAGCTCGTCGGCTACTACCTCGCCAGGAAGGTGTCCGCCCACAAGATCGACCTCGACATCATCCAGGAGGTCGACCTCTACCGGATCGAGCCATGGGACCTCCAAGGTAAGTCGAAACCTTCATCACAGAATAGTTCTTGCTTCATGGATATACTATATAGTAGCCGATTGCCTAGCTGCTTGCAATCATGAATATGGAGATTGATGGCCAAGCTGTATATATGTTGAACTGCAGAGAGGTGCGGTAAGTATGGTGTTGGCGGCGGTGGCGGAGGAGGGCAGGAGGATCCGACGACGGAGTACTACTTCTTCAGCTACAAGGACCGCAAGTACCCAAGCGGCACGCGCACCAACCGCGCCACCGCCGCCGGCTTCTGGAAGGCCACCGGGAGGGACAAGCCGGTGCTGTCGTCGGCTTCGTCCTCGTCCCCGGCGGCCGTGATCGGGATGAGGAAGACGCTCGTCTTCTACCGCGGCCGAGCGCCCAACGGCCGCAAGACCGACTGGATCATCCACGAGTACCGCCTCCAGTCCAACGAGCACGCGCCCACGCAGGCATGGCATTAACTGAATCAAAACCCACGCATGCATGTCTACCATTTCTCTGCACCTATAACTCGATCAGTTAATATCAACTCAGTTGAGCTCTTGTCCTGATAAGTTTTCATCTACACAATAATTGGATCTGCCAGGAGGAAGGGTGGGTGGTGTGCCGCGCGTTCGTGAAGCCGGTGCCCAACCAGCAGCACAGGTTACCCTACGGCGGCGGCGGGTACCAGATGATGAACGGCGGCTACAGCACCGCCTCCAATTACTACTACTACGACAATCCTAACGCGCGGCTGATGGTCGCCGGCGGCGGAGCTCCAACGCATGATCACCACAGCCTAGCGGCAGAGTCCAAGCAGCAGGTACAGCTGTTCGCCTCCGACATGCCGCCGCCGCTCCAGAGCCCGACGACCCTGGACGTCGACGTTTCGCAGACTAGCGGCGGTGGCCCCTGCACGGTTGAACAGCAGTTGGCGGCTGCTGCTGGGACGATCGACTGGAACTTGTGGAGCAGCTTGCTGCCGTCGACTGCGCCGCAGCTCTTCCACGAGCAGACAATCACGACGCCGCCGGCAGCGAATTCGAGCTCCTCCAAGAACAACGATATTTGATCAGGAGGAGGATGCAGGGATTAATTCTTGACTGATTATTAATTGTTGACAGTTTGATCATACCCTACGATGGAGTATATATATTTGATGACTACTTGCCATACTTTACATGTGGCCAATTAGTTTCCATTTTTTTAAAATATAGATCAATATAGAGTGACAATACATTTTATATTAGTTGCTTGCATCTTTTGGCCAAGGAAAACTTGTGTTGATTTGCCGGTGTATATGTACTATGTGGTTAATTTTGGACGAGAATTTCACTTCTCCCGCTCTCTGCATCAACCTGTGACTCACACAACTTTAAAGTATGAGTATCAGAATTTTAATCTTATTTAAACATCAAGCCTATTCCCATGGATAAACATAATGAGTACCCATGTTTTTATTTTTATGAATCAGACATGGTCCTCAACAATAAATAATAATATGATGCGCGTCCCTGAGGATTTGAACCAAAATGATGGGTTTATACATACACTCCCCAAATTAAGAGAGTTATGGTCACTCTCAAATTCGAGCATGTGAGGGTTTTTATGCCGATAGGAGATCTGAATAAAAACTCTAGCTCGAACCTTCCTTTGGTTATATATACATAATACATGGTGGTGGAGTGTTTATGCATCATTTATTGTTGAAGGCATTGCCTAGAGACAAGGTAAACACCATGAACTGATTTAGTTGAATCCGCTGATGGCGGAGCTCGTGCACATTCCCTTCATGGTCAGATGTTTTTTAGTTCATGTTGCCCAATGACGGCAATACTAATGATTAATGAATCTTTCCGGGTTTTTTAAGATAAAGGGAGCTTTATTACTTGAAAGTTTAAGTATTACAGCTACCCTCTGCATAAATAGGATGCGTAGATTTGGACCTTCTCCAACATGTCATACGTGATTGGCCTATGATATCTACTTTGGCGGAGTATCGGTGTTCATATTGGACGCCCTTAGGCACTGCTTGTCGACATGTTGCGTGCGTATGGTTCCAGTTCCGTGGCTAAATTCCGCAAGACACGTGTGTGTATTTGTGCGATGATACATCAACAATGGTGATCGCAAAGAGTGCCTTCGGTGTTGTTGCGCTATTTTGTGTTGGATTTCAAGTTGTCGGGGGTAAAGCCATATTTTCGGCCTCTATTGGTCGAACATGTTAATGACGACATTAATGTGGCACTCACTTGATGAAGTCATTGGTTGTAGTTTCTTCGAACTACGGCTCGGTAAAAACTCGTGATCTAACATCTATGGTTGGATCGAACAACATCATCATAGATCGTCAGTCCCATTTTAAAGGTGTGGGTATTGCAACATCTCTCTTGTTATCAGTGATGTTTGATAGTAAAGTTTGGTGTACCCGTTTTTGGGTATAAGGCCGCCCTAGAAAAGGATCACAAACATGATTGAAAGCCTTTTATCCAATTCAATAACATTAAGGGTATAAGGAGCTAAAAGATGGTAACCGTAGAAGCTCTTTCTTTTGGTTCATACCAGAAGAATGAATTAACCACTAATAAAGTATGCGCTTAAGGTGGCATGTGTTTAAGAATAGTCGTATAGTATATTTTACTAATCTGTATAAGAGGAAAGAAGGGCCCGACAATAAGTAGTAGAAGAATAACCCATAGAAGAAATTTAATCGCTTCCATAGATCGGAACCAGACAAAGATGATCCCTATTAAAACTATCTGTTATTTGAAGAGAGCCCCACAATTAATCCCACTATAGAAGCTCAAGTTTTAGATAGGTCAAAGCATAACCTCAAATAGAAGGGGCAGAAAAGAATTCAGGATAATTAGGCCTTTTGCCTACGGACTCTAATAAAGAATCTCGGCTCAGTCCGGGAAAACACTGACAACAACACAAAGAAAGCGGTGCATGTAGCTGACGCGTCTGCCCGATGAACAACAGGCTCAACATCTACTATAAAAGAGAGATGCAAGATTTTCTCCACCTGGTAACTCAACTTTTCAATATTGTTCTTCAAATCGGTGACGTCGACCATTATCTATTGGGGGTTTATACGACACACGGGCTTACCAATTTGACCATTTATCGCTATTTTTTTTATTGTGTTCATTCTCGATGTCTTACTAACCTTAATACCGTGGTCGTGTGGAACCCGAGTATAATTGGTGTCGTCTTTAATATAAATAAATAAAATATATGCAAGTCCTTGTCTATATTGCATTGATTCATAGCCCGTGCAATTACTTGAGTAATCGGGCTAGTTTGCAATGCGTGATAATCTTGTCGAGATCTTGAGCACTCGAGAGATTGGAGCAACCGCGATAGCAACTTCCACTAATGATAACACTGGATGGTACTCCTTGGTGTAATGATCGATTTCCATCTTTGATGTGTCATGTGAATCCTTGTGCTCTGGACGGCTAAGCTGGGTCCATGGCTAAAGCTGTACAAGAGTATCAATTTCCACGTGTTTCAGACGAATGGCAAACAACAGACGGTCAAAGTACATTTATGTAGAATAAACATGTACAACTCCATATAAGTTACACCGATAACAAAGGGCTTTACTTTCATGAGCTCCGAGATTTTGAGATGCCGTGAATACTAATAAAGTACGGGAGAAATTTAATCAAATTGGTTCTATGGTGTAGTGGTTAGCACTCCAGACTTTGAATCTGGCGACCTGGGTTCGAATCCCGGTAGGACCTCTTTTACGTTTCTTTTTTCCATCGTCCCACATTATGTATGTGTACTGGTAGTGGGTAGCTTATGTACTCCTACCATTTTGAATAAGCGCGTACTAATGTCTAAATGTCTGTTAAACGTGAAAACTGACTGGGCGAAGAGAAAAAACTGTAATCATACCATTTTGAATGTTTTTGTTTGTTGACAATTTTATTGTACGATACTACGAAATGTTGACTGAAGTTTCAGAAAGGATGAAAAATGAGACTTATTAGTGTTTTTTAACATGAAAACTAGATTGTAAAGAGGAAAGGGTGTAATCCTATCCTACTACTATTTTGAATGTCTTTTTGTCAAAAAATTCATGGTACGATATACTACTAAATGTTAACTTAAGGTTACAAAAATAGAGAAACAAGCGGGCATACTACTATTTCTATGAAAAATCATACCACCATATGTTGAAACAATTGTAGATAAAAAAACCAAAGTTTTGTGCAAAATTCGCACATAACACAAAAATCAAACACCTTTTGCATCTAGCCATAATTGTTTGTCTAATAAGTTGTAAAAAATGGAGCTTGGTGTAATTTTCTCTACAACGTTAGACCGTGTTTGTGATTGCATAACGTCCGCTTGCTTTGTTCTGGCATTTCAAGGCATATCACATGAGCGGGAACCAACTTGTGATTGGATATAGGAGGGTGGTTGTATTTCTAGTTCATCAGAGTTTACACGACACATTTGACACTTTATTTTTTATAAGGTGGGAAAGACACTGTTCATGTCGATAGCGAGCTGCATGTGATAACTTCGTCAATCTTACGGTTATAATATGACGTATGCGCGGGAGTTTCTGAAAAACATATCACGTACCCGTAGCTGTTTTTTGCAGTTGTTTTTTGTTGTTGAAGGAAGGCCCATAGCAGGTTTATTGTTCAGCTCCCAATTATTCTTTCTCCTAGAACTAGCTGATAAATTATCCTTCTGGTTTTGATTGTCCTACTTTAATTTTGAACAGAAATTTATAAACACGAGCACTTGTGTAATTGTGTTGGCACTTGGCAGGGCTGGACGTTGCGTACAAATAAACAAACTCAAGGTCGGTCGTCAACACTGAAACTTTCGGCCACTCACTGTCACCGGGCGCCGACCGCCCTCTCGCTCTCCGGCGACGCTCGACCATGAGCGGCGGCGGCAGCCTGAGCGGGCCGGACTCCCGCGTGGAGACCATCTCCCGCCTCGCGCAGTGGCGCATCGACACCTTCGGCCCCTGTTCCTACCGCCGCTCCGACCCTTTCAAGCTCGGCATCTGGAACTGGTAAACCCTCACCACCACTCCCGAACTCCTCGACCACCACCAATCCCCAATCCTTCCACGGCCCCGACTCCAAATCCCTTCGCAAGATTTGATCAGACTGGCCGCTGGCTGATGTGACGAATCCCCCCCGATGCATACAGGTACCTGTCGGTGGAGAAAAGTCGGTCGGTGTACGTGCGGCTCTTCCCGGAGCCCGGCCGGCTGGCCAAGGAGCAGCCGCCGCTCGCCCGCTTCCTGCTCCGCGTCTCCTGGGCCGGACCGCCCCGTCGCTCCACCGCCTCCCCAGGTTTGTTACATCTTCTGCTCGCCTGAGTGCTCGCATATGTACAGTTGGTAAAGGCTGAATCTTTGCTGCATTTGCTGCTACTTGTTTCTGTTTGTGTGGTTGCATAGGAAATAAGAAAGATCACCGATCATTAGACATTTAGACTAGTAACTAAAATCTGGGTTCTCGTGCTTCTGCTGTGTTCATACCTGGTGAGACCAAAATGTATCTTGACCTAAAGCAAAACTTTTAGTGGAAGGGGATGAAAGTTGTTGTGGTGAATTATGTAGTTTCATATGGTGTTAGTCAAAGCCGAACATAAAAGCCCTCCTGGAAAGCTGAAATCTCTGGAAAGCCCAAAACAAATGGCCATGGGAAAATATCATCATCGACTTCATCACTGGCGGCCTACCTCGCATCCCTCGAGGAAAGGATGCGCTCATATCAGCAACAACACACTTTGTTCGAATTCGTACCACAAACTCAGCTGGTCAATTAGCTCAACTCTACACACGTGAGATTTTTCGTCTCCATGATACACGAGAAACAATCATCTCCGATCCTGATGTGAAGTTCACCTCCAGGGTTCTGGGAGAGTGGTCAAAACCCCTATACCCATCCGGAAACGAAGGGCAACGACGTGTACAATAAATAAAGTGGTGAAGCAAATTGAAGCATCATATCCATCCGTTTTCAATGAAGGGTACAGAAGTTTGAATCCTTTAGTGACATACATAATATTTATTTTCCTATCTAGGAGAGTAAAAGAAAAGTCCACTTTACCAATGATAACTACTACTCCTACCTCTGTTCCAAAATGTAAGCCTTTTTAGCAAGCTAAACTAGTTAGCTAACAAGGCTTGCATATCAAATGAAGCAAATGAATTAGAAATGATAGTGCAACTCCTAAGCCCACCCAAATTCCTAGTTTCACTGAATGGTAAGTTGAATCGTCTCCATCTCAATCAGTTGCTAATTACGGGTAGAGAATCGTGAAATCCTTTGATGAGATACATGTTTGTATTTTTGTATATACAAAAATTCAGGACCATCCCAAGAGATTTATATCGCTAAGGTTAATACATATGATGCCATTTTATTTTGCTGAGCGGGCCTTAGTGTTACCCAGATGAAGTTCTAAATATGATAACATAACCCTAATATCATTGCTTTCTGAAAGCACCATCCCTCCTTTTTGCAAGGGTGTAATGTGGGCCACTAGAACTGCTAATTTTGGTTAACAACGGATGGTGGAAGATGCCAGAACTTCTAAATTGTGGGAAGAGGTTTGTGAGCTCTGGCCTTGCAATTGTCTTTTGGATGTATGTACATAAGTACATTGATGTCAACTAGCCTGTTATCCGGACGCAAACGAGGTGACGGGACGACAACCAATTGGATCCATAACGCTGCCCATGTCTAGGAGAAACAAGCATCCCTCCTCCATATCCAGCACACTATGGTGCTCTTAAGCCGACGCTGTAGAAGTGGAAGGTCTCGTACTTCATCTTCTACGCGAGGGTGCGATGCCAATAAGATGGTTTGCTGCCTCGTGGTGAGCAAGGGCATGATACCTTGTAGGAACTGACCAGGCCATCCATTAGGTAGGTTGTATGAGGCAGCACGGTCGCACATGACACAGTGCTAGTTTGCTCCGCTGTCGTCGTGGACACAACACAAAACATGCTTATCCCCGCAGTGCAGTCCACGAATCCATGCATTTGTGGGCACTGGGAAGACTAGCTTTTGGATGAGAAGCTGGCTATGGAGGGGAGAGTCTGGTTTGTCCTGGAAGAAGACAATGCTGCTCTTTCTCCTTGACATATCTTGTGTATGGAACTGTGGAACATTCAAAGTGTATTCCTTTTCACTCGACTAGGCACCAAGAACTCTTTTTTATGCGATCAATAATTAACAAGTGTTGTGGTGGACATGAACATAATCTTCAAGGTGTCCTTTTGACCATGGTCTTCAAGGCATCTCATGGCCACTGGACTGGTTGCTGGCTGTGCCAAATTTTAGTCGCCTTTGTGTGGTAGGCGATTCAGGTTGTGCAGTCATATGAATGAAGCTTATTTATTTTTCATGGCTATCTCAGTGAGTTCTTTCATTGGGGCAGCCACTGAACTTGTCTTAACAATTGCGACTGGCTTCGTGATGGCAACCTACCTGACTGCACGCTGCCCTGCATCGTCTCTCATGCCTGGCCACTGAACTGGGCCCCGCCATGATTTTTCACGTATGTATAACTATAACGTGGCGACTGCAAGCATCGTGTGGAGCAGGAGTATCAGTAAGGACCTTAGTGTCATGAAGGACTTAGGCCGTGTGTGTGACCCAGGTAGCAGCTAGCCCATTGTCTGGTCCCATTTGGGCAATTGGAAAAGTCTTGAGAAGTCAAACATACACAATTGATCGACCGATGGTTCTCGTGGCGCAACACACAGTCGCATTGCGATGTGCAGGCTCCAGCTTATGTAAATAAGGAGAAGCCTAAAATACTTCTGTACACTAAAGGCATTACACCCGCATGCAAATTAATAAATCCCCAAACGGCTGAAGGATCCAAGGGTGCTGAGAAACAGCTTACACGCACCAAACACAACAAGCAGACAACGCAAGGAGAAAGAAAGCTTACAATACAAAGAGAAAGAAGCCTAGAGTATAGCAAATGTGCTTTGTACTTGTAAGGGTATTGGTAAGTGACTGAATATATTGAGCAGCTGCAAAGATGGTGATAGTAATTATGGGTCGATTGCCTACTTTGTGCAAGGGAAAATTTATTTATTGTTGATTCTGTATGGCTTTATGTATGCATGTTCATCCATTTATTGTTTTACCCTCTAGTCATATTGCTGCTGCAATGGATAAATAGATTTTTGCTGATATGATGGTACTTTTGGGCAGCACAAATAAAATTTTGCTATCCCTTATTATAGTTATCGAGCAGCTTCTCCGAAGCAGCGACGATTTTGTGTGGCAAGTTGATGTGATGTCCCATGGGCGTTTTACGATTGACGTTGAGTTCTTGGACCTGAGGATAGGCACGAACAATGTAAGTATCCTCTCTCCTTTGACTTCCTATATATCAGCAGCAAATGATTCCTGGCTATAATTTTATAGGATACATGTCCTGCCTGTTTAGAAAACATCCTGGTGTTGATAATAGTATTGTAATGTGACCTAGTTAATGTGCTGACAGGCAACTGAATCGTCTTCGTCGATCTGGCCAACCGAAGGAATGGTGCAGAACGTCGCCAGCAAGAGCACCCTGGGATGCCTCTCCCGCATGCTGACAGAGTCCATCCACGCGGACGTGACGATAAACACGACGGACGGTGTCCTAAAGGCGCACAAGGCGGTGCTGGCGGCATGCTCCCCCGTGTTCGAGAGCATGTTCGTGCACGACCTCAAGGAAAAGGAGTCGTCGACGATCGACATCGGCGACATGTGCGTGGACTCCTGCGCGGCCCTCCTGGGCTTCGTCTACG
The DNA here is from genome assembly GCA_026929855.1 of Poa annua. NCBI lineage: Eukaryota > Viridiplantae > Streptophyta > Magnoliopsida > Poales > Poaceae > Poa > Poa annua. The sequence goes on from CM049430.1 coordinate 82,524,599, forward strand.
GGACGATCAGGCAGGAGCAGTTCTGGAAGCACCGGCTGTCGCTGCTGGCGGCGGCAAACAAGTACGGCATCGACGAGATCAAGGCGTGCTGCGAGGAGAGCCTGCTGGAGGACATAAACTCGGGCAACGTCCTGGAGCGGCTCCAAGTGGCGTGGCTGTACCAGCTGGAGAAGCTGAAGAAGGGGTGCCTGACGTACCTGTTTGTGTTCGGGAAGATCTACGACGTGAGGGACGAGATCAACGGGTTCTTCCACCATGCGGACCGTGAGCTCACCCTGGAGATGTTCCAGGAGGTGCTCAGCGTGTGGAAGCCCATCTGAGGGCTGAGGGGTCTGTTTGGTGGTTATGCCAAAGCTTCTTTAGCTGCCGCTGTATGTAAAATGTACTGTAATACTACTACTCTACACGAAGGTGCTGTGGTCTCGGCTGGTTTTGTGAATAGTGTGTAAAAGTTTGTGGGAGATTGCAGTAACAGTGCTTTGCTTGTCCAGCATGGAGTCCTGAATCCTGATATTTTATTGTAGATTTGATATTTTGGATGCTAGGACTCGGCTGCTCAGGAATCACTATGTAGATGTAATTGCATGAGGCTTGCTGCCTGATAGGCTAGAGGTACTCCTAGTTGACTTGGCAAGTTGAGCAATTGGATTGGTTTCGCCGCCCCCATTAGGCTAGACAAAACTTGACTATCTAGGATGTTTCGAGGTGTTCCAGAACAACAGCTGTTCCTCAGGAAATCAAGTTTGTTAACAACCGTCTAGATGTTCCAGAACAACAGCTGTTGTCTCGCAAGAAGAACATGAAGAGTCAGTTGTTCTAGATTGAGAGATGGGTAGGAACACGTGAATAGAGATGAAAATGGAGCGGATATGGATAAAGGTTAGTGGTGCCATGTTAGTTTTAATACTGTATTATTTTAGCGGAAACGGAATGAATATAAAACTCAGAAAATAAATGAAAAAACAAATACTCCCTACGTTTCTGAATATAGGGTGTATAAATTTTCTGCACGAATATTAACACAAACTATTTTGTATATAGTGTACTCATTTTTTTTTGGAAAAAATGGTGAGCGATGAGTTCATAATTGGTATAAAATGAATACAATCCGTTAAGTCGCTATTTGGAGACTAGGTTTCATTTTTTGATGGGTCAAATTGTTCTTAAATAGCAAATACATATTATATTTTAGATTTTTCTTCAAAAAACTATACACCTTACATCAAGGAACAAAAGAGTACTATTTAAAACAAATATAGATCGAATATGGTGTAGACATGAGACAAAAATCAGATGATTACCGGAATTAGGGATGAAAACAGAGCGGATACCATGTTGCCACATTTGTTTTTATATTCTTTTACGGAAGAGGAAGAGAAACGAGTAAAAAAATCCAAAAAATGAAAAAAATATAAAAAACAAATATAGATCAAATACGACGCGGACAAGAAACAAGAAGTAGATGTTTACCGGAACCAAGAGACCTTTCGAACAATGATGAAGGAAGATTCAACCAAAGCAACAAATTTTTCAAAATTCTGAGATAGAATAAAATATAAAGAGATATCGTGATTACATAATATAGTATATATAGGTTATCGACTATAATTTTTATACTTGCCGGATTAATAAATCTCCGCGTAGGAAAAAAAGTGAAAGTTGTTTGAAATGGAATTTCCTTTTCCGTGGTTGTTCCGTCAAAATATGTTGTTTTGCTTTCGTCTTCCGCAAAAAAAATTCCGTTTCATTCTACAATTTTTTTGTTTATTCCGTTTCTGTTTTTCAGATAAAAAGTGGAAAAGTTTCCGTTCTACACATAAAAATGTTTTTTATGAAACTTTTTGTGCACACATAAAAGTTTTTTCGTAAACCCAAACTTGTCGATTCAATTTTTTTGAAAATTTAAAATACGAGTTTGAAATATTGGATGCATCTTCACCTACGAGTCACACCCGACAGATTGGTTGTAAAGCTGGAAGTTGGAACACGTGAGAACAGCGAGAAGGTTTCCCCTTGAAAACCGAGTCTTTCCCGGAGAGATCGTGGGAAGTTTACAATGTCAAAACTGAAGGATCTGCAAGACGCGTCAGGGACAGGGCAGCCGAGACGTGGTACACAGCCACGACGTGTAACGTGTTCGTTAGTACGACGACGACGACTGTCTGTCTGTCAAGATGATCCTACAGCACCACGTTCACGTTCCTTGCTTTCGTCCGATCCTCAGGCTCAGCGCATTAATCAATTGGATTAGCGTCCGTTAATTGAGTACTACTCGTATTACAGAAGGCAGTTAGCAACCAACTACCAGTCTTAGCCGGTGGGAGTAGGACAAGGAGTACTTAGCCGTATCGTCTTCCTCGCGCCGAGATCGGTCGATATAGATAGCCAGATAGGAGCTCCTGCACACCCGCCGTCTTTGGGTTCGTTCTTGGAAGCTGCCACCGCCACGACGAGCCACGCCATGGCCGCCGGCCTCCGCCTGCCCGCCTTCGCCCTGCTCCTCCTCGTCCTCCTCTGCGTCGCCACGGGCGCCGCGGCCGCGGGGCGGGAGGGCGACGAGTGCTCCGCCACCGACGCCTGCGGCTCGGGGCTGCACTGCGCCGCCTGCGGCGACGGCGGGGCCAGCATCTGCGCGCGCGCCGCCCCCGTCAACCCCCTCACGCACGTACGTAATGGCCGGCGGCTTGGTTCTTGGTTGGTTCAGACTTCAGAGCGGTGGTTTCCCCTGCAGCTCTGCTCTGATTAGGTTGCTACGACGACTGACATGACACCTCCTCCGTCTCGCTCGCAGGGCACCGGCCTCCCGTTCAACAACTACTCCTGGCTCACCACGCACAACTCCTTCGCCATCACCGGCGCCGTCTCCCCCACCGGCGCCAACATCATCTCACCCGCCAACCAGGAGGACACCGTCACCGCGCAGCTCAAGGTTTGTTTGTTATTACACCACCAACTCGCTGGCCGGCGCCGCCCTACCTACTATAGTACTGTGCTACCTTGTTACCTGCGCTTTTAGTTTCTCCGTCCGCCTGAAGACCACGGCGCCGGCGAGGCAAACCCCCGCCGATGCCATGTCAGCCGGTGTACGTCTGTGGAATTTCCATGTGCTCGTGCCTCGTGTCGTGCCTGCCACCACACCTACCTACAGCCTTTCCTGTCTCATCTTTTTATAATTTGCTCGGTTGATGCCTACTCCTACTAAAATCAAAATCAATTACTGCCACATTACAAGTTGCTATCTGCCTATATCTCTGGAATTCCCATACCTATGCCGAAATGCACCACCGAATACCAATGGTGATAAAAAAAAACTAAAATCGCTAACTAATACTGTCATACTGAAGTGAAGCTTGCAGTTTTTTAGGCAGAATTTAATTATGAATCCTGGCAAGCTTACTGAACCATTTCTATAATTGTGATGGGAATTGTGCCTTCCTAGTTAAGCTTCCACCTGCCCCTTTGATCAGACAAAGTAGGGTCTCTTTAATCCAAAAGTCAGAGCTCGCACAAGGTTTCACTGCCCTACCTGCCCGCTGCCCTACCTTTTTCTTATTTTGAGAGGAATATAGCAGCGAAAATCCACAAAAGCTGGATGCCCAATACACAAAGAAATGTTTTTTTATACTTACACATGCTCTACCACTCCACTATTTCCTGTCCATGCTTTTGTTTTCATAAAGGGTCTTGACCCTTTGCCCAAAGGATTCTAACATAGTAGAGGATGGATGTCCAAGACAAATACACGTTAACAATTTCAAGTATACATGGCATAAGTTTAAAAAAAAATTACAGTAACTTTCTCTAAAAGAGAGGATGGAATCATGGAAAGAAGGCATGCGGATACTGAGTATAAGCACTCAAGTATACATGGCATAAGTTTATTTGTCTTTGTGTATCATCATATTTAGCGCCGCTCCATCACACTATGTATTATGGTATTATGAAACTATGAATACTTACCCATGTTTTCTTAAATACATAAGCACAAATGACAACTACCCTAGTATTTCGGTACAGCTAATGACACCATCTGAAAAATCTGAAGATGGGCCATACTTGCTTTTGGTTGGTCTACTTTTCAGCTCACATAGATTCTTGTAAGTATGGGCACTGTCCTTGGTACTAAAAAAAAGTAAATTCATGGTGGCTGGCTAGGCTTATTGAGGTAACAAAGATGCTCAAAACAATCTTCAGAACTACCTTCCCTGCAATTTCCGCTCTGAAAAAAGTGCTTTTCATAAAGCACGATATCTTCAGAGAAAAAGATAATTTCAAAATGGCGTAGTAACTATCTTCTGTTTTACCAGGTAGAATAAGATTCCAAAAAAACAATGACACATGTTGCATTCATTGATTGTGTTTTTCCTATTGAGCCGGCTCATGAAGCAAGATGGTGTTCATTGATTCTCAGAATTGATGATTGCCAAACAGAACTTGTTGTAATCATGCCTAGTTCAGGTATTATGCCGTTAAGGTGTTGATTGCTTTGGTCTTAAGGAAAGGAACGGACCACATTCACTTAGTTTATCTTGCCATCATACCAATTCTTTTTTCTTTCAAAACAGCCTTCTGAAAGTAGAAATTTCATATAAGAAAGTACAGTGTTGGTGTTTGGAACTTTGTAGTAGGCCTTGTTTTCAGTAGTTATTTATAGCCATGCATCACAAGTAGGGTAACATTATGTTGAAGAAATGAAATAATCCAATGTTCCTTGCAGTATTCTGCTTGCACTATATCTAGAAGAAACTTCCTGACTGTATTTTGTAACTGAAAATAATAAAGCTAAAGAAGCAAAAGAAGAAACCAACCCAACGCAATTTACTAGTGTCACTATTTTTCCTATTGTTATGTGGACAATTTTTAATTGCCTACTGCAAAATGTCAGTTGTCTTAAACTAGATTCTAGTGGGGTAGTTCTGGATTAAACAAATACACTGTCTATTTTTCAACTGCCAGTTTTTTTCTGTACTCCAGCAAGCTGTATCTTGTGTGGTTCATTCGTAGTCTAAATTGTGGAATGTCAGTTTACATTTGAAAATATTGACCATGGGAATCTCTACCTGATTATGCGCAGAATGGTATCAGGGGCCTGATGCTTGACACTTACGATTTCAACAATGATGTCTGGTTATGCCACTCCTTTGGTGGGAAATGCTACAATTTTACGGCATTTGTAAGATTACCTCATTGTCAGTTACTGTTGTAAGGAGTATCTTGTTACTGTATATCTAATCTTGAGTTGGTTCTGTTCAGCAACCTGCCATCAATGTCTTCAAAGAAATCCAGACATTCCTTGAAGCGAACCCTTCAGAAGTAATTACAGTTTTTCTGGAAGATTACACTGTTGCAGGTTCCCTGCCAAAGGTATTCAATGCTTCCGGCCTCATGAAGTATTGGTTCCCGGTGGCAAAGATGCCAAAGAGTGGTGGTAACTGGCCTTTGCTCAAGGACATGATCAGCCAGAATGAGCGACTGATAGTCTTCACTTCAAAGAAAGCAAAGGAAGCAAGCGAGGGGATTCCATTTGAGTGGAACTATGTTGTAGAAAGTCAATGTAAGATTCACACACACAGAAGAAACATGTGAAGTTTTTATTTACTATTTGTGACTTTCTTTATTGATATAGTTTTGTTTTATCTGTGTAGATGGAAATGAGGGCATGGTAGAGGGTACATGCCCAAACCGTGCGGAGTCCCCTGCCATGGATTCCAAGAGCCAGTCGCTTGTTCTGATGAACTTCTTCACGACAGACCCGAGCCAGACTGGTGTTTGCGGGAACAATTCAGCACCGCTTGTTAGCATGCTAAAAACCTGCCACGATCTCTCAGGCAATCGGTGGCCCAACTACATCGCTGTTGATTTCTACATGGTAAGCCAACATGCGAACTGTTCCACTGGTTCATTCGGATGAAGTTTATTTAGTCAATCAGGTCAGATCCTTAATATTTGAATCGTGCAGAGGAGTGACGGTGGGGGAGCTCCGCTAGCTACTGATGTGGCTAATGGTCATATGGTATGTGGCTGTGACAACATTGCTTATTGCAAGGTAAGGAACACATTTGTGTTTTTATTTCCGTAGGGTACTGCATTGGTCAGAAAAGAGTAATGGTAATACAGAAGACACGAAGAACAAAAAAATCAGTGGTGTAGATTACTGTAGCCTATACCACATTTCATGCTGTATCCAAGACAGTTAAGATAATGTCTTTTTTTTGCAACTGAATGCTGATGCGACCTCTGATTTGCAGGCAAATTCAACATTTGGAACCTGTGTGATACCTCCACCCCCACCGCCGTCCCCACCTAGGGCGCGAGCCAAGGGTGGAAGCTCGAGTGGTGATTCCAGTGCGGCGATGGCCCGGTTTCCGCACCTCCAGTGGAGCTGCCTCTTCGGACTGGCATCCCTGGCTCTACTCTTTCTCTCTTAAGGGCGATCCGCTTCAGTTAGTAGTGCGTGCCCTGCTGCTGCTTCGGCCACTCCGAGCACAAATTTTCACTTATGTTCGTGCGCCAGTTCCATTAGTTGGTACCTTCCATCATGAGATTCCCTGCGCTGTAAATCATCCCTTAGCTTACTGATGTACGGAGTTGGACGGGTGAAATTGTCTGGGCCGATGGACAGATGAGTTGTAAATCAAATATTCCATTTTTGTTAACAGGGGCAGATTTTGCCTTGAGTTTTGATCTCTTTCCATATGCCCAGTTCTTCCATGTTTTTTCCGTAGAAACTATAAATTGCATCCAGGTCGCGGTTGACATGCCATGCCGCCTAATCAGCCTAGCTAGGGCCTGCAATTGAAAAAAAACTGGCAAGGAGAATTATACTAAGTCCATCGAGCTGCTGCTACTCTAATAAAAACATCTCCACTGTAGTGCCGCGGGCTATTGGAGGCGTCGCTCCCTACTCATGGCGTCAACAAATTAGGATTCATTTAGCAACCAATTTATCTTCCATTTGAACTCATTTCCATAATTTTTCTAGTTTCTTTAATAAGGTGCAATTACTATTGCTCGGCAATAAGAAAACTTAAAAAGAGTAGAAATTATAAGAATTGCAAATCTAAAATAAATAACTAAAGAACGCCATGTCAACAGATTTTTGTCTTCCTTCTTATCCCGATTCAAATATTTTACCACATACAAATCAAATTATTCGAATGATACAAAGATTTTTAAGATATAAAATAAAATTTCACAATAATTAAGAATACATAAAATTGTTTCGTTCATATAATTCAATTTTGTTGCCCAGTCGCGGCTGCCGCTGGCATTTCCCGACATGCCCATGGATGAATACGATTCATCCCTGGTCCTCATATGCATGGTGAGGAAATAAGCAAAATCTGCCAGCAGCAGGTGATCAACATAGGGCAGCAGATAAACAACATCGGCTAGAAGATCCTGAAAGTCGAACGAAACATGATCATTGATGGGTGCGTTCCTCATGTTGCACATGATCACACATGTTCATGAACCTTCCACATTTGTTCGTTCGACTATGTCAGAGCAAAGTATCTTACAATAGCAAACTGAGATTGGAGCACTCCAAATGCCCGCTTGACATACTTCCTCACACTCTCTTATTCAGATGCAAACCAACAAGCTTTCTTGCCCGTCGGTTTGGAAATTGTTTCGACAGTAGCCCACCTTACATAGATGTCACCGACTAGGTAGTACCCTTTGTCGTATAGGTGGTCATTGATCTCATAGTTGACTGTAGGAGAATGGCCTTCAACAAGCTTTGCAAACACCAGAGAGCGTTGCGATGCTGTCATTATGGGATCCTGTCATATCAAATAAAGCATGTCGAATTCATAGTCCATTATCGACCACAACTTCAAGTACCACACTATAATATCCTTTATGACCCTCTTCGTATAATCTTTATCAACCAAATGGACGGTTCTTCAAGCTTCAGTGCATGCAGTCCATGTTTTCAAGCATCCTAGAAAATCCCCTCGTTGTGTTTTGTTCCATGATCTGAGTTGTTTCTTCTTCATTTGGTCCTCTCAAATTGTATGGGCCAAACACATCAACCACCATCCTGAATTTGAACACTGATTTGATAGTTGTAAACTCCGACATGCGTAGATAGTCATGTGACCATCAACATGCGCTCCATATGCAAATGCAAGCATCTTCATACTAGCGGTACACTTCTAGACTAATGAGAAACCACCTTCCCATATACTATCTTTCTTCCACTTGCCCATTGATCTTACTCCCTCACAGCATGCGATGATCTTTGTGAATAAGTTACAAATCATCCGAAACCGCTGACGAAAATCGTTTGGAGAGAATGTAGGGACTTCGGTAAAATAATCGAAGATCAACATGCAATAGACCTCCATCTTCTGTCTCGGCTTGGTCTTGATCCACCTAGACACCGAGCCTCCTCGTTTGGATGCAACATTGGCAGTGTAGAAGACAAGCAAGAACTTCCAAATTATCATCTTGCTCGATGTCGATGGTGGCTTCCTCTTCCATCAACAAGTGAGCAATCATCTCATCGTCGCTATCCATTTGTTAATGTCAAACATAAATGGATCAATCACCCGCTCGGCGGAAACCAGTGACAATTCTGAAAATGACCAGCCTACCAGGCGATCGGCCGAACATCTTGCGTGCAAGGTGGGCACGCGAGATAGCCATAGCTCTGTGTCCGATGAGAGTCAGCGTAGGAACCCTAGGGGAGATGGGGGATGGTGGCGCGAGATTTATGTCCCAGAGAGCTAGCGCCATGACCGACGCAAAGGTGTGGGGGCGACGAGGACGAGGAGGAAGGCGCTACCGGTGGAAATAAAGTGGGAGAAGTAAACGAGGCGGGAAGGTGTGGATTGAGCGCGTCAGATGAGATATTGGGTTGCGTGGGACATAGCTTCACCATTCTTGTCACGAGTAGGCATGATTTTACGTCCAACATTCTCAATATATATTGGCGCCCTGAGTGGAGATGATATAAATCTACAAATGGTGTATTCTCTCCGTCTTTAAAAATTTGTCACAAGTTTATCCAAACTTATATGTACCTACACACTTAAAACATGTCTATATACATATAAGTTTAGACAAACTTGAGACATATATGAACGGAGGGAGTACGTCCTTGACGAGGATGAGTGGAGATGCTCGTATACAAATGATGGACAACCAGAAATATAAGGATCTGAGTGATCGTTGGAGAGAAGGACGGCCCCCTGATCTGACTGACTGATAGGTGAATTTGCTGGTCCAAATCCAGAGCAGCATTCAATCAAGCAGACAGCATCATGCAATCAGCAGTGCCAACTATTTATTCGCGTCACATGGAATTCATTTCGCTTCTGCCAAAGGTTATTGTGAGGAACTCATCTCCACTTTTATCTTCCAGTAAATCCCAGGTTTCTATGAACTTCACATCACATGCCACTATGCCAGCTCATCCTCAATTAAGTAGGCAGGAGGAGAACAGCATAAAATGAAAGCATATATTCCCTCCCAGGTAGTAAGAATAACTTTATTGAAGATTGAACGTGTAGTTGAAGTTTTGATTTTAAAACTTACTTTCGCTAATATTCTTTCAAGTGGCAAATAGAAATTTGTCTAAAGGCAAGGGAACTATTTAGGAGAATAAGCACTTTACCAGTTGGACCAAAATTTCCAGCCAACTGACACTCCCTAATAAATTTATAGTTTTCATAATATAAAAATCTCAACCTTATAGAAAATTCATGCATCTTCATGATGTGAGCCAGGATCAGCTGAGACATGGATCTAAACAAATAGTAGACACATTAATGCCGTGTTTTTGCTATGTTGGGTTCCATTGCAATAGTACATCAGGGTGTCCATGTCTACAATTGGCTACTACAATCAATCAGAGAAATTGCCATTTTATGGGGGAGCCTGAGAAAACTCCGAAATTCAGGCATTAATAATGTCATTCATATATTGTGAACAGAAAGAAAATAGTATACTACTCCGGAGTATTTATTATTAAACTGAAAAATAAAGAGAGAATGAGAACTTTTCTAGGGAGAAAGTGTCCCAAAGGAACAAAAGAACAGATGCTTGCCTACTCCGGCGTAACAAGGTTACCCTCCTGTATGTAGCCATCAAAATCAAATCTTTGAGGCTGCCAGCCAGATAGATATATCTCTGTCACACCGTGGAGCAAGACCCAGCGGCGATTCATCGCATCTCGCTTCCGTCCTCCCCTGGCCGTGTCGCCCCTCTGGAGGAAATCAACCAGAGAGGGAGAGGAGGTGGAGAGAGAACAAGAGTTCTTCCCAGTGGATAGCACGCAGGAGTACAAGGGCAGGCTGCGACGACTGGTGGATTTTCTTCCCTTCTTGCTTCGGCGCGGCGGGCGGCGGCGCGGCCATGGCCAAGCCGCTGAAAGTCTACCAAGTCTGGAGAGGCAACAACGTACGTGAGATTAGATTACTCCATCGCCGTCTCCCTCACTCTCCCCCTATTCTTTGTTGGATTCAGAGAATTTCCGTGCTTGTCTTGGTTCTGGATCGATTTGATGGTAGCCCCTGCCACAGACTCTGTCTGCTGCTACTCTTCTTGATTTCTTGGCTTAACATCTTGTGGAGACGTGTTGTTTCTAACCTGGTAAGGAAAAAGAGGGCACAGTGGGAATGGGATAAGGCCGTATCTTTACCCGGTTAGCTGGTTAGTTGATTGATTTGCCTATGATTTGTATGTTAAACTGCACTGCTGACGAGACAGATGATTAAACTATTCTGGATCGATTTGGAGCTTGGTTGCCTCTCCCCAATAAGATAATCCAACTGGGAGGTCCAAGTCCCTATCTTTGTGCAGGCCCTGTTAGTGCTAATCCAACCAAGGTTCAGGTTGCCTAGAGAATTATGCTCTAGGCTTGCAAACGCTGCATTGCAACTACTTGTCTACTTACTACTCCATTACTTTCTTGTGAAGGCGTGTTTTTAGCTTTTTTTAATTAAGACGGTTCGTCAGTTTCATCAGCCTATTCGTTCATGCTACTGTTATAGTGTCATGGTATTTTCTGGCCATCAGGGTGATGCGAACTGTAAGTTCAAGGGTTTAAAGAAAGGGAAATCTTATTGATGAGTTGGGGAGGGGTTGGATGAAGGAAACTACATTGACATTTTCACTTTGCTTCAGTCTTGTTTTCCGGGGGTTCACTCTGTTCATTCTGTGGTATTTTGTATCAGCAGCTGTCAAATGTTTCAATCGTTTTCTCATTTTCTTCAGATAATCTGGTGTGGTGGAAGGTTGATCTTTGGACCAGATGCCAAGGCCACTCTACTATCTTTCTCGCTGATCGCGATCCCTGTTGTTGTCTTTTGCGTCTTTGTGGCCAAACATCTCATACACATATTTCCTGCATATAATGCAGGGTATGCAATTCTAGTTGTTACTGTAGTCTTAACAGTTCATGTGAGTAAGCATTCTTTGCCTATCTACTAAGAATTGTACTAAGGTTCTTGTCTAGGAGGATAGGATTTGTGTTCACCATAGATCGTACGTTTTCTTGTTTTAGCCTGAATGTTGACATAATTTCTGAGAGCTTCAGCATAAAAAAGTTCGAAAGACACATCATAATTGCGTAATTAGTCTGAGTTAATCAGACATACATCTCAATACATTCCACGAGCTGTAGTTTTGGCGAGGTGTGTTAGTAGTTAAGTTTGGCACCATTATGAACATAAACCAATGGTTAACTTCGGTTCATGACTGCATTACAAAAATCTGATGTGAATATTGTTGAGAATATGCTAATAACTTAAGCTTCATTCATCAAGGGAACCTCATATGATACTGTTAGCTTAGTAGAAAGTTGTGTAGACCAGGCTTGGTATAGATGATACATCATTCTAAATTTGATTGTGACTAAATATTACTTGTCAAAACTATAATTTCTCTCACCAGCCAATAAAACTCTTAACTCTACTTGTCAAAACATTGGCTGTTCCTTTGATCGTCCTTTATTATTAATTATCCACATGTTCACTTACACATGTTTCATGCATGGTTTTATATTTATGTCTTAACATGGAAAATATTATTATTTTATGCTACCGTTGTTCCTGAGTTATTTTCTGTTTCAAGGGTTGAAGTTCTTTTGTGAATTTTACTCCATGCTACTTTGTTAACAATCACCAAATCATAGTATGCTCCCTCTCCAAAATCTGATTGTTAGGTACTGTTACTGCTCTTCTTGACCTCATCTCAAGATCCAGGTATTGTACCACGGAATTCACATCCACCTGTGGAGGAGTTTTCTCATGATGCTTCAGCTCCTCATACTCTTCAATTCCCGCGGATAAAAGAGATTATGGTCAATGGTTTTCCTGTGAGAGTAAAATATTGTGAAACTTGCATGTTATACCGGCCTCCTCGCTGCTCCCACTGTTCCAAATGTGATAACTGTGTGGAGCGATTCGATCACCACTGCCCTTGGGTTGGTCAGTGTATTGGACAGGTTTGTTATGCTTATTTATTTGTCCTTAAAAGAATCAAGCTATGAGTTATTTGACCTTTGACAGCTTCACAGCTGCTTCCTACTGAAAGAATATAAGCTTATCTGCATTTATGTTCACTTTTGCAGCGGAATTACCGCTACTTCTTCTGGTTTGTTGCTTCAGCAGCAGTTCTGTGTTTCTATGTGTTTGCAATGTGTGCATTGTACATAAGTCTTCTCATGAATAAGGGCCATTCTTCAGTGGTGGAGGCAATTAAAGCGTCTCCAGCTTCAGTGGCAGTCATGGCATACTGTTTTATTTGTTTCTGGTTCGTTGGTGGTCTCACTGGATTTCACTCGTACCTCATTACAACAAATAAGGTTAGTTCCTGAACCTATGAAGTCAATATTGAGGCATAGCATCTAATACCTTGTGGCCAACAAAACGTAGGTATCTAGACTACCTGGTCTGTATGTTCACCAGTCAGTTATCTACTCACAGAAGGACAAGACATATATACTGCTTGGTGCGGCTAATTTGATAAGCTGTGATCGTAGAAAATATCATTGGATACCATTTTTTATAACAGGGCTTTCTATATGCAATTTTGTATGCTACTTCTTTCTTAAATTTAATTACAACTTTATTTAACTTGATTAAATCTCCACTTCTTTTTCCTCAAGACAACATATGAGAATCTCAAGTACAAGTACAGCAACCAACCCAACGCTTTTGACCTTGGCTGCATGCAAAATTGTTTTGAGGTCCTCTGCACGAAAAGGAAGCCTTCTAGGATCAACCTGAGATCCATTGTTCATGAGGAACATGTGGCATCCCTCCCACGGATCAGCCGTTCCAGCGTACCGGAAGATGAGACACCCCACCGTCCACGAGCCAAAGTGGAAGATGATCTTGAGATGGGCCTCGACATCCTGAAAACCTCACGGCGTCGGTCAGATGAACTAAGTGAGGAAGAGCTGGGAGCTGAAAGCAATGGTGCGAGATATCACACAACTGGGTGCTCACCTGATTCAGACAATGAAATCCCTGTTATCAGAACCATGACTAAGAGCTCCAGTGAATCAAGGGATCTGGACATCTATTCAGCTGGCAATGCTGCCCGCCCCTCATCTCCTGAGCAGAAATAGCACCCAGACAGTTTGTTGGCTGTATAGGAGTGTCGTTGCAATAGAAATTGTTTCCGCAAACGCCAACAATTTGTTCATCGGGTGAGGGCCGTGGATGCTGAAATTTGGATGAATTTGGTATATGGTCTTGGCCGCCTTCTCTTTGTAGGATTTGGGGAAGTGATTGATTGGTCATATGGTGGTTCTTCTGAACATCCCCAATTATGCATTTTATGAAGGTTCAATACTAGGAATTGTTTGTAAGATTTCAGGGAGAGTGTCTGAAGATAGTCTGTACATAATTTGCAGAGCTGTAGACCATTGAACAACTGTTATTGTTTTTCCCTTTCTAAATGCTTCTTCAGGAACAGATAAGCAGTATCGGGTTCCCTAAAGCTATATACAAGCAGTAGCTGCTTTTGTAAACCACATGACTGCTGGACTAGGTGTTTCATAACACAGGGCCAATCTAATGATCTCAGAAAGAACATTTGCTGGGTTAAACATGTATTCCGGCATTTTAATTCCTATGGCTGTTGTCGTAGCTGGATTTTGGATGAATTCACATGTCAATAAATCACGAATTCATCATCTCCATGTCATTGGCCATGAAATAAAAATGCACACATCATTTAAGGATCTCCATATTTTTTCTGTTACAATTTATAAACAAGTTTGGAGGCACGGAAATTGTTACAAAGGCCAGACCTTCAGATTTTGACACAAACAACTAAATTGACAAAAAAAATGCAAAAAGAAATAATGATGCACTTATCACACACACACAAATACACTTTTAAAACTGATCTATTCACAAGCCAGCTTGGTGTCAAAACTGGTCAAACAGATAGCGAATGCCTGGAATGCTGATAGTGGGTACCGGTAGTCCATGGTGAACATGTCCTTCGTAACCTTACCAAACTGCAAAATCACCTTCTCATGGTCGGACGCCGATGATGAGGAACTTGAAGGCTGGTTTTGCTGCTGCTGTGGCGGCTGTGAAGAATCAGAGGACACAGCAGCTGGCTGTGGCGCGGCTGTCAACTGGAAGTTCTTCACAGAGGCCACCGTTACTCGACCTCTGAAGTTGAGGCACCAACACTGCAGCTGCTCGTGCCATCTTGGCACTTTGTTGCAGAGAACTAAAGGTGTCTCCTTAGCCTCACCATCCTCATCTTGCCGCACCACTCCACTTACTTCTGAGAAGCGAGAGCTGCTGAGGTCCGTGATAGAGAACCTGGAGGAGGCGTTTGTGCTGCGAAAAGACTCCTCAAATGGACCAGGGAGAAGCTGCTTGGGTTGGCCAGGCACCACACCTTCCGGTTCCAGTGCAGATGCTGGGATGGAATGCATCGTGCACTGCATACGCCTCGGGCCCCTTGTGCCAAGCACATTTAACTCATAGTTCACCTGGGCAACTGGGTAGCTTCCAGTGGGTACTTTTGGTGAAACCCTCCTAGAAGAGATGCGACGGCTGGCACGCTGGCATGAGGCAAGGCTCCCAGCATTGTATGGCGGCTGAGTGTCGTAAACAATGAATTTTGTGCCAAGAAAATTTGACCTGTTGGTACGCAATGTCAGATCCAAATGCGCCTACCTATGTAAACTTCATATCAAAATATTTAGATAGTAGAATACAAGAATAATATGACCAAAGGTACTTCACCTCATTTTTCCTACATAGCCGTTACTTGATCGCGAGATATTTTTAGAGTCTACAGAAATTACATATTCGGTATATGTTGTTCGTCGATTCCTCTTAGCTGCTAGCAGGAACTTTCCGTTCTCACTAAGCACAGCTACATGATACAAATCACATAATTAGCACATCACACAGCAGCAATGCTTACTAGGAAGTTACTAAACCAACAGTAAACGTATCCAAATTATACCCAGGAATTGTTCAGTTACTGAGGATATGCTTACCAGGGCTAAGACACAAGTACAGATGATAGGTTAATGTTGATTTGTCCCTTTTTATAAAGCACTGGATTAATCCATCACGAGGTCCTGGCTGTAGAGAAAAAAACAATGTCAGATAGGTGCAAAGCTTTTCTAAGTAGACATATCTAAACGCAGACGCCATTTTTTAATTGCCTAGAAGAAGAAAATTGATACAGAGTACTTCTTAAACATAAGAACTGCTACTGTGTTGATTTCTTAGGATTTGGGCGACAATCATTTCTCAGTTCCAAATTTTGAGGCCCTAACATGAAAACAGAATGCACATCAGGAAAATTAAACTCAGTTGGACCTTTACCTGTTTAAGAGACACTGGAAAAGTGAGTTTCCCGCAGAACTCTGGGCTCTGCACTATATCTTGACAGATCTCTCTCCATGACCTGCAGACAGCCGCACAAGCTACAACATCTTTGCGGGACGGCCAAGTGCTCTCGCCTTCCTCCAGTCTTTTCATTACATCACGGAGTAATTCAGGAGGAAGACCAACCCAGCCGTTTTGATCAACTATCGCAGGTCCGTTGTGCAGCTCCGTCAGAGAACTAACAGACTTCCCTCTGTGATGGCCGGAAAGACCAGGGAGACCGGAAATTCTAACCTCAAAACCTCGCCTCGACAAGCTTCCGAAGCTCTCTCTAACATCACGGACTATGCTGCGGAAGGACATATCTTCCAACAACTGCGCGACAACAAGAACTTCACCAATTTCCTAGTGATCGGGATCTTCGGAATGAGCTTTCCAGCACTGCATATACACAAGATAGAAACATGAGTAACTGCTAATCTGTTGCAAAAAGAGACCCTGTTCTCTGATTGTTTCCCCCCTTTGATTTACAAATCCAAAGATCGGCACACAAGCACCGTGAGAAGGGAGAAATAAAAGATTACTTAAGTAGAGTAACGGAGACTATGAAACAGTCAGTACCACAGAAAAAAGAATAGCTAAGTACAGTAGCCACCAAATAGGAAGATTAGCGTGTAGCTTAAACTAAGCATACACCAACGCAAGCAAGTACCGTACAAGCGTAATCCCGACGAACCAAACCATGTGAGAGTGAGTCAATACCATTCTGGAGAATACCATTCCCGTTTTGAATAGTCTCGTGTCAGTGGGGTACCGGTTCTAGTCTCGCACTGAATACACGATAGATGATGGCAAATTGGCAACACAGACAGCCAACTCTCTGATGGCGACTTTGGAGCGGAAAAAGAGGCTCTCTGACGGCGAAAGGATGACGCAAGACGCCGTTTTACCTAAAAACCTAATCATGTCATGCGCCAGGGCACCAAAATTTTGACCCACTGTTTATGGGAGGATCAAAGTTTTGACCTTTTCCATCCCTCCTTTATGACTTTATGAGATGCGGTGTACTGCGTATCTGGTAGCTATCTACTGTGGGCAGGTACAAGATGTACAGGAACTTTGGAGAAATTCCACTTTCAAGTTGTGAAATGGGAAGGGCAGAAGTGAGTTTACTGTTTTATATTTTCTCTACGCGAAAACAAACACAGAACGGGGATATATGCCTGGTTTGTATAAAGTTTGCTGCAAAAACGTGGAGGAATCGGATGCAAAAAATGGAAGCGAGATGTGCTAGGAAGAAGGAGCGGCCATCTTTCTTACCCGCGCCAAATCGAGCTCCTCGAGTTTGACCTGAACTTGAAAGAGTAGAGATCCAAGCTTTGGCGCCCAAGTCGAGCGATATCTCCGGCAAAACCAAAGAAGGACAGATGAGCAAAAGCGCTCAGCTTTCCACAGATGCAGCAGCTCTGAATCTGACCCTGCGACCTTCTGCTCCAAATCTTGTTTTGGAAGGGCGCAAAAGATACGCAGAGAGAAGCTGCAACCGCACAGGAGAAAGCAAGAGGCCGGCCGGCGCCTCGATCGATCTGCACCTGCTGCTGCGTGCAGGAGGACAGCGAGGGGATTTGGAAGGCGTTTGAGAGGAATTTATGGGATTTGAGATGGAGAAATGGGAGTTGGTTTTGGAGGTGGTGAAGGGGGAGAAGACCGCAGACGAAGTGGACGGCAAATTGTTTTTTCTTGGAAGGTTTTGTTTCACATGGACATGCCACTCACCAACCAGAAGCACCTTTGGGCTTTGGACATAGCGTCATAGCATCTCCCTGTTTGTGCACATTTGCTGACCGCTGGTTCACTCAAGGCAAATGGAACTTTACAATAGTACTCAAATTCTGTGGATTTTGCTGCGAAAATATCAATTCAGCTGAGAAGGGCAACTCGGCAGTATTCTCTGCATATTTCCACACTACGTACTAGATGAGCCACGTCTGACTTTCTGGATCGCCATCTGGCGACACTGTCTGTCTTCGTACTTGGCTACTCCATTCAACAATCAATTTTATTTCGGTCGTTGGTTTCTTGCCCTTCAGTTTGACTTTTTGGGGCCGTAACATGCACATCGTTCATATGATTATGTTTTTGCTGAGGCCATGCCATTTTGTCAATGATAATGTTGTTTATTTCTATTCGTAACCACGATGCATGTTGATAGAAGCATGTGGAGCGTGCTAAAAAATTGCGACTTCGGCGGCGTTAGGAAATTGTAATAACATAATCATCGATATTTGTTTTGTCAAAATCATCATTTTTTTATCAAAATCGTCATTGTTTGCTAAAATCAAGGGTATTCACTTCAGACCCAAGAATACCCTTAGTACCGCCATGGACGCTCCCTTCCAATATTATATAGCGTGGTATATTTTTTACAAAATAAGTTTTAAAAAATATCAGATATGGCTAAAAAAATAAAGGATTTGAACAAGAATAAATGATATAGTCCAAAAATGTACCACACATACAAATTGTCTCAAATTATTTAGAAGTCTAATGTGAACATCCCATGGGAAACATCGTAATATAAGCTACAGTACTTGTTTAGAATCATCAACTTTTTTTAATTCAGGAGAGGAAGCCACATATTGCAGGTCATCACCCGAACAAATAGGAAGCAACTTTTTTCTTATTTCTAAGTTGGCAAAGTTGGTCCTTTATCGGTAGGCTGGAAGAAAAAGGTACTGGGCTAGGGCTATGACATTTTAGCTCCATATAGCGTGTTATTTCATAAATAGCACCATAGCAAGTAATAGTGATAAATTTTAGCATGAATTTTTCAGACATGTTATATCGTGCTATTAGCTTCAAAATGGCGCGTTGTTTCTTCCATGCTCATGTCCCACTATATAATGTGTTTTGGCAAGATCAGCTCGTCAAAACATATTATGTTATGGGCTGAAGGAGTGTCGGTTAACATGGTTTTTGTAAATAGATGCTTGTTTACGAGAAAAAAAATCCTATCGCTCATGTGCCGCTCTGAGCGGAACTAGGGCACCCAACCCTAAATTGTCGAGTTCATTGGGTCTTCAACATTTGGGGTTATGTGTGGTCCTCAGTCCCATCGACGTAGCTCATCCACAAGCACCATGGATGTTGGATCGGGCTTGGTAGGTGACGAGGTATCTGAAGCTAGTCAATCTGATGTATATGATGTTCGATGGAGGTATCGTGGGGTAGATCCAAGTGAAAACCTTGTTGTGTCATCTCCTTCCTGAAGGCATCGCCAAGGTGAAGCCCCCACCTTCTTCCGCTAACTCCGAGGTAACCCTGAATTCGTGCAATAGATCATGGTGGTGCTCGTGCATCGTCCCCCTTGGGGCATCATCACTGAAGTTGCACATCGGCCAATGGGACATGTGGATGGCAAGCTGAGGATTTACACAGTGCATGAGGACTTGGATGTTGAAGACCCACCGGACAATCAGACGAGCCCCTCAATGAGGCGAGTGTGCACGACCAAGTCACTGATAATGTCGGAAGAGTGTTCGGCTTAAGCGGCATGTCCCTATCGCATGTTCATCCTTACCAGACCCTGTGATGAGGTTTAAAAGCTTGATATGCCTTCTCGCTTGATTGTGTCCAATGTACTTACTCCCTCAGTCCCAAAATAAGTGTCTCAAGTCTCTCAAAAATGAGATGTATCTAGACATGACCATGTCTAGATACATCTCCTTTTTGAGAGACTTGAGACACTTATTTTGGTCTAGATACATCTCCTTTTTGAGAGACTTGAGACACTTATTTTGGGACGGAGGGAGTATACTTTTATCTTCCATAGAGCTACAAAAACTTAAATCGTTTACTTCAGATCCTCTGTAACACCCCTACCCACCCGAGGGATGACGGTTGTTATCTCTGATAGCTCTCTAAAATCTCTAGACTGGCCCCACATATCAACACTAGTATTTATTGCGTACTTTGTCTTCACTCATGCACACCCAGAAAGGACTTCCTCGTAGGTCACCTGTCCTAAAATTGTTCTAGGCCAAGCACACATAACCTACGAGTTTTGTCGAGATGAGCTTCCAAAAGAGAAGTTGGAACTTGTTGATATGAGTATCTTATCAATCATATTACGCCTTAAACCAGGATCACATTGCTCCGTCCTTAGAAGTCGACGCCCTCGTCGGTTAACCCAGAGTCCAGGAACTTCCCCTCTTGTCACCCGTCTATGCATCCAGTGAGGGCACATGACCCACATGCATGTCCGTGCCCCTGTACCGCACATGCCCGTGTGACCATGAGGGTTGTCTCTGATACCAAATGTAATAACCCTATTACCCACGGCAGCCGTCGAGGTATGCCCTCGGCAATCCTAGGGTCAAGTAACCTAGGTATATTTTGAGGGAGAAGATGTGTGTGCTGGTAGTTCCGGACGGCTGACAAGTAAGGATTTACCCAGCTTCGGCCCCTCATTGTGAGGTAAAGACCTACTCCTGCTTGTCTGATTATGATAATATATGAGATTACATGGTGGCCGAAGGGGCGATATGATGAGAGGCTATCCCTCTATGTTATGTCTAATTGTGTTTATGTTGTGACCTTTGTTCTATGATGTGGCGGTCTCTCTGTTTGTCTACCCTCCATGTCTTTATATATGCAGCGAGGGTCGGTTTACATGAGTCCTATTAGACTACGAAATAAGAGTCTTTGTCTTGTGCTTCAAGTAATTTCCTTAATAGCTTCTTGGTTTTTTTGGGCCACCCAATGGGCCTTCGTCTGGGCTGCACCAGGTATACCAATAGTGGGGTTCCCGGAGGGCATACCCACGTCAGCAACTCTTTAGGATCACTAGAGTGGCCCCATAGACCACCAATGTCAATTGTCCATCATTTTCACTACAATTTAAGGATATTTTCTATCATTAAGACTGAAGTTTATGTGATTTTCCATCTATTTACTAAACATTAAGATATCTATCATTTATTTTTGGGTTATTTATTGAAGGGGTTACGGTGCAGAAAACAATAATTTTCTAGCGTATGAAACCCTAACTTAGCCAGAATCTATCTATCTAGTACATGCGATAACGGTGGCGGAACGGGTTACATTACCTCCATGTAGACCGATAGCAGGGATTACGCTCCCGCACAAGCGTTGACGATGAAGTCGTACGTAGCCGACCTCGAGGTCGCGGAGAACTTGCCGCGATGACGAAGACGATGACGCCGGGGTGTTGACGATGACATGCGTCGACGGGCGTCGGGCGGAAGATGGCGGGGCGCCGGCACCAGGGGGTGCGCCGGCGGCAGAGGGGGGGGGGGGGGGCGGTGCGACGGCTGCAGGGGCGAGACGACGTCGCCCAGGCTCCTCAAAAAGAGTTACCTCCGAGCACTCGCAAACATACGGAGCTTAGCGACAACCCCCGGTCATTCAGATCCAGCTGAAATCGCAGGGGTAGATCTTATCTGGAATCCCGCAGGGCAACGGTGCCCGGCGGTATAGCTTAGGTGGAGAGAGGGGGCAAAACGTGCGGAGAAACAGCTCGGCCGGCCTGCAATACAATTAATTGTATTTTCCAATGAATTAATCCAATTAATATGCCTTGCTATATAAAGGGGAAGGGGGTGTGCAAACTCCCTAGCTCCCCCATGTGGGACTAAAGGAGGAGAGGAGGGGGGGGGGGGGGGGGTTCGGCCGAACCCCCCATGGGCTTGTCCCACTCCTAGTCCAACTCGGACTAGGGGGCCGAAGCCCCCCTTCCTTAGGTGGTGCGGCTCCCCCCCTCTTGGGCCCTCTTAGGGCCCATGTAGGTGGGAGCCCCTTTTTCTCCTTTATTTAATTAATTATTAAATTAATATAAAATATAATTAATTCATAATTAATATATTTAAATACTATTTAATATCCCGTGACTCCGAAACAATTTCGGAACCACCCGAACAACTTTCGGACATCCCTGGAACCATTCCAGACCTTCCCGGAACTCCTTCCGGACCACCGGAACTCTTTCCGGATCATTTCTCTCTCTCCAACAAACGCCTATATTATTCCAAAACTTATCTCCTAGTGTCGGTAAGACCTTAAGTTTGTTACGCTACGGTTCGAGAACACTCCATACATGGTTGAGACACTCCGCTCACCAATGACCGTCAGGGATACCTGGATGTATATGACGGCCCCTGTGCATTCTACGAGTATCGTCGTTGAACTATAAATATGATATTCATTCCCTTTGTTTCTGCGATACTACCCTGTCCGAGATATGATCGTAGACATACCGATGTCTTTGTTGTATCTCGTTACCGACGAAGGTTATTAACTCGTCTGTGATATTACATCTCCATGACCTAGTCATAAGCTGCGCAACTATATAGATGTAATCTCACTGAGTGGGCCCAGAGTATCTTTCCATTACAAGAATGAACAAATCCCTCTCTTGATCCTTACGTCTCGATGCTCTTTCGGAATACCCAAGATGGACACCGTTATTGTCATGCTATATAAGACACAACGTTTGATGCTCTCAAAGCACCCCTACGAAGCATCAATAAGTACGGTCTCACGGTCTAAGGAATAAGCTACCATATTATTATCTATTGCAAATGACAAACATCGTAATACGATCTTATTGCAATACTTTGCGTATGTCAATCATCTTATTCAACTAACAAGATGACCCCACTGTCAACCGACGTCATTGTCCTTGATCGGGAATCTCGATCAACTGTTGCCCAATGGACTAGCTCATATAGAGGCTTGCTAGGGACCTGGTTGTCTATGTATCACACGTGTATCAATAATTCTGATTAATACAGTTATAGCATAATACACAAACCTATTATAAACTTATGAGATAACGCAATAAATACTACTTATTTATTTGCCTCTAGGGCATATCTCCTTCAGTCTCCCACTTGCACTAGAGTACAAATAAACTAGCTGCATTCTACTTTATCAAAATCCCTTATCAAATAAGAATCATTTGATAATGCTTGCTAGTGGAAGAGTGTTACTCTGACAATCCGCACAATCCATGATTGTACATACTTTTGCGATTCATTGATATCATCTTGCTTGATATCACCATGTTATTCTAATAACATATATGCAAATACCGTAACTAAGTGAGACTTCTGTTTCCCAGCGCTTACTCTGATTATACCAACCAGATAACTGCCCTGAAAAAAACACTCAATCATAGAGAGCCCCTTGTAACAATTACAAACTCGCGATATCTACATACTCTCACACCAATGTAGAAAACTCGACATTTCAATGTCAATCCATTAACTAATGCACTTCTACTTCCAGTAAATTCCAAATTTACTTTTACAACTGTTTTTTTCTTAAGAACATCGGTTATATTTTATCGAGCAGATAATATGGTTTCTGTATGATGTCTAATATTACATAATAGACCAACACGTCATACAACCGTTACTACCTTGTATCATTACTCTTAATGATCAATTGGATTTCAGAGGACCATCCTTTTGACTCTATTCTGACTCCTCAGATATAATCCAAAGCAACTCGACTAACTATTTAAAATTCCCGTTCTATTCCAAATAGACACTAACTTTCAAATAGTTTCACAACTTCAGCCTTCTCATCTATTCTACTGGTACAATTTCACAATGTGTCATTTACACAAGATGAATTCGACTCCCACTCAAAACATGTTTCCACATATTTGAGAACACGAGCTCCCACTCAAAAATATGTTATCCACATATTTGAGTTCCTAAGCTCCCACTCAAAAATATGTTCTTCACATATTTCACCTGAGTGAACTAACTATGACTCCCACTTAAATCGACATTTTGGTCAAACCAAAATCATTGATCTACTATCAATTCGAATTTAATACAAACTATAGTATTACATTAATACAAATCCTTCAGACTTCAAGCATGTCTACATAAATGTAGTCAACAAATTTGATCTTGTCCAAGACACATTTCTTGACAAGACATGCCTCCACGTCTTTCTTGTAGTCACATTTCTCATATAACACTTTATATGATGATTAAACAATTTTATTCCTCTAATAAGAATTGTAGCAACAATTACTCTTTTAATCCTTCCAAATGTAACTTGGATTTCTAGGCTGAAAAAGCCTTTGTTCATATTTCGATATTTTCTCAACTTTCTTTGTATTCATAAAGTCCACCTTGATCTGTCAACAAGATCTGAAACATTTAATACAGTGCTGTGACCTGACAGCAATATTAAATATAACAGCACTTTATTTAGAAGTTTCTTTCATGAAAATATTATGATCTTTATGAAGAGGATTGCAAGAAGAAAACAATTTTCTAGTCTCCCTCACTCTTAATCACCAAATTTTCATTAGCAGACATATACTCTTTGGAACACCTTCCAACATAGGTCTGACACTTTATTTCAAGCTTCTAATTTCAATCCACAAACCCTAATTCGAAAAATCATATTTTCCTCGGAATTACATAGACAACAAACTAAGTTTTGTTTCTATTTGGTTTTTGGAATACACTCCCATTCAATGCGAGCAATCTACAAAGAACTGTTCATGTATACTCCGAATTATCGTATAATCATATACATGTCGACACTACTGTCGATCCCATGAATTCTTGTTGAGAAAAATATCTATTCTCTAAAGTGGACATCGACTATAATGTTTCGAACATATTAGGAGATTCTAAGACAGATTCTGACAGACCACACTTTGTTTAAAATAGAGCATGATTATAATTCCCACATATCACCATATATGACATTATAATTTTGTGAAACAAATTTCCACAAGTCTTTTTGTGTTGAAACCAAAATTCAAAAATATTGTCCTTTGATCGAATCTTGTGAATATAACATTCACCATTCTTTCCTCTGAAAAACCCCATTTGATCTCTTATCAAATTAATTTCAGACTTATGATTTATCACGCAAATACTCCTATTTACCAGCAATCATAGAAGAATTCGGATCAAGCAATAAACACCATTAATTAATCATTAAAAATGACACTCAATTAATTTCCTCTGGTATTGCAACTTCAATACTTGATTTCAAGCTTAATCAACTCGGCACTCGAAATACTTAAATGGACCAAAAACACCCATTACTTCTTTCATTGCCTTTATGACTAAACTCGACGGTGTTTGTTCTAGTAATAGAACTCTTATTCATAGGACACGCTATTTTATCATTTCTACAATTATGAATACTTGTCATACAATCAATGTAACTGAGATGTGGAACCTTTATTCATAATATAAAACAACTGACTTGTTCCATAACATAAAACAACTGAACTTGTCTTATTACATGAATAACTTTGTCTTGCAACAATCAAGACACACACACTCGCTCACTATTACAAAAGATCTTATAAAAAACTATTAATGATAACTATGATGACTTGAGGACGTGAACACCAAATGACCATCAACTCCTTGATCACCATCTTCAGCGCCAGGTCACATCAAACTGCGCCGCATATATGTGATAATTAGGACCTGTTTCACAAACAGAACAAGTATCAAATACTTCATCATATATCAAGAGGCGAATTCATAATTCTATATATATCAAATATATACCTGTAGCATCGAATATCTCTCCTTCGATGGAATCAACTTTCAGAGATTTGAGTTCAGACACAAACTTGTAGAAGTTCATATCATCGGCCTTCAAAATGTACTTGCGCACATGCTTCTCATAGCTAGGAGGTAGAGATATCAGGACAGTCCGAATGTCACAAGAATCTGCCATCCAGTAATCGAAGACCATCGTCAGCTGGAAGTAGATGTCATACAATCTCTTCAAATGTGTCTTCAGACAGGTATGCTCCTCCATATGAATGGTCTGGAACATTCTAAGCTGCCTGAATTGCTCATGCTTTAATTCATCCCCAAAGTGTGTCTTTATCGCATCAATCATGACGCTTGGCTCCTTGCGTCGAAATAAGTCTTTCAACTCAGGTGCCAGGCATACGGTCATGGTGATCTCCACTTCAATGAATATGTCTCGACGCCTACGGAAATCATCTTCCTCCTCCTCGCTAGCAGAATCTCCTGGTCCTTCTCCTAATGGTTCATCGAGAACATACAAAATGTTGTTGTGTTCGAGGATGTTTCTAAAACCCTTGTACCATCTGATGAAGTTGGACCCGTCGGCTTCTAAGGTAGCATCCGGGCTCTTGAGGAAGTAACCGAAGTATAGTTGTGTAGTCTACAGATGTGATCGCAAAAGAGGTAAGGTAAAGTTTATAATATGTAGGTGAGTTTTAGTTTTATAATCTCATTATCTAAAACACACCACACCAAGATTATTATCCCTAAAAATAATAATGGCGATTACACGACACTCATCCACCACACCACCCCCGATCATCACAGCCGGCAGCATAGCTTCAAAGTGGACATAAAATGTCGATCACAACAGCTCTGTGACTCGTGCTCGATCTTTCGATCTTCCCGTGTTCCGAGGACATATTTCTGGATATGCTAGGCTCGCCAATCAAACCTCGAAGACCCTGCGCGTGCAACATGGCTTACACCCACTATATGTGAACGACGAGATGTGTGACACCCGATCATCACGGCCTGCCTCATAACGTAGAACTTTCTTGGTGGTGCGCAACGAGGGAGAACACAATTTTGGTATTTGTTAGGGATCATCCTATTTATGATGCTACCGTTGTATATCTAGCATATAAGCAATCAATAGGATGCACACACAACAGCACACAATAATGATGCAATGAAGTGCGATGTGACATGGTCGATGCGCCTGGACCTTCATGGTGCCATGTGCCTGGCCCCCTGGCGCCCCGGCATGGCTCCGAGTCTACGGAGCCCTCCATTGCCTCCGACAGTACGAGTAATATCAAAACTTACCGTAACCATGTCACATAAAATAACGCCTCTGCAAAACAAAGTTAGACGCCTCTAGCTTTATTTAGTTTTGCAAGTTTTACGTGGCATATAGGCTTATTCGTAAGAGAATCGCTTCCCTACCTACGAACTTTGTACCACAACGTCGATCGTATAATTGCATGTTTAAGCATCCCTTTCGGGCTCTCCATTGAAAATGCTTTACCGACTAGAGAGAGAGAAACAGACACCCGCCAGCCACAGATACGGTGCAAGCCGTATGTCAGTAGTGGAACCAGTCTCGCGTAAGCGTACGCGTAAAGTCGGTCCGGGCCGCTTCATCAAATCAATACAGAAGGCATCGCAAGTGCACGCTAGAGGGTAGCAAATATAAGAAAGACGCCCTCATTCAACATGAGTTCTAACCGTACCAACAGTACTACGCATAGATCGGCTCTGATACCACTGAAGGGGTTACGGTGCAGAAAACAATAATTTTCTAGCGTATGAAACCCTAACTTAGCCAGGATCTATCTATCTAGTACATGCGATAACGGTGGCGGAACGGGTTACATTACCTCCATGTAGACCGATAGCGGGGATTACGCTCCCGCACAAGCGTTGACGATGAAGTCGTACGTAGCCGACCTCGAGGTCGCGGAGAACTTGCCGCGATGACGAAGATGATGACGCCGGGGTGTCGACGATGACATGCGTCGACGGGCGTCGGGCGGAAGATGGCGGGGCGCCGGCACCAGGGGGGTGCGCCGGCGGCAGAGGGGGGGGGGGGGCGACGGCTGCAGGGGCGAGACGACGTCGCCCAGGCTCCTCAAAAAGAGTTACCTCCGAGCACTCGCAAACATACGGAGCTTAGCGACAACCCCCGGTCATTCAGATCCAGCTGAAATCGCAGGGGTAGATCTTATCTGGAATCCCGCAGGGGAACGGTGCCCGACGGTATAGCTTAGGTGGAGAGAGGGGGCAAAACGGGCGGAGAAACAGCTCGGCCGGCCTGCAATACAATTAATTGTATTTTCCAATGAATTAATCCAATTAATATGCCTTGCTATATAAAGGGGGGAGGGGGTGTGCAAACTCCCTAGCTCCCCCATGTGGGACTAAAGGAGGAGAGGAGGGGGGGGGGGGTTCGGCCGAACCCCCATGGGCTTGTCCCACTCCTAGTCCAACTCGGACTAGGGGGCCCAAGCCCCCCCTTCCTTAGGTGGTGCGGTTCCCCCCCTCTTGGGCCCTCTTAGGGCCCATGTAGGTGGGAGCCCCTTTTTCTCCTTTATTTAATTAATTATTAAATTAATATAAAATATAATTAATTCATAATTAATATATTTAAATACTATTTAATATCTCGTGACTCCGAAACAATTTCGGAACCACCCGAACAACTTTCGGACATCCCTGGAACCATTCCAGACCTTCCCGGAACTCCTTTCGGACCACCGGAACTCTTTCCGGATCATTTCTCTCTCTCCAACAAACGCCTATATTATTCCAGAACTTATCTCCTAGTGCCGGTAAGACCTTAAGTTTGTTATGCTACGGTTCGAGAACACTCCAGACATGGTTGAGACACTCCGCTCACCAATGACCGTCAGGGATACCTGGATGTATATGACGGCCCCTGTGCATTCTACGAATATCGTCGTTGAACCATAAATATGATATTCATTCCCTTTGTTTCTGCGATACTACCCTGTCCGAGATATGATCGTAGACATACCGATGTCTTTGTTGTATCTCATTACCGACGAAGGTTATTAACTCGTCTGTGATATTACATCTCCATGACCTAGTCATAAGCTGCGCAGCTATATAGATTTAATCTCACCGAGTGGGCCCAGAGTATCTTTCCATTACAAGAATGAAAAAATCCCACTCTTGATCCTTACGTCTCGATGCTTTTTCGGAATACCCAAGATGGACACCGTTATTGTCATGCTATATAAGACACAACGTTTGATGCTCTCAAAGCACCCCTACGAAGCATCAATAAGTACGGTCTCACGGTCTAAGGAATAAGCTACCATATTCTTATCTATTGCAAATGACAAACATCGTAATACGATCTTATTGCAATACTTTGCGTATGTCCATCATCTTATTCAACTAACAAGATGACCCCACTGTCAACCAACGTCATTGTCCTTGATCGGGAATCTCGATCAACTGTTGCCCAATGGACTAGCTCATATAGAGGCTTGCTAGGGACCTGGTTGTCTATGTATCACACGTGTATCAATAATTCCGATTAATACAGTTATAGCATAATACACAAACCTATTAGAAACTTATGAGATAACGCAATAAATACTACTTATTTATTTGCCTCTAGGACATATCTCCTTCATTTATCAGGCTGCCTCAGTTGTGGCATAGACCTCTGTTTTGCCCCTAGTCGCAAATCGTGCTCAGTTTTGCCCCTACTCCGTGCACAAGGATTCATTCCGTCACTCCAGCCGTTTCCGTTAGCCTTTCTTACATGTGGGACCCAGAAGACAACCGTTTTTTGACATTCAGAAGACAACCGTTGGTTGTGGGACCCAGAAGAGTACCGTTGGCGCGTCTTGTGGGACCCAGTCGTTGACCGTTCGCTGGCGGCGGCGTGTGCTGTAAAAGCGCCGAGCGCGTCCCCGGAGCTCGCAGCGGTGAGCACGAATCAGCCAGGGGGTTTGGAATTGGAGGCGGGCACGCTCTGAGATTGCCGGCAACTCCTCTTGGTAGTAAGCAGCTGGGTGCGGACAACCGATTGGGCGGTGTCGATGGGGAGCGCCGCCGACGGGAAGATCGACGTGGACGGCGCGACCGTCTGCTACAACTAAAGGAGCCGTGCGCGTAGGATCTGAGATCCCCTACGGCTCCGTCCGGTCGAGAATCGAGGTCGATGTCTACCTATAGCTCTCTCGCGACGTCGCGGATCGATATTCCGGCGTGCATGGAGATGCC
The DNA here is from genome assembly GCA_026929855.1 of Poa annua. Taxonomy (NCBI): domain Eukaryota; kingdom Viridiplantae; phylum Streptophyta; class Magnoliopsida; order Poales; family Poaceae; genus Poa; species Poa annua. The sequence continues at coordinate 82,554,237 of CM049430.1, forward strand.
GATCTTCCTCTGTCCGCGGTGTCAGGCGGACGTTGTTTGGAGGATTTCGCAGACAAGGAAGAACAGTAATCGGCCGTTCTACGTGTGCAAGGCTAATGGGGTAAGAATCGGAGCAATTTCACAAATTTAGTGCATCTAGAATGGGGTGAATCGGATAAATGTTACTAAATTGATCTGTTTGACATTATTGTAGATAACTTGTTTCTTTCTTTGGGTCGATGCTCTGGCCAAGATGCTGACGGATGAACTGCTAGGCGAGCATGAAGAATGGTTGGCCATCATGCCACAGAGGATAGCGGCCGTAGAGCGAGCTCCGGGAGAAGATACGGAGGGTGGAGCACGCATTGACGCTGTTGAGCTTAGGAGGTTGAACCAGAAGATTAAGAAGCTCGAAGAACATACACAGATTCCGCTTTGCAATTATATTTGGGCATTTGTAGGTGTGCTAATCGCACTAGGTGAAATATAAAAAATGGAAATGCATGAATTTGGGGGAAATTTGTAAGTTTGAAATTGTATGAGAAGTTTGAAATTCAAAACATTTATGAATGCAATTTAGCTCTGAAACATACTGATAATCCTTAAAAAACAAAATCGGATTCCGTTAAAAATGTGTGAATGCACTAATGGGCCAACTACACCAATTAGGACCATTCGTAGTGGCCAAATGGGATTCTCTTAAAAAAAAAGGTGAGAAGGGTCCTGAACCACTTGACGACGTTTTTTTGCACTAATTTTTTTTCACGTTCCTGAACCACTTGTGCATGACTTGGTTAAAAAAATATAAACACACATTGCATATATTAGTACGTAGGGACATATATATATACCCACATTACATATGTTAGCACAGAGGGGTATATATACCCACATTACATATATTAAAAAAACAGAGGACCCTAAACCCTAACTGATGGCGCCCCTTCATCGGAGGGCGCCCTTTCGTCTGCCGGACAGCCGCCGGTGGTTGCCTACTCCTTCACTCCGCCGGCCTCCTTGTCGTCCACTCCACCGCCTTGTCCGCCCTCGCGCGTTCGTCAAGGGCCCGGGCATTGGCCTCCCACATCTCGGATTGTTCCCTTTCCCGGGACTTCCTTATGCAGCGCCGCACCCTCTTCTCCTCCATCTTCTCCTTCATCTTCTCCTCCCTCTTCTCCTTCTTCTCCAAGGCGGCGAGGAGGTCCTCGGTCTCCTTGTTGGAGCGCTGGGTGATCCTCGCGACCTCGTCGGGGTCGGGGTTGTGGACAAAGTGGCCCTCGCGACCTCTTCGGAGGGTTGTCGTCCTCGCTCACCGTCTCCTCCGTCGCCTCCCACCACCGGCGAGGGGCTGGGTGGTTGTCCTCGTCGCTGAGGGGCTCGGGGCTCGACGGGAGAAAGTAGGTCGACATGGTGGAGGGAGGATGAGGCAAAGGGGCTGGAGAAGGATGAGGAGAAGGAAAGATGGCTGGGGCACTACTTAAAGACCCGATGAGTGTGAAATAAATGGGGTAGATGAAGAAGGAAGAGGCGCAAATGGTGTGAAAGCGTAAGAGTAGTACGTGCGAGGCAGCCGCAGCGTTGCGGTCAATGCGGTGACTGCAAAAAATAGATGGACTAGGATGCGACGTGACCCTGCATGCGTGTATTAACGCAAGTCCAAAGTCTCACGCTCACGCCTGCGTTAACTACCTGTCCAGCAGAACGGAGACCGACCGATGAAGCAAGAGGCACAATGGACAATAGTCTGCTTCTCGTTGCATTGATTCTACACTAGGGGCATGTAACATGTTAAAATTTCTTCCGTAGCTGCATGGCGAGCACGTATGCATGCAAACTACGGTGGCGACAGCCTGCAGACCCAGTTTAAGCAACACAAGAGCAGTAGACTTGTATAGAGTTTAGTAATAGAGCAGTAGACATGTTAAAATTTCTTACGTAACTGCATGGCGAGCACGTATGCATGCAAACTACGGTGGCGATGGCCTGCAGACTCAGTTTAAGCAACACAAGAGCAGTAGATCGACACTAATAACATCTCTAACGACTGGCGACTAGCTAGCATGTAAGCAAATCCTAGAGAAATTACACAAACTAAAATCCTAAAGCAATGAGAAAAATAATGTCGTCTCAATCTGAACGAAACGATGAACCCTAAATCTCATATCCAAGGAAAAATAATTCATAGCAAAGAGAAAAAGAAATCAGAGCAAAATCATTTCGTCACAATCTGAACGAAAGGATGAACCCTAAATCTCATATCCAAGAAAAATAATTCATAGCAAAGAGAAAAAGAAATTAGAGCAAAATCATTTCGTCACAATCTGAACGAAACGATGAACCCTAAATCTCATATACAAGGAAAAATAATTCAGAGCAAAGAGAAAAAGAAATCAGAGCAAAATCATTTCGTCACAATCTGAAAATATCCAAAAAATATCGCGGCCCGCCTGTTTTCAGCGGCCAATCAGGTGGCCGGAACCAACCTCTCGCGGATCGCTATCGGGAATCCTTCTAGAAGATCATATCTGAGGGCTGTCGTTTGGCAGTAGGGTTTGATCGGACGGTTAGGGTGCGATGGTAGGGTTTGATCAGATGCTGCGCTAGGATTCAAATGAGCATAATTAATTCAAAAAAAATCAAAATGACATGAGACCAGCGCCGGATGTTGTTATATGTGATATAGTTGCTATAAAAAATAATAAACATGATATATGGATAATTGATCGAAAATGCTTTCCACAAAAGAGCTATCTTGTATAGACTTGTTAAGAGTTCAATAATAGAGCGATGGGTTCAAATGAGCATAATTAATTCAAAAAAAATCAAAATGACATGAGACCAGCGCCGAATGTTGTTATATGTGATATAGTTGTTATAAAAAATATTAAACATGATATATGGATAATTGATCAAAAATGTTTTCCACAAAAGAGTTATCTTGTATAGACTTGTTTAGAGTTCAATAATAGAGCGATGGGTTCAAATGAGCATAATTAATTAAAAAAAATCAAAATGACATGAGACCAGCGCAGAATGTTGTTGTTATATGTGATATAGTTGCTATAAAAAAATAATAAAGTTGGTTTATGGATAATTGATCGAAAATGCTTTACACAAAAAAGCTATCTTGTATAGACTTGTTTAGAGTTCAATAATAGAGCGATGGGTTCAAATGAGCATAATTAAATCAAAAAAATCAAAATGACATGAGACCAGCGCCGAATGTTATTATATGTGATATAGTTGCTATAAAAAATAATAAACATGATATATGGATAATTGATCGAAAATGTTTTCCACAAAAGAGCTATCTTGTATAGACTTGTTTAGAGTTCAATAATAGAGCGATGAGTTCAAATGAGCATAATTAATTCAAAAAAAATCAAAATGACATGAGACCAGCGCTGAATGTTGTTCTTTGTGATATAGTTGCTCCTCAAATTTATTTGGATCATTTAGACAAGGTCGATTTTTGTCATGAAATTACAAATGAGAGTGTTTACCCTAGCTTCAGACCTCATTAGAAGCACTTTTCTCATGAGAATAGAGTGATGGTTTCAAATGAGAATAATTAATAAAAAAAATCAAAATGACCTGAAACCAGCTCCTCAAATTTCATGAAAACATAAATCCCACATCATTCAACATAATAGTAAGGGTTGCTTCATAGAAATACAACATGATTCATAATGTTTCATAGAATTTTTGGCACTACTTTCCTCCTTGTGATTCTTGTGTTACTTGCTATCATTTTGCTCTTTGTGCTCCTTGTTATCACTGTGCTCACTGCTTCTTCTCTTCCCCTCTTGTGTGTCTTCTTCGAACAGACCACAAAGCTGAACAAAAAGTGAGCACAAGGTTTACATGAAGTGATATATGTACAATTTTTTTGAAAATACCATATTTTTCAAAGTGAGAAGAAGATTTACGTACCTAGGAGTACTCAGAACCACAGATGGTTGGTCCACATCAGTTGGAGCATCATTTTCAACATCAACATTTGCAGCATCATCAAAATAATTATTTTGAGCATCATCATCAAAATAATTATTATTTGCAGCATGATAATCAAACTCATCATTTGGAGCATCATCATCCGAATCATCATTTGGAGCAACATTTTCATCTTCTGTTGCATCCGGCTGCTGATCATGATTTTCACCAGAACTCTCTCCGAACGCTGGATCTACAACATTATCACAGTACTTACCGAAATGGCCAGACCCACCACACCTTTTGCACTTACGCTGCCTTGCTCCAAGTCCAATTCCTTCGCTGCGATGTCTGTACCGACTCTTCCTCGGTCTACCTGCTGCTCTCTTCAGAACTGGAGCGCAAGGGTCCACTTTGTCCCACTGTTGTTTTCCCTCCAAAGCAGGCAAGGCATGTGCATATGTGGCTCTGAACCTTGCAATAGAGTAGTACTCATGAACATACTGTTGTATGTTCCCTGCTGTACCTGGGGGAGAAGTGATGAAAAACAAAGCATGAATGCATGGCAACCCAGTTATCTGCCATTGCCTACAACTGCAAGTTCTAGCTTCTATATCCACTGGATATCTCCAATTTATCTTCTGTCTATCCATTACTGATACCTCTGCTGTGCTATCTGACAATAGAATTATGCTCATTACCAGGCCTACTGTTTTCTGCTTCAGTTCAGTCATCACCGAAGGGATAATAATGTGGCACATGAATTTAGCCTCAGCTATTCCATCACGAAAATGAAACTTCCGCGCGTATTCTATCCTTATCTTGTCAAGCAAATCCACCAGATAAAGATCTTTAAATTTCCGGATGGCTGCGTTGAAAGACTCTGCACTATTATTGTGCACATAATCAACTTTGCTCAGTTCACTAAATTGGCTTCTGGCCCATAACTTGGTGAAGGGAATATGCCCTAGAGGCACTTAATGAACATAGTTTATTGGCAATATCCCAAATTGTTCGTTATATGTTTTACACCATGCTATAACTGTATTAAGCGAAAACATTAATACAGGTGTGGTAGATAAACAACCAGGTCCCTAGTAGCCTCTACTAAGACTAGTTTCGTTGCGCGATTGATGATCGAGGTTTTCCGATCATAGGGCATGGCGCCGGTCGGCAATGGGAGTCATATCGTTACGTGTAACGATGTGATGGACATACCCAGTATTTATAGGACATAGTCGTTACGCCTTAAGACCGTGAGATCAACTCTTATTGTTATCCCTGGAAGATACTTTGATCGCACCAAACGTCATATCTTATATATTGTGACAATGATAGGTGATACTTTTGGGTATCGGAAAGGGGTAGTTGAGATGAGGGGTCAACAGCGCGATTTGTCAGTCCGCATAGCCGGATAGATACTCTAGGGCCCACTCGGTGAGATTATGTCAAATGAGTTTGCAAACATGTGACTAGGTCACCAGCTGACATAATATCATAGACGAGTAGAAGATAGCGATGTCGGTAACGAGATCATGCTAGGTATGGAGATATCTGAGAATGATGCTCGGACACGCTAAGTATCGCCATGACAAAGGGTTTAAGACTAGACGTCCAGGTTTGATAGATGAAAGTCATTCGTTATATCACAGGGATTAATTCATGGGGTCCAGGCCTACGAGTTAGTCGTTGATCATAGAGGAGTCTTTTTTTTGAAAGGAAAGCGGTGGGGGAAGCCCCCACAGCGAGTTTTTTATTTAAATAATAAGAACCCAAATTCGCCCCCGTGAGGACTTGAACCTGGGTGGCTGGGTTGTACATCTACTCCATTAGCCAAGTGAGCTGGACTCACTTCTTATCATAGAGGAGTCTTTATCGTACCTGTTATTATATCGAACCGCTAGGGTAACACACTTAAGGGGTTTCGACAAGACAACCGGAAAGGAAAGAGATCACCGGGAGCGTCCCGGGAGGGGTCCGATGGAGATCGGGCAGCGCCGAAAGAGTTTTCGGAGCTAGGAAAAATTATATATATTATGTTTTATATTAATTAGTGTAATTAATATGCAAATATGATTTATATATTTATTTTCGAATTTATTTAGGCTGATTTCCCTAAATGGGCCTTCTGGTCGAAAGAAGGCCCAAGAAGGGAAAAAAATCCCTAGGGGAATTCGGTGGGATCCATGGGGCCGACCCAGGTGGGCCAAAAGGGGCCCACCAGGGGGCGGCGCACCATGTGTGGCCGCACCAGGCAATGGGGATAGTCCCACATTGCCTGGCTGGCAAGGTTGGCTCCCCCTGGGAGCCTATATAAGAAGGGGCACCCCTGGCCTTTTAATTCACCAATTAATTCCCAATTTCTCTCTCGATCTCGTGGTTCCCTTGTCGGAGCCGCGCCGAGTAGAGGAGGGGGATCTCTTCCACCATAGCCCGATGCCGCGCTGCTGGTGTTCCGGTCCAAGTCTTTCGCTGCTCGTCCTGGACCGGAGCTTCGGAGGCCGTCGTCTCCACCGTATGTGTGTGACGCCCTGCGAGGTGCTGCGCTAGTGGTACTCGGAGGCCTACTTCCTCCACCCGACCTCGGGGTCATCTTTGTCGTCTTCGTCGCGCCGAGTTCTCCGCGACCTAGAGGTCGGCTACGGCGTCTTCATCGTCAACGCTTGTGCGGGAGCGTAATCCCCGCTATTCGGTCTACGAGGGTATGTATTCCGATCTCCGCCGTACTTCTATATCTGCATAGTGTAGACTAGTTTAAGGATATCGTTGGTAGGAATTTTTTTGTTTTCTGCACACGATCCCCTTCAGTGGTATCAGAGCCGATCTATCGTAGATATAGCTGTACGCTGTTAGAACCCGTGTTCTACACGGGGGCACCGTTCCTGTTATTTGCTACACTCTAACGTGCACTTGTCATTCCAGCGGCATCGAGTTGATGAAGCGGCCCGGACCGACTTTACGCGTACGCTTACGCGAGACTGGTTCCACTACTGACATACGGCTTGTACCGTATCTGTGGCTGGCGGGTGCCTGTTTCTTTCTCTTTAGTTGGCTTTGCATTTTCAATGGAGGGCCCGAAAGGGATGCTTAAACATGCAATTATTGGATCGTTGTTGTGGTCATAAGGTTCGTAGGTATGAAGCGGTTCTATTTACGAAAGCCCCAAGCCACGTAAAATATGCATAAGATAAAGTAGAAGCGTCTAACTTTATTTTGCAGGGGCTATGTGATATGGTCAAGGTAGGTTTATTAAATTGTTTATAAACTGTGGGCGCTAAGAAGACCATGGCGCAATGGACTATATCACATTGCATTACATTTGATGTTTTGTGTGCATCTTATATTGTGTGATTGTATATATAGTATATATTAGTTACACGGGGGTAGCTATATAAGATGATCCCTTCAAAATACCACAAGTGTTCTCCTCCAACGCGCACCACCAAGAAAGTTCTACGTTATGAGGCAGGCCGTGATGATCGGGTGTCAGACATATCGTCGTTCACATACAGTGGGTGTAAGCCATGTTGCACAAGCGTCAGCGTGGAGGTTTTTGGTGGCGAGCCTAGCATATTCAGAAATATGGCCTCGGAACAGGGAGACCGAAAGGTCGAGCACGAGTCACAAAATTGGTGTGACGGACTTTTGTCTACTCTTGAAGTTGTGCCGCCGGCTCTGATGATGAGGGGTGGTGCAATGGATGGGGGTCGTGTAATCGCTTAAACGACCAGGAGGGATGTTCGTTTTGAGTGGGAGTTCGGATAGTTATTTTCTAAAATACTAGAACTCAGAATATAATGAACAGAGTCTGTTTTGCAAACCTTTGTAGATATTAACCATTGTGATAGCATATTAAATTAGGCGCATTCCTGCGATTGAGAAACTTAAAAGGTTGGGTCCAAACTTCATAGTTTTATACTTTAGCTTGAGGATACTCCTTGTTTAAACCGTTAGCTCTTTGTGTTACAATACCCACTAGGAGATAAACCCGGAGATTCCGCTAACAAAAGATAATTTTGATTATCGGATTTTGTGCGGATGATATCATCATAGTCCAGTGTATGCTATGATCTCTGCCATAAAGAACCAACGGTGGGTACGCGTTTTTAGATCGCGAACATATGATATGGTCGCTAAACTCGGGGTACCCCAAACGTTGGGTTGATGAAGTTTATCAGTACGTTGACTGATTGTCTTCTCAACCAAGATGGAAGAGAATACACACATTGAGGGAGCACGTGGCGGTCATACTTAATGACGTATGTTCATACTTGATGAACATTGAGACGCCTCGCTCAGCTCAATCACTGGATGACAGACATCGTTGCCAAGCGCAAATCCTCTGTCATAGACTATGTCATGCAACGGGAATCGTTCACCTTCATGGTTCTTGATTACGGTGGAAGTATCAAGAAAATGAAACAGATCGCCGGAAGTCATCAATGATGATGGTTTATATATGATATACATGTTATGAATGTTTTAGCTAAGCAAGTACTCGCAGTAGTGACTAAGTTTTGAACTAGTCATGTTGTGAAAAACCAGGTTTACTGCTTGAGTAGCTTGAAAGGATGAGGCGACATTGCGTGTTGATAATGACAATCAAGTTGTTATGATGGCCATAGACACTCTCCCTCTAGATCTACCATTTGGGTAAATTCTTTATGATCGCCTGTTAGTATGATCGTTACAAGTGTGTCTCCTCTAAAGAGACACTTTTTCATACATGATAGTGACAAATTGGTGTCCTATATTTATGAAGTAATGATCATATGCCGATTTGAATTTAGATGGTAGAAGCTCCCACATTCATAATATTAATGGCAAAGGATACAAACTTAATAAAGACACCACATATGTGTGGCACTACCGTTTAGTCATGTCAATGTTATATGCATTAGCTCCACACTGGATGGACCTACAAGTCCTAAGATTTGATCTTTTGACACTTGCAAAATAACTGTGACACCGTTTTCGGAAAGCGGGCATATAACTTATTGATAGTCATACATAGAGATGTATGTGGTTCAATGAAGTAATTGACGGGTAGTGGAGACCTTTATTTCGTGAACTTCACTGAACGTTTTGAGTATGGCTTGTTGAGAATCGTGCATTTCGGTGTATGTGAATCAATGAAGTACTTTAACGTATAGTGGAAGTCTTTATTTCATAGACTTCATGAACTTCCGAGTAGATATATGGATATCCACTCCGGGGAATGTTAGTCTGAAATTTTGATTCGATCAAACGAAGTTCAGAATGAAGTAGGAAATAAACTTAACAAGAAAATCAAATTCCCGCGATGCAAATCGAGGAAATAAATATTTGAGTTATAATGTTGGCACATCATTGGAAGACTTGTGAGAAGAGTTCCACAAATTACGTCGCATGTAACACCATAGTGTCATGGTGTGTTAGGACGTCGTAATTGCACCCTATCGGATAGTGTGTGGTAAATAAATCTCTTACAAATTATTGTGATCATTAGAGTCATATGGTAGAAACGGAAACACTCACGTTAGCAAATAGGTAAACCATTTGAATCCATGGAGACAATACCATATGAGTAATGGTGTGGCTTTTAGCCTGGATTTTCGTTTCAGCAATTTAGTGTTTCGATGTGATGAAACCTAAAATGGATTAATCTTTGTAGTATACCCTACCTAAAGAGTTAGTTGGGTACATGTCTCACGACATAGGCAAAATAATTGCCGGGATATACCTTGCGAAAGAAATAGTTTCTTGTCCGAAGGTATAAGTGAGAAAGAAAGTAGAGCAAGACGAAGTTGGAGAACTTCCTCTCCAGACATCAGAGTGGCGCAATCGAAAGTGTTTTCGGTGTCAGGCTCCACATCTTGAAAAGCTGATGATTCAAGATCATGATGTTCTGCGCTCATACTAAGAGCGTAGGCATACGAGGTTGTGTTCCACACTGTGTGTTACGACAATCTTGCTATGAAGGTCATATTAATGGAATATGATAGACCTACGAACTACGAAGAAGAGATGGTGAACCTAAGTCCGAGAAATGGCTGTGAGTCATTTATGATCCGAAATAAAATCCATATACGATTACCAGGTAATGACTTGGGATATCTTCTTGATGGCATCTAGGATGTTGATAGTATATGGAGTTTTATGAGAGAGTAGATATTGAGCAGATTCGATTTGTCGTGAAACAGTTCCGACAGACCACATGAGACTTTGTCTCAAGTGGCAAAGCCTAAATCTATTATGGGTCGTTTAGCAATTACTATAATTTTGAATGAGAAATTGATAGATGGATGAGAAAACATGGTTCTTAATAGTGTAATTAAGAATGGTTTGTAATCCTGAGGATGCTAAACATGTGTGCAAACTTCGGTTGTCCATTCATGGGCAGAAGCAAGCATATCGGAGCTGGAATCTTCACTTTGATAATGTGATCAAAGGATTTTGGAGTTGTCCAAAATAATTGAAGAAACCTACATTTGCAAAGAAGTGAGTGGGAGCAAAGTAGCTTTCCTTGATCTTATATGCGGAAGGCATATTTGAGTGGGAGCTAAGTAGTTTTTCCTTGATCTTATATGCGGAAGGCATATTTGAGTGGGAGCTAGGTGTCATTTGTGATTCTGTATGTAACAACATATTGAATGACACATATCCTCTAGTAGAGTGTAAAGGATTATTTAAGTGATTAAATTTTCTATGAAATGAAGTTAGGAGTATTAGGCATCCGATTTATAATTGTATAGATCGTAAGGGGCTTAATAACATTAAGTCAGAATATTTCCTAAAGTCAAGATTCTGAAGTGTTTCAGGATAGGACAAGCAAAGAAAGAGGTTCTTGCTTGTATGACTAGGTAAAATGTTAAGTTTATCTTGGCATTTTTAGTAATAGCAAATGATGTTCGACATTATCTATGTATCAGACATAGATGCTATCAGACTGAAAGCTCGACTTAGTGTGACCCGAGTTCTTGGTTCAAGAACAGGTTCTAGAGTGATCCTTGTGTGGATCAATGAACAAACGTTAAGTTTATTTTTCAGTGTCTATAAGAACTGAAGATAGGTTTTCTAGTAAAGGGTAAGAGTGGAATGGCAACTTGCCGTAAAGCGGTTACGATGATGCAAGTTATTACACCGACCCATACGACTAGAAATCTCATATAGGAGATGTCCTTTATTTTGAAGATAGACATGGTTAGTTTGCGAAGTCGCATATGAATGCACTGTCGCACAATCTACATAGGTATAGAAATATATCGCGACTTTAGAAGTAGCAAGTGTGATTGGACTGAGCAGTTTTCCGAGCGTAGGTGGTCCCCTTAAAAGATCTCTTTGACTTTTAAGGCGCATGCTACGCGAATGCTCGAGTCTCACTCCATCCACTGGGGTATATTTCACTGTCATCGTAAGATACGGTTTGATGTCAAACTAGGTGACATAGAAGTGTTGCAAAGCACATATAGATCTCAATGTGTGAGTTCTATTGACTGTATTCCTCTTCCACGGGGCGAGCATGCACCAAGATGCTATGGGTGTTGAGCTTTTACCAAGTTGTAAACTAGATTAAGTGTTACTCTAGTGCAAGTGGGAGACTGAAGGGAATATGCCCTAGAGGCACTTAATGAACATAGTTTATTGGCAATATCCCAAATCGTTCATTATATGTTTTACACCATGCTATAACTGTATTAAGCGAAAACATTAATACAGGTGTGGTAGATAAACAACCAGGTCCCTAGTAGCCTCTACTAAGACTAGTTTCGTTGCGCGATTGATGATCGAGGTTTTCCGATCATAGGGCATGGCGCCGGTCGGCAATGGGAGTCATATCGTTAGGTGTAACGATGTGATGGACATATCCAGTATTTATAGGACATAGTCGTTACGCCTTAAGACCGTGAGATCAACTCTTATTGTTATTCCTGAAAGATACTTTGATCGCACCAAACGTCATATCTTATATAGTGTGACAATGATAGGTGATACTTTTGGGTATAGGAAGGGGGTAGTTGATACGAGGGGTCAACAGCGGGATTTGTCAGTCCGCATAGCCGGATAGATACTCTAGGGCCCACCCGGTGAGATTATGTCAAATGAGTTTGCAAACATGTGACTAGGTCACCAGCTGACATAATATCATAGACGAGTAGAAGATAGCGATGTCGGTAACGAGATCATGCTAGGTATGGAGATATCTGAGAATGATGCTCGGACATGCTAAGTATCGCCATGACAAAGGGTTTAAGACTAGACGTCCAGGTTTGATAGATGAAAGTCATTCGTTATATCACAGGGATTAATTCATGGGGTCCAGGCCTACGAGTTAGTCGTTGATCATAGAGGAGTCTTGATCATACCTGTTATTATATCAAACCGCTAGGGTAACACACTTAAGGGGTTTTGACAAGATAACCGGAAAGGAAAGAGATCACCGGGAGCGTCCCGGGAGGGGTCCGATGGAGATCGGGCAGCGCCGAAAGAGTTTTCGGAGCTAGGAAAAATTATATATATTATGTTTGATATTAATTAGTGTAATTAATATGCAAATATGATTTTATATATTTATTTTCGAATTTATTTAGGCTGATTTCCCTAAATGGGCCTTCTGGTCGAAAGAAGGCCCAAGGAGGGGAAAAATTCCCTAGGGGAATTCGGTGGGAGCCATGGGGCCGACCCAGGTGGGCCAAAGGGGCCCACCAGGGGCCGACGCACCATGTGTGGCCGCACCAGGCAATGGGGGATATTCGCACATTGCCTGGCTGGCAAGGTTGGCTCCCCCTGGGAGCCTATATAAGAAGGGGCACCCCTGGCCTTTTAATTCACCAATTAATTCCCAATTTCTCTCTCGATCTCGTGGTTCCCTTGTCGGAGCCGCGCCGAGTAGAGGAGGGGGATCTCTTCCACCATAGCCCGCTGCCGCGCTACTGGTGTTCCGGTCCAAGTCTTCCGCTGCTCGTCCTGGACTGGAGCTTCGGAGGCCGTCGTCTCCACCGTATGTGTGTGACGCCCCGCGAGGTGCTGCGCTAGCGGTACTCGGAGGCCTACTTCCTCCACCCGACCTCGGGGTCATCTTCGTCGTCTTTGTCGCGCCGAGTTCTCCGCGACCTAGAGGTCGGCTACGGCGTCTTCATCGTCAACGCTTGTGCGGGAGCGTAATCCCCGCTATTCGGTCTACGAGGGTATGTATTCCGATCTCCGCCGTACTTCTATATCTGCATAGTGTAGATCTTGGCTAGTTTAAGGATATCGTTGGTAGGAATTTTTTTGTTTTCTGCACACGATCCCCTTCACTTGGAGTGGTGTGTTTCCAAGTATTCCTTTATTTTGGCATTGGTGTATAAGTGCCTCATGTGGAAGTTATGCTTCCTCACACTGCAAGTCAAAGATGCTGGCCACAAATTGTTTGTATATGTCTTTCCTTTGAATTTCTTCACAAAATTTGCAGCAAGGTGACGAAAGCACTCCCTATGCTCTACTCCAGGGAACACATTGTCCACAACCAGTTCTAAACCTTTACAGGCATCTGTATGAATTACCAAGCCATTGGGATGTGCAATAGCCCGGTGCAGATTCTGCAAAAACCAAGTCCAGCTCTCCTCGGACTCTGTCTCCAGCACACCGTATGCAAGTGGAAATACAAAATTGTGCGCATCTACTGCACAAGCTGCTACCAATTGTCGTTTAAACCTGCCTGTGAGGAAAGTAGCATCAATAGCCAAATATGGCCTACAGCCTGCCAAAAAACCCAGTTTACAAGCCTCAAAGCACACAAAAACCCTTCTAAAGCATTCCTTGGTCCTTGTCACTCCCTTCAATGTGTACTCCACTGAGTGGTGATCAATTTCAACAATACTACCTGGGCTTGTCCTCTCCACTTCAGTTTTGAATGAATACAACAATTCAAAACTTTCGTGCCAGTTACCATAGATAGATTCCATAGCTTTTTGTTTGCCATTGAAGACCCTCATGTATGGTAAATCCATCTTGAACTTGGCTTTGATGTTTGCCTGCAATTCCTTTGTACCCAGTTGATGGTTTTCTGTCACCCACTTCTTTACTGCTTCTGCCACCCATTTTGACTTGGCTCTACTGATTGTTTCCTTTCTGAGAGTTGATTCTTCGCATGTGTGGGTAAAAGGATTCACTTTTACCTGAATATTCAAGTTTTTCCGCATTTTAGATGCGTGCATCCTCCATTTACAACCCTCAGTCACATAATGCACTTTGTAACGTCGTTTATCGCTTTTGTCAACGATAAAAGCACGTTCTGCCTTGATGCAGTAAGATACAACTGCATTTCTACACTCACTCATGGATGCAAAAATTGTACCTTCCAGCAACTGAGGGTTTTTAGGGTCCCACTGAACAGGTGGAAGGTCTTCCTCCTCATTTTCATCGTCATCTTCATCTTCTTGCTCATAGTCACCATCATCTGGGATTTCAACAACACGAGATGCCCGTCGTAAATTCTGAATGACATCAGAGTATAGCCTCTCTTCATCATCCCCAGATATGTCAGCATCAATCTCCACTTCAGTAGGTACCCTTCTGTTGTTGCCCACGCTTGTCGAGCCACCACGTCGCTTTGGATGAACTGAACTATTCTGGCTAGAAATTGCTTTACGACGAGATGGTTCTGTCTGAGAATATGAACCTGACACCCTTGCATTACTCCTTAATGCTGGCACAACCATATTTACTTGCAGCCTCACCTTGAATTGATCTTGCTCCTTATGCTTAACAAACATGGTAGCGAGTTTGGCATCATTGCTAATCTTGACCCAATCCATCCCCCCATCGTAGTATTTGAATTCCACTTCTTCATGCAAAGCCCAAGGATATGGGAAGCAAAGAACCTCCCCAAATTGCCTAAAATTCCAATTGCAATCCATTGGCAGGTCATAATCGAAACCTCCCTGGAATTTCTTATGGGTGTTGTCTTCATTCATGATGTAGCGGTCTCTTCTAGCGTTCACCAAGAAAGCAAACCGCAACTCCATCCTAACCCACGAAAAAACAGAGACGCAATCAACACAAGCAAAAATGGGAAGCTATTGCAGAAGAAGGCTATGTCCAATTGCAGAAATAGACCGCGTCCTATGTATATCGACTGTTCAAATGCACAAACAAGAAAAAATTGGAAGCCTTACCCCTCGTGAGCCCAGTCGTGGACGCGGCGGGTCTCCCGCCCGACGCCAGAATCGCCAGCTACTCCAGGGTCGCCGCTGCAATCCATTTCGCCAACAACGTCCTTGTTGGATACAACAACCCTTCACCTATCAGCGCTCCGGCCGGGCGCACGGAAGGAGCCCCGCCACAGGTCGAGCAGGTGGCGGCCGCAGTGGCGGAACGAGCGGTCCTAGTGGCGGAACGAGCAGCCGCGGGACGGTGGCGGCGAATCTGCTGGTGGTGCTCGATCTGGTGGCGAGGACGGCCACGGCGGCGCAGGTGGTTGATTGGACGGTGTAAATGGTGGATTGGCCGTGGCAGGGAAGCACAGAACGCCGACGAAGCACAGATTGGGGATCAGGACGTTGGGCGAGGCCCACCTGTAAGAACTGCACCCAATCGGCCCCACCTCTACGTTTTTTTGTTTTTAAAATTAGGTCTCACCTCTGCGTTGGGCGGGCCCACCTGTAAGAACTGCACCAAGTTGGTCTCACCTCTAAGTTGCGGACCCACTGTCAGTAACGCCATCAGACGGAATAGACTACAAACTTGTCGTCGAGGGCAAACCATAGTACGTGCGAACGAACTAGGGGCAAAACTGATGACGATTCGCGACTAGGGGCAAAACTGAGTCTGAGAAGGCTTCTAGGGGCAATCCATTAAATGACCCACTTTGTTTTTAATCATTTTACTGAAATTTATTCATATTTTTAGCATTTTAACATGATTCTAGGATATTTTCTCTTATTTTTAATCTTTCTGGCTTAATTTTTTAGACATGCCCTCTTATATTTCATCATTTTTACTTAATTTAATCATGTTATTTTTTTGTTCCTTGTTCTAGATTCTGCCTAGACAGAGGTCATGTTGCCCAAAACTAGGCCGCAAGGTCCATTGCCAGAGGAGTGTTCCTTTGTGGCAGTTGCAAGAGGCTCAATTCAATCAGCAAGGGTGACAACTGCAATGGCCAGAAAAAGTCTAAGGAAAAATGGTAGTAAGGTGAGGGACATATATAATTTAGTCGAAGGACAATCAAAATCTCATTAATGGAGTGCCAACGCTAGAGGAAAATGAAAGAAAATACAAACTGAAGCAAACTCATCTACAAATACTCCGCTGGAGTTGAGCAACAAGAAGTTCATACAACTAAGGAAGAGGATTAGATCGACCAAATGACAGCAAAAGTTCCCACCCTAAATATAATCTCGAAATTGCGGTCCATTCCCCGCAACCAATTTGCACAAATATTTGCAACCCTACATGACGGGGTCAAGTTAGAATCTATTTTGGATTACTGGCCATATAGAAGAACGTGTGAATTTACATAGGAAAACTAAGTGCTTGATTGTCTTATCGATGTGACAAAAACCACACTGTAAATTTCCATGCCAATTACGCTTTGTTAAATTATACTTCGTCAGGATTGCCCATTTGTGTGAAGGTGCCACTTGGAGATTTTAATTTTTAGAATGGTACATTTCTGGCTGTAAAACGGCACATATTTATACAGTATGAATTAACCAAGTAAACCCTGATTATCGATGCATTGTTTCATCTAATCAAAACCGGTACTCCGAATATGGATCCATAACATGTCCAGATCTGCTGATTTGCTCACGGCCACATTACGAGTTGACCAGATAAATGCACGATTGCATACATATATCTCTCTCAATTGATAAAACCTGTGAATCCATTTGAAGAAATATAATGAACCACACATGTAACATCTCTCTAAACGTTTAAAAAATGCAAAAATATGTAAACTGCAAATGGGGGCGTGCAATATCTACAATTCTGAGTACTATGACCATTCCCTGTCAACTCTGAGTGGTTCGTCAGGGAAACCAGGGTTCCAATGATGCCGGTGCAGAGTAGAGTAGAGTAACCACAGAAATGCAGAGGCTGATCATCATCGTCTTGCATTCTCCCCGATAGGAGTCAAAACGACGGCGCCGAGCATGGGTATGAGCCTATGACTATGAGGTTACTCACTCCATCCCAAGAATTCACATTCAAAGCACTGCCGCCATGTGGAGCGTGCTGAAGATATACACTATGAAGGCATCAAGCTGAGGTAAAAGTAAGACCCATAGAAACTACTCCCTCCGACCCGAATTACTGGGTGTGGTGTTTTTTTACCAATCCCCCCTACTGTTTTTCACCGGAAGACTAAAATCCTCCCACTTCAATCAGGATAAGGACATCTCGGGTCCGGTCGCCTGCTCCTCCCAGCCAAATCCCGACAGGCGACCATTCCTCGCCCCCTCCAGCTCCGGGCATTGAGATCCCGTGCCCAAGCTCCAGCAGACGCTCCCGCTCGGCCGGAGGCGGCGGAGTAGCTGGTGTTCCGCCACCAGCCACTGCAGGACTACGTCTTCGCGCGCCTGCCTCATCGACGCCCATCGAACCCCCAAGAACTCTTCTTTCTGCTCTTCACAGAGCCCTTCTCCTCGTTGGCACCTTCAGCGACGGGCTCTTTGTTCTCGCCACCGTCGTGGAATATCGCGGCCAGGTGCCTCCCCTTCCCCTTGTCTGGCTTCCCGGAGGCGGGCGCCGGCGAGATCTTGGGCATGAGGACCGACGCGTGGTGGTTCTGGTCGACCGGCGCCAGCGGCGGCCTGGAGGAGGAGAGGTGGCGCGCGCCCGTCTGCTCCTTCTTGCAGCCCCAACTCTTCCACGACGAGACGAACCCCTTGTTGTGCTTGGGCTTGTCGGAGGCGGAGGCGGTGGGTGGCGGTGCGGGTGGGTCACGGAGGTCGATCTCCGCCCACTCCTCCCCAGGGGTCGGCCGGGCGTCGGGGCAGTCGACGGCGACATCGAGGCGCGAGGGGCCGCTTGGCGGCGTTGAACTCGGTGGGGGAGACGCAGTTGGCGTGCATCAGCTCCTGGAGGAAGAGGAGGTTGTCGCGGAGTATGGGCGGGTGGTCGTGCGGGGAGGCGAGGGCGGCGAGGAGGGAGGTGCGGACGGCGTGGACGTCGGCGGCCGGGACGATGCCCTCGCGGTGGAGCGCGGAGAGGTGGACGATGCGGTGGAAGGAGTCTGTCACCGAGGAGTGCGGCGGTGCTGGAGGAAAGAGACAGGGACTTGATTTAATATTATGTCGAACTGGCGGGAAGATTTTTATAAAAATAATTAAAATACAGTCCGCCCATTAATTCGGGTCGGAGGGAGTAGTAGAAAGCAATGGCCTGCAGGAACTGCAGGTCTGGCAGACTGGCACATCAAAACGAGTCCTGTGAAATCCTTCTTACAACAAAATAAATGATCTTCACTTGCAATAGAACATCATAAAATGTTCTCGATTTTTTTGTTGTACCTTTCAGTATAAAGTGGCCGTGTGCGTCTCTTCCATGGTCTACAAGTAAAGCTCCGGCCATGCTGGAAACATCCTAGAATGGACTCCACACCGACTCTGTTCCGGTCTTGGTTTCAGCTGCTTATGATTTACGGGCGTTCGTGTCCGAGTCCGACGCGAGCTGCGGGGAGGGAACGACGGGGGATCATCATCAAATATATACCAACGCAAACAGCGAATAGAGCAGCAAGCGTAGGACACTGCCCTCTAGTCTTGTGTTTCCACTTGTACGCCCTTCTGCCCTAGGCCCTAGCTCTGCTCCGGTCCATCTCCAGTTCTTCATCGGCATGGCGATGATCGGAGAGGGTGCCACAGCGACGGAGCGCCGGCGTCACACCTACGACATGCTGAACTCCGCCTACCCCGAGCGCGGCTATGCCCTGCGGTGGTGCGAGCAGGCGCTGAAGATGTTCGAAGCCGACGGCGACATGAAGGAGGCGCGCCTCCTCCTGCGCAGCGCCCTCCGATGCCCTAGGGTCGCCGACTACGCCTCCGTCTACAAGGCGTGGATCGCCATGGAACGCCACGAGGGCAACGTCGCCGCCGCCCGGGGCCTCTTCCTGGAGTGGGGGCGCCGCCTGTACGCGGGCAAGGAGGACGACGGCGTCGACTTCTGGTGTATGTTCATCAACTTCGAGGTCAAGAACGGGGGCGCCGATCGCGCGCGAGCTGTGGCCAAGGCGGCCGTGGAGGCCTGCCCTGACGATCCCACGGTCTACGCCAAGAACCTCAAGGTGGAGCTGTTCTTCGGGCACGGGCACCGCGCGGCCGGCGACGTGCTCGGCCGTCATCTGGACAACTTCGCCATGGACGTCGACTGCAAGGATTGGCTGGTGCACTACCAGGTGGGAGCGTGCTACGACCACGACGACTCCAAGGCCAAGCGGCACGGCGGCGGCTTCTTCTTGGGCACGATGTGCCGCGGCGTCAGGCGGCTCGTGCAGCCACATGGATACCGGCCGCTTCACGAAGCATCCACATCGACAAGCATGTTCGTGTAGTCGTGTAGATCATTGATTCATGCCTCGGCTCTGTAATTTTCAAAGTTTCCATATCTTGTATAGATACACATTGTAAACTGTAGTGCAATTTTACGTCAATTGGGTCACATTGCTGAAGTTTACCAGAATTCGTCGCTCGATTGATGCCTTTCTTTTTTCTTGGTTAGTGTTTTGAGTTGCAAGTTCAGCTCCTGAAAGAGTTGTTTCATACCCACAGTTTAACTGTTACTGAATCTTGTTTTCTTGAACGCTCATTCGTCCCAGTGTTTAGTGTGTTGATCACTTTATGAAACACAACTGCCAACAATGTATTCCCACTTTGTTATACGGGCAAAAGCTAATCCAAGCGTGTTATCAGTGCTAAGCATCTATAATAAGTCTTGCAACATGTCAGCATGTAATTAAGCCTAACATAGTTAGAAGTTTTATTCAGTGGTTTTCAGAACTTGATTTAGTGTTCTACTCATGAATGCATGAAATCTTTCCAGTAGGAATTCTTGCATATTCTCCGGAAAGCATTGTGTACCTGGTCTTAATAAACAAGTATTTAGGACTCAGATGATAAATGGGATTGAACTGTTGTATCATATATCATTGTCAGTTCGCTGTGGTCTGAATCTAAAGTGATTGAAGTCTTGTGTAGTTAGATAATTTATCTTTTGTTGTGAATTATTTAAGCTTCAGTAGAAATTTGTAGTTTCCTAATAATACCTTGGCATCACATTAGCCAGTAGTTGAATTTTGTATCAATTCTCCATCGTTTTTACAATAATTTAAGGATAGTTTCTATCAATAAGACTGGATTTTCAGTGATTTTCCATCTATTTAATGAACTTTAAGATATCTTTCATTTACTTTTAATCATTTTACTGGAATTTGTTCATATTTTTCATCATTTTAACATGATTCTAGGATATTTTCTCTCATTTTTAATCTTTCTGACTTAATTTTATTAGATGGGCCCTCTTATATATATTTCGTCGTTTATACTGAATTTTATCATATTATTCTTATATTTTCATCATTCATTGTTCTGGATTCTGCCAGGATAGAGCTCATGTGGCTCAAAACAGACGCAAGGTCCATTGCCGGAGGAGTGTTCTTATGTGGCAGTTGCAAGAGGCTCAGTTCAGTCTAAAGGAAAATGGTAGTAAAATGAGAAACATAGTATACTCGAAGGACGATAAAATCTTTTTTTTCGAGAATGACGGGGGGAAGAGCTTTCCCCACCGTTTGTTATATTCGATAAAAATCTTAAGAATCGAGTGCGAATGCTAGAGGAAAATGAAAGAAAATACAAACTGAATCAAGGTCATCTACAAATACTCTGCTAGAGTTGAGCAACAAGAAGTTCATACAACTAAGGAATAGGGTTAGCTCGACCAAATGACGGAAAAATCTCCCACCCTAAATAGAATCTTGAAATCGCGATCAATTCCATGGAACCAATTTCCACAAATCTTTGCAACCTTTCTTTTCCTTTTTCTAATAATATAAAACTTTGCAACCCTGCATGACAGGGACACATTTAAATCTATTTTGGATGACTGACCATATAGAAATGTGAATTTATATTGGAAAACTAAGTGGTTGATTGTCTCATCATCATGACAAAAACCACATTGTAAATTCCCATGCAATTAAGCTTTGTTGAATTATACTTTGTCAGGATTACCCCTTTGTGCCAAGGTGCCACTCAGAGATTTTAAGTTTATGTGGTACTTTTCTGGTTGTACATGGAGATTCTAAACGATGCATACACTTGTCCAGTATGAAAATTACAAAGTAGACTTCGATTATCGATGCATTGTTCCATGTAATCAAATAGGTACTCCGAATATTGATGCATAGCATGTCCAAATGTGTTGATTTGCTCACGACCACCTTACAAATTGATGGGATGAATGTAGCACTGCATACATATCACCACAATTTTTTGACTGTAACCGGCAAGGGCTCTGCCATTCCATTATAAGAAGAAACAATTGACCCATTTTAGAAGGGAAAATCGGACCCAAACCCATACAAAGCACGGTTTAATTACTGGAACCGGTGAAAACCACGCAAAACACTATAATAGGAATTAAGTCACATCATCGGAGCCGAAAACAAGACTTCCTAGGCCCAAGTCCATCGGAGACACCTTGCAATCGGCAACAACATGCAACATCACCCGGAGATCATCCACCCGACAAAAAGAGAGCTTGCGCCTAGCCACGGGAGTGCAACCACTAACCATTAACTTGTACCAACTCACAAATTGCCTGGAGCACCATCGGCGAAGATGGATGCTTGCACAATCAATAATAAGGCTTCATCTTGTCTTGCACATCTTCCTCGGAGCCTTTCTTCAAATCATGTCCCTTCGGAAGTTCTCCAAAAGACCCTGCCAATCTGAACTCTGCGCGTTTGGCAACTGGAATGATACACTCTTTGTTTTTCTTGTCCAATCGGGTGCTCCGTCTCTCTGCCAAACAGGGAACGTCCATCTGAAGCTGCTTATCCTTGGGCATGTTAGCAATCTCACGGCAGAGCTCCATCATCAAAGAAGGCAAGATCATCTCCTTGGCTCAGGCGTGTCATACTAAGCCATCACCTTCGCGATCTTCTCCTCTGGACTAGGGGTAACAGAATCCACCAACTCCCCCAATGCCAAAGTTATCTCCACTCCAAGGTCCTTCATTGGTGGGTGGCGGGGGGGCTGCATCACCGGGGAAACGTGCTCCGAAGCAACAAAATGCGTGAAGGTGGGATGCAGGGTAACTGAGCTAACAAGCAAATCCACCTCAGCCAGCTCCAAGCTCTTGCAAAAATCCAAATCTTCATCAACCTTGCCTTGTTCCTCCACGCCTTGAAGGACCATCTCTGGTAGGACAACATCCAAATCAAATCAGGAGGGTCATCCTCCAAAGACAGCGCCATCACACCATCGGACAAACAACCAGCCACAAAGGTTGCACAAGCATCCTTGCCAATGGACACATCGAGCGGCGCAGATTCAACAAGCTTGTCGGACGTTGAGGACTCGATGAGAGCAAGCCTACCACCGATGGCGTCCATGAGCTCCCAAAGGGTCGAGACTTGCTCAGTCCAACCCTGCGCGGTGGCGACCAACTCGCGAAGGGGCGAGAACACCTCGTCCACAGAGCTGCGAACATGGCCTGAAGCCCAAAGATGAGAGCCATGGCTTGAGCTGCGACAAGAGGCCCCAAAAATGCGACCGAGCAGGCAACATCGGCCGCTGATTCCCGCAGCTCAGCCACCGGTTTCGGCGCACCCCGGGGAGCCATAATTGTTGCCCATGAGCGCTGAGGTTGACGAGAAGATGTCGGAGGCGAGCCACAACCGGAGCGAGCCGTGAGGCCAGCGGCCTTGTCCCTTGAATGGCACAGAGGAGAGGCCGATGGTCTGACGCTTGACTAGCTAAAAAGCGCGTCGGGTAGTTTCTCTCGCGATGGCTAGAGCCCCGACAACCCAGACACCGTACATGGCCACGACAGCCGGCGACGAAGAGGTCCGACTCCAAGCAACGAATGCAGAGGCTGAAGGTCCTGCGCTTGAAGGCGGGGCAGAGTCCGATCTCCTTCCTGGTAGGCGGGGCAGGTGACTTTTCCAGCCTCAGGCGGCGCTGCCCCCCAACCTCCTCCCAAATCCCCTCTGAAGCCGCAAGCGGAAGCTCGGACAAGATTGGGGGTGGGGGGGGGGGGGGGGGGGGTGGGGGGGGGGAGCTGGAGTAGATGGTGGCCTGGGCGGGCAAGCGGCCACCTCGGGCACCTCCAAGACCACAGGCACGGACCCAGGCACCTCCTCCCCGCCTGGCAGGGAGCAGAGATTGCCAACGACCACATATCGGAGAAGAGGTCAAGACGGATCCTGGGGGAGCATCACGACTTGAGGGGTGAATCTGGCCGGAATCTCGACAGGTGGGCGACAGGGCCGGAGCGGCTGCCGCCGGTAGGGGGCGGTGGTGGGTGGGGGAGGCCGGGGACGACCCCGGCATCTCTTAGATTGTCAACAACTCGAGAGGAAGGGCTAGGAGATGGATGGGATGGCTTGGAAGGAAAGCGAAGAAAATGGCTTGCACTGACGTGCAAACGACATTTAAATCAAGCAAAAATATGTACACTACAAATGTAGATGTGCAATATCTACCGCATGGCAAATATGGCGAGCAACCAAAAAAATAAGATGAGCAATATATCTAAAAGTCTGAGTATTATGATCATTCCCTGTTAACTCCAAGTGGTTCGTCAGGGAAGCAGGGTTCTAATGCTGCTGGTGCAGAGTATAGTAACCACAAAAATGCAGAGGCTGATAATCATCGTCTGGACAGCAGACCTTCAGATGCGCTGAGAGCGCTCCCTGCTAGCCCGGCATCAAGTTTGGAGTAATTTAATTCGCTCGCAACGCCCCTCTCCTTAGCTCTCGCCGCCGAAGGCCACTCCGGCCCTGACGTCCACCTCTCCCACGCCGGCAGGCCACCCGGCGCCGGCGACCACCTCGCTCGTTCTTAGTTAGGTTTCTATGGCTTCAGTTGGTGGCGGTGTTGGGGGCTCGCGTAGCCCGGCATCGGTGTCCTCGGCGGCGCTTCGAGGTGCGGACCATGTCTCCGTCATCGGGATCTCCTCAGCGTCGAGCTCTTCAGGCCATGCCGAGAACAAGGAGACGGCGGGGGCCGTGGATGGTCCGAGGGGCCGCATCCAGGACCGCTTGACTTGGGAGCTGCCAAAGCCCTCACGCCGGGCCATGTGGAGGCGGCGCAAGGACGACCAGCAGGAGGCAGGGCCATCCCGTCCGATGGTGGCGCCGGAGATGTATGGCAGGTGCTTTCGATGCCTGCAGGAGGGACACCCCAAGCGCGCCTGCACAAACAGCATCGTCTGCATCAGGTGCGGTGAGGAAGGGCATGGTTTAGGCGGATGCACGCGACCAAGGAGCCCATCGTCGGCTGACAAGCTACGTCGTCAAGCGCTCGCCAAGGTGGCCCGGCGCAGCCACGGGCGCGAGCAGCCCTCGCCATGGGCGGCAGGCGGTCAGCTGGCGCTGGTAGGTGCACCGCGCCAGCCGCTGGGTCAAGGAGGCGAAAGGGAGAGACCAGCGGAGGCGCCGGTGCCGGCAGCGAGGCACCTCCTGACGTCTGCGCAGCTGGTGGTGCCTCTTGCCCAAGAGTTGGGCGTGGAAAGGGAGGATCTTTGTGTGGTGCGGCGCTCCCGTAACATGGAAGACCTGGAGCGGCGCCTTCGTTTCACGATGGTGGCTTATGTGGGAGGCGCTCGGCCGGCGGTGGAGTGTGACCAGGTCGCGGACGAGCTCTACAGGGTGTTCGACCTGCCGTCAAGCGTGTTCTTGGTGCATCGCTACCGGCCAGAGGACTTCCTGGTGGTGTTCAGGTCGGCGGCGGCGCGCAACCGGGTGGCGGCTGCGCCAGTAACCAATTCTGGCGAGTTCTCGCTCCACTTCCGGCCTTGGATCAAACATGCACAGGCGGAACACATGGTGATGCGCAAGAGGGTGCATCTGCTTCTGGAGGGTATTCCGCCACACGCTTGGGACCTCGAGGTGGTGGAGGATCTGCTGCGTACGTCCTGCGTGGTGGATGAGCTGGCGCCGGCGACGGTGTCAAGGGCTAATCTGGCCTTTTTCTGTCTCACGGCATGGACTGATAACCTGTAGAGGATTCCCACGATGCGCGTTCTGGCGGTTCCCGAGCCCCCGGCTGAGGAGGACGAACCGTCGCCGGCGCGGGAGTTTTCGGATCAGTCTCACAGCCCGCCGCAGGCGAGAGCGGTGGAGGAGGTAAAGTTGCTGAAATACAAGGTGCTGATTCATGCCTACAAGATCGAGAAAGATGTGGTTTCGAAGGAGGACTGAGTGGCAGATCGTTCACCGGAGAGTGATCGAAGTGGCTTGCCTGGCTCAGACTCCGGCGGCGAGGGTGGCCGGCGAATCACACGTCAGCTGCCTTGGAGTCGAGGAGTCCCAGACCAGCGTGGTGGTCGTGGTGGGCCAAACGAGGGGGCTGGTGGCAGATCGTACCGTCAGGCGGTGCTTGGTGACGGCTGGCGCCTACCACCCATCCTGGATCGGGCGGCTGCGAGGCCTAGGCGTGGGCAGCAAGCTGCGCCGACCCAGATAAGCTCTGCTGCGGTGGGGCCTGTGCCAGTGGTGGTGTGGACCGGGTTTGAATCGGAAGGCGCGGAAGTGTCCCTGACTGTGGGTCCAGCGGTGGAGTCTGGAAGGTCTCTGCCCGTTGGGATGGGTCAAAAGGTGTTGGTACCGCTGGAGGTTGCAGGACCTTTGCCATGCGGTCCGCAGCTGTAGGACCTGGTCGGCGTATCAGTCCAACCATGCATCGGTGTTGGCACGACTGTGGAAGTTGGTGCGCAGGAGGTTGGCCAATCAGGGGCGGGCACGGTCGTGGCTGAGCACAGGGATGCTCTGCCCCCTTTCGTGGATCTAGTGGAATTGGGTGGCCTGACGCTTGGGGAGGGCCAGTCCCCATTCGGCGACAAGATGGGAGAGGTGCCCGAGGTGGATCCCGGACAACTGACGCGGAAGGATCGCGACTTGGGATCGACTGCGGATCCTAGTTCGCCACTACAGGAATTCACGCGTGGATCTACTGGGGATGGGCCGGAGGGCTGTGCTGACGGTGGGTCTCCTGATGGGCTGTTTGGAGACTGGCCCAACTCGGAGTTGGCCTTGACCAAGTCCCCAGAGGAAGTAGTGGGGGCCCAAGATATCGCCCAAGTCTCGGAGCCCCAGTTGGAGCGCACGTCGAGGAAGGGGAGCTTGACCTGTCCCTGCACACAGGCTTGTCTGATCAGGATGCGATTGCCTTCGCCAAGTTGAAGAGGTTCTGCGCTGGCGTGCTCAAAATGCTAGCACCCCCGCTGCTTCGCGAAGTGGAGTCTACTACCAAGTTGTGCCCTGAAGCCGAGCTGTTTACCCCGGTCCGCTTCACCCGCAACGCTGGTGCACGAGCCCCCGCGACTAAGCCTTTGAAGAAAGCCTCTGCTGCGGAGGCAGTGCTCCTGAAGGCGCTTGGAATCACGCCAGCGGATCTCACGGTGGACGAGCAGGCTGTGCAGGAGCTCAAAGGCCTTTTCGAATCCCCACTCAGAGAGCAGCACCTACGGGTGATTGCGACAATCTTTGGTAAGGTGCTGCCTACTGAGATCTACGAGGGTATCGAGCTGGGATGGGTGGTACTGGCGCACTAAGCCAGGGCCGTAGGTGCGGTGTTTTCCAGATTCTTTATGGATATAAACCCAGAACTGCTCAATTGGAATCCGCAGGGGCTCAATGATCCGGCAAAGCGCAATGCGGTGCCGGAGTTGGTGGAATCGGTGCGTGTGAACCTAGTGTGTTTCCAGGAAACGAAACTTGCTGTAATTGATCATTTCGTAGTAATGCAATATCTCGGGCCGTCTTTTGACGGTTTAGCTTACTTGCCGGCGATTGAAACGCGGGGTGGCATTCTTCTTGCTTGGGACTCCTCGGTGGTAGAGGTCTCTAATGTGGTGCTGGATACTTTCTCGCTCACAAGGTTGGTTCGATCCAAGGACAACAAAACTTGGTGGCTGACGGTGGTGTATGGGCCTCAAGATACGGAAGACAAGATCCAATTCTTGCTTGAGCTGACGGAGCGCAGAGCGCTATGCGCGGGACCCTGGATGATTGTAGGTGACTTCAACTTGATATTGCGGGCTTCGGAGAAGAGCAATCTGAACCTGGATAGGCCAATGATGGCTAGGTTCAGGAGCTTCGTGGGCGAGCATGATCTCAAGGATGTTTACATGCACGGTAGGAAGTTCACCTGGAGTAATGAGCGTCGTGTGCCTACAATGTCTCGGTTGGATCGGGCACTAGTTTCAGTAGACTGGGACCTGCAGAATCCGGATTGTCTACTGCAGGCTCTGTCATCCTCAACCTCTGACCATGCACCGCTGCACATCTCTCTCAATGCGGCCTTCAGGCCCAAGCGGAGATTTAGATTTGAGGTTTTTTGCGCCAGCTTGGAAGGTTTTGAGGAGGCGGTTAAAGAAGGTTGGGTGTGTGATCATGGGCTGGTGTATCCATTCAAAAGGCTGGATGCTTTGTTCCGGAACACGGCGGCCCATCTTCAGTCGTGGGGACAGAAGAAGGTGGGCAATGTCAAGTTGCAGATTGTCGTCGCCAATCTGGTGATTTTCAGGCTTGATGCAGCTCAGGAGAGACGTTTGCTTACTTCAGGGGAACGGTGGCTGCGCGGAATGCTTAAACTGTCTGTTCTTGGCTTGGCCTCCCTGGAACGAACCATTGCTAGGCAAAGATCGAGGATTAGATGGTTGAAGGAGGGGGACGCTAACACAAGGATTTTCCATGCTGTGGCAAATGGGCGCAGAACGAAAAACTTCATCCACTCGGTTAGGGTTGGAGATGTAGTGGTGACGGATCAAGAACAAAAAGAGCAGGGGTTCTTTGAGTTGTACAAAGGCTTGTTAGGTACCATTGATACGAGGGATCATACCATTGATCTGGATTTCTTGGGATTACATACACACGAGCTGCACGAGCTCGATGCACTGATCTCCGAGGAGGAGGTCTGGGGTGTGGTTAAGGAAATGCCGTCAGATCGGGCCCCAGGCCCAGATGGTTTTATCAGTCTGTTTTACCAGAAGGCGTGGGGAATCATCAAGTCTGATGTGATGGCGGCCCTGCTGAAGCTCGAAGTTGGCGATGGACGTGGCTTTGCCAGACTGAAGAATGCGCTCATAACCCTAATTCCAAAGAAGTCGGATGCGGTGGGGGTTGGTGATTACCGCCCAATCAGTTTGGTTCATAGCTTTTCCAAACTTTTCTCGAAGATCTTGGCCAACAGATTAAGAGGGAAGCTTACGAAGATCGTCAGCCCAAATCAATCGGCATTCGTGCGGGGTAGGAGCTTACACGACAATTTCGTGCTGGTCAGGCAGATGGCGCGTAAGATCAACGCGCGCAGAACAAAAGGGGTGCTAGTCAAGTTGGATATCTCGCGTGCCTTCGACTCCATCTCTTGGGCTTTTCTGTTTGAAACCCTCAGACATCTCGGCTTTGGTCCCCTTTGGCTCAAATGGATGGCCATGTCCCTCTCAACGGCGTCGACTAGAGTCACGGTGAATGCGGTTCCAGGGAGGAAGATCATGCATGTCCATGGGCTGAGACAGGGCGACCCCCTCTCTCCCATGCTGTTCGATCTGGGCATGGAAGTTCTGACAGCTATCGTGGCTAAGGCGGTGGAGGCACAGGTGTTCGAGCCGCTGCTGGGGTGCACGGCCATGCAGAGACTGTCGATCTATGCTGATGATGTGGTGCTCTTCATCAAACCAACAACGCCTGATCTCTTGGCGGCTCGAGATCTATTGAGCATCTTCGGCAACACTTCGGGGCTCAAGGTGAATTATGGTAAGTCTACGACCACTTTGATTCGTGGTAGTCAGGTGGATGAAACACTGGTACACAATCTTCTCGGATGCAGTCTTTCGGTGTTCCCTATCAAGTACCTGGGACTCCAGCTCGGAATTAGATCGTTAACTAAGGCAGAATGGCAGACCCTCATCGATCGTGTGATTGAATGGCTACCAGCATGGCAAAAGGGGTTGATTGTTGTAACAACCCGTTTGTAACTTTCCAAATTTGTGTGAAATAAAATGTTGAATCATGTCATCATTTACATATATGGTTGCATTTAATTAATTATGTTACTTCGATTCTTATTTAAATTCTTATCCTTTCAAAAGTTTTCAAATGAAGTTTCAAATTATGTATAAATATTCAAACCAGATATTAATATGACTAATTTGGTTCAAAAGGTTTTATCATGTTTATTTTCTGTTTTGTGTTTAAAATACAAAACCAGAAACACTAAAAAAATAAAAAAATAATAAATAAACAAAAAACAGAGCTCCTGGCCGAGATGGGCCAAATTCTGGCCCACCTCAGCCCAGGGCCTGCTTCTTCCTCGTACGGTCAGAGAAGAGCACGCCTTTACAGCGTGGCCATGGCGCTGCCCACTGCAGCTCGCCCCCACGGCCACCTCCTCTCCTCTCCCCCTTCCTTTTAAAACGGGCCGCACCCCCGAAACCGAACCCTAGCCCCCTCTAGCCGCCGCCGGCTCTCTCCTTCCTCTCCTCCTCCACCCGACGCCGCCGCGGACACCGTCGCCATTCCCAGCACCGATGACTCCTCTCCGTCGTCCCTTCCCCCTCCTCACGCCAGGAACGTCGCCGCCACCTCCGCTTCGTCCTCGACGCCCCGGAAGCACGAGGAGCGCCGCCACGAGGTCCCCGTCCTTGACTCCGTCCGAGCGCCACCGCACCTGCATCGACACAGACGGCTCGCTCCCGGCGTTCCCGCGCCTACTCGCCGCACCATCAGACCCCTCTAGGTGAGCTGCACCTCCGTCGCCCCTTTTTCCCTCTGTTTCCCTCTCCATCGCCGGGAATCAGCGACGCCTGAGTCGGCACCGTCGTGTCCGTGACGCCCGCGCATAACCGAGGAAGAACGCGAGCTCTACCGTCCCTCTCGTGCAAATCCGAGCACAAAAACGAGTTCCCCACACGTCCCGCACCCGATGCACACTCGCACTCGTCCAGCACCGCCCTGGAGTGGTCTTCGCCGGCGTTGTCCGCCGCCGTCGTGCACTGTCGCTTTTCTGAAGTTCAGTTTCGTCAGTTAACTGCACTGCTTTCATGTTAAAACAAATATTACTCCTTTACTATCAACAACGCCTCCCCGGACTAGTGGCTAGCACCGCCGCATCGATTGCTCGCTCGCGCGTGGGTTCGATCCCCGGTGATGCGGGATAAAACGCCACACCTTTTTTCCTTATCTATTGCGCCACTGACACGCAGGCCCCACCTGTCAGTGGGCCAAAGTGTCTAGTCAGCCTCGGACCCACTGGTCAGTCTCAGGGGCTAAGCTTCCTTCGGTGAGAAAAGTCCCGAGGGACAGGAATACTTACACAGAGCCACCTGCACCACCTATTTAACGTTTTAGCCTCACACAACCTTCTCCCATCACGGATAAGTCCCTAGGATTTTCAGAAACACCCCTAAACTCATAAATGCAATAACTTTAAATTTATAAAACCAAATAAATTAAACTTTATATGTTTTTACATCAGAAAATTGCAATAAACATTAATATAACATTATTATGTCATTTTGCATCATCTATTTTAAATGCTTAGTTTAATTTAACAAAGGCAATTAATTGATTAAATATGGAATGGTGGGGTAATAAATATATAATGCCCTAATTCCATTCAATATGCTCATATCTTTTATACCATGTCTTGCCATGCTATAAAATATTTAATTTGAGTTGAAGATAAATCATTGCATTTAATTACTAAATATGTTATGTGTTGGGCTAGTAATTAATTAATGCCTATTCCATTTAAATTAACTAGGTCACCAAGTCTGCTATATATTAAGTAACATTTAAATTGTTGGATACACAAATAACTTGCACCCTATTCTTTTACCTGGATTTCATCCCCGCTTTAAATATAACCTAATCATCTCATACCATAATGCACCATCATTTGTTTGCGCATTCTTTGTATTGATTATTGCTTCCTACTGTCTGTGTTTGGATTTCTCTAGGTAGACGACGACGTGCCTGCTGCGAGTACCTACGATACTGAGGTTCCAGCTTTTGTGCCAGGCCACGAGCTGCCAGGCAAGCTTCTGCCAACCGGTTACACGACTGTTTGATTTTCATTCTTGCCTTTTGATCAATGCTATCTTAGTTATCGATTCTTGAACTGCGATCCCATCACATGTTTATCCTGCAGCCTATACAGCTTTATCCCCACAACCCATAACCCCTTGCATGTTTATCTGTTGGCCTTTGCGAGTCGTAGTGCATGCTTAGAATTGGTTGATCGAGTCGTTCCTTTGTCTTTTATCTCATATGCTTAGTATGATATATTGTT
The DNA here is from genome assembly GCA_026929855.1 of Poa annua. Classification (NCBI taxonomy): domain Eukaryota; kingdom Viridiplantae; phylum Streptophyta; class Magnoliopsida; order Poales; family Poaceae; genus Poa; species Poa annua. Next base: position 82,585,628 of record CM049430.1, read on the forward strand.
CTACTATAATAAACTGTTGTCTTATATTGGGTTCTATAATTAAAAGATAAGGCACCAGGCGGAAGGCCTTGCGAGGTGCTTTGTTCTGCTCAGTGTCGACCTAGGAACTGAGATTTTGTCCTCGGATCCAATTTTTAGCGCACTAACCACTTGTGGGTGGCCCAATGGAGCCCCCCTCGACTTTGAACGGATCCTCAGCTCGTCCATGTGCCGCAAGTAGTTCGGGATTTCCATTTGCTCATATGCATGTGCATGATGATGATGATCGATGAGAGGTTACTTGATACGGGGGGACATATAGGGGTGGTGCGCGCGAAGCGGACAGTTCCTACTGTGGTTTGAGCCGCATGGCGCGTGGACACAAACTAATGAGTCCGCAATTGAGATTCGGCCGGACTCCTGACGCGGGTAACAACTCATATGGGTGGTACTTGGACTTGCTGTAGTGAAGGAATGAGTCGTGGTTAGAGGCCCTAATGTTTTTGACTAGGTTGATCATGCGAGTATGGATACAGTAGTTCACCCCTGCAGGGTATAATCTTATCGATGAGCCGTGTCCACGGTTATGGACGACTTTGGTGATGATGCTGGCTAACAAGATCTAGACAACTTACACCTAATCATTGTTAATTAATGTGACTAGTAATATAGAAGTACCTACACCATAAATGGTAACTAAAATTGTTAACGGGTGAGTATTCCCGGATTGCTTCCTCATACTTGGTTGAGGGGGTTAATTCGAGAATGGGTTATGTCTGGTGTTAGTTGTATATGGCTAATCAAACGCTCTCTCATCCCTCTCTAATTAGACGAAAGTTTTAGCGCGTCTCTTTAGGTTGCTAGTGTTGCTGCCGCCAAGTATACTTATCCCCATACTTTGGGAATCTTACAGTTTTGTAACCTGTTAGCTTAAACTTGTTCGATACGCTTCGATGTATTGACCCGTTCGCGGGCTGTGGTTTTTCTGCAGTTGAGGATTCTTCGCTCGACCAGGTTGGTGGATACTACGTGGAGTTCGACGACGAGATCTACGACGAGTAGTTAGAGTTCCCCTGGGTTACTTCCTGGTGGAATGCGTGGATGGGCCTTCTTTTCCGTTTCGGCTTTGAGACCTTTGCTTCTTGTCTGTATTCAGACCGGTTTGTTTCCGCTGCATGATGTAATGTTGGGACATATGTCCTCTGATTAGTGCCATCGCTATATTTTGCTCAGTGAGAGCTTTTGAATATTATTTCCTTTCTTTGTGTCTTAGGTTTATTCTGTGGTTTCAACTTGTTAAAAATCCGACTCGTATACCATGTGTGTATGTTTGAAGTATACGAGTTGGAAGACTTTTTGGGTTCTTGCGTGCACATCTGGAAACGTATGTGACGTTGGGGTCGCCAAGAGCTGTCGGCCGATGATCCATTCCGAGCCTGGCCTGCTTGTTTCCTGGGATTGGTAACCCCAGTATGTTCTTGGTTGTGTGGCCCAACCGATACGTTTCGTTTGTGTAGCTTGAGTTCAGGGTCTGACAGTTGGTATCAGAGCTTAAACGCCCTCAGGTTCCCTTCTACTGGTCGTTGTTTGAGTCTAGAAAAATATTTTGTAGTTTTCAGGAAAGTCTTAAACGTGAGAGTAGGAATTATGTTCTTTTACTTCTTTCCCCACCCACCCTCCCTGTTCTTCTGGTAAGGAAGTGTTACGATAATTCCCTTCCCACCTTAATTTTTAAAATTTAGGACATCACGTGTTCTGGGTTTTCCGTAGTACCATAGTTGCAGGTGTTGAAGTTTGTTTTTGTCGTTTTGGTGGTTATAAACTTCTTCGGCTATGTTCAGTTTTCAATCTTGAATCAATCAGTTGTTCAACTACTTTTCACTGGAATCATCTCCTTGTCATTGTACAATTCTTTCTGTGCAATCAATCCTTTTGTTTCCGGAGGCTAACTTCTGCTTAAAACTACTATGTAGATGGCGCACGCTCAGGTGGTGCGTAAGACCCACTGCGAGCAGACTACCGGTTACCCGAAGCTTCTCAGAAGCATGGTTGAGTATGTCGGTTTCAGCTTCCTTCCGGAGTACCAGGTGTCCGAGATCCCCAGAGATTACGGACAGACCTTCTACAGAGCTGCTGTTTGGATCAGGGGAGATGATGGTGACACTGTGCACAAGCACGTGGCTGAGGCTTCCACTGTGGACATGGAAGTACACTTAGCAGCTTACGATGCAGCTCTGGCTCTGCGCTGGGACTACTACTGTTTCAACTACCCTCCGTTTTTCTACGTTCCATACTACCCCTACACGGACTCTCAGTACGAGCTCGAGGTTCTTGACAAGACTGCTCAGTTTGGCCAGTCTTCAGACTCAGTTGCTGGGACTCGACACTTGGAGCTAGCAGTAGTCCGTCAGCAGCTGCACCGGGCACTCTCTCACCTGGGTCAGTACGACAGGAGGAACGTCACACTAGACGCTTTCCCGAGGTTCCAGCTCGCTTTTCCGAGTCGTCTGTCTGTTGTGGGTGGACACACTCCAGAGCGTGGTCCTCTGATCACTACTGCTCCAGACCACGTTGGACCACTGCTGTACGGGAAACAGACGCCAGATGCCTACTCCATTGAGTTTCGACGCATTGTGCGAGAGTACCGCGTGTACTGCGATCGTCGTTACACCCATCGCATCACCGGAGAGGGGTGCACAGTTTCGTCTTCAGATGGAAGCGCGAGCTAGTCTTCGAGTTGAATATGTTCCTTTGTTGTAGTAGCTATCCTTTGTACCGAAACCGTGTTGGTTGTACGGATGGTTAACTTTGTACTAGTAGCTGTCCTTGTAGTACTGAAACCTTGGTGGTTGTACTGATGGCTAACTAAGTGTATGGTTATGAACCTTTGCTATGAGAAGCTTATCCTTGTTATCCTACAGTTTGCAACTGTTTTTCTGAGCAAGAATTCGACTTTCCAAGTTTTTCCTGGCTTTATGTATCTTGTCGATGTTCTAATATCCAATGTCTCCAGGATGACGAACACCAGGAACAACCGCAATGCGGAAGACGCACCACAACCGCCTCCTATCACTGAGTTGCTTGGTCAGATGACCCAAGTTCTGGCTCAAATGGCTGAGAACCATGCCTACCAGAACAACCACGGGCATCGCAATGAAGGCAATGCACGTGTGACCGTCAAGGACTTCCTCAGTCTGGGCCCAAGGAACTTCGCTTCACCCACTGAGCCGCTGGAAGCTGATGATTGGCTTCGCGAGATGGAAAGGACTCTTGCTATAGCCCACGTGGCTGAGCACGACAGGGTGCCTTACGTGTCCTTCCTGCTTAGGGGCAAGTCTGCCTGATGGTGGGAAAACTTTCAGGCCATGAGAGCTCCCGGGGTGGTCACCACTTGGGGGGATTTCAAGACAGCCTTCCTGCGCCACCACATCCCAGAAGGTCTCATGGACAGGATGCGCGAGCAGTTTAACTCGCTGACGCAGCGCAAGATGGACGTGATGGAGTACAATGTCGAGTTCAATCGCCTTGCTCGTTACGCTGGAGATGAGGTGAACACTGAGGTCAAGAAAATGGCCAAGTTCCGCAAGGGTTTCAACCCCGCGCTCAAGTACAAGCTGAATCTCGTCAAGGCTGATAACTTCGAGGACCTCGTCAACATCACGCTCAATGAGGAGCATGGGCGCAAGGTCTTCGAGGAGTCGTGCAAGCACTCCCGTGAGAGCAACTCTTCTTCATCGTCAATCGCCGCCGCTCCTACTCAGAAGCGTCGGCTCTGGGTGCCTAACAGCGCCTTCGCACGAGCTACCTACGTGCCAGGACCTCCAGGACTCGCGCCTCGCCCATCGAACCCGGCTCTAGCTATGAGGGGTTTCGGAGGACCGCCAAGGCCAACGGGCGCTCGCCCCAACGTGACCTGCTACCAGTGCGGGAAACCGGGCCACTACTCCAACAACTGCCCAGAGACCCGTACACTTCCTCCACCACCTCGCCCTACTCCAACTCAGGCGATGGTCCGCGCACCTGCCCCGACTAGGCCTTTCGTCCCCAACACCAGGCCTCCGGCACGTGCTGCGCGGGTGAACCACATCAGGGCTGATGAAGCAGAGGAAGCTCCAGAAGTTGTCCTTGGTATACTCCATGTTAATCATATTCCTGCTAAGGTGTTATTTGACATAGGCGCATCGCATTCTTTTACATCACAAGCTTTTGCACAAATGCATGATCTCTCTTTCGAGTCTATGTCCAATGGTCTTAGCGTCATTTCTCCCGGCATGCAAATGACTTCTTCCAAGATAAGCCTCGACAACGAAATCCAAATTGGAGGCCATATCTTCTTGGCATCTCTAATAATTCTCGGCAATTCCGATATTGATGTCATTCTGGGCATGGATTGGTTGAAGGCCAATCAAGCTAAGATAGACTGTTCCACAAAGACTGTAACTCTTTCTCATCCTTCTGGACAGATAGTCTATTCTCCAAACCAAACCTCTTCGGCTCAGCTTTTCGCTCTCAATGTTGATCCTCTTCCTTCCATAGAAGCTATTCCGGTGGTCCGAGACTTTCCTGACGTCTTTCCTGAAGAATTACCAGGTATGCCACCTGACAGAGCCGTGGAGTTCGTTATTGAACTAGAACCAGGCACTGCTCCTATCTCCAAACGTCCTTACAAGATGGGCCCCAAAGAACTGGCTGAGCTTAAGAGACAGCTAGAGGAGTTGGAAAGTAAAGGGCATACTCAACCTAGTACTTCTCCTTGGGGTTGTCCTACTCTGTTTGTCAAAAAGAGGGACACGACTGAGCGACTGGTTGTTGACTACCGTCCTCTGAACAAGAAAACCATCAAGAACAAGTATCCCCTTCCTCGCATCAATGACCTGTTTGATCAACTCGCTGGTGCTAAGGTTTTCTCCAAGTTGGACTTGAGGTCAGGTTATCACCAGATCAAGATCCGCAAAGAAGACATTCCAAAGACAACTTTCACCACTTGTTATGGTCTCTATGAATACACTGTCATGTCTTCCGGTCTCACAAATGCTCCGGCGACTTTCTCACGTCTCATGAACTTCTTTTTCATGGAATACCTCGATAAGTTCGTGGTAGTCTATCTCGATGACATTCTTATCTATTCCAAAACCGAGGAAGAACACGGAGAACATCTACGCCTTATCTTGTTGAAGCTCCGAGAACACCGTCTCTACGCCAAGTTCTCCAAGTGTGAATTCTGGCTTCCTAAAGTATCCTACCTTGGTCATGTTATCTCTTCCGAAGGCATTTCTGTGGATCCAGAAAAAGTGAAGGCCATTGTTGAATGGTTGCCTCCTACATCGGTGAAACAAGTCAGGAGTTTCCTTGGCATGGCTAGCTATTGCCGTCGATTTGTTGAGAACTTCTCCAGCCTCTCACCGATCTTACTAGGAAGGATAGAAAGTTTCTTTGGACTCCAAAGTGTGATGAGAGCTTCAATCTCTTGAAAGCTAAACTCACTTCTACTCCTATTCTAGTTGGCCCAGATACTTCCAAACCTTTCCAAATATTCTGCGATGCATCTCTTCAAGGACTAGGTGCAGTCCTCATGCAAGAACGCAAAGTTGTGGCTTATGCATCTCGTCAGTTGCAGCCTCATGAGCTCAACTATCTTACACATGATCTTGAACTTGCAGCAATCATGTATGCCCTAAAGGCTTGGAGACCTTATTTGTTGGGGCACAGCTGTGAGATCTTCACTGATCACAAGAGTCTCAAATATTTCTTCACTCAACCAGACTTGAACCTCAGGCAAACAAGGTGGCTTGAGAAGCTCTCAGATTACGATCTTACCATCTCTTACACTCCAGGCAAAGCTAATGTAATGGCCGATGCTCTCAGTCGCAAGTCCTATTGCAACAACCTCATGGTTGAGGACATCCAACCTCCTCTTCACGAAGAATTCAAGAAGCTCAATCTTCAAGTGGTTCCTTCTGGTTATCTTGCAAACTTGATTGCCACTCCTACACTTGAGGATAAGATCCGTGCCGCACAGTTGCGTGATTCTGGTGTCAAGAATATCAAAGACAACATTGGCAAGGATAAGTACAAGAGTTTCTCTCTTGATGACAAGGGTACCTTGCTGTTTGAAGAACGCATTGTAGTGCCCAAGCTTGACAGCTTAAGAGATCTCATTCTAAAGGAGGCTCATGATACTGCGCTTTATATCCACCCTGGCAGCACAAAGATGTACCAGGATCTCAAGTCAATCTATTGGTGGACCAGGATGAAGCGTGAAATTGCTCGCTATGTGTCTCATTGTGATGTTTGTTGTCGTGTCAAGGAAGTTCATTAGAGACCACCTGGACTTCTTCAGCCACTGCAAATTCCTGAGTGGAAATGGGACAAGATCAAGATGGACTTCGATACTGGGTTTCCAAAGTCCAAGAAAGGCAACGATGCAATCTTTGTTGTCATTGATCGTCTCTCCAAAGTGGCTCACTTCTTCCCAGTCAAAGAGACATCATCAGCTAGTCAGTTGGCAGAACTCTATATGACAAGACTGGTTCCGTTGCATGGTGTTCCTTTGGCAATAAGCTCAGATCGTGGAAGTATCTTCACTTCTCGATTTTGGGATAGCTTTCAGAAAGCCTTGGGTACCAAACTTCTGTTCAGCACAGCTTACCATCCGCAGACAAGTGGACAGGTTTAAAGAGTGAACCAAATTCTGGAGGATATGCTCAGAGCTTGTGTTATCTTCTTTGGCATGAAATGGGAGGATTGCCTTCCATATGCCGAGTTCTCCTACAACAACAGCTTCAAAGCAAGTCTAGGCATGGCTCCCTTTGAAGCTCTCTATGGCCACAAATGCAGAACTCCTTTCAATTGGTCTCAAGCTGGTGAACGTCAATTCTTTGGACCTGATATTATCCAGGAGGCTGAAGAAAAGATTCGCATCATTCGTGACAATCTGAAGATTGCCCAGTCTCGGTAGAAAAGCTATTATGATAGCAAGCACAGGGACATGGTCTATGCACCTGGTGATCAAGCTTACCTTCATGTCACTCCTCTGAGAGGCACGCAACGCTTTGGCATCAAAGGCAAGCTCACTATGCGTTATGTTGGGCCTTTCAACGTTCTTTCAAGGCGTGGTGAATTGGCTTACCGTCTGGAACTTCCTCCAAACCTCTCCAAAGTGCACGATGTCTTCCACGTGTCACAACTCAAGAAGTGCTTCCAAAATCCAGTACGTGCAGTTGATCATGGATCAACTGAACTTCGAGAAGATCTCTCTTATGTGGAACAACCGGTTCGCATTCATGACGAAGCTGAACGTCCCACCGGTAACAACACTGTCAAGTTCTACAAGGTTCAATGGTCTCATCATTCTGACAAGGAAGCTACATGGGAACGTGAAGACCACCTCCGTGCCGAGTATCCCGACCTCTTCGTTGCTCCATGAAGAATCTCGGGGCGTGATTCCTTTGAGGGGGGGAGTGTTGTAACAGCCCGTTTGTAACTTTCCAAATTTGTGTGAAAAAAATGTTGAATCATGTAATCATTTATATATATGGTTGCATTTAATTAATTATGTTGCTTCAAATTCAAATTCCAAATTTAAATTCTTATTTAAATTCAAATCCTTTCAAAAGTTTTCAAATGAAGTTTCAAATTATGTATAAATATTCAAACCAGATATTAATATGACTAATTTGAAACTATTAAAAATGGTTCAAAAGGTTTTATCATGTTTATTTTCTGTTTTGTGTTCAAAATACAAAACCAGAAAACACTAAAAAATAATAATTATAAATAAACAGAAAACAAAAAACAGAGCTCCTGGCCGAGATGGGCCAAATTCTGGCCCACCTCAGCCCAGGGCCTGCTTCTTCCTCGTACGGTCAGAGAAGAGCACGCCTTTACAGCGTGGCCATGGTGCTGCCCACTGCAGCTCGCCCCCACGGCTACCTCCTCTCCTCTCCCCCTTCCTTTTAAAACGGGCCGCACCCCCGAACCCTAACCCTAGCCCCCTCTAGCCGCCGGCGACCCTCTCCTTCCTCTCCTCCTCCACCCGACGCCGTTGCGGACACCGTCGCCATTCCCAGCACCGACGGCTCCTCTCCGTCGTCGCTTCCCCCTCCTCACGCCAGGAACATCGCCGCCACCTCCGCTTCGTCCTCGACGCCCCGGAAGCACGAGGAGCGCCGCCACGAGGTCCCTGTCCTCGACTCCGTCCGAGCGCCGACACACCTGCATCGACACGGATGGCTCGCTCCCGGCGTCCCCACGCCTACTCGTCGCACCATCAGACCCCTCTAGGTGAGCTGCACCTCCGTCGCCCCTTTTTCCCTCTGTCGCCCTCTCCGTCGCCGGGAATCAGCGACGCCGGAGTCGGCACCATCGTGTCCGTGACGCCCGCGCATAACCGAGGAAGAACGCGAGCTCTACCGTCCCTATCATGCAAATCCGAGCACAAAAACAAGTTCCCCCACACGTCCCGCACCCGATGCACACTCGCACTCGTCCAGCACCGCCCTGGAGTGGTCTTCGCCGGCGTTGTCCGCCGCCGTCGTGCACTGTCTCTTTTCTGAAGTTCAGTTTCGTCAGTTAACTGCACTGGTTTCATGTCAAAACAAATATTACTCCTTTACTATCAACAACGCCTCCCTGGACTAGTGGCTAGCACCGCCGCATCGATTGCTCGCTCGCGCGTGGGTTCGATCCCCGGCGATGCAGGATAAAACGCCACACCTTTTTTTCCTTTTCTATTGCTGACGAGGTGGTAACTCGACAAGTCCCAGGGTTGTGCACCCCGGGTTGATTGATGGGGAAAGAGATAGGTGTTGGTGATCACTACGGCTGACAAGCAAGGATTTACCCAGGTTCAGGCTCCCGGAGGATAACACCCTACTTCCTGCTTGTCTGATTGATGATGCGAGTAGCGATTACAATGGCGAGATTGCGATCTCGCTAGGGTTTGTGGCGATGACTATGAGCGTGTCTCTTCGTTGTCTTCGGGACGAGCCACCCTCCTGGCTTTATAGGCAGCCAGGTCTCGGGTGGTCAATGCCGATGGCGATTACAGATATGGCAGGTTATGGGACCTAACCGACTTGGACTAGGTTACATGATACCCCGCGTGGGCCTTCTGTGGGCCTCCAAATCCTTGGTGCGGCCCAGGTAGCCTTATCGTGGGCTACCCGAAAGGTAGCCCCACGTCAGTAGCCCCCGAGTGCTTGGTCGAAGCGTAGAGTCGGGCAAAGGACTTCTTCCTCCTGGACGCGCCATTGGATTGCTTGATCTTGAGCTTGAACTCAATTTCTTCATTCGAACCGGAGTCTCCCGATGGGAGTAATACCTGCAGTCGAATTACTTTGCTTTGGTCTTCTTGTGAAGCGTCAGTTCAGCCTGCTGGCTTGCTTGTTGATGAATTCAGCTGATTGAGCTTACTCGATTTTCTTTGCCACCCGAATGATTCCTTCGGGTGCTCGGATCAACTGTCGATCCTACTTTGTTTGTTTCAGCTGAGGAGCTTACTACTCGAATCATTCTGTCGAGTTGTCGAGCTGTTTCAGTTGATTTTATAGTCGTTGGCTTGATGACGTCACTGATGACGATCCGTTGCACGCCTCTGCGCCTGATGGGACGTGACGTGGCGGGGCCCACTTTCAGAGCTTACCGTGGTCAGCAGTTGTCACGTTTCCGAACTGGGCGCGAAATTTGCGCGCCATGATGATGACGCCTCGATTTTCATGCGTAGTGGACGAATTGGGCGGCGTCGTTTGGTTTCTCCGTGCGACACGTGGACGGTGGATGTGGCAGCTCGGAATTGTTTCTCTTTGGACGGCTGAGATGAAATATTTCGAGGCATAAGTACCGCGTTTGGACGCGAGGGCATCATCTTCTCCAATCGTCTGCGCCTCCTATTCCTCTGCTCTACCATTTTCGCCGCCATCCGAGCTCCAAACCTCTTGTCCTCCCATTTTGCCACTGCTCCTTGCGGTCATGGGCAAGCCGAAGGCCACCGCTGGGTCCTCCGCCGCCGCGGCCGGAGCTGTTTTGAAGAAACTCGAGGGCGATTGGCAGAAATCCATCGTGAAGAGAGCCGACCTCGACGGGCTTCGCGCCCAGGGCCTCCTGCCTCCCTCCGGCACGGCTCAGGTACGCGCTCCTGGCAAGGAGACCTCCCCGGCACCTCGTGAGGGGGAGCGCGTTTGTTTCGTGGATTTTCTTCCACGAGGCTTCGGGTTCCCTCTCCACGATTTTGTTCGTGGTCTCTTGTACGCCTATGGGGTGCAGATCCACGATCTGACCACCAATGGCGTCTTGAGCATCGCTAGCTTTATCGTGCTATGCGAGTGCTTCCTGGGGATCGCACCCCACTGGGCGCTGTGGAAGTCGCTCTTCCTTGTTCGCAAGAAGAACGGGAAGGGCGGGTTGCCCTACCCAGTGGGCGGCTTCGGCATCCAGGTGCGTGGCGACACCACGTACTTCGAGATGAAGAAGTCTGACTCCGTCCAGGGGTGGCGGAAGAAATGGTTCTACATCCAGTGGAACCAGGAGGGCGTGGAGCGGTTCGACAGCGCGCGCGGGTTGCGGAAGACCCGCGCCTGGGCGCACCCGCTCACCGCGGAGGAGAGGGAGGCGACGATGCCTCTGCTGGGCCTGCTGCGCGACGTCCTCAAGACCCTCGGGCGAGATGCGGGTGGCGTCTTCTTGATGGCCACTTTCCTCCGTCTTCGGGTTCAGCCGCTCGCTGCTCGGCCCCACCCGATGTGGGCCGCTGAGGGTGCCAGCATCGAGCCACTCGACGATGAGGGGGTGGAAACCAAGGTGAGGAGCATCACCAATCTCCGAGCCGCGGACCATTGCAACGTCAAGTGTCCCGTCGCGGCGTACGGAGCCGCGAACCCTATTCCAGAGGTAAGTTTTTGATTCTTCCAGATTCTTCTTGATTCTATATTCGACTTGCGTCTACTTGCTCATTTATTCGACTTGCGTCTACTTGCTTCAGGGTCGTTCTCTTCTGGTTAGCCTTCCTCCTCTCCCTGAAGACGGACCCGCCGACGAGGCGAAGGTGGTGGAGGAGGAGGATGACGACGATGAGATTCCTTCCGCTCATTCTCCCCACGAAGAGGTGGAGGACGAAGATGAAGAGGAGGAACCCGTACGGAAGAAGCGGAAGCTCCCGAGTGGTGGCGATTCTTCTACCGCGTCGTCACCCGCTAGGGATGCCGAGGTTGTACTGGAGGAAGTCGTCGCGACGTCGTTGGGTGCGCGGTCTTCGGTCGACTGGAATGAGCCCTTGGCTGTTCCTCAGGTCAGCTCCGCGGCTCCTCGTTCGTTTGCGCGGATGGCGTCGCCCTCCCTGGGGAGTTACAATGACCTTGAAACCGCCAGGTGAACTTCTTGGTGCTTTATTTTCTTCGAGTTCTGTTTTGTAGCTGCAATCTTTGAGTTGACCAGTGTGCTTGTCTTTGCTACAGCCGTCATTCTGGCGATGTTAGCTCCCCTCTTCGGGACGTGGAGCATACATCCGCCCCTTCGACTGAATTGGTGACTCAAGTGGTGGTGGAGGAGGTGTGCGCACAGCCTGCTGGCATTGCGTCGTCGAGTCGCGCTCCGCCTTCGGCTTCAGAGGACCCCGACCTCCTGGACCACGTAAGTCCTTTATGCTTGTACTTGTATTCTTGAGTTTTCATCGGGTGCGCGATCAGCGCTCCCGATGGGAGTAGCCCCCGAAGGTGTGGGAGACTAGTATAGTCGCCTGCAACTTTATTAATATCTTGCTTTTGTTTCAGCCGTACTACCGCTAGCAGCTTGACGCAGCCGCGGCCTATGTTCACCTAGAGAAGGAGAGGGACCAGCTGCGTGCTTCTCTGGGCCAGGCTACTGGGCGGGTTGCTGAGCTTGAGAAGGCTCTGCATGAGTCTCGAGAGCGAGAGCTAGCGCGGTGTCGTGGTGGTGTCACGGCAGATGCCATAGGATGGCTAATGTGTGAGGCCGATGGACGTTGGTGGATCCGGGGAGGGATAGCGAGCTGAAGAGCTCACACGGGGAGGATCCCGGTATAACCGAGATCTCCCAAGAGCGAGAAACAATAGCAACACGCTTGATGGAAGATCTAACAAACAAGAACAAATACACGAAGGCACACAACACACAGACGATATACCCAGGTTCAGGGCCCTCGTGAGGAGGTAACACCCCTACTCCTGCCTTTCCTCTCTATATAAGTGTGGTACAAGGGCTACAACTTGCTCTTAGATCTCTCGAAGTGAAGAACACAAAGAACTAGATGAACTCAAGGTATGAAGAAGTAAATGCTCAAGGAGTAAATGCGACTATAGCTTTGGCTCCCAAGTTGGTCTCTCTCCCACAAAAGCAGTTATGGCGCCTTTTAAAGAGTTCCAGCCGGGGGGGGGGGGGGGGGGGGCAAACCCTAAACTGGCTTGGCCCCACCGGACAGGCCTAACCGGCATGGCGTCACCGGCTAGTGCGACCTACCCGCCGCGCTATCCGGCGTAGCTCCTTCGTCATCATCCCGGCAAGGACAACAGGCGCCGTCCTGGAACATCATTGTCCCCCTGTCAGAGACAGGACATGTCTTTGCCCATCCCGGATAGCCTTTTCCGGATTGCCGGGCTAGGCACGTCGTGTCTTGTCGTACCGTTGTCGTACCGCCTGACGCACTCCCGTGTCAGGCGGGAGGTGACCATGCTTCTGTGTCAGGCGGGAGGTGACCATCCCTCCGTGTCAGACGGAACGGTACTTCCCCCCGGATTAGGCGGGAAAGCCTGCCACAGACCGTTGACGGCCTACCGGGATCCTTCATGCCGGTTATCGTCTTGCTCGACCTCGCGAGTCCTTCCTGCACAAGTCCAGGACAGGGTTAAGTGTTCCGATTAGCACTTACCTGGATTGCTTATCCGGTAAGACCGAGTACTTCTCCTTCCGGGAGTCTCCTCGGAGCCCAAGATCCGAGATCCTTTCCGGATGCACCCGAGTTCGTCTCAGGATGAGTATCTCTAGGCCTAGCCTCCCGAAGATGTCTTAGCCTACCAGCAAAGACATATTCGAGAAGCTAGTTCGTAGAGGAACCACCCGCTGATGCTTGTGCTGCCATGGTGAAGGCTCGGGGTGTCTATTTATAGCCGCCAGAGCTGACCCTTGCGCCTGCCAGGAGGCACCTTGCACTCTACCAGCACTCAAGGGTCAAGTTGCCCCTTCAGCACACTAGGGGGTGGCCCTTGCTCTCGCCAGAGGTCAAGTACTGTTGGCACACTACTGAATTATTCCGGGTTCTGCCCTACCCGGGGGGCAGCCCCCCGACACTAGTCCCCGAAGCTAGTGCTGCGCAGCGACCGCGGATGATGTGCGGGATCAGCTTTAATAACAACTATCTTCCGAGAACATACGATATTATCCTCCGACTAGACGCCGAGATCGGTTTTTCCTGAGATCCTCATACCGAGATCGTTTCAACCGGAAGGCGATGCCTGTAACCGGATAGTGCAGCCTGAGTGAATCTTGACCGTTGGCTCTGCATTGAATTCCAGATCGTGAGCTGGGTCCCACCCGATGTCCTGTCTGATCAGAAGTGCACACGAGTGCCTCTGACCGAGCACGCCGCTGCTCGGGTTCGTGCGCCGGGAGCCGCAGCCGATCCGAAGTCCAACCGTTGGGGCTGTGTGGCCCCCGGTGTGGTCGGATCGGGCGCTCCGGTGAACGCCACGTGCCGCGCTGCACAGAATGGATCCCACCCACGATCGGAGAGATCGTGGGCGGGAAATTTGGAAACCGCTCCGGAATCCCCCCATAAATAGGGGACCGGAACGGTCACCTCTTCTTCTTCCTCCCCTTCACACTTCCGCCACCGTCGTCTCGAGCACACCGTCGTAGCCGTGCCCGGAGCCCGAACACCGTCGCTCTCGTTGGTCGCCGGAGCCCTTCGCTTCATCATCGGTTTGCGTCCTTCTTGCCCATCACCGGCCTCGCTTTCTCCGGTGAGTTCTTCTCTTCGCCCCGATGAACTTTTCTTTCACGGGAACGATACCTCACGCTCGGTCGCGCCCTAACGCGTGCGCGGCTACGCCGCCGCCGGCGAGCACGATTCACGCGGCGCGCATGAGGCGTGCGGCGGGGATGAAGACTCGCCGTAGGTCTTAGCCCTTTTGCCCGCACCATGCCATGTTTGAGTTTAGCCCGAGCCTATTTTCCTCACTTAAGTTTTGATTTACTAGCACGCGTACATCTTACTTGCCAGGAACCCGGTTGTCTTTAGGAGTTTGTGATCCGGTATCTTAGCTCTCGGTAGACTAATTCCGACTAACTGCCGCTGCGCCTGCAGAGTAGACCGGATACATCTGCGGACTTCTCCAGCATGGCTGAAGAAAGTATCCGGGGGTGCTGGGATGGGTCCGAGACCAAACAGGAGGACCTCGACTGGCTGTACCGGACTCACCGGATTCCGCCAGAAGTTGAGAGCCGTCTCCCGGAGGATGAGGTTCAACCGGAACCCCAACCCGGGGAATACGTTCTATTCCTCACGCACTTCGAGCGTGGGTTTGGGCTTCCGGCTAGCCCGTTCTTCCGCAACTTCCTCGACACCTACAGCCTCCAACCCCATTATCTCCCAGCTAACGCCATCATGATGCTTTCGGTCTTCACCACCTACTCGGAAGCATACCTCGGCGTGTGGCCATTCTTAGACCTCTGGGCCAGGTACTTCATCCTTCGCCGCCAAGTCATCCCCAATCCGGATCAGAAAGTAAAAGACTTGGTTGACTGCGGAGCGGCCACCATCATTCCCCGTGCTGACTCCGGATTTCCTATAGTCAAGGGGCTAGAATCCTACCGGAAGTGGCAGCGCAGTTTCTTCTATGTGAAGAATCGGGAGAGTTCAGGAGATGGTCCGGGATCCTCGAATCCGGACTTCATAAATTTGCTGGAGTTCGCCATTGGTCCTCCCCGCAAATTCAACCTCTGGAAACGTCTCCCCGATACCGAGGATGTCAGATGTATGCACGACGTCCTCGCGGTGCTGACTAACAAGATGACCGGCGACGATCTCCTGCGCTGTTTCATTATTCGCCGCGTCTGCCCTCTACAAACCCGAGTGCACAAGATGTGCCATATGGACGGGAACTATGATCCCACCAGGACCAGCATTTTCGGGTTGGACCGTCCCGCGGTCGTCCGACGCGTTCGAGCTACTGCTCGGACGAAGATGTCGGATGAGTATGTTTGGGGTGTGATCGGGGGATCCCGGAAAAAACCATTGAAACAGGTGCTCCTGTCTGTCTTTCGCAAACTTGCATTTGCACCGGGGTTCTGCTGGAAACCGACATGGTTGTCATGCAATGATTTAATCGTGCAGTTATTCGAGCGGCAAACCGAGGAGGACGCGATCCACGTCAATGGGAATTTCGCGCCGAACATCCCGGCACCGGCTAAGATGCCGAGAGTGGATCCCGACGGCGAGGAGCATCTTGCCGTTCCTCTAGTCAAAGCTGCCGCCCCGGGTAACCCTTCAACCTCAGAGGCTATTTCCATTTCTTCGGATGACGAGGATGAGATTGACTGTCAAATACTCGATGTGATTGATGCTCTTCCCCTCAATTGGGCTTCAGTAGTGGTTCCGAAACCCACGGCCGTGACCAAACGCGCCGAGAGCCGGAAGCGTGCGGCTTCTGACACCGATGCTGTCGATGATTCCGGCAACCCCCCCAAGAGGAGCAAGCCGAACAAACAAACGACCGAGAAGCCTCGACGCCGAAGCAAGGGTCCTCCCACCGTGGATTCCGGGTACATTTTCTTTGCTTCATGCTACATGATCTTGCCTTCTCCTGAAGTCTTTACTGAGATATTTCATTTAGGGACGCACTCGACCTCCCGGCATCCTTTGCCTCCCGTCCTCCTGGATCCCGTACTCCCAGCCCGCCTCGGGCTGCTTCTTCTCCACCTCGTCCTTCCGCCCGAAGAAGCGAGCCTCCTGCTTCTGGTGCCGCACCGACTGCTGCTGCGACCCCGGATACTCGTCCCGTGGTCGACGAGACTCCAGTTCAGGCCACGACCACATCGGAAGACATCCTTCTTCCAGAGAGTCCGCGCAGGGTGCCCGGGCTTGAGGCGGAGATCATGAGCCCTCCCCGGCAGCTCGTGCCAAGTGGTACCTCCCGGCAATATGCGAACAAGACAACCCCGGAAAAACAGCCTGCAGCCTCCTCCCGGCAACTTGATCATCCTGCCGCGAAAGCGCGCACCAAGGTTGCCGGGCAGAAAACAACTTCTGCCAAACCTACTGCTGCTCTGACATCCTCGGCCCAAGACTTGGCCGTACGCACGGGTAAGTTTTCACCGTTACCGCCACCTCGTGCCGAGATCCCTACTGCTGCCCTGCGGACGCTGCGAGCAACCGTAAGCTCCTTAGTGCCTTCAGGATCCCGGGAGGTTGTTTCTGCTCGCGCGCCTGGCGGCTCCGGCATACACGTTGTTGACGAATACAACCAAGTCTGGATTGCCGCTGACGCCTCCGAGACCGTGGGGGACTTGCACGCTGCCGGCCCTAGCCGCAGCGCTCAAGCTCTGCACGCTCTCCAGGTGGCCGCGCTGGACGTTACTCGGGTGACCGAGGTAAGTTTGTTCCCTTTCCTTCTCCAATAAATACTTGTTCCTTCCCCACTAGTCACCTAGATTGATGCTTAGTGCTCTAGATTCCACCGAATAGCAGACCACTAGGCTTCAATCTTAGAGAAAATCTCAGGACTCGGAAGCCGAGTCCCCGAGTTCCTTTCCACCGAGTAACTTTTTTCAAAAATTGGTCCATCTCCAGTAGTCCCCGAGATTGGTGCTTAGTGGTCTAGATTCCGCCGAATAGCTGACCACTAGGCTCCAATCTTAGAGAAAATCTCAGGACTCGGAAGCCGAGTCGCCGAGTTCCTTTCCCAAGATTGACTTATACTTCTTTGTCTTGATTTCAGGAGTGCAGCAAGAAACGTGGCAGCATCTTCAATCGGGTTCTTGCTGATCTCGGTCAGTCCAAGAAGTGCGAGGGGCGCCTCCGGGAGGAGCGAGATGCCGCGCGCA
This sequence comes from Poa annua, assembly GCA_026929855.1. NCBI lineage: Eukaryota > Viridiplantae > Streptophyta > Magnoliopsida > Poales > Poaceae > Poa > Poa annua. The sequence continues at coordinate 82,602,659 of CM049430.1, forward strand.
AAATCTCGGTGGATCAGAAGGCTGCACTTGCTACCGCGCAGGCCGAGATTGCGCGGCTCAATGGGGAGCTTGAAAAGGCCAGATCTGCTGCGACCGACATGAAGACGCGCTTCGTGGAGGCGACGCAGAAGCAGAAGGAGACCTTGGACCAATCCGAGGAGCGCGCGCATCTCGCCGAGACCGGGCTGGCTCTTCTCCGGTCACGGGCCGATACTTGGCTCTCTGAGCTAACTGTATTGAACCGGGATCTTAACAGTAAGTGGACCGACATCCTCTTTTTTCCTTGCTCTCTTTCTTTGTTGTTGCCCTCCTTATGACCTAGTCGCTTGACAGCTCTTCTTTTTAAAGGGGAATTCGAGCACTCCCGCGACGCTGCTGCTCTTGCGGTTGCTGCCGCCCGGGAGAAGCGCGCCGGGAAGGGCCCTGTCTCGGACACTTGGGACATTGAGGATCACCTCACTGCCCTGAAGGCCCGGATAGTGCCTCTCCGGTCGATCGGGACCGAGTTGCTCAGAGCCGCGATTCATGTTCACGGTGCGCTATGGCCGGGCGTCAGCGCGACGCTCTCGGTCGGCGAATTGGCGAGTGCACTCCGAGGTGCCGGGCGGCGTGTCCACGCTTGGAAGCGTTCCGGCGCACGGGCTGGTGCCGATCAGGTGGTACTGAGTTGGTACGAGGGTCTCGACCTTGATGTGATCCAGCGCCTGCGCACCATCTCGCCGTGGTGCAGTGATCCGGCTATGGTCCAGCGGCGAAAAGAAGTGGCGCATCGCATCGCCTCCTGGTCCAATATTCGTGCCTTCACCGCCAGCGTCGTCGCTTCCGACTCCGAGTCCGATTACGAGGATGACGACGAAACCGGTGCGACCGACGACGTGGACGCTGAGATCCCGGAGGAGGATGACGCTGCTTCTGGTGCCGCCACCGAGACAGTGGTTTCTCGGGATGCTTCAACTCCTCCGCCACCCGAGGCCTCCCAGGCCGAGGTGCGCCCAGATGCCCCGAGTACCGCTGCCGGTGTTGAGGACACCGCCACTGCTGCTCCCGCTGCTGCCACCGCCGAGAAGCCGGCTTCCCCTACTACTTAGAAATACTTAAGAGTAGAACTGTTAAATCCCTGGGATGCCGGGTGCAAGATGTAATATATACTATTAACATTTATGTTCCGTACCAAATTATCTATCAGAACAAGCTATGTCGGTTTACTCTGTCACGAGTCCCCGAGTTCCTTTTCATGTTTACCGTACTTAGGCAATTTCTGCTCTTGTCTACCATTTCGGCGTTCGACAGTCGAGTCACAGAACTCCATACATGGCATACATTACTTAAGAAAATCCGAGTTCTAGTTAACCGAATTCCCGACATAAAAAACAATTGGTTAGTAAAAACAGGTATGCCGGATAAGTTCCTGCTCCGAGTCCCCGAGACCATTTTCGTGTTCCCCACATTTGATTCTCTTTGCTCTTGACTACCATTTCGGCGTTCGTCAGTCGAGTCACAAGATGATTTCACATGACATACATTACTCTAACTTTGAGAATCGAACTCGGAACTTTCCCGGCATACAGATAACATAAAAAATAGGTACTAGGCAGTCCCCGGGTTCCTTCCCGGGATGCCGGTATGAAATAACAAACAAATTGAATAAAGTAAATGGGCACACAACGAGGCAGTCCTCGGGTTCCTCCCGGGGTGCCTTACTTTCATTAATACATAAAAACTGAAATACATCATACACTGAGCCCTTTATGTGTAAAAGGGTCGAAGCAGGGCTACATTCCATGGACGCTTGGTTTCCTCTCCGGATTTATCCATTACACCTTTCCTAGCCTCCTGTGCATCTACAAGGTAATAAGAATCATTGTGCAATGCCCTGCTTATCTCGAAAGGTCCCTCCCATGGAGGTGACAGCTTATGTATTCCGGCCGTGCGTTGGATGAGCCTTAGCACAAGATCTCCTTCTCGGAACACTCTCGGGTGCACCTTCCGGCTATGATAGCGGCGGAGGTTTTGCTGGTAAATTGCAGACCGAGACAGTGCCAACTCTCTTGCCTCTTCAAGTAAATCAACATCATTTTCTCGGGCCTCCTTTGCCTCGGTCTCGGCGAACATTGTCACTCTCGGTGAATCATACTGTATGTCGGTTGGGAGTACTGCCTCGGCACCGTACACCATGAAGAATGGCGTATACCCACTAGATCTATTCGGTGTAGTCCGGAGACCCCATAGTACTGCCGGTAACTCCTCTATACAACATCCCGGAGTTTTCAACAGTGGTTCGATCAGACGAGCTTTGATGCCGGCCAAGACCAAAGCATTCGCTCTTTCAACTTGCCCGTTTGCTTCCGGGTGTGCAACTGATGCAACATCCAACCGGATTCCCTTCTCAGCACAAAATCGAGCGAATTCCTCCACAGCAAAATTGGTGCCATTATCCGTGATGATGCTGTGCGGGTACCCATATCTCAAGATGATGTCTTTTAGGAACTGCACTGCGGTGTGTCCGTCACACTTCCGGATTGGCTTGACCTCTATCCACTTGGTGAATTTATCTATCATGACCAGTATGTGCGTCATATTGCCCCGTGCCGGTTTGAACTGTCCGACCATGTCCAAACACCATACCGCGAATGGCCAAGTGATAGGGATTGTCTTTAGTGCTGACGCGAGCATATGTATCCGTTGAGCAAACCTCTGGCATCCTCCACAATTCCGGACAATGTCTTCTGCCTCCTGTAACGCAGTGGGCCAGTAGAATCCATGCCGGAACACTTTCGCCACCAGGGCCCGGGATGATGCATGATGTCCACATTCCCCCTGATGTATTTCCAGCAGCATCTCTTGTCCTTCTGCCGGTTCCACACATCTCTGGAGTACCTCGGTGACACTCCTCTTGTACAGCTCTTGATTGATGACGGTGTATGCTTTTGACCTCCGCACTATCTGCCGGGCTTCCACTTCATTCTCCGGGAGGACTCCTTCCAAGATGTAAGCCATAATGGGATGTGCCCATCCTGGGATAGGTTGAACCGGGAACACGGGAGCGTCTACGTCCATTGGCTCTGCCGACATCACCTCCATCATCATATTTCTTTGCCTCTCTGAGCACAGTGATGCAGTCCCCGGGTTCGATGTGATGCTCCCGACATCTACTTCCATGGGTACGGCATCCGAACTAGGTTCCTTGGGGATGAAGATAGAATCCGACTCGGGTGAGGGTTGAATAGATGGCTTCCTCAAATGCTCAAGAGCGATCCCGGGTGGGATGGCATCCCGAGATGACCCTAGCTTGGACAAGACATCCGCTGCCTCGTTTTCTCCTCTGGGTATGTGCTTGAACTCGCATCCTTCGAAAAATCCGGATATTTTCTGCACATGAAATCGGTACAAGGCCATGTTTGCATCCAGCGCATCCCAGTTCCCCGACACCTGCTGCACCACGAGGTCGGAATCACCAAAACACTCTATCCGGCGGATGCCGATCTCCCTGGCGACATTCAGTCCATGAACCAAGGACTCATATTCAGCGACGTTGTTAGATGCCCGGAAATGAATTTGCAGGACATACTTCAGCACATCCTGTTTTGGTGAAGTGAGGACCACTCCGGCACCCAACCAGATCTTAGCCTTTGAGCCATCGAAATGCATCCTCCAGAAATTGTAATCTGGCATCGGAGGTTCATATTGCATCTCGGCCCAGTCTACCAAAAAGTCCGGCAGCTCCTGCGACTTGATGGCATCTCGTCTCTCGTATGCCGGAGCGTACGGAGACAACTGGATGGCCCATTTGGCTACCCGGCCGCTAGCGTCCTTGCAACCGATGATCTCGGCCAGAGGAGCCTCGCACACCACTGTGATCGGGTGCTCTTGAAAGTAGTGCTTGAGCTTGGTCACTGCCATGTACACTCCATACGCCATCTTCTGGTAATGCGGGTAGTTCTGCTTGGATTCCGAGATCACCTCACTGAGGTAATACACCGGTCTTTGTATCAGTTTGCCCCCTTCTTCCCTTTCTACTACCATTGCTACACTGACTACCCGGTTGCTGGCAGCAATATACAGCAGCATAGGCTCCTTGGGTAACGGGGATGCCAACACGGGTGATGTTGAAAGCATTCTCTTCAAATCATTGAACGCCGCGTCGGCCTGCGGGGTCCAAACAAATGTTTTGCTCTTCTTCATCAACTGGTATAGGGGCAAGGCCTTCTCTCCAAGTCGACTCACAAACCGACTTAGGGATGCAAGACAACCAGTGAACTTCTGCACATCTTTGAGATGCACGGGCAATTTCATGCTCTCGATAGCACGTATCTTACCCGGGTTGACCTCAATCCCCCGGCTTGAGATGAGGAAACCGAGTAACCTTCCTGCCGGAACACCGAATGTGCACTTATCCGGGTTCAACTTCATCCGGAATCTTCTTAAGTTCTTAAACGTTTCCCTCAGATCATCGATCAGTGAGTCTTTTTCTTTTGTTTTTATGACTATGTCATCGACATAGACTTCGGCATTCCGGCCTATCTGGTCGTGCAAACACTTTTGCATGCACCTCTGGTATGTAGCACCAGCATTTCTCAAACCGAAAGTCATGACACGATAGCAATAAGCCCCATAAGGGGTAATAAAAGCAGTTTTCAATTGATCATCCGGATTCAAAAGTATCTGGTGAAAACCAGAATAGGCATCTAAAAAAGTCAAAAGTTCACTCCCGGCAGTGGAATCTATCACTTGATCTATCCGGGGTAGTGGAAAGGGGTCCTTCGGGCAGGCTTTGTTGAGGTTGGTGAAGTCGATGCACATGCACCACACCTTAAGCAGGAGGGGATCATCCTTCTTCTTCTCTACTAGGACCGGATTAGATATCCAATCCGGGTGCAGTACTTCCATTATGAACCCGGCGGCCAGCAGTATAGCCAGATGCTCCATGACGGCAACTCTTCTTTCATCCGAGAGGCGCCTAGTCGGTTGCTTCACCGGCTTCGCATCCGGTCTAACAAACAGAGAGTGCTCAGCCAACTCCCTCGGAACACCTTGCAGGTCGTCACTCGACCACGCAAAAGCATCCCGATTCTCACGGAGGAAGTCGACGAGCTCGCCTTCCTATTTGCTGTCCAAGTTGCTGCCAATGATAACTTGGCGCTCTGGGTTGCTGGGGTCCACACCCACCTTCTTTGTCTCCTTGGGGGGCTGGAATGATGCACCCTGCTCCGGGTTCACCATCCCGGGCATTCCGAGTTGGGAGGTCTTGGCCATCGCCACCACCTGCTGGATCCTGTTCTTCTCTTCCGCGATCACCAGGGACTCAGCTAAGCACGAGCCGGCCGAGGCACACTCCATGGAGCGCTTGTGGTCTCCTGAGATGGTGATTACGCCGTTAGGTCCCGGCATCTTCATCTTCAGGTAGCCCATGTGATTTGAGATCATGAACTTGGCCAGGGCCGGCCTGCCGATCAGTGCGTGATACGGGCTTTCGAGGTCCACGACCTCGAATTCCAAGCTCTCAGTCCGGCAGTTCTTCCGGGTTCCGAATAACACCTCAACCCAGATTTTACCCATGGGTGAACAAGAGACTCCGGGCACAATGCCATGGAAGGTCGCCTCGGTAGGTAACAAGGTGTTCATGGACACCCCCAGCTTCAGCATCGTGTCCTTGTACATGATGTTAATGGCACTGCCATTGTCAATCAGAACCCGACTGAAGCGGACACTGAGGCTTGGTCCGACAAAGGTTGGGTCCACGACCAAGGCGTACGCCCCCGGCTTAGGCATAACTCTGGGATGATCCTTCCGACTCCACGTGATCTCCATCTCGGACCAGTGCAAGAACTTGGGCACCGCCGGGATCACAGCGTTCACCTCCAGGGCAGTGGGCTCGGACACAAAGACCACATAGCTTTGATGTGCCTCCCGGTAGTTGCCCTGCTGCTGTCCGGCTTGATTAATGGGGCCTGCACCATTGTCGTTCCGGGTGTGCACCACGTTCACCGGCCGAGGTGGGGGTCCTCGCCGAGGTTGACTGATCCGGACTGCGTTGGCTCCCGATGTCGGAGGAGGGGGTCTCGGAATGTTGGGTCGAGATGCCGGAGCACTCGACCGAACAGCTCCATAGCTGCCCTCCTGCAGTGTGCGCTGATACCAGCTGCACTGCCGAGTAGAGTGGTTCGCCGGCTTGCTGGCCTCCAGGGTATGGTAGCAGCATGGCTTGTTCAGCATCTCTTCATATGTCAGGGGCTTCTTTTGTTCTACCCAAGTTTTTTGCACTTCCTGACTTTGACCCCAAGCCGGGCCACTTGTCTTCTGACGCTGACTGTTGCCGGCATCCTCTTGATCTCGGGTCACTGCTGCGACATGCTGTGCGGCATGGTGGTATTCGGGCTGATTTCTCTTCTAGCCAAAATCCTGGCGATCATGGCTCCTGCTCGATCCCGAACGCTGAGGTCCCGCATTCCTCCTGTTGGAGTCACCGACATCCACTAGGGCTTGCATGGGATCTCCAAGCGTGTAGGTATCAGCGATGCGCATGGTCTCTTTCAAGGTCGCCGGCATCTTCCTTTGCAATTTCTGCCACAGCATTGAGCCATGTCGGCATCCTTGTGCAAACCAGGAGATGGCCTGTGCCTCTACCACCCCTTCGTAAGAATTGCGAATATTGCTCCACCGGGTAAGGTACTCCCGGCCAGTCTCGTTGCTCCTATGCCTACAGATGGCGAGCTGTTGAGGCCTGTTTGGCCTTTTGTACGTGTTGGTGAAGTTGCTGATAAATGCCTCCTCGAAATCTAACCAGCAGTCTATGCTGCGAGTCCTCAAGTTGTTCAACCAGATTCTGGCAGGTCCTTCCAACATCTGCGGTACGTAACGTACGGCCCAGCGTCTGTTTCCACCGGCTATGCTTACTGCAGTTACATAGTCGGTTAACCGGTCCTCCGGCTTCTTGCTGCCGTCATAGGTCTTAGCACCTCGGTTGAGCTGAAAATTCCGAACAGGCGGCTCCCGCATGATCCGGGGTCCAAAGCAGGCAGGCCCCGGAGGTCCTTGCTCTTCCACTAGCTCTGATTGGTGAATCCGATCGAGCCGGAGTCTGGCATCAGCCGGATCCAGCTGTCTGGTTCCTACCCGAGATCCCAAAGGATTCTCATTGGGCTGGTACCCGAGCTGCTGCAGTCTTGAGTTGCCATCGTTGAGCCTATCTTGTGCCGGGATCACAGCCTGCTGCGGGACAGAGGCGGCCTCCCTTCGCGGGTTTCCCTGAACATGAGGAGGGTCCCGGGGTGGATTACCACGGCTAGCCGGGTTATTGTTTCCTACACCCAGGTTGCCACCCTCATGGGTACTTCCTGCCTGCCCCGAGTTATGCTGCCCGGCTTGCTGGATGCCGGCAAAGGCCGGATCATAGGTCTGCAACTGCTTGTTCTTCCCGGAGCCCTGACTTCTACTCCGGCCTTTGCTCTTGCTCTTGCTTCTACTCGGATGGGGGGAAGAGGCCTCTCCGTCCGATTTCTGGCTATTGGGCCTAGCTGAGTGCACTTGGGATCCCGCCCCGGGGTTCTTCTTCTTGAAGGCCTGGTTCTGCCGGTTGGCCTCGATGACCAACTCGTTCACCCGCTCATGTTGCTTGCGCAGAGCCTCACCGGATAACCCTGCCAATTCGGCCATGGCGGCTTCGGCAGCCCTAAGAGTTTTCGCCGGCGAGCTGTACACCGGTCTCCCCGCCGAGATCAGGCTACCCGTGTTACTGGTAGTGGCTCCACCCGCCAACTCATCATTCACCATTCTGCCTTTCTTCCGCAGCTCCGCAATGCGCTTGTCCCGGGAGTCTATCTTAAGGAATCCGAGAGCTGCATTGTACTCCCGGAGGCTAGCATTGAGCTCACGCCGGATCTCGGCGATCTCCTGCGCTTCGGCGAGTAACAACCTGCGTTGTTCCTCCAAGTCAGCCGAAGTGGCTTGGGTGTCTGCTTCAGCAGTCACAGGGACAACCAATTTGTCCACCAGACCCGAGAGGGGATCCGGGCGATGACGTGGCTGGGACGGCTGCGGATTGCCGTCTCGGGCCGCATCCCTTTCCTGAGGGGGTTTGGCCAAACGGACGTGGCCGCTTCCGGGATCGCCGTCAGCGTCCTGGTACTCCTCCTCGGTTGCCCCGACCATCATTACCGCGACGGAACTCGGGGAGCGACCGGTACGCAAACCCCGAGTAGCGCAGAGCATGGGGGGATCCTCAGCTTCCAGGACCACGTCCGGATAGCTGCAGATAACTTCGGTGGCGACGTAGGTGGTGAAACCACCAAGTCAATGAGGCATCCGTTCACCGGAAAGGGTCTGTTCCGGAAGCACCCTGCGTTGTCCCTGACAAAGTCCATCTCCCCCAGCCTTACGACAAGGCCAGAGAGAACCCGAATGTCGAAATGAACGGGGGAGCCCGTCCGGATGTGTACACCAGCCAACGCCTCTGTCGGCCCCACGGTGGGCGCCAACTGTCGTGGTGGTGTCACGGCAGATGCCATAGGATGGCTAATGTGTGGGGCCGATGGACGTTGGTGGATCCGGGGAGGGATAGCGAGCTGAAGAGCTCACACGGGGAGGATCCCGGTATAACCGAGATCTCCCAAGACCGAGAAACAATAGCAACACGCTGGATGGAAGATCTAACAAACAAGAACAAATACACGAAGGCACACAACACATAGACGATATACCCAGGTTCAGGGCCCTCGTGAGGAGGTAACACCCCTACTCCTGCCTTTCCTCTCTATATACGTGTGGTACAAGGGCTACAACTTGCTCTTAGATCTCTCGAAGTGAAGAACACAAAGAACTAGATGAACTCAAGGTATGAAGAAGCAAATGCTCTAGGAGTAAATGCGACTATAGCTTTGGCTCCCAAGTTGGTCTCTCTCCCACAGAAGCAGTTATGGCGCCTTTTATAGAGTTCCAGCCGGGGGGGCCGGAAACCCTAAACTGGCTTGGCCCCACCGGACAGGCCTAACCGGCATGGCGTCACCGGCTAGTGCGACCTACCCGCCGCGCTATCCGGCGTAGCTCCTTCGTCATCATCCCGGCAAGGACAACAGGCGCCGTCCTGGAACATCATTGTCCCCCTGTCAGAGACAGGACATGTCTTTGCCCATCCCGGATAGCCTTTTCCGGATTGCCGGGCTAGGCACGTCGTGTCTTGTCGTACCGTTGTCGTACCGCCTGACGCGCTCCCGTGTCAGGCGGGAGGTGACCATGCTTCCGTGTCAGGCGGGAGGTGACCATCCATCCGTGTTAGACGGAACGGTACTTCCCCCCGGATTAGGCGGGAAAGCCTGCCACGGACCGTTGACGGCTTACCGGGATCCCTCATGACGGTTATCGTCTTGCTCGACCTCGCGAGTCCTTCCTGCACAAGTCCAGGACATGGTTAAGTGTTCCGGTTAGCACTTACCCGGATTGCTTATCCGGTAAGACCGAGTACTTCTCCTTCCGGGAGTCTCCTCGGAGCCCAAGATCCGAGATCCTTTCCGGATGCACCTGAGTTCGTCTCAGGATGAGTATCTTTAGGCCTAGCCTCCCGAAGATGTCTTAGCCTACCAGAAAAGACATCTTCGAGAAGCTAGTTCTTAGAGGAACCACCCATTGATGCTTGTGCTGCCATAGTGAAGGCTCGGGGTGTCTATTTATAGCCGCCAGATCTGACCCTTGCGCCTGCCAGGAGGCACCTTGCACTCTACCAGCACTCAAGGGTCAAGTTGCCCCTTTAGCACACTAGGGGGTGGCCCTTGCTCTCGCCAGAGGTCAAGTACTGTTGGCACACTACTGAATTACTCCGGGTTCTGCCCTACCCGGGGGGCAGCCCCCCGACACGCGGGTCGCCCAGGAGAAGACTCAAGTCGACCGTCTCCTCTCACTCGCCGATGTTCTTGGGGGTATGTTTCGTCTTAGCGCCTACTGTGTCTTCATATTTCCTTTGTTTGACCTTGAATCCCTTGCACAGAGACTTGCGGTGGAGCTCCCCCGGAAGACACGTCGAGTGACGCGGTTGATTTGGCGACTGTTGTCGGCTTCCTCGACCGGGTCTACGCATATGCGTCCGACGCGCTGAAGAAGTCGACGGGAGCCCTCACTATGGTGCACCGGAGCATCTTCCCGAGGGACCAGCCGCCGGCTGCCGTGGACTCCCTTGCTGCGCCGTTTGAGGACGCGACCACCATCGCCGACTTCACGCGGTCGTAGACGGTACGCGGCTCCGAGCTCACCTTCCAGCTCCTCTTAGGACATCAGGTTCCGGGTGACTTTGAGAAGGTCGTCAGCGGCTTTCCTCGAAGACCCGATGGCCGAATCGCGTCGCTGGGTGGTGTAAAGGAGCGTGCTTCACAGCTGGCCGTGCAGCTTGTGGCACTCTTTGAGAGGGCCCTTGCTAAGGCGACTGAGGCGGCTGCTACTCGGAAGAGTCGCTCCCGGTCGCAGTCTGCGGCCTTAGAGTAGATGTACTATAGAAATTCGACAGTTGCCGTGGTCTGTACCTTGAACTTTTGGCTCTGTAATGACTATTGTCCTGCCAGGTCTTTTGGCTTTTAACAATGCTTTTGCTAGAATTGAGTTTCCTTCTATCAAGTGTGTCTTTGCTGAACAGTCGTATGATTGTATTGACTCTGCATATTCGTGGCAGACTGTCGTGCGCGGTGGTGCTTCTTCTGCTCCTGCGGCTGAGCCGAGTGGCGAGGTTTCTTCTTCGGGTGCTCGCCGTCGTCGAGCGGTGCCGGCTCCTCCACGTAGTACAAATGATCAACGGATAATCACGTACCTGAAGAACAAGGTGGTTGAGCTTGAGGCGACCCTGAAGAATACTGAGCTGACGCTGCACCGCTCCAGGTCGCATCCTACTGCAGAATTCTCACGGCGTGAGGAATTTTTGCTTGGGGAGATCGATCTGATCAGTCGACAGCTACAAGGTTGGTATCCTTTTTGCGGCTGCTTTCTTTGTTGAAACTTGCTTGTTCTGACTTGTAGTTTGTGCGTGCAGATGTGAACCCGGATTGGCAGGCTGAGCGGGATCGCGTTGAAGAGCGAGTTACCCGAGAGGCATCCGGCGACTCCTATGAAGCTCGTCAATTCTGGGTGAACAAGTCGAGAGGGCGCACCCTTGCCACTATGCTTGATCGTACGTGGCGTGCGGCTTTTCTTCTGGAGAATTGCCGGAAGACACTCTGGCATATCAATCGTGTGTACTTCCCGCATGACGCGCAGCCGAACGGGCTGACCGCCTTGCTGGAGAGGTTTCGCGACGGTGATGCGCTGAAGGAGGTCGATGGTGAATGCGGCGTTGGCGTACATCCGGATGCACCGGCCACATCTTCCGCTCGATAAGGTGCTGGATGGCCTTCCCGGCGATGACGACTTCGCCGAGACCTTGGCGGCTGCACGCCTGATGATCAGGCAGGTTTAGAGGCTGAGTGAGCGCCTTGTAGGCCCCCTCGATCCACCGAAGATCGAGCCTGCAGGTTAGGGTAGCTGTCGTCTGCTTTAAAGGGTGAGCAATAGATGGCGAATATGCCTGTGCAAATCGCAATGTATTAGACTAGAAATACTTGCGAGTAATGAGAATTAAACTGCTTGCTCTGCTGTGTAAATGCCTGTTTTAATTTTCGACCTTTGTGGTGCAGTCCCCTAGTATGTTAGGCGATGGCCTAGGTTTTTCCAAGTGTGACCTGTATGCCGCAGTCTCTGACTTTATCAGGTGGCGACTTAGGATTTTTGGAACTTGACCTGTATGGCGCGGCCCCCGAGTTGTTCGAGTGGCGGCCTAGGATTTTTTTGCTAAGGCATGTATGGCGTAGCCCCCTAGTAGGTCGAGTGGCAGCCTAGGTTTACAAGTGTCACCTGTGTGGCGCAGCCCCCGCGTGTGTTGGGTGGCGGCCTAGGATTTTGAACTTGACCTGTACAGCGCAGCCCCCGAGTGAGTTCGAGTGGCGGCTGAGGATTTTCTAATAAGGCATGTATGGCGTAGCCCCCGAGTGAGTCGAGTGGCAGCCTAGGATTACAAGTGTTACCTGTTTGGCGCAGCCCCCGAGTGGTTCAGGTGGCGGCCTAGGATTTTTTGATTTATGCTTGTATGGCACAGCCCCCGAGTAGTTCGGGTAGCGGCCTAAGCTTTTCTTTCAACCTGTATGGTGCAGCCCCCGAGTGGTTCGAGTGGCGGCCTAGGATTTTAGCTTCCCCTGTGTGAAAGATAAAGGAGACAGATTTTCTTCAAATCACTTTATTGATTATTGCGAACAGGCCGCCTCATTAAAACCCTTCCAGTCCCCTTAGGTACCCTGGTAAGGGAAAGAGTGCGTCTGAAACCTGTCGCGCTGATTTTTCTTGTACAATGATTGTGTCGAACTAGGCGTAGAACCGGCGAAGTTGTGCCACGTTCCACGGGTTGCTGCCTGCTCCCGTCTTCGAATCCTTCAGGCGGTAAGCTCCGTTGCCGATTGCTTCTGTCACGATGTATGGGCCCTCCCATGGGGAAGCGATCTTGTGCACCTTCTTCTGCTTGAGTCGAAGAACCAGGTCGCTTGCGGCGAATGCTCTTGGTCGCAGCCTCCGAGTGTGATAGTTGCGCAGGTCTTGTTGATACACGGCTGATCGCGCCAGGGCGATGTCGCGTGCTTCATCCAGGGTATCCATGCTGTCTTCGAGTGCCTCTTCTGCATCTGACTCGTCGTAGGCGACTACTCTCGGTGCGTCAAATTTGATGTCGCAGGGGAGAACCGCCTCTGCGCCATACACCATGAAGAATGGAGTGTATTGGGTGGATCTGTTTGGCGTTGTTCGTAGACTCCAAAGGACTGACGGTAGTTCTTCCACCCATGCGCCCGCTGCGCGTTTTAGTGGCACGCGCAGTCGCTTCTTGATGCCGCTGCAGACGAGGCCATTGGCTTTCTCCACTTGCCCATTGCATTGCGGGTGGGAGACGGATGCATAGCTGAGTTTGATACCTTGCTCTGAGCAGAAGTCTTTGAATTCTTCGGCTGTGAAGTTCGAGCCGTTGTCGGTGATGATCCCGTTCGGTACTCCGAATCTGACGATGATTGATCTGATGAAGTTGACTGTTGTGGATGCAGTCGAACTTGTGATGGGCACGGCTTCGATCCACTTTGTGAACTTATCGACTGCAACCAGGAGGTGAGTGTGACCTCCGGGTGAGGATTTCTTCAGCGGGCCCACCATGTACAGACCCCATTGGGCGAAGGGTCAGGCTAGTGGTATTGTCTTAAGTTCTGATGCTGGCGCGTGTGGCTTGTTGGCAAACTCCTGGCACCCTGTGCATTTCCTTACTAGTTCCTCGGCGTCCTGCATGGCTGTCAACCAGTAGAACCCAGCTGGTAGTGCTTTGGCCACCAATGCTCGACTGCTGGCATGATGCCCGCAGATGCCCGCATGGATGTCGAGTAAGATGGCTTGGCCGTCGACGGGATCTACGCACCTTTGCAGGATTCCCGAGATGCTTCTTTTGTAGAGTTCTCCGTTGATGACGGTGAAACTTTTGGAGCGCCTGATGATGCGCTTTGCTTCGACTGCGTCCGCTGGCAGCTTTTGGTGCAGTATGTACGCCAGGTACGGTCCTGTCCTTGTAGCTTCGACTAGCATGACCTCCATGGGGACCTTATCTTGGCTTGGCGGGTTAGCATCGCCTTTTGTTGTTGTTGCAGTGCTTGTTGTGTTTTGAGTCTTGATAGATCTCTGCGTGATGCGCTCTAGGAAGACGCCGGGTGGAACTGGAACCCTGTATGATCCCATGTTAGCGAGGACGTCGGCTTCTTCGTTGCTGTCGCGGCCGATGTGCAGCAATTCGCAGCCGTCGAAGTTGCCTTCCATCTGGTTGTAAAGGTCTATGTAGGCGATCATGTTGTCGGCGACGGCGTCGCAGGACTTCATGGTTTGCTGTACCACCAGGTAGGAGTCGCCGTATATCATGAGGTGTGTGGCGCCGCAGTTCTTGGCCATCCGCATTGTGGGGACCCCGGACTAACTGTCCGAAATACCCGATTATGCTTAACACAACGATCCCGTGATCAGTCTGTCGTTGCACATAATCCGAATTGAATACCAAAGTTTACATCCATTACAATACCGAATTAAAGTCTTACATAAAATGGTCATCTAGACCAAGTCTTACATAGGTGCCTTCAAGGGCCAAACCAAAACAATCAACATAAGCAGCGGAACTTTAACGTAGTAGCCATCCAACAGCTAGCGCAGACCCGACAGGCAGTCGACTTTGGGAAGATCCTTAGTTAGCATAGATGTCGCCATACTCCTCCTGGGTGTAGTACTCCTCCATGTCTGGCTACGACAATAGCCAGAAGCAAACTAGTATGAGTACATTTGAATGTACTCGCAAACTACCCCAACATGAGTGCTCTAGTTCCATTTTTAGTTTCTCACTTTTATTTATTTAAAACATCTCTGTATCTTTGTTGAAGAAGATAAGGAAATTATGACTACTAGATATCTCAATTTTATTAATGTTATTCCAAAACTCCTCCTTTTCCAACCATAAACCATTATGGTAATATCTTTCTAACTACCTCATACCGATCCGTTGGTATAGGTGTGTGGAACATTCTCCATTTCCTTTTTCTTTTCAAACTCAACTCTTTTCCAAAAACTTGCACATGGTCTAAGTAGGGTCTTCAACTGTCCATATCCGAGGACTCGGCTATTCGAATAGTTTAATTTCCCTCTGCAGAGGTAGCACGCTTTTCCCACACTCATCCGATAACTCATCGTGTCAGCCACGCTTCGCCATACCCTTGGTATGCGAAGTTGAGTCACCGACCCTAGTCTTTCCTTTGCTCATGCTAGTATAGGATCCTGCCCCTATGAACCATTCCATCTACACCTAGTCTAGTTTCCCGTCGGAAACCCTAAGTGTGAGGACTCATAGGTTTTATCTGGCGGTGTATACGGACATCCTTCTATCCTCCTCCTTGTCTATTCATAGATTTTTGAGCGAGGACCCAGGTCAGGGTTAGGTCACCAAACCACTCCCTCATGCATAACAGAGTCATCTCTGTTGATGCAGTGTCCCATACTAATACGAGCAAACTATGTGACTAAGCCCTTTCCCATATGTGGGTAAATGTGGTCGCACAGAGTATCGGTTGCTTGACTGAGTACTAGGACACAATGTGCTTTTCCAAAACCATCTTTCTCCATTTCCTTATTTCAACACACCATCTTGGTGCTATATATTCACACAAGTTTTCAAAGGAGTTTTGAATAAACAACATTGTTTTTCCATCCTATAGTTTTAGTATCTACTTCTATATAGGGTGGCAAAATCATCTCTATATACTTTTGAAAAAGGGTTTTTGTAAACCTTTGCTTTTAAAAATGATTTGTAAATCTAGATGCATAAGTTAGGTGCAAGCTCAGAGAGTAGCTTGCCTTGCTCGGCAAAGTGATCTTGGTCTTGGTCTTCAGGTTCTGCAAATCCCTCCTCCTCGATATATCCGGCAACGTTCTCTTCTAATACACAAGCAATCAAATGCAAACAATCACTAGCCTATTCAATCAATCATCACAGCAATACACTCTTAGGGGTTCTAATTAATCATTCCACATACCAAACCATATCATGTAGTTTTAATTTAATTAAATTATACATTATTCCATTATATTTTAATTAGGGCAGAAACTTGTTGCATATGTTTAATTGCATAGCTTGAGTTCTGTTTGTCACAAAAATAAAAACTAAAATTCTACAGAAATCTAATGATGTGTAGAAGATGACACAATTGGATTTGGGTCATTTGGAGTTACCAAACTCCCTACACATAGTTTTGAATCCAGAAAACAATTAATAAGGTTTTGACTATTATTTAAATTATATTCATCTAAAAATTAAATCCTTTTAGGATTGACTAACCCTGGTTAAATGTGACCTAATAAAATTAGTTTCAACTAATTTGGATTATCTGAGTATCAGAAACAAACAAGTTTAGAAATTAAACATGCTACTGTATTTTTAATATTGTATTTTTATTATATATCCAAATGGAGTGAAACTAGTTTAGTTGGATAGATAATTTCATAAGCTTTCCAGAACAGTTGGATTTGTTAAATTTGGAGTTGTAAAACTAAAGTTATGGAATTTCTAAAATTGGGTTCAATACTGGTTTTTTTTGAATGAAATTTAAATTCGAATTTAATTCCAGAACGGATAATGTTGAAAAATCTGACAGAGGGGACCCACTGGTCAGTGACAGAACGAGCGCGCGCGCTGTTCATTTAAACCTGACGTGTGGGACCCGCATGTCAGGGTTTTATTAATTAAAACGAAACGGTAAGCTACCGTAGGATTCTAATCTAACGGCTCAGGACTCCCGCGTCTCCGGCGACCTAAATCGGGCGGCGCCGCGACTCCGGCGACGGCGTCGAGGACGGGGCGCTTACCAGGGGGCTCGGGAGGGCGTGCGGCAGGTGCAGGACGACGGCGGCGAGGTGGGAAAGCTCCTGGGCGTGAAGACGAGGCTCGGGGATGGTCTAGGCGACGGCGGTGTCCTCCTCCTTTTTCCCGCGGCTCCGCTGCAACTCCGGCGAGCGATCGACGGCGCACCTGAGCACGGATCAGGAGGAAAAGGGGTGCGGGTGAGATAGGTGTGCAAGGGGAAGAGAAGGGTGGCCGAGGGGAGCGAAGGGGAAGGGTGCCGTGGCCTGGCCGCGGTCGTCGTCTACCTCGGGCAAGGCGGGCTCGAGGAGACCACGGGCGGCCGGAGCTTCGCGGCAGCTGCTCCGCCCTCCTGGCGGTGCTCGAGAGGGAGAAGAAGTGAGGGGAAGGGGTGGTGGTGCGGTGTGGAGGAAGGCAGGGCACGGGGCGGCTTTTATAGCGGCCGGGCGGCGCACGGTGGTCGCGGTGCAGGGGCGATCGTGGCCGGGCTAGGCCGCCGTAGGCCGGTGGAGGGGCATGGCTGGGTTGCTGGGCTCCCAGGGGACCGAGCGGGCAAGGCGGGGCGGCGTGGCGCGCTCGGGCGCGCTCGGGCGCGTGGCCCTGCCGTGGGCGTGCTCGGGCGGCGCACGGCGTGCGCGTCGTGGCGTGGCCGCGGCGTGCCCGGGCGGGTGCTGGTGTGCGTGCGGGCTCGCGAGGGGGCAGGGAGGCGAGGAGAGAAGGGGGGGCCAGGCACGGGAGAGCGCACGGCGTGCCACCTCGGACGCCTGTCGCGACACTGCGACGTGCGCACGGCCGGGGCTGTCACCGGCGTCCTCACGGCGGCTCCGGCCACCATTTTGCCTCCCCCGGCGTGCAGTGAGATCGCAGAGAAGAGAGGGGTGCAGGGATGGCCTCAATCTGACAAATGAACAACGCACTCCTCGGATTGATCCACGAGTTGATTCGGATTGGGAAGAACAGGTGGATGAACACCAAGTGTTTGATGATTTTCCTGAACCAGAACAGTGACCATTTGTCATTTTAATTTTCCTATTTCTCTTTATTCTTTTGAGTCCAAATTTAAGTTCTAGGCTAAGTATATTATTGGTGAGTGTTACAGAGTCTTATTGAAATATTTTGAAATATTTCAATCATGAATTTCTAATTTGAATTTAAAGTTTTGAATCTGAAATTTTGAAAGGGAATAGTTTGTAAAAATTAACTAGGAGTGTTTATAATATTTCTCCATTGATCTTGGTGTAAAAATAAATTATGCTTCTTAATTTGGAAAAATAATGTGACATGTGTCACATGGTGTGTTGTTTTTAGGATTTGTTTTATTTGTTTTCTTTCCTTTTAATTTTTCAATTAGAGCTTGAATTCAACAATATTGCAAACAATGTAACAAGCAACACTCAAGAATTAAATATACACAACTTTTTATAAGAAAAGTTTTTGTTGGCCCACATTTTTGCATTAATAGTTATATTAACATTCTGGGATGTTACAGACTTCCCCCCTTAAAATAAATCTCGTCCCGAGATTTGCTAGGTCTGGGTACTAAAGAGGTTGGGAAACTCGCTCCTAAGATAGTCTTCACGTTCCCAAGTTGCTTCATCTTCAGAGTGGTTAGTCCACTGGACCTTGTAGAACTTGATTGCTCGCCTGCGGGTGAGACGAACATCTTCGTCGAGAATCTTGAGGGGGGTCTCACGATAAGTCAGATCTTGATTCAGGTCGACGGACTGGTGATCGATGTTTTTGAAAACATCAGGCTGGTCAGGAACTTCAAGACACTTCCGGAGCAAGGAAATGTGAAAAACATCATGGTAATCTTCTAACTCTTTGGGCAACTCCAGTTGATAAGACACTTCTCCTCGACGGGCAAGGATCTTGAAGGGTCCAATATATCTTGGCGCTAACTTTCCTTTGATATGGAAACGTTGCATTCCTTTAAGGGGTGTCACTCGGAGATAGACATAATCTCCGATATTGAAGGTGACATCACGACGCTTGGGATCAGCGTAACTCTTCTGACGGGATTGGGCGGTCTTGAGTCGCTCACGGATAAGCTGGACTTGCTCTTCAGCCTCACGGAGGGTATCTGGTCCAAACAGTTTGCCCTCTCCGGTGTCGGACCAATTCAGGGGTGTACGACACTTCTTGCCGTAAAGGGCTTCAAAAGGGGCCATTTGCAGACTAGACTGGTAACTGTTGTTGTAGGAGAATTCTGCAAATGGAAGACAATCTTCCCATTTGGATCCATAGGCTAGGACACATGCGCGAAGCATGTCCTCTAATATCTGGTTCACTCGTTCAGTTTGGCCATCGGTCTGGGGGTGATAAGCTGTGCTAAATGCCAACTTGGTTCCGAGGGCTTCATGCAGGGCTTTCCAGAATCTTGAGGTGAATTGTGTGCCTCTATCTGATACAATCCTCTTAGGCACACCATGCAGGCTTACGATTCTGGAAATATACAGGTCTGCTAACTGATTTCCCCTGTAGGTGGTGTGGACGGGAATAAAATGGGCCACTTTGGTCAGCCTGTCAACGACGACCCATATTGAGTCATGGCCTCGGTTGGACCTTGGAAGTCCGGTGATGAAATCCATTCCAATCTCATCCCACTTCCACTCGGGAATCTTTAGGGGTTGAAGCAATCCAGCGGGTCGCTGATGTTCAGCCTTGAGTCGCTGACAAATATCACACTTGGCTACGAAAGCACCAATTTCTCGCTTCATTCCATGCCACCAAAATCTTTCACGAAGGTCTTGGTACATCTTGGTTCCGCCGGGGTGGATTGAGTAAGGGGTCTCGTGGGCTTCCTTTAGGATTAACTCCTTGAGCTCTGAGGTATTGGGGACACAGATACGATCATTGAATCTTAACACTCCTTCTGCATCCTTGGTAAAACCAGGCGCTTTACCGAGAGAAATCTTCTTCTTGATTCCTTCTATGCTCTCATGACCTTTCTGGGCCTCCTTGATCTGATCTATCAGAGTTGGAGCTAACTCTAAATGGGCGAGATAACCGTGACTAACAAGCTCTAGTCCAAAATCTCTGAACTCCTTAAACAGGGCTGGCTGCTCTGCTTGGATCATGGCATTCAGGGTGCAGGGTTTGCGACTAAGGGCATCGGCAACTACATTAGCCTTTCCAGGGTGATAATTGATGCCGATATCATAATCCTTGATTAATTCCATCCACCTTCTCTGTCGCAAATTTAACTCCCTCTGTGTGAAGATATACTTCAAGCTCTTATGATCCGTATAAATCTCACAGCGATGTCCCGCTAGATAGGAGCGCCACGTCTTCAAAGCAAGAACGACAGCAGCTAACTCCAGGTCATGGGTTGGGTAGTTCTCTTCATGTGGTCGCAACTGCCGAGACAGATACGACACCACCTTGCCTCCTTGCATCAGAACACATCCCAATCCTAGACGTGATGCATCGCAATACACGTCGAAACTCTTGGTGACGTCTGGCATAATTAGGACAGGGGTTGAGGTCAATCTCTTCTTTAATTCCTGGAAACTCTCTTCACATTTCTGAGTCCATTCAAATTTCTTGTCCTTTTTCAGCAGTTGGGTAAGGGGTTTGGCTATACTGGAGAATCCCTCAACGAACTTGCGGTAGTACCCCGCTAGTCCGAGAAAGCTTCGGATTTCAGTCACACTAGTTGGGGCTTTCCAGTCCACAATGGCTTGGATCTTCTCCGGGTCAACAGAAATTCCTCCCGCAGACACAACATGTCCGAGAAATGAGACCCCACTGAGCCAGAACTCACACTTGCTGAACTTGGCATACAACTGATGCTCTCGGAGGGTTGCTAAAACTAGACGCAGGTGTTCAGCATGCTCTTCTTCAGTTTTGGAGTAAATAAGGATGTCATCAAGGAAAACTACAACGAACTTGTCAAGATACTCCATGAAGATCTTGTTCATGAGATTCATAAAATAGGCTGGGGCATTGGTCAGGCCAAAGGACATTACGGTGTACTCAAATAAACCGTAACGGGTTGTGAAGGCAGTCTTGGGAATGTCTGACTTCCGGATTCTTAACTGATGATACCCTGACCGAAGATCGATCTTGGAAAAGACTCGGGCTCCGTTCATTTGATCGAACAGATCCTCGATCTTTGGGAGAGGGTACTTGTTCTTGATGGTCACATCATTTAACCTGCGATAATCCACACACAGGCGTGTGGTACCATCTCTCTTATCCACAAAGATAATGGGTGATCCCCAGGGTGAAGCACTTGGGCGAATAAGCCCTTTGCTGAGCATATCTGCTAACTGCTTCTTCAACTCAACCAGTTCTTCTGGATTCATCCGATAAGGCCTTTGGGATATGGGGGCTGTCCCGGGGATAAGTTCAATGATGAACTCAATATCCCGATCCGGTGGCATACCAGGCAATTCTTCAGGAAAGACATCTTTGAACAGGTGAACAACACGGATCTCATCTAGGGCTGGTCGAGCTATGCTCTCATGGCATCCTGGTTGGGGTCGACTGGTTTCTGACACATACTCCACTTCTACTCCTTTGTCGGTGGTGAGGGCTACAGCTCTTCTGGCACAGTCAATTCTACCATGGTACTTGGCTAACCAATTCATACCCAGTATGACATCTATTCCTTGGGTTCCTAGGATGATTAAGTCGACTAGGAACTTTTCCCCTTTGATCTCAAGGGAAACGTCCGGGCAAAATGACTTGGTATCTATGGTGGATTCTGGGATTTGGATGACCATGGGTCTGGGTAAGAGGCTCCCGACTAAACCTCCCTTAGCAACAAATTCTTGGGTAACAAAAGAATGAGTAGCACCAGAATCAAACAGAACAGTTGCAGGTACTGAGTTGACAAGGAACGTACCCATCACAACATCTGGTGCCTCCATGGCCTCTTCAGCATGGATGTGGTGCAGGCGTCCCTTGGCAACAGCCACATTTCCGCGAGGTGCGGGGTTCTTGCCATTTCCATTGTGGCCTTGGCCATTGTTTGGCGCCGGTGCATTGGGGCGTGGACCATTCTTCTTAGGATTGGGGCATGCCTTGGAGTAGTGACCCTTGGTGCCACAATTGAAACAGACCACATTGGCATTGAGGTTGGGGTTGCTAGTGTTCCCTCCGGGACGGGTGTTGTCATTGGGACGGCTGAACTTGTTTGGGGTGTATGGGGGCTTAGGGTAACTGGGGTGCGAAGTTGGTGGTGGTCTATATGCTGGCTTGGAGTTTGGTGGGTGGGTGCGAGGTTTCTGACTGCTCGAACTTTCCTGGGCAACCATCCTCCTCTTACGACCCTCAAACATGGATTTGCGCTTGGTCTCCAACTGTATGGCCTTGTCCACAAGTGATTCCAAATCAGCAAAGTCATGGATAACCAAGGCGCATTGCAGTTCATCATGAAGTCCGTTCATGAAACGCTCCATCTTTCTTCCCTCGGTGTCGACATCATCAGGAGCATACCGAGACAAGTCAGTGAACTCATCGAGGTATCCGACCACATCCTTACTTCCCTGCCGCAACCTGCGGAATTCATCCTTCTTCCGCTCAATGAGTCCGCGGGGAATGTGCTTCTTGCGGAACTTCTCCTGGAAATCATCCCAGCTGATAGCATAACCAGCTTGCTGTAGAGCCTTGGTAGCTTCCCACCAAGACCGTGCTGGTCCTGCCAGATAGTGGGTCGCATACAGCACTTTCTCAGGTTCTCCCACGGCTGCAACTATCAGGTTGTTGTTAATGGTGCGAAGCCAGTCATCGGCCTCAAGTGGGTGAAGTCCCTTGGAAAAGGTGGGTGGGTTGGTCCTCTGGAAGTTGCTCAAAGTGGACCGCTGATTTCCTTCACCATTGCCATTGCCATTGCCATTGTTGTGGTGGTTGTTGTTGTTGTTGTGAGCGGCAGCTATCTGCTGCAGGGCAGCAATATGAGCTTGACGCTCAGTCCGGGCAGCTTGACGTTCCTCCATGATGAGCGCCAGAAGTTGGGCGGTGGTTGGGTCCGGTGGGGGTGGTGGTGCTCCTCCATCCATGTTGGTGCGACGAGTTTCCACCATCCTGAAGTACACCGGGAATAAGGGCAAGCAGAAGAGGTTCCGACCAAGGAAAGATGGGTTTTTATGTAGAGGTTGATTTACTAAGGACTATAAGAAAAACTTTTAACACATGTCAACAAGACTAGCACACACTTTCATATCACAACCATTACATCAAGAGTTCATCTAAACCTAGCTTACAACATTCTCCCTAACTAATGTACATATAGCAAGTTCCAAAAGAACCACAACTTGACTCTACTAGCGATAGGGGGGGTCGACCTAATCCTGCGGTAGAACTCAAGTAACTAGCCTACTGAGGTGGAACCTCAGGCTCTGCCATGTCAGCATCGGACTGGTAGGGTGGCTCCTCTGGATCCTCCTCCTCATCATCCTCATCCTCATCATCCTCATCATCATCGTCCATCTCCTCCAGAAAGTCATCATCGTCACTGAGGAAAGCGTTGTTCTCCTTGCGGAGATCCTCGCCTTCCTCCTCCATCTCGTCAGTACGGAGCTCCAAATCCTCTATCAGCTCATCCTGCTCAGCAACCTTCTTGCGAAGCTTCGCTATGGTCTTCCTCATCTGGGTTCTCTTCTTTAGAAGAGCGGTCTTCTCAGTCTTCAACTGTGCCTCGCTCTCGCGACTCTCCTTGAGCGAGAGACGCTCAAAGTGAGACCGAAGCCTAGCGCACCTCAGATCCTCCTGGGTGCGAAAGAGCATAATCTCCATGTCCAGGATATACTCTCCGAATGTCGGGTGCAGAGGGGACCGAATTGGGTGTCCATCGATGGTGCGCCTCCCATAGAACTGGAAACGAGAGTTTACCAGCTCCGCCTTGTGCTCCTCACAAAGCCGGGATAGCATCCGCTGCATGGAACGACACAGTCCATCGTCCCAGTGGACGTCCATGAGGGTGAAAGAGAGTGCCCTGGATCCGGGGGACTTGATGTTCCCGCGAACAGACCCCTCGACCAACCAGGACAGGTTCCCGCTACCGGGAGCGTCTACCTGGGCTCCCCTGAACTCAGGAGTGGGACGACCTAACAGCTTGGTCAACTCGAACAAGTCCTTCTCGAACATCAACTTGCCGTCCTTCTCCAGCTGAACGAACTCGGTGAAATGGATCGCCATCTATAATTTTTAGTCAAAATTTTAAGTTAGTGAGATGGCAAGTATATCAAATTTTTAAGGGAGGGGAAAATATGTGAGCAGAATTTTAAGTTTATTAAAATGAGGTGTGGCAAGTTTTTATAAGTGTGAGAGAAAACTTAGTAGTTGGTAAGAAGAGAATTTTGCACAAATGAGAGGGTAAGAGATAAGCCATTTTCTTAAACTAAGTTCTTACTTTGTTTTTCTTTGAAACTCAACTTTTGCAATCACTACCTAACGACCATGCTAATCTAAGGCTCCTAAAGTCGAGATGGCTCTGATACCAATTCTGTGGGGACCCCGGACTAACTGTCCGAAATACCCGATTATGCTTAACACAACGATCCCGTGATCAGTCTATCGTTGCACATAATCCGAATTGAATACCAAAGTTTACATCCATTACAATACCGAATTAAAGTCTTACATAAAATGGTCATCTAGACCAAGTATTACATAGGTGCCTTCAAGGGCCAAACCAAAACAATCAACATAAGCAGCGGAACTTTAACGTAGTAGCCATCCAACAGCTAGCGCAGACCCGACAGGCAGTCGACTTTGGGAAGATCCTTAGTTAGCATAGATGTCGCCATACTCCTCCTGGGTGTAGTACTCCTCCATGTCTGGCTACGACAATAGCCAGAAGCAAACTAGTATGAGTACATTTGAATGTACTCGCAAACTACCCCAACATGAGTGCTCTAGTTCCATTTTTAGTTTCTCACTTTTATTTATTTAAAACATCTCTGTATCTTTGTTGAAGAAGATAAGGAAATTATGACTACTAGATATCTCAATTTTATTAATGTTATTCCAAAACTCCTCCTTTTCCAACCATAAACCATTATGGTAATATCTTTCTAACTACCTCATACCGATCCGTTGGTATAGGTGTGTGGAACATTCTCCATTTCCTTTTTCTTTTCAAACTCAACTCTTTTCCAAAAACTTGCACATGGTCTAAGTAGGGTCTTCAACTGTCCATATCCGAGGACTCGGCTATTCGAATAGTTTAATTACCCTCTGCAGAGGTAGCACGCTTTTCCCACACTCATCCGATAACTCATCGTGTCAGCCACGCTTCGCCATACCCTTGGTATGCGAAGTTGAGTCACCGACCCTAGTCTTTCCTTTGCTCATGCTAGTATAGGATCCTGCCCCTATGAACCATTCCATCAACACCTAGTCTAGTTTCCCGTCGGAAACCCTAAGTGTGAGGACTCATAGGTTTTATCTGGCGGTGTATACGGACATCCTTCTATCCTCCTCCTTATCTATTCATAGATTTTTGAGCGAGGACCCAGGTCAGGGTTAGGTCACCAAACCACTCCCTCATGCATAACAGAGTCATCTCTGTTGATGCAGTGTCCCATACTAATACGAGCAAACTATGTGACTAAGCCCTTTCCCATATGTGGGTAAATGTGGTCGCACAGAGTATCGGTTGCTTGACTGAGTACTAGGACACAATGTGCTTTTCCAAAACCATCTTTCTCCATTTCCTTATTTCAACACACCATCTTGGTGCTATATATTCACACAAGTTTTCAAAGGAGTTTTGAATAAACAACATTGTTTTTCCATCCTATAGTTTTAGTATCTACTTCTATATAGGGTGGCAAAATCATCTCTATATACTTTTGAAAAAGGGTTTTTGTAAACCTTTGCTTTTAAAAATGATTTGTAAATCTAGATGCATAAGTTAGGTGCAAGCTCAGAGAGTAGCTTGCCTTGCTCGGCAAAGTGATCTTGGTCTTGGTCTTCAGGTTCTGCAAATCCCTCCTCCTCGATATATCCGGCAACGTTCTCTTCTAATACACAAGCAATCAAATGCAAACAATCACTAGCCTATTCAATCAATCATCACAGCAATACACTCTTAGGGGTTCTAATTAATCATTCCACATACCAAACCATATCATGTAGTTTTAATTTAATTAAATTATACATTATTCCATTATATTTTAATTAGGGCAGAAACTTGTTGCATATGTTTAATTGCATAGCTTGAGTTCTGTTTGTCACAAAAATACAAACTAAAATTCTACAGAAAGCTAATGATGTGTAGAAGATGACACAATTGGATTTGGGTCATTTGGAGTTACCAAACTCCCTACACATAGTTTTGAATCCAGAAAACAATTAATAAGGTTTAGACTATTATTTAAATTATATTCATCTAAAAATTAAATCCTTTTAGGATTGACTAACCCTGGTTAAATGTGACCTAATAAAATTAGTTTCAACTAATTTGGATTATCTGAGTATCAGAAACAAACAAGTTTAGAAATTAAACATGCTACTGTATTTTTAATATTGTATTTTTATTATATATCCAAATGGAGTGAAACTAGTTTAGTTGGATAGATAATTTCATAAGCTTTCCAGAACAGTTGGATTTGTTAAATTTGGAGTTGTAAAACTAAAGTTATGGAATTTCTAAAATTGGGTTCAATACTGGTTTTTTTAAATGAAATTTAAATTCGAATTTAATTCCAGAACGGATAATGTTGAAAAATCTGACAGAGGGGACCCACTGGTCAGTGACAGAACGAGCGCGCGCGCTGTTCATTTAAACCTGACGTGTGGGACCCGCATGTCAGGGTTTTATTAATTAAAACGAAACGGTAAGCTACCGTAGGATTCTAATCTAACGGCTCAGGACTCCCGCGTCTCCGGCGACCTAAATCGGGCGGCGCCGCGACTCCGGCGACGGCGTCGAGGACGGGGCGCTTACCAGGGGGCTCGGGAGGGCGTGCGGCAGGTGCAGGACGACGGCGGCGAGGTGGGAAAGCTCCTGGGCGTGAAGACGAGGCTCGGGGATGGTCTAGGCGACGGCGGCGTCCTCCTCCTTTTTCCCGCGGCTCCGCTGCAACTCCGGCGAGCGATCGACGGCGCACCTGAGCACGGATCAGGAGGAAAAGGGGTGCGGGTGAGATAGGTGTGCAAGGGGAAGAGAAGGGTGGCCGAGGGGAGCGAAGGGGAAGGGTGCCGTGGCCTGGCCGCGGTCGTCGTCTACCTCGGGCACGACGGGCTCGAGGAGACCACGGGCGGCCGGAGCTTCGCGGCAGCTGCTCCGCCCTCCTGGCGGTGCTCGAGAGGGAGAAGAAGTGAGGGGAAGGGGTGGTGGTGCGGTGTGGAGGAAGGCAGGGCACGGGGCGGCTTTTATAGCGGCCGGGCGGCGCACGGTGGTCGCGGTGCAGGGGCGATCGTGGCCGGGCTAGGCCGCCGTAGGCCGGTGGAGGGGCCTGGCTGGGTTGCTGGGCTCCCAGGGGACCGAGCGGGCAAGGCGGGGCGGCGTGGCGCGCTCGGGCGCGCTCGGGCGCGTGGCCCTGCCGTGGGCGTGCTCGGGCGGCGCACGGCGTGCGCGTCGTGGCGTGGCCGCGGCGTGCCCGGGCGGGTGCTGGTGTGCGTGCGGGCTCGCGAGGGGGCAGGGAGGCGAGGAGAGAAGGGAGGGCCAGGCACGGGAGAGCGCACGGCGTGCCACCTCGGACGCCTGTCGCGACACTGCGACGTGCGCACGGCCGGGGCTGTCGCCGGCGTCCTCACGGCGGCTCCGGCCACCATTTTGCCTCCCCCGGCGTGCAGTGAGATCGCAGAGAAGAGAGGGGTGCAGGGATGGCCTCAATCTGACAAATGAACAACGCACTCCTCGGATTGATCCACGAGTTGATTCGGATTGGGAAGAACAGGTGGATGAACACCAAGTGTTTGATGATTTTCCTGAACCAGAACAGTGACCATTTGTCATTTTAATTTTCCTATTTCTCTTTATTCTTTTGAGTCCAAATTTAAGTTCTAGGCTAAGTATATTATTGGTGAGTGTTACAGAGTCTTATTAAATTATTTTGAAATATTTCAATCATGAATTTCTAATTTGAATTTAAAGTTTTGAATCTGAAATTTTGAAAGGGAATAGTTTGTAAAAATTAACTAGGAGTGTTTATAATATTTCTCCATTGATCTTGGTGTAAAAATAAATTATGCTTCTTAATTTGGAAAAATAATGTGACATGTGTCACATGGTGTGTTGTTTTTAGGATTTGTTTTATTTGTTTTCTTTCCTTTTAATTTTTCAATTAGAGCTTGAATTCAACAATATTGCAAACAATGTAACAAGCAACACTCAAGAATTAAATATACAAAACTTTTTATAAGAAAAGTTTTTGTTGGCCCACATTTTTGCATTAATAGTTATATTAACATTCTGGGATGTTACACGCATGCCGTGGATTAGGGCCTCGTACTCGGCTTCGTTGTTAGACGGCGTCGGAAAGTCCATCTGTAGGATGTACTTGAGCTTGTCGGCCTTGGGGGAGATGAGCACGACTCCTGCCCCGGCTGACATGAATTTCTTGGAGCCATCGAAGTACATCGTCCATGCGTTGGACAGGTCAGGGACATTTGGTAGTTGGGCTTCTATCCACTCGGTGGTGAATTCTGGAAGGACTTGGGCCTTGATGGACTTCGGGTGAGCATATTTCAGCCCCCATGGTCCTAGTTCGACAACCCACTTGGCGACTCGTCCTGTTGCGCGTTGGTTTGTGAGAATGTCTGCTAGTCCAGAGGAGCTTACCACCGTGATCGGGTGCTCGGAGAAGTAGTGGACGACCTTCCTGGAGGTCATAAAGACTCCATACGCCAACTTCTGGTAATGCGGGTAGTTCTGCTTGCACAGGGTGAGGACTTCGCTGAGGTAGTAGACGGGCCTTTGCACCGGGTGACTGTGCCCTTCTTCTCCCCGCTCGACTACGAGTACCGTGCTCACCACCCTGTTTGTTGCTGAGACGTATAAGTATAGCGGCTCGTTTTCCAGCGGTGCCACGAGGACTGGAGAAGTTGTCAGGGTTTTCTTGAGATGGTCGAACGCATCCTGCGCCTCCTGTGTCCACTCGAACTTGTCCGTCTTCTTCATCAGTTGGTAGAAAGGTAAAGCTTTCTCTCCCAACTTACTAATGAACCGGCTGAGAGCTGCGACTCGGCCGGCTAATTGATGCACCTCACGGAGTTTGGTTGGTGCTGGCATTGTGAGAATGTTCTGCACCTTCCCGGGGTTCGCTTCGATTCCTCTTGCAGATACGAGGTACCCTAGTAGCTCTCCGGCTGGCACGCCGAACACGCACTTCTCTGGGTTGAGCTTGATCTGGTATACATCGAGTTCAGCGAAGACCTTGCGGAGGTCGTCGACTAAGGTATCCTCCTTTCGGGTCGTGACGACGATATCATCGACGTAGACTTGGACGATCTGCCCGATGAGCCCTTTGAGGCACGCTTGCATTGTCCGCTGGTACGTGGCACCTGCGTTCTTTAACCCGAACGGCATCGTCTGGTAGCAAAAGACGTCGTCGGGTGTGATGAAGGCCGTTTTCTCTTCGTCTTCGATTTTCAGCCTGATCTGCTAGTAGCCTGAGTAGGCGTCCAGGAAGGAAAGGCGCTCGCAGCCTGCTGTCGAGTCGATGATCTGGTCTATCCGCGGGAGCGGGAAATGATCCTTGGGGCAACACTTGTTGACTGCAGTGAAGTCAACGCACATGCGTAGTTTTTTCGTCTTCTTTTTTTCCACTAGGACCGGGTTGGCGACCCAGTCCGAGTCCTTGATCTCTCGGATGAACTTGGCGTGCAGTAATCTGTCAACTTCCATGGTGATCGCGTCTCGCTTGGGTCCTGAGAAGCGTCGCATGGATTGTTTGACCGGCCTAGCGTTCTTGTGGACCTTTAGAGAGTGCTCGGCGAGTTCCTTGGGTATCCCTGACATGTCAGAAGGTTGCCATGCAAAGATCTTCCAGTTCTCACGTAGGAACTCGACGAGCGCGCTTTCCTATGCGGGGGTCAGACTTGACGAAACCTTGACCGTCTTTCTGCTATCAGTCGGATGGACTTGGTGGGTGATGGTGTCGTCGTTCGTGTTGAATGCTGCGTCCTTAGCTGGCTTCTTGCGTGATGGAAAGATGGTCTTGTCGTTGTCGGCTGATATGGCCTTGAAGTGCTCCTCGACCCCGAAGAACTCAGAAATCTTGGCGAACTCGCGATCACAGCTGTTGGAGAGCCCGAAGTCGCCGCGTACGGTGATTACTCCTTTCGGCCCGGGCAACTTGACCATCAGGTAGGCGTAGTGGGGTACTGCCATGAATCTGGCAAAAGTTGGGCGTCCGAGTATGGCGTGGTACTACGACTTCCAGTCGACGACTTCGAAATCGATCGACTCCTTCCTGAAGTGGTCGGGTGTGCCGAGGATGACGTCGAGCGTGATTGTTCCCATGGGCGTGATTGCTTGCCCTGGTACTATGCCGTGGAAAGTGGTTTCCGATTCCGGCAATTTCTCTGTCGACCTGTTCATTCTTCTCAGGGTGTCGGCGAATATGATATTGATGTCGCTGCCTCCGTCCATGAACACCTTCTTCAAGCTGTAGTCGCCGATCAGGGCCTCAATCACGAGTGCGGCGTGTCCGGGTCGGGTTACCTCGGATGGGTGATCTGCCCTGGAAAACGTGATGGGTGTCTCAGACCCGCGCAGGTAGTCTGGTACCGCGCGCGGGCTGTTGATGGCCTGAAGTACTTGGCGGCTGATGAGATTTTGGCGCCTGTTTGACGGGGGTCCCTTCTGGATCATGTTCAGCTGTCCCCGTGCGGGTGGATACGTGTCGGTTGCTGCCGACTGACCTTGTTGTTGTTGCTGCTGCTGCGGCTGGGGGAATGATCCTGCCGCCTGCACCTGGTTGTTGCTTGCGGGTGCCGCCTGGATGGCTAGCTGCGGGGCTGCCTGTATTGCTTGCACTGGAGCGATTATTTGCTGCATGGCTTGGTATATCTTCCTTGCTTTGCGACAATCTTTCAGCAGATGGCTGGAACCCCACTTGCCTGTCTCCGGGTTGCGGAACGAGTGATGCTCACATGGTTGCATCAGCTCCTCTGCCGGGGTCAGCGGGCGCTTCCACTCGCGTTTCTGGCCTCCGTCATTGTGGCCAATGCTGCTGCTGCCACGGTTGTACTGACTCGAGCTGGACTGTCGACCTTGATCGTACTGTCGACTGTTGTCGCGTTTGTCATCGCGGGGGGTTTCATATCCCGCCTCTACTAGCTCGATTGAATCGTGGGTGTAGCGTGGCTTCTTCTTTTGGCGTGCCTCACGCCAGTTGCTTGTTTCGACCTCTTTCTTGGGGGAAGTATCGCGGACGTAGTCCTCTCCTTCGGCCCACTGGTTGGCTGTCTTCATGAGCTCTATTGTAGTCTTCGGCTGGAGCCTACCAAATTCTTCGCGGAGGTCGTGGCGAGCAACGCCGTGCATGAAGGCGTCCATCACCCGGTCTTCTGAGACGGGTTCCATGGTGTTGCGGAGGAGTGTCCACCGCTGGATGTAGGAGCGGAGCGACTCATCCTTTCCTTGCTTGCAGGCCTGCAACTCGATGTAGGTCGTTGGCCTTGCAAACGTTCCCGAGAAACTTTTTATGAAATTATCCTGGAATTCTTCCCATGTTCGGAAAGAGTCTTGGGTTCGCTTGTGAGCCACCCGCGCGTCGAATCCGTCAGCATAAGCTGGACGTACTGCATTGCCGTAGTCGACGTCCCGCCTTGGCAGGTGCAGGCGATGAGGTAGTCCTCGAGCCACATTCGTGGATCTTGCTTCCCATCATACTTTGGGGTACCTGCTGTCAGCTTGAAGCCCTTTGGCATGCGAGTGTCGCGGATATTGAAGCTGAAGCATGCCGCGTCTGGGTTTGCTGCTCCAGCCGAACGTTCCTTGCGGTTGCGGTCCACCGTCTTCTGCGTGAGGACGTCGCGAAGGTTCTTGACTGGTTGTCGCTGTGCCGCTGGGATGCCCGAGGTTGCTGGTTCGTGCGCCCGGTTGCTTGGCCCCTTGGCCGCCAGCGCTTCTTCGATTGCCCTTATGGAGGCGATTTGCTGCTTGTGGAGAAGGGAGCGCGCATCCCTCTCCGGTGGCTGCGTGAGCCGGAGGTATGTCTCGACTGAGATCAGGGCGGCGTTCGCCGTCTTTGGGACGGGTATCCCGTGCTCATCTTCGGTGACGAAGGACGAGTCGAGGTTGCGGGTGAGCCTGTGTCGGGGGGCTACCCCCGGGTAGGGGCAGATCCCGGTATAATCCGGTAAATATCAACAGTGCTTGACCTTTGGCGACAGCAAGGGACACCTCCTGGTGTGCCGAAAGGGCAACCTGACCCTTAGGCACTGGAAGAGGGCAAAGTGCCTCCTGGCAACCGCAAGGGTCAGCTCTGGCAGCTATAAATAGACACCCCCAGTCCTCAAAGTCGCAGCACAGGCATGAGCGGGTGGTTCCTCTAAGAACTAGCTTCTCGAAGATGTCTTTGCTGGTAGGCTAAGACATCTTCGGGAGGCTAGGCCTAGAGATACTCATCCTGAGACGAGCTCGGACGTCTCCGGGAAGGATCCCGGATCTAGGACTCCGGGGAGACTTCCGGGTGGAGGTGTACTCGGCTTTACCGGATAGGTATTCCGGGTAAGTACTAACCGGAGCGACTCTCGGTGTTGATCTTGTGCAGAAGAGGTTCAGTGGCAGGCAAGGAGGTATCCGGAGTAAGGGCTTCCGGTAGGCCGTCAACGGTCCGTAGCAGGCTTTCCCGTTTATAGCGGGGGGAAGTACCATTCCGCCTGACACGGAAGCATGATCACCTCCCGCCTGACACGCAAGCATGGTCACCTCCCGCCTGACACGGAAGCATGGTCACCTCCCGCCTGACACGGGAGCGCGTCAGCCGGTACGAGCGTGGTGCGACAAGACCTGACATGCCTAGCCCGGCAATCCGGAAAAGGCTATCCGGGATGGGCAAAGACATGTCTTGTCCCTGACAAGGGGACAATGATGATGTAGGGCGGCGCCTGCCGTCCTTAACGAGGTGATGACGAAGGGGCTACTCCGGATAGTCCGGCGACTAGGTCGCACTAGCCGGTGACGACATCTCGGCTAGGCCTGTCCGGTGGGGCCAAGACAAATTAGGGTTTCCGGCCCTCCTGGCCAGACCTCTATAAAAGGCGCCATAACTGCTCCTGAGAGCAAGAGGCCAACTTC
The DNA here is from genome assembly GCA_026929855.1 of Poa annua. NCBI lineage: Eukaryota > Viridiplantae > Streptophyta > Magnoliopsida > Poales > Poaceae > Poa > Poa annua. The sequence goes on from CM049430.1 coordinate 82,635,289, forward strand.
AGAGCCAAAGCTATAGTCACATTTACTCTTAGAGCAGTTATTCCTCTTCACCTTGAGTTCATCTAGTTCTTCGTACTTCATCCTTCGGCTGATCTTGCAGCAAGTTGTAGTCCTTATATCACCAATATATAGAGAGGAAAGGCAGGAGTAGGGGTGTTACCTCCTCACGAGGGCCCTGAACCTGGGTATATCGTCTGTGTGTTGTGTGCCTTCGTGCATTTCTTTGTATTTGTTAGATCTTCCCCCTTTGCGCTTTGTTCTTGTTCCCAGTTCTTGGGAGATCTCGGTTTTACCGGGATCCTCCCCGTGTGAGCTCTTCAGCTCGCTATCCCTCCCCGGATCCACCAACGTCCATCGGCCCCACAAATTAGCCATCCTATGGCATCTGCCGTGACACCACCACGACAGCCTGGTTCGATCGGCTTCTGCCATGAGGGGAACACGAGGTCTGTTTCGTCTTGCTCCTTGGGTAACTTCCGTAGAGGAGGTAAACGAGATGGCGGCTCGCCTGGCACTTGACGCATCCGCGTCCCTCTTTCGCCGAAGTAACTCGGCCTTTTCTGCGCGAAGTCGCTCGCCTTCCTTGCGCAGCAAGTACTGGACCGCCAGGTGGTCGTCTCGAGGTGCGTTGGGTGGGGGGAACGTGCCCTCGTCCACATGCTTCATGGCTTGGATTGCCATGTCCCGTGTGATGACAAGTTTAGTTTGGTCCGGCATGTCCACTTCTAGCGGATATGCGGGTTCTTCGTCGTCGCCATGTGGTGCTGTGCCGGCCATGAAGACTTGCTTGGGGTAGACTTGAGTCGGGGAGTTGGTGCTGCCGCTGTTGCTTCTGTCGTTCGAGTCTTGCTCGGGATCGAAAATTGCTGCAACGTGGCGCGCGGCGTAGTCGTTGTCGCGTCTTCTCGCGATTGTCCCCGTGTTCGCACTCGCCGGGGCGAGTGCGATTGGCTTGGGGTAGACTTGGGATTTCCACGAAGATGAAGGCGCGCGTGACGTGGCTGTCGGGCGCGAGCTCCTGGTTGCCCGTGCGGGTGCGACAGTTGAGGTAGATCTTGACTTAGTCGACCGCGCGACCGAGGTTGGGGTAGTAGACTCGATCCGCGCGGCCGTTGCTGAAATTGTCGATGTAGTCGACGCAGATGCGATCTTCGCGGGTGCGGCGGGCGCGGCCTCCGCGGGTGCGACAGATGTGATCTTTGCGGGTGCGGCAGGCGCGGCCTCCGCAGGTGCGACAAATGTGATCTTCGCGGGTGGTGACGATGGCGCGAGGGTTGCCGATTCGGGTGACGTCGCCGCGCGTGGCGCGGTAGCCGTAGACCTGAGTATTCCACGACTGTCGATGCAGCAGTATATGGAGCCGAAGGTGATGTGTATACCTTTGTCCAGATTGGCGTACACCGAGCGGTGGGCCGGCGGGTGGAGGACGTACTCGAAGGAGCCGAAGCGGATCGACTCCCTGGCGGCGCGGACGCCGATCTTCATTGCGGATGGAGCCGGAGCGACCATGATTCCAACACTTGTTTTCCTTCCCAAAGACGGCGCCAATTGACGAGGTGGTAACTCGACAAGTCCCAGGGTTGTGCACCCCGGGTTGATTGATGGGGAAAGAGATAGGTGTTGGTGATCACTACGGCTGACAAGCAAGGATTTACCCAGGTCCAGGCTCCCGGAGGATAACACCCTACTTCCTGCTTGTCTGATTGATGATGCGAGTAGCGATTACAATGGCGAGATTGCGATCTCGCTAGGGTTTGTGGCGATGACTATGAGTGTGTCTCTTCGTTGTCTTCGGGACGAGCCACCCTCCTGGCTTTATAGGCAGCCAGGTCTCGGGTGGTCAATGCCGATGGCGATTACAGATATGGCATGTTATGCGACCTAACCGACTTGGACTAGGTTACATGATACCCCGCGTGGGCCTTCTGTGGGCCTCCAAATCCTTGGCGCGGCCCAGGTAGCCTTATCGTGGGCTACTCGAAAGGTAGCCCCACGTCAATTGCGCCACTGACACGCAGGCCCCACCTGTCAGCGGGCCAAAGTGTCCAGTCAGCCTCGGACCCACTGGTCAGTCTCAGGGGCTAAGCTTCCTTCGGTGAGAAAAGTTGTGGGGACCCCAGACTAACTGTCCGAAATACCCGATTATGCTTAACACAACGATCCCATGATCAGTCTGTCGTTGCACATAACCCGAATTGAATACCAAAGTTTACATCCATTACAATACCGAATTAAAGTCTTACATAAAATGGTCATCTAGACCAAGTCTTACATAGGTGCCTTCAAGGGCCAAACCAAAACAATCAGCGGAAATAAGGCGTAGTAGACATCAAATCCTAGCGATGACCCGACAGGCAGTCGACTTATGAAGATCCTTAGTTGGCATAGATGTCGCCATACTCTTCCTGGGCGTAGTACTCCTCCATGTCTGGCTACGACAATAGCCAGAAGCAAACTAGTATGAGTACATTTGAATGCACCCGCAAACTACTCCAACATGAGTGCTCTAGTTCCATTTTTAGTTTCTCACTTTTATTCATTTAAAACATCTCTGTATCTTTGTTGAAGAAGATAAGGAAATTATGACTACTAGATATCTCAATTTTATTAGTTTTATTCCAAAACTCCTCCTTTTTCCATTCATAAACCATTATGGCAATATCTTTCCAACTACCTCATACCGATCCGTTGGTATAGGTGTATGGAACACTCTCCATTTCCTTTTTCTTTTTAAACTCAACTCTTTTCCAAAAACTTGCACATGGTCTAAGTAGGGTCTTCAACTGTCCATATCCGAGGACTCGGCTATTCGAATAGTTTAATTACCCTCTGCAGAGGTAGCACGCTTTTCCCACACTCATCCGATAACTCATCGTGTCAGCCACGTCTCGCCATACCAGCGGTATGCGAAGTTGAGTCACCGACCCTAGTCTTTCCTTTGCTCATGCTAGTATAGGATCCTGCCCCTATGAACCATTCCATCTACACCTAGTCCAGTTTCCCGTCGGAAACCCTAAGTGTGAGGACTCATAGGTTTTATCTGGCGGTCTATACGGACATCCTTCTATCCTCCTCCTTATCTACTCATAGATTTTTGAGCGAGGACCCAGGTCAGGGTTAGGTCACCAAACCACTCCCTCATGCATAACAGAGTCATCTCTGTTGATGCAGTGTCCCATACTAATAAGAGCAAACTATATGACTAAGCCCTTTCCCATATGTGGGTAAATGTGGTCGCACAGAGTATCGGTTGCTTGACTGAGTACTAGGACACAATGTGCTTTTCTAAAACCATCTTTCTCCATTTCCTTATTTCAACACCACATTTTGGTGCTATATATCCACACAAGTTTTCAAAGGAGTTTTGAATAAACAACATTGTTTTTTCCATCCTATAGTTTTAGTATCTACTTCTACATAGGGTGGCAAAATAATCTCTATATACTTTTGAAAAAGGGTTTTTGTAAACCTTTGCTTTTGAAAATGATTTGTAAATCTAGATGCATAAGTTAGGTGCAAGCTCATAGAGTAGCTTGCCTTGCTCGGCAAAGTGATCTTGGTCTTGGTCTTCAGGTTCTGCAAATCCCTCCTCCTCGATATATCCGGCAACGTTCTCGTCTAATACACAATCAATCAAATACAAACAATCACTAGCCTATTCAATCAATCATCATAGCAATACACTCTTAGAGGTTCTAATTAACCATTCCACATACCAAACAATATCATGTGGTTTCAATTTAATTGAATTAAACATTATTCCCTTGTATTTTAATTAGGGCAGAAACTTGTTGCACATGTTTAATTGCATAGCTTGAGTTCTGTTTGTTTGTCACAAAAATACAAACTAAAATTCTACAGAAAGCTAATGATGTGTAGAAGATGACACAATTGGGTTTGGGTCATTTGGAGTTACCAAACTCCCTACACATTGTTTTGAATCCAGAAGCCAATTAATATGGTTTTGGCTATTATTCAAATTATATTCATCTAAAAATTAAACCATTTTAGGGGTGACTAACCATGGCTAAATGTGACCTAATAAAATTAGTTTCAACTAATTTGGATTATCAGAGTATCAGAAACAAACAAGTTTAGGATTTAAACATGCTACTGTAATTTGAATGTTGTATTTTTATTATACATCCAAATGGAGTGAAACTAGCTTAGTTGGATAGAGAATTTCATAAGCTTTCCAGAACAGTTGGATTTGCTAAATTTGGAGTTGTAAATCTAAAGTTATGAATTTCTAAAAATGGGGTTCAGTACTGGTTTTTAAATGAAACTTAAATTCGAATTTAAATCCAGAATGGATAATGTTGAAAAATCTGACAGAGGGGACCCACTGGTCAGTGACTCAGCGAGCACGCGCGCGGTTCATTTAAACCTGACGCGTGGGACCTGCATGTCAGGGTTTTAATATTTTTCACGAACCGGTACGCGACCGCAGGATGGAAATCTAACGGCCTAGATTGCTCGCGTCGCCGGCGACCAGACCCGAGCGGCGCTGCGGCTCCGGCGACGGCGAGGTGGACGGTGCGCTCACCTAGGGGGCTCGGGAGGGTGTGTGGCAGGTGCAGAACGATGGCGGCGAGGTGGGGAAGCTCCTGGGGCGAGCGGCGCTTGCTGGCGTGGCTCCGAGCGACGGCGACGAGCAACTCCTTCTCCGCGGCGGCACTGCAACTCCGGCGAGCGATTGGCGGCGCTCCTGGACACGGGACAGAGGGAAAAGGGCGCTGGTGAGTGCGGGGTGCAAGGGAAAGAGAAGGGAGGCAGAGGGGAGCGACGGGGAGAAGCAGCACGGCCTGGCCGTGGTCGTCGCCTACCTCGGGCACGGCGAGCTCGAGGAGGGCTACGGTGGCCTGAGGCCTTGCTCCCCTGGCCTGGGCTTCCTTGCGGTGCACGAGAGGGTGGAGAGTGAGGAAGAGAGGTGGTGGTGCGGTGTGGAGAGAAGCAGGGCACGGGGGCGTTTTATAGCGGCCGGGCGGCGCACGGTGGACGCGGTGCAGAGGGCACCCGCGGCCGTGCGTGCTCGCCGTAGGCCGGTGGAGGGTGGGGCTAGGTGCGGGGTGCTCGGGGGACCAGAATGGCGAGGTGTGGTGGCGTGGCGCGTGCTGCGCGTGCGAGGCGGGGCGGGCCGGCCGTGAGCGCGCTCGGGCGGTGCACGACGTGCACGGCGTGGCTCGGGCGCGGCGCGGTCGGGGCGTGCTGGGGCGTGCTGCTGTCGCGTGAGGGAGCCAGGAGGTGAGGGAGAGCGAGGGGGGGGGCACGGAGCGGCCAGCACGGCGCGGCGCCTGCGCGGCCACAGTGCCGACAATGGCGACGTGCGCGCCGGCGGCTGTCCCCGGGCGTACATCGGTGCTCCTGGCCGATTTTCTTCTCGTTCTAGAGCGCGGCGAGTCGAGTGGAGTGAGGCAAAACGTGTGAGGGCAGAGGCTTGCGTCAATTTGATCAAAATTGATCAAATCATCCATGGATTTTGGTTCGGTTTGGGATGAACAGGTGGTGACCACCAGGTGTTTGATGAATTGCTTGAACCAAAACAGTATGCAATTTGCTATTTAATTTTCCATATTTCTCTCAATTCTTTTGGGTTCAAACTTAGGATCTAGGCTAACTATATTATTGGTAAGTGTTACAAAGTCTTTTTGAAATATTTTGAAATATTTCAATCATGAATTTCTAATTTGAACTTGAAGTTTTGAATTTGAATTTTTGAAAGGGAATAGTTTGTAAAAATTAACTAGGAGTGTCAATAATATTACTTCATTGATTTTGGTGAGAAAATAAATTTATATATCTTAATTTGGAAAAATAATGTGACATTTGTCACATGGTGTTTTGTTTTTGTGGTTTGTTTTATTTGTTTTCTTTTCTTCAAATTTTTAATTAGAGCTAGAATTCCACAATCTTGCAAACAATGCAACAAGCAACACTCAAGAATTAAACATACACACATTTTTATAAGAAAAGTTTTTGTTGGCCCACATTTTTGCACTAATAATTATATTAATATTTTTGGGATGTTACAGACTTCCCCCCTTAAAATAAATCTCGTCCCGAGATTTGCTAGGCCTGGGTACTAAAGAGGTTGGGAAACTCGCTCCTAAGGTAGTCTTCACGTTCCCAAGTTGCTTCACCTTCAGAGTGGTTAGTCCACTGGACTTTGTAGAACTTGATTGCTCGCCTGCGGGTGAGACGAACATCTTCGTCGAGAATCTTGAGGGGCGTCTCACGATAAGTCAGATCTTGATTCAGGTCGATGGACTGGTGATCGATGTTTTTGAAAACATCAGGCTGGTCAGGAACTTCAAGACACTTCCGGAGCAAGGAAATGTGGAAAACATCATGGTAATCTTCTAACTCTTGGGGCAATTCCAGTTGATAAGACACTTCTCCTCGACGGGCAAGGATCTTGAAAGGTCCAATATATCTTGGCGCTAATTTTCCTTTGACATGGAAACGCTGCATTCCTTTAAGGGGTGTCACTCGGAGATAGACATAATCTCCGATATTGAAGGTGACATCACGACGCTTGGGATCAGCGTAACTCTTCTGACGGGATTGGGCGGTCTTGAGTCGCTCTCGGATAAGCTGGACTTGCTCTTCAGCCTCACGGAGGGTATCTGGTCCAAACAGTTTGCCTTCTCCGGTGTCGGACCAATTCAGGGGTGTACGACACTTCTTGCCGTAAAGGGCTTCAAAAGGGGCCATTTGCAGACTAGACTGGTAACTGTTGTTGTAGGAGAATTCTGCAAATGGAAGGCAATCTTCCCATTTGGATCCATAGGCTAGGACACATGCGCGAAGCATGTCCTCTAATATCTGGTTCACTCGTTCAGTTTGGCCATCGGTCTGGGGGTGATAAGCTGTGCTAAACGCCAACTTGGTTCCGAGGGCTTCATGCAGGGCTTTCCAGAACCTTGAGGTGAATTGCGTGCCTCTATCTGATACAATCCTCTTAGGCACACCATGCAGGCTTACTATTCTGGAAATATACAGGTCTGCTAACTGATTTCCCCTATAGGTGGTGTGGACGGGACTAAAATGGGCCACTTTGGTCAGCCGGTCAACGATGACCCATATTGAGTCATGGCCTCGGTTGGATCTTGGAAGTCCGGTGATAAAATCCATTCCAATCTCATCCCACTTCCACTCGGGAATCTTTAAGGGTTGAAGCAATCCAGCGGGTCGCTGATGTTCAGCCTTGACTCGCTGACAAATATCACACTTGGCTACGAAAGCACCAATTTCTCGCTTCATTCCATGCCACCAAAATCTTTCACGAAGGTCTTGGTACATCTTGGTTCCGCCGGGGTGGATTGAGTAAGGGGTCTCGTGGGCTTCCTTTAGGATTAACTCCTTGAGTTCCGAGGTATTGGGGACACAGATACGACCATTGAATCTCAACACTCCTTCTGCATCCTCGGTAAAACCAGGCGCTTTACCGAGAGAAACCTTCTTCTTGATTCCTTCTATGCTCTCATGACCTTTCTGGGTCTCCTTGATTTGATCTATCAGAGTTGGAGCTAACTCTAAATGGGCGAGATAGCCGTGGCTAACAAGCTCTAGTCCAAAATCTTTGAACTCCTTAAACAGGGCTGGCTGCTCTGCTTGGATCATGGCATTCAGGGTGCAGGGTTTGCGACTAAGGGCATCGGCAACTACATTAGCCTTTCCAGGGTGATAATTGATGCCTATATCATAATCCTTGATTAATTCCATCCACCTTCTCTGTCGCAAATTTAACTCCCTCTGCGTGAAGATATACTTCAAGCTCTTATGATCCGTATAAATCTCGCAGCGATGTCCCGCCAGATAAGAGCGCCACGTCTTCAAAGCAAGAACAACAGCGGCTAACTCCAGGTCATGGGTTGGGTAGTTCTCTTCATGTGGTCGCAACTGTCGAGACAGATACGACACCACCTTGCCTTCTTGCATCAGAACACAACCCAGTCCTAGACGTGATGCATCGCAATACACGTCGAAACTCTTGGTGACGTCTGGCATAATCAGGACAGGGGTTGAGGTCAATCTCTTCTTTAATTCCTGGAAACTCTCTTCACACTTCTGAGTCCATTCAAATTTCTTGTCCTTTTTCAGCAGTTGGGTAATGGGTTTGGCTATACTGGAGAATCCCTCAACGAACTTGCGGTAGTATCCCGCTAGTCCGAGAAAGCTTCGGATTTCAGTCACACTAGTTGGGGCTTTCCAGTCCACAATGGCTTGGATCTTTTCTGGGTCTACAGAAATTCCTCCCGCAGACACAACATGTCCGAGAAATGAGACTTCACTGAGCCAGAACTCACACTTGCTAAACTTGGCATACAACTGATGCTCTCGGAGGGTTGCTAAAACTAGACGCAGGTGTTCAGCATGCTCTTCTTCAGTTTTGGAGTAAATAAGGATGTCATCAAGGAAAACTACCACGAACTTGTCAAGATACTCCATGAAGATCTTGTTCATGAGATTCATAAAATAGGCTGGGGCATTGGTCAGACCAAAGGACATTACGGTGTATTCAAATAAACCGTAACGGGTTGTGAAGGCAGTCTTGGGAATGTCTGTCTCTCGGATTCTTAACTGATGATACCCTGACCGAAGATCGATCTTGGAGAAGACTCGGGCTCCGTTCATTTGATCGAACAGATCCTCGATCTTTGGGAGAGGGTACTTGTTTTTGATGGTCACATCATTTAACCTGCGATAATCCACACACAGGCGTGTGGTACCATCTCTCTTATCCACAAAAATAATGGGTGATCCCCAGGGTGAAGCACTTGGGCGAATAAGCCCTTTGCTTAGCATATCTGCTAACTGCTTCTTCAACTCAACCAGTTCTTCTGGATTCATCCGATTAGGCCTTTGGGATATGGGGGCTGTCCCGGGGATAAGTTCAATGATGAACTCAATATCCCGATCCGGTGGCATACCAGGCAATTCTTCAGGAAAGACATCTTGGAACAGGTGAACAACACGGATCTCATCTAGGGCTGGTCGAGCTATGCTCTCATGGCATCCTGGTTGGGGTCGACTGGTTTCTGACACATACTCCACTTCTACTCCTTTGTCGGTGGTGAGGGCTACAGCTCTTCTGGCACAGTCAATTCGACCATGGTACTTGGCTAACCAATTCATACCCAGTATGACATCTATTCCTTGGGTTCCTAGGATGATTAAGTCGACTAGGAACTTTTCCCCTTTGATCTCAAAGGAAACGTCCGGGCAAAATGACTTGGTATCTATGGTGGATTCTGGGATTTGGATGACCATGGGTTTGGGTAAGAGGTTTCCGACTAAACCTCCCTTAGCAACAAATTCTTGGGTAACAAAAGAATGAGTAGCACCAGAATCAAACAGAACAGTTGCAGGTACTGAGTTGACAAGGAACGTACCCATCACAACATCTGGTGCATCCATGGCCTCTTCAGCATTGATGTGGTGCAGGCGTCCCTTGGCAACAGCCACATTTCCGCGGGGTGCGGGGTTCTTGCCATTTCCATTGCGACCTTGGCCGTTGTTCGGCGCCTGTGCATCGGGGCGCGGACCATTCTTCTTAGGATTGGGGCATGCCTTGGAGTAGTGACCCTTGGTGCCACAATTGAAACAGACAACATTGGCATTGAGGTTGAGGTTGCTAGAGTTCCCTCCGGGACGGGTGTTGTCATTGGGACGGTTGAACTTGTTTGGGTTGTATGGGGGCTTAGGGTAACTGGGGTGCGAAGTTGGTGGTGGTCTATATGCTGGCTTGGGGTTTGGTGGGTGGGTGCGAGGTTTCTGACTGCTCGAACCTTCCTGGGCAATCATTCTCCTCTTACGACCCTCAAACATGGATTTGCGCTTGGTCTCCAACTGTATGGCCTTGTCCACAAGTCATTCCAAATCAACAAAGTCATGGATAACCAAGGCGCATTGCAGTTCATCATGAAGTCCGTTCATGAAACGCTCCATCTTCCTCCCCTCGGTGTCGACATCATCAGGAGCATACCGAGACAAGTCAGTGAACTCATCGAGGTATCCGACCACATCCTTACTTCCCTGCCGCAACCTGCGGAATTCATCCTTCTTCCGCTCAATGAGTCCGCGGGGAATGTGCTTCTTGCGGAACTTCTCCTGGAAATCATCCCAGCTGATAGCATAACCAGCTTGCTGTAGAGCCTTGGTAGCTTCCCACCAAGACCGTGCTGGTCCTGCAAGATAGTGGGTCGCATACAGCACCTTCTCAGGTTCTCCCACGGCTGCAACTACCAGGTTGTTGTTAATGGTGCGAAGCCAGTCATCGGCCTCAAGTGGGTGAAGTCCCTTGGAATAGGTGGGTGGGTTGGTCTTTTGAAAGTCGCTCAAAGTGGACCGCTGATTTCCTTCACCATTGCCATTGCCATTGCCATTGTTGTGGTGGTTGTTGTTGTTGTTGTGAGCGGCAGCTATCTGTTGCAGGGCAGCGATATGAGCTTGACGCTCGGTCCGGGCAGCTTGGCGTTCCTCCATGATGAGTGCCAGAAGTTGGGCGGTGGTTGGGTCCGGTGGGGGTGGTGGTGCTCCTCCATCCGTGTTGGTGCGACGAGTGTCCACCATCCTGAAGCACACCGGGTATAAGGGGCAAGCAAAAAGGGGTTTGACCAAGGGAAGATGGGTTTTTACGTAGAGGTTGATTTACTAAGGATTATAAGAGAAACATTTAACACATGTTAACAAGACTAGCACACACTTTCATAGCACAACCATTACATCAAGAGTTCATCCAAATCTAACAACATTCTCCCTAACTAATGTACATATAGCAAGTTCCAAAAGAACCACAACTTTGACTCTACTAGCGTTGGGGGGGGGGGTCGACCTAATCCTGCGGTAGAACTTAAGTAACTCGCCTACTGAGGTGGAACCTCAGGCTCTGCCATGTCAGCATCAGACTGGTAGGGTGGCTCCTCTGGATCCTCCTCCTCATCATCCTCGTCCTCATCATCCTCATCCTCATCGTCCATCTCCTCCAGATAGTCGTCATCGTCACTGAGGAAAGCGTCGTTCTCCTTGCGGAGATCCTCGTCCTCCTCCTCCATCTCGTCAGTACGGAGCTCCAAATCCTCTATCAGCTCATCCTGCTCGGCAACCTTCTTGCGGAGCTTCGCTATGGTCTTCCTCATCTGGGTTCCCTTTTTAAGAAGAGCGGCCTTCTCAGTCTTCAGATGTGCTTCACTCTCGCGACTCTCCTTGAGCGAGAGACGCTCAAAGTGAGACCGAAGCCTAGCGCACCTCAGATCCTCCTGGGTGCGAAAGAGCATAATCTCCATGTCCAGGATATACTCTCCGAATGTCGGGTGCAGAGGGGACCGAATTGGGTGTCCATCGATGGTGCGCCTCCCGTAGAACTGGAAACGAGAGTTTACCAGCTCCGCCTTGTGTTCCTCACAAAGCCGGGATAGCATCCGCTGCATGGAACGACACAGTCCATCGTCCCAGTGGACGTCCATGAGGGTGAAAGAGAGTGCCCTGGATCCGGGGGACTTGATGTTCCCGCGAACAGACGCCTCGATCAACCAGGACAGGTTCCCGTTACCGGGAGCGTCCACCTGGGCTCCCTTAAACTCAGGAGTGGGACGACCTAGCAGCTTGGTCAACTCGAACAAGTCCTTCTCGAACATCAACTTGCCGTCCTTCTCCAGCTGAACGAACTCGGTGAAATGGATCGCCATCTATAATTTTTAGTCAAAATTTTAAGTTAGTGAGATGGCAAGTATATCAAATTTTTAATGGAAGGGACAATATGTGAGCAGATTTTTAAGTTTATTAAAATGACAAGTGTGGCAAGTTTTATGAATATGAGAGAAAACTTAGTAGTTGGTAACAAGAGAATTTTGCACAAATGAGAGGGTAAGAGATAAGCATTTTTAAACTAATTTCTTACTTTGTTTTTCTTTAAAACTCAACTTTTGCAATCACTACCTAACGACCATGCTAATCTAAGGCTCCTAAAGTCGAGATGGCTCTGATACCAATTCTGTGGGGACCCCAGACTAACTGTCCGAAATACCCGATTATGCTTAACACAACGATCCCATGATCAGTCTGTCGTTGCACATAACCCGAATTGAATACCAAAGTTTACATCCATTACAATACCGAATTAAAGTCTTACATAAAATGGTCATCTAGACCAAGTCTTACATAGGTGCCTTCAAGGGCCAAACCAAAACAATCAGCGGAAATAAGGCATAGTAGACATCAAATCCTAGCGATGACCCGACAGGCAGTCGACTTATGAAGATCCTTAGTTGGCATAGATGTCGCCATACTCTTCCTGGGCGTAGTACTCCTCCATGTCTGGCTACGACAATAGCCAGAAGCAAACTAGTATGAGTACATTTGAATGCACCCGCAAACTACTCCAACATGAGTGCTCTAGTTCCATTTTTAGTTTCTCACTTTTATTCATTTAAAACATCTCTGTATCTTTGTTGAAGAAGATAAGGAAATTATGACTACTAGATATCTCAATTTTATTAGTTTTATTCCAAAACTCCTCCTTTTTCCATTCATAAACCATTATGGCAATATCTTTCCAACTACCTCATACCGATCCGTTGGTATAGGTGTATGGAACACTCTCCATTTCCTTTTTCTTTTTAAACTCAACTCTTTTCCAAAAACTTGCACATGGTCTAAGTAGGGTCTTCAACTGTCCATATCCGAGGACTCGGCTATTCGAATAGTTTAATTACCCTCTGCAGAGGTAGCACGCTTTTCCCACACTCATCCGATAACTCATCGTGTCAGCCACGTCTCGCCATACCAGCGGTATGCGAAGTTGAGTCACCGACCCTAGTCTTTCCTTTGCTCATGCTAGTATAGGATCCTGCCCCTATGAACCATTCCATCTACACCTAGTCCAGTTTCCCGTCGGAAACCCTAAGTGTGAGGACTCATAGGTTTTAGCTGGCGGTGTATACGGACATCCTTCTATCCTCCTCCTTATCTACTCATAGATTTTTGAGCGAGGACCCAGGTCAGGGTTAGGTCACCAAACCACTCCCTCATGCATAACAGAGTCATCTCTGTTGATGCAGTGTCCCATACTAATAAGAGCAAACTATATGACTAAGCCCTTTCCCATATGTGGGTAAATGTGGTCGCACAGAGTATCGGTTGCTTGACTGAGTACTAGGACACAATGTGCTTTTCTAAAACCATCTTTCTCCATTTCCTTATTTCAACACCACATTTTGGTGCTATATATCCACACAAGTTTTCAAAGGAGTTTTGAATAAACAACATTGTTTTTTCCATCCTATAGTTTTAGTATCTACTTCTACATAGGGTGGCAAAATAATCTCTATATACTTTTGAAAAAGGGTTTTTGTAAACCTTTGCTTTTGAAAATGATTTGTAAATCTAGATGCATAAGTTAGGTGCAAGCTCAGAGAGTAGCTTGCCTTGCTCGGCAAAGTGATCTTGGTCTTGGTCTTCAGGTTCTGCAAATCCCTCCTCCTCGATATATCCGGCAACGTTCTCGTCTAATACACAATCAATCAAATACAAACAATCACTAGCCTACTCAATCAATCATCATAGCAATACACTCTTAGAGGTTCTAATTAACCATTCCACATACCAAACAATATCATGTGGTTTCAATTTAATTGAATTAAACATTATTCCCTTGTATTTTAATTAGGGCAGAAACTTGTTGCACATGTTTAATTGCATAGCTTGAGTTCTGTTTGTCACAAAAATACAAACCAAACTTCTACAGAAAGCTAATGATGTGTAGAAGATGATACAGTTGGGTTTGGGTCATTTGGAGTTACCAAACTCCCTACACATTGTTTTGAATCCAGAAGCCAATTAATATGGTTTTGGCTATTATTCAAATTATATTCATCTAAAAATTAAACCATTTTAGGGGTGACTAACCATGGCTAAATGTGACCTAATAAAATTAGTTTCAACTAATTTGGATTATCAGAGTATCAGAAACAAACAAGTTTAGGATTTAAACATGCTACTGTAATTTGAATGTTGTATTTTTATTATACATCCAAATGGAGTGAAAATAGCTTAGTTGGATAGAGAATTTCATAAGCTTTCCAGAACAGTTGGATTTGCTAAATTTGGAGTTGTAAATCTAAAGTTATGAATTTCTAAAAATGGGGTTCAGTACTGGTTTTTAAATGAAACTTAAATTCGAATTTAAATCCAGAACGGATAATGTTGAAAAATCTGACAGAGGGGACCCACTGGTCAGTGACTCAGCGAGCGCGCGCGCGGTTCATTTAAACCTGACGCGTGGGACCTGCATGTCAGGGTTTTAATATTTTTCACGAACCGGTACGCGACCGCGGGATGGAAATCTAACGGCCTAGATTGCTCGCGTCGCCGGCGACCAGACCCGAGCGGCGCTGCGGCTCCGGCGACGGCGAGGTGGACGGTGCGCTCACCTAGGGGGCTCGGGAGGGTGTGTGGCAGGTGCAGAACGACGGCGGCGAGGTGGGGAAGCTCCTGGGGCGAGCGGCGCTTGCTGGCGTGGCTCCGAGCGACGGCGACGAGCAACTCCTTCTCCGCGGCGGCACTGCAACTCCGGCGAGCGATTGGCGGCGCTCCTGGACACGGGACAGAGGGAAAAGGGCGCTGGTGAGTGCGGGGTGCAAGGGAAAGAGAAGGGAGGCAGAGGGGAGCGACGGGGAGAAGCAGCACGGCCTGGTCGTGGTCGTCGCCTACCTCGGGCACGGCGAGCTCGAGGAGGGCTACGGTGGCCTGAGGCCTTGCTCCCCTGGCCTGGGCTTTCTTGCGGTGCACGAGAGGTTGGAGAGTGAGGAAGAGAGGTGGTGGTGCGGTGTGGAGAGAAGCAGGGCACGGGGGCGTTTTATAGCGGCCGGGCGGCGCACGGTGGACGCGGTGCAGAGGGCACCCGCGGCCGTGCGTGCTCGCCGTAGGCCGGTGGAGGATGGGGCTAGGTGCGGGGTGCTCGGGGGACCAGAATGGCGAGGTGTGGTGGCGTGGCGCGTGCTGCGCGTGCGAGGCGGGGCGGGCCGGCCGTGAGCGCGCTCGGGCGGTGCACGACGTGCACGGCGTGGCTCGGGCGCGGCGCGGTCGGGGCGTGCTGGGGCGTGCTGCTGTCGCGTGAGGGAGCTAGGAGGTGAGGGAGAGCGAGGGGGGGCACGGAGCGGCCAGCACGGCGCGGCGCCTGCGCGGCCACAGTGCCGACAATGGCGACGTGCGCGCCGGCGGCTGTCCCCGGGCGTCCATCGGTGCTCCTGGCCGATTTTCTTCTCGTTCTAGAGCGCGGCGAGTCGAGTGGAGTGAGGCAAAACGTGTGAGGGCAGAGGCTTGCGTCAATTTGATCAAAATTGATCAAATCATCCATGGATTTTGGTTCGGTTTGGGATGAACAGGTGGTGACCACCAGGTGTTTGATGAATTGCTTGAACCAAAACAGTATGCAATTTGCTATTTAATTTTCCATATTTCTCTCAATTCTTTTGGGTTCAAACTTAGGATCTAGGCTAACTATATTATTGGTAAGTGTTACAAAGTCTTTTTGAAATATTTTGAAATATTTCAATCATGAATTTCTAATTTGAACTTGAAGTTTTGAATTTGAATTTTTGAAAGGGAATAGTTTGTAAAAATTAACTAGGAGTGTCAATAATATTACTTCATTGATTTTGGTGAGAAAATAAATTTATATATCTTAATTTGGAAAAATAATGTGACATTTGTCACATGGTGTTTTGTTTTTGTGGTTTGTTTTATTTGTTTTCTTTTCTTCAAATTTTTAATTAGAGCTAGAATTCCACAATCTTGCAAACAATGCAACAAGCAACACTCAAGAATTAAACATACACACATTTTTATAAGAAAAGTTTTTGTTGGCCCACATTTTTGCACTAATAATTATATTAATATTTTTGGGATGTTACAAAAGTCCCGAGGGACTGGAATACTTACACAGAGCCCCCTGCACCACCTGTTTAACGTTTTAGCCTCAGAGAACCTTCTCCCATCACGGATAAGTCCCTAGGATTTTCACAAACACCCCTAAACTCATAAATGCAATAACTTTAAATTTATAAAACCAAATAAAATAAACTTTATATGTTTTTATATCAGAAAAATGCAATAAACATTAATATATCATTATTATGTCATTTTGCATCATCTATTTTAAATGCTTAGTTTAATTTAACAAAGGCAATTAATTGATTAAATATGGAATGGTGGGGTAATAAATATATAATGCCCTAATTCCATTCAATATGCTCATATCTTTTATACCATGTCTTGCCATGCTATAAATATTTAATTTGAGTTGAAGATAAATAATTGCATTTAATTACTAAATATGTTATGTGTTGGGCTAGTAATTAATTAATGCCTATTCCATTTAAATTAACTAGGTCACCACGTCTGCTATATATTAAGTAACATTTAAATGGTTGGATACACAAATAACTTGCACCCTATTCTTTTACCGGGATTTTATCCCCGCTTTAAATATGACCTAATCATCTCATACCATAATGCACCATCATTTGTTTGCGCATTATTTGTATTGATTATTGCTTCCTACTATCTGTGTTTGGATTTCTCTGGGTAGACGACGACGTGCCTGCTGCGAGTACCTACGATACTGAGGTTCCAGCTTTTGTGCCAGGCCACGAGATGTCAGGCAAGCTTCTGCTAACCGGTTACACGACTGTTTGGTTTTCATTCTTGCCTTTTGATCAATGTTATCTTAGTTATCGATTATTGAACTGCGATCCCATCACATGTTTATCCTACAACCTATACAGCTTTATCCCCACAACCCATAACCCCTTGCATGTTTATCTGTTGGCCTTTGCGAGTCGTAGTGCATGCTTAGAATTGGTTGAGCGAGTCGTTCCTTTGAATTTTATCTCATATGCTTAGTATGATATATTGTTCTACTATAATAAACTGTTGTCTTATATTGGGTTCTATAATTAAAAGATAAGGCACCAGGCGGAAGGCCTTGCGAGGTGCTTTGTTCTGCTCAGTGTCGATCTAGGAACTGAGATTTTATCCTCGGATCCAATTTTTAGCGCACTAACCACTTGTGGGTGGCCCAATGGAGCCCCCCTCGACTTTGAACGAATCCTCAGCTCATCCATGTGCCGCAAGTAGTTCGGGTTTTCCATTTGCTCATATGCATGTGCATGATGATGATGATCGATGAGAGGTTACTTGATACGGGGGGACATATAGGGGTGGTGCGCGCGAAGCGGACAGTTCCTACTGTGGTTTGAGCGGCATGGCGCGTGGACACAAACTAATGAGTCCGAAATTGAGATTCGGCCGGATTCCTGACGCGGGTAACAACTCATATGTGTGGCACTTGGACTTGCTGTAGTGAAGGAATGAGTCGTGTTGAGAGGCCCTAATGTTTTTGACTGGTTTGATCATGCGAGTATGGGTACAGTAGTTCACCCCTGCAGGGTATAATCTTATCGATGAGCCGTGTCCACGGTTATGGACGACTTTGCTGATGATGCTGGCTAATAAGATCTAGACAACTTACACCTAATCATTCTTAATTAATGTGACTAGTAATGTAGAATTACCTACACCATAAATGGTAACTAAAATTGTTAACGGGTGAGTATTCCCGGATCGCTTCCTCATACTTGGTTGAGGGGGTTAATTCGAGAATGGGTTATGTCTGGTGTTAGTTGTAGATGGCTAATCAAACGCTCTCTCATCCCTCTCTAAATAGACGGAAATTTTAACGCGTCTCTTTAGGTTGCTAGTGCTGCTGCCGCCAAGTATACTTATCCCCATACTTTGGGAATCTTACAGTTTTGTAACATGTTAGCTTAACCTTGTTCGATACGCTTCGGTGTATTGACCCGTTCGCGGGCTGTGGTTTTTCTGCAGTTGAGGATTCTTCGCTCGACCAGGTTGGTGGATACTACGTGGAGTTCGACGACGAGATCTACGACGAGTAGTTAGAGTTCCCCTGGGTTACTTCCTGGTGGAATGCGTGGATGGGCCTTCTTTTCCGTTTCGTCTTTGAGCCCTTTGCTTCTTGTCTGTACTCATACCGGTTTGTTTCCGATGCATGATGTAATGTTGGTACATGTGTCCTCTGATTGGTGTCATTCGCTATATTTTGCTCAGTGAGAGCTTTTGGATATTATTTCCTTTCTTAGTGTCTTAGGTTTATTATGTGGTTTCAACTTGTTAAAAATCCGACTCGTATATCATGTGTGTATGTTTGAAGTATACGAGTTGGAAGACTTTTTGGGTTCTTGCGTGCACAATCTGGAAACGTATGTGACGTTGGGGTCGCCAAGAGCCGTCGGCCGATGATCCATTCCGAGCCTGGCCAGCTTGTTTCCTGGGATTGGTAACCCCAGTATGTTCTTGGTTGTGTGGCCCAACCGATACGTTTCGTTTGTATAGCTTGAATTCAGGGTCTGACAATTGTGAGGCAAGGAAGGCTAGTCTTAATCAAATCGGTTATCATGGCGAGGCCGTTCCATAATCTGCTTGTGGAGGACCCGCCGATCTGGGTCTTGGAGGAGATCAACAAGTGGTGTCGCGCATTTTTTTGGGCGGGCAAGGACAAAGTTAACGGTGGGCAATGTTTGGTTGCCTGGGATATGATTTGCATGCCGGTTGTGTTTGGTGGGCTCGGTGTGAAGGATCTCAGATTGCAGGGTTTAGCGATGAGGGTCCGTTGGGAGTGGTTACGCAGAACAGATCCTTCCAGACCTTGGCAAGGACTGCCTCCGCTGAGAGATGATCTGGCTTGCGTGGTGTTCAATAGCCTCATCAGAATTCAGGTAGGCAGGGGGGATCGTGTGCTTTTTTGGAAGGACCGCTGGATGCACGGCATATCGGCGACGGAGATCGCTCCCGTGGTGGTCCAGGCGGTTTCTCCGCGCGGCCAGAATAGCAGAACGGTCCGGCAAGCGCTGCTGGGGGATAGCTGGACGAGGGACATCACCTCAGAGCTTTCGTTGGAGGGGTTTGTGCAGTATGTCGAACTCTGTGAGGCGATCCTCGGTGTTGGACGTGATGAGAACGTTGAGGATGTGTTCACCTGGCCATGCTCGCCGTCGGGGGTGTACTCGGCCAAGTCTACTTACGATTGGCCTTGTCAGGGTAGGACGAGGTTTGCAGCGGCTTCTTGCATTTGGAAAGCAAAGGCACCTCTGAAGTGCAAACTTTTCCAATGGCTGGCTATGAAGAGGCGAATCTGGACCACGGTGCGACGTGCGCGACATGGACTGCAGCAAGACCTGAACACATGTTTCTTTTGTCTACAGGAACTGGACGACGTTGACCACATCCTGGTGCAATGCGCTTTTGCTCGAGAAGTCTGGTTTCGCTCGTTCAGAGACGCAAGGCTCCCTGATGTGGCACCACAGGTTACCGATTCGCTGGAGCTTTGGTGGCTGCGTTCCAGGAAGCGGTTCACAGGAGTGCAACGGAGACATTATGATGCCCGAGTCATTTTAACTTGCTGGTTGATCTGGAAACAGAGGAATGCGCGAGCTTTCAACAATGTCGCTCAGGTGGTCACGACGTGTCGTGGTGGTGTCACGGCAGATGCCATAGGATGGCTAATTTGTGGGGCCGATAGACGTTGGTGGATCCGGGGAGGGATATCGAGCTGAAGAGCTCACACGAGGAGGATCCCGGTAAAACCGAGATCTCCTAAGAACAAGGAATAAGACCAAAGTGCAAAGAGGAAGATCTAACAAATACAAACAAATGCACGAAGGCACATAGCACACACACGATATACCCAGGTTCAGGGCCCTCGTGAGGAGGTAACACCCCTACTCCTGCCTTTCCTCTCTATATATTGGTGATATAAGGACTACAACTTGCTACAAGATCTCTCAAAGGGAGAAGTATGAAGAACTAGATGAACTCAAGGTGAGAAGGAGTAACTGCACTAAGAGTAAATGCGACTATATCTTTGGCTCTCAAGTTGGTCTCTTGCTCTCAGGAGCAGTTATGGCGCCTTTTATAGAGGTCCGACCAGGAGGGCCGGAAACCCTAACTTGGCTTGGCCCCACCGGACAGGCCTAGCCGGCATGCCGTCACCGGCTAGGGCGACCTACCAGCCGGACTATCCGGTGTAGCCCCTTCGTCATCATCTCGTTAAGGACGGCAGGCGCCGTCCTGCATCATCATTGTCCCCTTGTCAGAGACAAGACATGTCTCTGCCCATCCCGGATAGCCTTTTCCGGATCGCCGGGCTAGGCATGTCAGGTCTTGTCGTACCACGATCGTACCGGGTGACGCGCTCCCGTGTCAGGCGGGAGGTGACCATGCTTCCGTGTCAGGCGGGAGGTGACCATGCTTCCGTGTCAGGCGGAATGGTACTTCCCCCCGCGACAGACGGGAAAGCCTGCTATAGACCGTTGACGGCCTACCGGAAGCCCTCACGCCGGCTACCTCCTCGCTTGCCACTGAGCCTCTTCTGCATAAGATCAAGATCGAGACACACATTCCGGTTAGTACCTACCCGGAATACCTATCCGGTAAAGCCGAGTACACCTCCACCCGGAAGTCTCCCCGGAGTCCTAGATCCGGGATCCTTCCCGGAGACGTCCGAGCTCGTCTCAGGATGAGTATCTCTAGGCCTAGCCTCCCGAAGATGTCTTAGCCTACCAGCAAAGACATTTTCGAGAAGCTAGTTCTTAGAGGAACCACCCGCTCATGCCTGTGCTGCGATTGTGAGGGCCGGGGGTGTCTATTTATAGCTGGGAGACCTGACCCCTGCGCCTGCCAGGAGGCACTTTGTCCTCTACCAGCGCTCAGGGGTCAATCTGCCCTTTCAGCACAGCGGGGGGTGTCCCTTGCTCTCGCCGAAGGCCGGGTACTGTTGACACCTTGTTGAATTATACCGGGATCTGCCCCTACCCGGGGGGCAGCCCCCCGACACTAGTCCCCGAAGCTGGTGTTGCACAGCGACTTCGGATGATGTGCGGGATCAGCTTTAATAACAACCATTTTCCGAGAACCAATTACACCATCCTTTTATTCCATGCCGAGATCGATTCTTCCCGAGATCTTTTTACCGAGACCTTCCCACCGAGACTTCCTTAATCGGGAGGCGAAGCCTGCGACCGGATAGCACCATCTCAGTGAATCTCGACCGTTGGTCTCCCGATGAATTCGAGACACTGAGCCAGGGCCCACCCGACGTCCCGTCTGCGCAGAGACGCACTCGAGTGCTTCTGTGTTAGCACGCCGTCGCTTGGGTTCCCGCGCCGGGGAGCCGCATCTGATCCGGAATCCAACCGTTGGGGCCGTGTGGCCCTCGGTGTGGCCGGATCGGGCGCTCCGGATAGTGCCACGTGGCTCGCGGCACAAAACAGATCCCACCCACGATCGTGGAGATCGTGGGCGGGAAAATCGGAAACCGCTCCGGAATCCCCCCCCATAAATAGGGGACCGGAACAGTTTCTCTCCTTCTTCCTCTCCTTCGCACTTGCCTCCCTCGCCGTCTCGAGCGCCCCGCTGCCGCTGCATTCGCCGCTGTTCGCCGGAGCTCGGACACCGCCGCCCTTTCCGTTCGCCGGAGCCCGGACACCGTCGTCTTCGCCGAACTTCTCTTCTTCGGTGAGTTCCTCTTCTCCGCTCCGATGTTTTCCTCCGTAGAGCAACCGCCCGAGCCCGGCCGTGCCGTAGCGCAAGTCCGGTAGAGCCGCCGCCGGTGAGCACCATCTGGGCGGCGCACACGAGGCGCACAGCGGTGTTGTACCGACGCGGTAGGATGCGAGTCCTTCACTTGCATTGCACCTCGCCCGAGCCTAGCGCGAGCCTTTTTTCCTTCCTTTAGTTTTGATTATTTAGCATACGGTAGATCTTGTTTCCTAGGAACCCGGTAGTGTTTAGCAGTTTGCACTCCGGCATCCTAGTTTCCGGTAGACTAACTCCGACTAACCGCCGCTGCGTCTGCAGAGTAGCTCGGATACCCATGCGTACTTCTCCGACATGGGCGAAGAACGTGCTCGGGGATGCTGGGATGGGTCCGAGACCAAGCAGTCCGATCTGGACTGGCTGTATCGGACTCATCGGATTCCTCCGGAAGTCGAGAGCCGTCTCCCGGGAGAGGAGATTGCACCGGAACCCCAACCCGGGGAATACGTGGTATTCCTCGCACACTTCGAGCGCGGGTTTGGGCTTCCGGCAAGCCCCTTCTTCCGCGACTTCCTCGACCTTTACGACCTTCAACCTCACCATCTTCCCACCAACGCCATAATGATGCTCTCGGTCTTCACCACATATGCGGAGGCATACCTCGGCATCTGGCCCTTCTTGGATCTCTGGGCCAAGTATTTCATTCTCCGCCGCCAAGCCATCCCCAATCCGGATAAGAAGATAAAAGACTTAGTGGATTGCGGAGCGGCCACCATCATCCCCCGCGCGGACTCCGGATTCCCCATAGTTAAGGGACTAGAGTCCTGCCGGAAGTGGCAGCGGAGTTTCTTCTATGTGAAGAACCGGGAGCACTCGGGAGATGGTCCGGGATCCTCGAACCCGGACTTCATCAATATGCCGGAATTCGTCATTGGTCCTCCGCGCGAGTTCCGTCTCTGGAAGAAGCTTTCGGATAATGACGAGGTCAGTTGCATGCACGATGTTCTGCACGTGCTAACTCAGAAGATGACCGGGGATGATCTCTTGCGTTGCTTCATTGTTCGCCGGGTCTGCCCCCTTCAAAACCGAGTGCACAAGATGTGCCACATGTCCGGGAACTATGACCCCACTAGGAGCAGTATCTTTGGGCTAAACCATGCCGGGGTCGTCCGTCGCGTTCGAGCTATTGCCCGGACGGAAATGACGGAGGACTATTCTTGGGGGGTCATTGGGGGATCCCGGAAAAAACCATGCGACCAGGTGCTTATATCAGTCTTTCGTGCCTTCGCCTTCGTACATGCGTTCACCTGGACACCGACACGGCCTAATTTGTTTGCGCAGTTGTTCGAGCGTCAACAAGAAGAAGACGTCGTCCACGTCAACGGGAATTACGCGCCGGACTTCCCGAGACCGGACGTGATGCCGAGAGAGGATCCCGACGGCGAGGACCATCTCGCCATCCCTTTCGTTAAGGCCCCGGGTAATCCTTCAACTCCAGAGGCAGTTTTCATTTCTTCGGATGATGAGGATGAGATTGACTGCCAGATTTTCGATTTTATTGACGCTCTCCCTTTGAATTGGGCCCCAGCTGTGGTTCCGAAACCGACAACCGGGACCAAACGTGCCGAGAGCCGGAAGCGCGCGGCTTCCGACACCGAGGGGGCCGATAACCCCGGCAACCCCCCCAAGCGGAGCAAACCGAGTAAGCAGACGACCGAGAAGCCTGCTCGGCGCCGGCAAAGGGGTCCTCCCATTGTGGACTCCGGGTACGTCTTCCTTGCCTTATGTTATTTGACTGTTTTCTCCACAACTATTACTAAGACACCTGTTTTCAGGGATGCACTCGAGCTCCTGTCACCTGCTGCTCCTCCTCCTCCCGGGACTCGGACTCCCAGCCCGGCTCAGGCTTCTCCTTCACCTCCTCGCCCTTCTACTCGAGGGAGTGAGCTTGCCACCTCCGGTGCCGCATCGGCTACCGCTGCGACCCCAGAAGCACATCCGGTGGTCGAGGAGACTCCGGTGCAGGCCACGACCACCTCGGGAGAAGTGCTTCTTCCGGAGAGCCCGCGCCGGGTGCCCGGGCTTGAGGCAGAGATCGTTAGCCCCCGCCGGCAACCTGCGGCAAGCGGCCCTTCTCGGCCAGTCGCGACCAAGACCATCCCGGAGAAGCAGCCTACAGCCTCCTCCCGGCCAGCAGATCAACTTCCCAAATCTCGCGGCAAGATTGCTGGGCAGAAAACACCTTCTGCCCCGCCTGCAGCTGCCCCGACATCTTCTTCCCAGGACTTGGTGCTGCGCCCGGGTACGTATTCATCTTTACCACCGCCTCCCGCCGAGATCCCTACTGCTGCCTTGCGGATGTTGCGAGCAACCGTCAGTTCCTTTGTACCTTCAGGATCCCGGGATGTTGCCGCTACTCGCGCGCCCGGCGGCTCCGGCATACAGGTTGTTGACGAATACAACCATGCCTGGCTTGCCGCCGATGCCTCCGAGATCGCGGGAGACTTGCACGCTGCATGCCCAAGCCGCAACGCCCAAGCTCTGCACGCTCTCCAAGTGGCCGCACTGGACGTTACTCGGGTGACCGAGGTAAGCTTGTTCTCTTTCTTTTATTGAAAAATACTTGTTCCTTCCATCACCACTAGTCCCCGAGATTGGTGCTTAGTGCTCTAGATTCCACCGAATAGCAGATCACTAGGTTCCAATCTTAGAGAAAAAATCCAGGACTCGGACACCGAGTCCCCGAGGTCCTCCCAACCGGATAGGTTGCTTCAAAATTTGCTCCACCACTAGTCCCCGAGATTGGTGCCTAGTGCTCTAGATTCCACCGAATAGCAGATCACTAGGCTCCAATCTTAGAGAAAAATCTAGGACTCGGACACCGAGTCCCCGAGATCCTCCCAACCGGGTAGGTTGCTTCAAAATTTGCTCCACCACTAGTCCCCGAGATTGGTGCCTAGTGCTCTAGATTCCACCGAATAGCAGATCACTAGGTTCCAATCTTAGAGAAAAATCTAGGACTCGGACACCGAGTCCCCGAGATCCTCCCAACCGGGTTCCGTATATCTTTTCCCGACTAACTCCTTCTTTGTCTTGATTTCAGGAGTGCAACCAGAAACGCCGCAACATCTTCAACCGGGTTCTTGCTGATCTCGGTCAGTCCAAGAAATCCGAAGGACGCCTGCGGGAGGAGCGCGACGCCGCGCGCAAGGTCTCGGTTGACCAGAAAACTGCACTTGCCACTGCGCAAGCCGAGATCGCGCGACTCAACGGCGAGCTCGAAAAGGTCAAGGCTGATACGGCCGACATGAAGATGCGCTTCATCGAAGCGAGCAAGAAGCAGAAAGAGACCTTGGACCAGTCCGAGGAGCGCGCGCACACTGCCGAGACTGAGCTCGCTCTTCTCCGTTCCCGGTCTGATACTTGGCTCTCGGAGCTCACAGTGCTGAACCGGGATCTGAACAGTAAGTGGACCGACATCCCTCTTGTCTTCTCTTTGCTTTCTTTCTTGCTGTTACTCTTATGACTCAGTCGTTTGACAGCTCTTCTTTTTAAAGGAGAGTTCGAGCACTCCCGCGAGGCTGCCGCCAAAGCTGTTGCCGCCTCCCGCGAGAAGCGCGCCGGGAAGGGTCCCATCTCGGATGACTGGGACATCGAGGATCACCTCATCGCCCTGAAGGCCCGGATAGTACCTCTCCGGTCTATCGGGACAGATCTACTCAGCGCTGCGGTCCACGTTCACGGCGCACTGTGGCCGAGTATCCGGGGGACGCTCTCGATTCCCGAGCTTGCGAACGCACTTCGGGGTGCCGGGAGGCGCATCCACGCCTGGAAGCGTTCCGGTGCGCGGGCTGGCGCGGACCAGGTCTTGACCCAAGTACTCAGCTGGTACGAAGGTATCGATTTGGGGGCGATTCAGCGGCTGCGGACGACCTCGGCGTGGGTTAGTGACCCGGCCAAGATCCAGCAGCGACAGGAGGTGGCGCACCGCATCGCTACGTGGGAAAGTATCCGCGCCTTCACCGCCAGTGTTCTTTCTGACTCTGACTCAGAAGGTGAGGACGACGAAGAAAGCGACGCGAGCGGCGACGCGGAAGACGAGGCCCCGGAAGGAGATGACGCTGCTTCCGGTGTCGTGCCCGAGAAGGTGGTTCCCCGGGATGCAGCGACTTCGCCAAGGCCCGAGGTCTCCGAGATCGAGGTGCTTCCCGAAGCCCCGAGTACTGCTGCTCCTTCTGCTGCTGCTGCCACTGCTCCCGAGGCCGCTGCTCCCGAGGCCGCTACTCCCGAGGTCTCTGTCGAGAAGCCGACTTCCCCTACTGTTTGAAAAACTTAGTAGATTCGTTAAATCCCTGGGATGCCGGGTGCCATATGTAATATATACTTATACTATTTTCATTCTGCAATGAACTACTTATTCGAACAATTTATGCCAATGTATTCTGTTTTGAGTTCCCGACTTGCCTTTCATGTTTACCGTACTTAGGTAATTTCTGCTCTTGTCTACCATTTCGGCGTTCGACAGTCGAGTCACAAAACTCCACATACGGCATACATTACTTAGAACAACCCGAGTTCCGGCTAACCGAATTCCCGACATAAAAAACAACAAAGTTAATAAAAAACAGGTATGCCGGATAAGTTCCTGCTCCGAGTCCCCGAGACCATTTTCGTGTTTCCCACCTTCCCTCTCTTTGCTCTTGACTACCATTTCGGCGTTCGTCAGTCGAGTCACAAGATGATTTCACATGACATACATTACTTTGACTTTGAGAGTCGAACTCGGAACTTTTCCGGCATACAAAAGAAAAGTAGAGAACAGCTATCCGGCAGTCCCCGGGTTCCTTCCCGAGATGCCGGTAAAGAATAGTAAATGAAATTTGACAAAAATAACAACAAGACAAGCTCATAACCAGGCAGTCCCCGGGTTCCTCCCGGGGTGCCTTACTTTCATTAATACTGAAAATTGAGATACCACATACACTGAACCTTTTACGTGTAAAAGGGGCGAAGTAGAGCTACATTCCACGGGCGCTTGGTTTCCTCACCGGATTTGTCCATTACACCTTTCCTAGCCTCCTGTGCATCTACAAGGTAATAAGAATCATTGTGCAATGCCCTGCTTATCACGAAAGGTCCCTCCCATGGAGGTGACAGCTTATGCATTCCGGTCGTGCGTTGGATGAGCCTCAGCACCAGATCTCCCTCTCGGAACACCCTCGGGTGCACTTTCCGGCTATGATAGCGACGGAGGTTCTGTTGATAAATTGCCGACCAAGATAGTGCCAATTCTCTGGCCTCTTCGAGTAAATCAACATCATCTTCTCGGGCCTCCTTTGCCTCAGTCTCGGTGAACATTGTTACTCTCGGGGAGTCATACTGTATGTCGGTTGGGAGTACTGCCTCAGCACCGTATACCATGAAGAATGGCGTGTATCCGGTAGATCTATTCGGTGTAGTCCGGAGACCCCATAGTACTGCCGGTAATTCCTCTATCCAGCATCCCGGAGTTCTCAATAGTGGTTCGATCAAACGAGCTTTGATGCCGGCCAAGACCAAGGCATTTGCTCTTTCGACTTGCCCATTTGCTTCCGGGTGTGCAACTAATGCTACATCCAGCCGGATTCCCTTTTCAGCACAAAATCGAGCGAATTCCCCCACAGCAAAGTTTGTTCCATTATCTGTGATAATGTTGTGTGGGTATCCGTATCTCAAGATGATGTCTTTCAGGAATTGCACAGCGGTGTGTCCATCGCACTTCCGGATTGGCTTGACCTCTATCCACTTAGTGAATTTGTCCACCATCACCAGTATATGTGTCATATTGCCCCTTGCCGGCTTGAATTGCCCGACCATGTCCAAACACCATACTGCGAATGGCCAAGTGATGGGGATTGTTTTCAGTGCTGACGACGGCATGTGTATCCGGTGAGCAAATCTCTGGCATCCCCCACACTTCCGGACAATATCTTCTGCTTGCTGCAATTCAGTGGGCCAGTAGAACCCATGTCGAAACACCTTTGCCACCAGGGCCCGGGATGATGCATGATGTCCACACTCCCCTTGATGTATTTCCACCAGCATCTCTTGTCCTTCTGCCGGTTCCACACATCTCTGGAGTACCTCGGTGACACTTCTCTTGTACAGCTCTTGATTGATGACAGTGTATGCTTTTGATCTTCGTAGTATTTGCCGGGCTTCCACTTCATTCTCCGGGAGAGTTCCCTCCAAGATGTACGCCATAATGGGCTGTGCCCATTCCGGGATAGGTCGAACCGGAAATGCGGGAGCGTCTATGTCCATTGGTTCTGCCGACATCACCTCTATCATCATCTTTCTCTGCCTCTCTGAGCACTGGGACGCAGTCCCCGGGTTCGATGTTACGCTCCCAACATCTACCTCCATGGGTAGGGCATCTGAACCAGGCTCCTTGGGGATGAAGATAGATTCCGACTCGGGTGAGGGTTGGATAGATGGCTTCCTCAAATGCTCCAGAGCTATTCCGGGTGGGATTGCATCCCGGGATGATCCTAGCTTGGACAAGACATCCGCTGCTTCGTTTTCTCCTCTGGGTACATGCTTGAACTCGCATCCTTCAAAAAATCCGGATATTTTCTGCACATGAAACCTGTACAAGGCCATGTTTGCATCAAGGGCATCCCAATTCCCCGACACCTGTTGTACTACGAGGTCCGAGTCACCAAAGCACTCTATCCGGCAGATGCCGATCTCCTTGGCGACGTTCAGTCCATGAACCAAGGCCTCATATTCTGCGACATTATTGGATGCCCGAAAATGGATCTGCAGCACATACTTCAGTACATCTTGCTTTGGGGAAGTGAGGACCACTCCGGCACCCAATCCGATCTTAGCTTTTGAGCCATCGAAATGCATCCTCCAGAAATTGTAATCCGGTATCGGAGGTTCATACTGCATCTCGGCCCAGTCTACCAAAAAGTCCGGCAGCGCCTGCGACTTGATGGCATCTCGTCTCTCGTATGCCGGAGCGTACGGAGACAACTGGATGGCCCATTTGGCTACCCGGCCGCTAGCATCCTTGCAACCGATGATCTCGGCGAGAGGAGCTTCGCATACCACTGTGATCGGGTGTTCCTGAAAGTAGTGCTTGAGCTTGGTCACTGCCATGTACACCCCGTACGCCATCTTCTGGTAGTGCGGGTAGTTCTGCTTTGATTCCGAGATCACCTCACTGAGGTAATACACCGGTCTCTGTATCAGCTTGCCCCCTTCTTCCCTTTCTACTACCATCGCCACACTGACTACCCGGTTAGTTGCGGCAATATACAGCAGCATAGGTTCCTTGGGTAACGGGGATTCCAACACAGGTGCTGTTGAGAGCATCCTCTTCAGATCGTGAATGCCGCATCAGCTTGCGGGGTCCAAACAAACGTCTTGCTCTTCTTCATCAGTTGATACAGAGGCAAGGCCTTCTCCCCAAGTCGGCTCACAAACCGACTTAGGGATGCCAAACACCCGGTAAATTTCTGCACATCCTTGAGACGCACGGGCAACTTCATGCTCTCAATAGCACGAATTTTACCCGGGTTGACCTCGATTCCTCGGCTTGAGATGAGGAAACCGAGCAATTTTCCTGCCGGAACACCAAATGTGCACTTATCCGGGTTCAACCTCATCCGGAATCTTCTTAGGTTCTTAAATGTTTCCCTCAGATCATCTATTAATGAGGCTTTTTCTTTAGTTTTTATGACTATGTCATCGACATAGACCTCGGCATTCCGGCCTATCTGATCATGCAAGCATTTCTGCATGCATCTCTGGTATGTAGCACCAGCATTTCTCAACCCGAAAGTCATAACACGATAGCAATAAGCCCCATAAGGGGTAATGAAAGCAGTTTTCAATTGATCATCCGGATTCAAAGGTATCTGGTGAAAACCAGAATAGGCATCTAGAAAAGTTAAAAGCTCACTCCCGGCAGTGGAGTCTATCACTTGATCTATCCGGGGCAGCGGAAAGGGGTCTTTCGGGCATGCCTTGTTGAGGTTGGTGAAGTCGATGCACATGCGCCACACCTTAAGCAGGAGGGGATCATCTTTCTTCTTCTCCACGAGGACCGGATTCGAAATCCAATCCGGGTGCAGCACCTCCATGATGAATCCGGCGGCCAGCAGTATAGCCAGATGCTCCATGACAGCAGCTCTTCTCTCATCCGAGAGGCGCCTAGTTGGTTGCTTCACCGGCTTCGCATCCGGTCGAACAAACAGAGAGTGCTCAGCCAACTCCCTCGGGACGCCTTGCAGATCGTCACTCGACCACGCAAAGGCATCCCGATTCTCACGGAGGAAGTCGACGAGCTCGCCTTCCTATTTGCTGTCCAGGTTGCTGCCAATGATAACTTGGCGCTCCGGGTTGCTGGGGTCCACACACACCTTCTTGGTCTCCTTGGGGGGCTGAAATGATGCCCCCTGCTCCGGGTTCACCATCCCGGGCATTCCGAGTTGGGAGGTCTTGGCCATCGCCACCACCTGCTGGATCCTCTTCTTCTCTTCCGCGATCACCAGGGACTCAGCTAAGCATGATCCCGCCGAGGCACACTCCATGGAGCGCTTGTGGTCTCCCGAGATGGTGATCACACCGTTAGGTCCCGGCATCTTCATCTTGAGATAGCCCACGTGTGTCGAGATCATGAACTTGGCGAGGGCCGGTCTGCCGATCAGTGCATGATACGGGCTCTCGAGGTCCACGACCTCGAACTCCAAGCTCTCGGTTCGGCAATTCTCCCGAGTTCCGAATAGCACCTGAACCCAGATCTTTCCCATGGGCGAGCAAGAGACTCCGGGCACAATGCCATGGAAGGTTGTCTCGGTGGGTAGCAGGGTGTTCATGGATACTCCTAGCTTCAGCATCGTGTCCTTGTACATGATGTTGATGGCACTGCCATTGTCAATCAGAACCCGGCTGAAGCGGACGTTGAGGTTGGGTCCAACAAAAGTTGGGTCCACCACCAAGGCATACGCTCCCGGCTTGGGCATAACCCGGGGGTGATCCTTCTGGCTCCAGGTGATCTCCATCTCGGACCAGTGCAAGAATTTGGGCACCGCCGGGATCACAGCGTTTACTTCCAGAGCGTGTTGCCGCACACTCTTTCGGTCAGTGGGCTCGGTTACGAAGACCACATAGCTCTGATGTGCTTCCCGGTAGTTGCTCTGCTGGTGTCCGGCTTGGTTACCGTTGTCGTTCCGGGTATGCACCACATTCACTGGGCGAGGTGGGGGTCCTCTCGGAGGAGGGGGAAGTCGAACAGCGTTGGCCCCCGACGTCGGAGGAGGGGGTCTCGGGATGTTGGGCCGAGATGCCGGAGCACTCTGCCGAATAGCTCCCGAGCTGCCTTCCTGCAACGTGCGCTGATACCAGCTGCACTGCCGAGTAGAGTGGTTCGCGGGCTTGTTGGCCTCCAGAGTGTGGTAGCAGCATGGTTTGTTCAGCATCTCTTCATACGTCAGGGGCTTCTTTTGTTCTACCCAAGTCTTCTGCACCTCCTGACTTTGACCCCAAGCCGGGCCACTGGTCTTTTGACGCTGGCTGTTGCCGGCATCCTCCTGCTCCCGGGTCACTGCTGCGACATGCTGCGCAGCATGGTGGTACTCGGGCTGATTCCTCTTGTGGCCGAACTCCTGGCGATCATGGCTCCTGCTCGGTCCTGAACGCTGAGGTCCCGCATTCCTCCTGTTGGAGTCTCCGACATCCACCAGGGGTTGCATGGGATCTCCAAGCGTATAGGTATCGGCGATGCGCATGGTTTCTGCCAAGGTCGTTGGCATCTTCCTCTGCAATTTCTGCCACAGCATAGAGCCATGCCGGCATCCCTGCGCAAACCAAGAGATGGCCTGTGCCTCCACCACTCCTTCGCACGAGTTGCGAATATTGCTCCACCGGGTAAGGTACTCCCGATCAGTCTCATTGCTCCTTTGCCTACAGATGGCGAGCTGCTGAGGTCTGTTGGGCCTCTTGTACGTGCTGGTGAAGTTGCTGATGAATGCCTCTTCAAAGTCTAACCAGCAGTCTATACTGCCAGTTCTCAGATTGTTCAACCAGATCCGGGCTGGTCCTTCCAACATCTGCGGTACATAACGTACCGCCCATCGTCTGTTTCCACCGGCTATGCTTACTGCAGTTACATAGTCGGTTAGCCAGTCCTCCGGCTTCTTGCTACCGTCATAGGTCTTGGCACCTCGGTTGAGCTGAAAGTTCCGAACAGGAGGTTCCCGCATGATCCGCGGTCCGAAGCAGGCAGGTCCCGGAGGTCCTTGCTCTTCCACCAACTCGGATTGGTGAATCCGGTCGAGCCGGAATCTGGCGTCGGCCGGGTTCAGCTGCCTGGTTCCTATCCGAGATCCCAAAGGGTTCTCGGCTGGCTGATATCCGAGCTGTTGCAACCTTGAGTTGCCATCATTGAGCCTGTCCTGTGCAGGGACTAGGGCCTGCTGGGGAACGGAGACGACCTCCCGCTGCGGGTTTCCCTGAACGTGAGGAGGATTCCGGGGTGGATTACCACGGCTAGCCGGGTTATTATTTCCTACACCCAGGTTACCATCCCCACGGGTACTTCCCGCCTGTCCCGAGTTGCGCTGTCCGGCCTGCCCGGCTTGCTGGATACCGGCAAAGGCCGGATCATAGGTCTGTAGCTGCTTGTTCTTCCCGGAACCTCGACTCCGGCTCCGGCTCTTGCTCTTGCTCTTTCTTCTGCTCGGATGCGGGGAAGAGGCCTCCCCATCCGACTTCTGGCTGTCGGGTCTGGCTGAGTACACCTGGGATCCTGCCCCGGGGTTCTTCTTCTTGAAGGCCAGATTCTGACGATTGGCTTCAATCACCAACTCGTTTACCCTCTCCTGCTGCTTGCGCAGGGCTTCACCGGATAGTCCCACCAACTCGGCCATGGCGGCTTCGGCGGCCCTAAGTGTTTTCGCCGGTGAGCTGTACACCGGCTTCCCTGCTGAAATACGACTTCCAGTGTTACTGGTGGTGGCTCCACCAGCCAGCTCCTCATTCACCATTCTTCCTTTCTTGCGCAGATCTGCAATGCGCTTCTCCCGGGAGTCTATCTTAGGGAATCCGTGAGCTGCATTGTACTCCCGGAGGCTAGCGCTGAGCTCGCGGCGGATCTCGGCGATCTCCTGTGCTTCAGCGAGTAGCAACTTCCGCTGCTCCTCTAAGTCAGCCGAAGTGGCCTGGGCATCTGCTCCGGTAGCTACCGGTACAGCCAACTTTGCCACGAGTCCCGAGAGGGGATCCGGACGACGCCGCGGCTGGGATGACTGCGGATCACCATCTCGGGCCGCAGGCCTCTCCTGCGGGGGCTTGGCCAAACGGGGGTGGCCGTCAGTATCGCCGTCCGCATCTTGATACTCCTCGTCGGTTGCCCCGACCATCATCACTGCGACGGAACTCGGGGGGCGACCAGCACGCAGACCCCGAGTAGCGCAGAGCATGGGAGGGTCCTCAGCTTCCAGGATCACGTCTGGATAGCTACATACAACCTCGGTGGCCACGTAGGTGGTGAAACCACCGAAATCGATGAGACATCCGTTCACCGGAAACGGTTTGTTCCGGAAACACCCTGCGTTGTCGCAGACGAAGTCCATCTCTCCCAGCCTCACGACTAGGCCAGAAAGAACCCGAACGTCGAAGTGAACGGGGGAGCCCGTCTGGATGTGTACACCAGCCAACGCCTCTGTCCGCCCCACGGTGGGCGCCAACTGTCGTGGTGGTGTCACGGCAGATGCCATAGGATGGCTAATTTGTGGGGCCGATGGACGTTGGTGGATCCGGGGAGGGATAGCGAGCTGAAGAGCTCACACGAGGAGGATCCCGGTAAAACCGAGATCTCCTAAGAACAAGGAATAAGACCAAAGTGCAAAGAGGAAGATCTAACAAATACAAACAAATGCACGAAGGCACATAGCACACACACGATATACCCAGGTTCAGGGCCCTCGTGAGGAGGTAACACCCCTACTCCTGCCTTTCCTCTCTATATATTGGTGATATAAGGACTACAACTTGCTACAAGATCTCTCAAAGGGAGAAGTATGAAGAACTAGATGAACTCAAGGTGAGAAGGAGTAACTGCACTAAGAGTAAATGCGACTATATCTTTGACTCTCAAGTTGGTCTCTCGCTCTCAGGAGCAGTTATGGTGCCTTTTATAGAGGTCCGGCCAGGAGGGCCGGAAACCCTAACTTGGCTTGGCCCCACCGGACAGGCTTAGCCGGCATGCCGTCACCGGCTAGGGCGACCTACCAGCCGGACTATCCGGTGTAGCCCCTTCGTCATCATCTCGTTAAGGACGGCAGGCGCCGTCCTGCATCATCATTGTCCCCTTGTCAGAGACAAGACATGTCTCTGCCCATCCCGGATAGCCTTTTCCGGATTGCCGGGCTAGGCATGTCAGGTCTTGTCGTACCACGATCGTACCGGGTGACGCGCTCCCGTGTCAGGCGGGAGGTGACCATGCTTCCGTGTCAGGCGGGAGGTGACCATGCTTCCGTGTCAGGCGGAATGGTACTTCCCCCCGCGACAGACGGGAAAGCCTGCTATAGACCGTTGATGGCCTACCGGAAGCCCTCACGCCGGCTACCTCCTCGCTTGCCACTGAGCCTCTTCTGCATAAGATCAAGATCGAGACACACATTCCGGTTAGTACCTACCCGGAATACCTATCCGGTAAAGCCGAGTACACCTGTAACATCCCAGAATGTTAATATAACTATTAATGCAAAAATGTGGGCCAACAAAAACTTTTCTTATAAAAAGTTGTGTATATTTAATTCTTGAGTGTTGCTTGTTACATTGTTTGCAATATTGTTGAATTCAAGCTCTAATTGAAAAATTAAAAGGAAAGAAAACAAATAAAACAAATCCTAAAAACAACACACCATGTGACACATGTCACATTATTTTTCCAAATTAAGAAGCATAATTTATTTTTACACCAAGATCAATGGAGAAATATTATAAACACTCCTAGTTAATTTTTACAAACTATTCCCTTTCAAAATTTCAGATTCAAAACTTTAAATTCAAATTAGAAATTCATGATTGAAATATTTCAAAATATTTCAATAAGACTCTGTAACACTCACCAATAATATACTTAGCCTAGAACTTAAATTTGGACTCAAAAGAATAAAGAGAAATAGGAAAATTAAAATGACAAATGGTCACTGTTCTGGTTCAGGAAAATCATCAAACACTTGGTGTTCATCCACCTGTTCTTCCCAATCCGAATCAACTCGTGGATCAATCCGAGGAGTGCGTTGTTCATTTGTCAGATTGAGGCCATCCCTGCACCCCTCTCTTCTCTGCGATCTCACTGCACGCCGGGGGAGGCAAAATGGTGGCCGGAGCCGCCGTGAGGACGTCGGCGACAGCCCCGGCCGTGCGCACGTCGCAGTGTCGCGACAGGCGTCCGAGGTGGCACGCCGTGCGCTCTCCCGTGCCTGGCCCCCCCTTCTTTCCTCGCCTCCCTGCCCCCTCGCGAGCCCGCACGCACACCAGCACCCGCCCGGGCACGCCGCGGCCACGCCACGACGCGCACGCCGTGCGCCGCCCGAGCACGCCCACGGCAGGGCCACGCGCCCAAGCGCCCGAGCGCGCCACACCGCCCCGCCTTGCCCGCTCGGTCCCCTGGGAGCCCAGCAACCCAGCCATGCCCCTCCACCGGCCTACGGCGGCCTAGCCCGGCCACGATCGCCCCTGCACCGCGACCACCGTGCGCCGCCCGGCCGCTATAAAAGCCGCCCCGTGCCCTGCCTTCCTCCACACCGCACCACCACCCCTTCCCCTCACTTCTTCTCCCTCTCAAGCACCGCCAGGAGGGCGGAGCAGCTGCCGCGAAGCTCCGGCCGCCCGTGGTCTCCTCGAGCCCGCCTTGCCCGAGGTAGACGACGACCGCGGCCAGGCCACGGCACCCTTCCCCTTCGCTCCCCTCGGCCACCCTTCTCTTCCCCTTGCACACCTATCTCACCCGCACCCCTTTTCCTCCTGATCCGTGCTCAGGTGCGCCGTCGATCGCTCGCCGGAGTTGTAGCGGAGCCGCGGGAAAAAGGAGGAGGACGCCGCCGTCGCCTAGACCATCCCCGAGCCTCGTCTTCACGCCCAGGAGCTTTCCCACCTCGCCGCCGTCGTCCTGCACCTACCGCACGCCCTCCCGAGCCCCCTGGTAAGCGCCCCGTCCTCGACGCCGTCGCCGGAGTCGCGGCGCCGCCCGATTTAGGTCGCCGGAGACGCGGGAGTCCTGAGCCGTTAGATTAGAATCCTACGGTAGCTTACCGTTTCGTTTTAATTAATAAAACCCTGACATGCGGGTCCCACACGTCAGGTTTAAATGAACAGCGCGCGCGCTCGTTCTGTCACTGACCAGTGGGTCCCCTCTGTCAGATTTTTCAACATTATCCGTTCTGGAATTAAATTCGAATTTAAATTTCATTCAAAAAAAAACCAGTATTGAACCCAATTTTAGAAATTCCATAACTTTAGTTTTACAACTCCAAATTTAACAAATCCAACTGTTCTAGAAAGCTTATGAAATTATCTATCCAACTAAACTAGTTTCACTCCATTTGGATATATAATAAAAATACAATATTAAAAATACAGTAGCATGTTTAATTTCTAAACTTGTTTGTTTCTGATACTCAGATAATCCAAATTAGTTGAAACTAATTTTATTAGGTCACATTTAACCAGGGTTAGTCAATCCTAAAAGGATTTAATTTTTAGATGAATATAATTTAAATAATAGTCAAAACCTTATTAATTGTTTTCTGGATTCAAAACTATGTGTAGGGAGTTTGGTAACTCCAAATGACCCAAATCCAATTGTGTCATCTTCTACACATCATTAGCTTTCTGTAGAATTTTAGTTTGTATTTTTGTGACAAACAGAACTCAAGCTATGCAATTAAACATATGCAACAAGTTTCTGCCCTAATTAAAATATAATGGAATAATGTATAATTTAATTAAATTAAAACTACATGATATGGTTTGGTATGTGGAATGATTAATTAGAACCCCTAAGAGTGTATTGCTGTGATGATTGATTGAATAGGCTAGTGATTGTTTGCATTTGATTGCTTGTGTATTAGAAGAGAACGTTGCCGGATATATCGAGGAGGAGGGATTTGCAGAACCTGAAGACCAAGACCAAGATCACTTTGCCGAGCAAGGCAAGCTACTCTCTGAGCTTGCACCTAACTTATGCATCTAGATTTACAAATCATTTTTAAAAGCAAAGGTTTACAAAAACCCTTTTTCAAAAGTATATAGAGATGATTTTGCCACCCTATATAGAAGTAGATACTAAAACTATAGGATGGAAAAACAATGTTGTTTATTCAAAACTCCTTTGAAAACTTGTGTGAATATATAGCACCAAGATGGTGTGTTGAAATAAGGAAATGGAGAAAGATGGTTTTGGAAAAGCACATTGTGTCCTAGTACTCAGTCAAGCAACCGATACTCTGTGCGACCACATTTACCCACATATGGGAAAGGGCTTAGTCACATAGTTTGCTCGTATTAGTATGGGACACTGCATCAACAGAGATGACTCTGTTATGCATGAGGGAGTGGTTTGGTGACCTAACCCTGACCTGGGTCCTCGCTCAAAAATCTATGAATAGACAAGGAGGAGGATAGAAGGATGTCCGCATACACCGCCAGATAAAACCTATGAGTCCTCACACTTAGGGTTTCCGACGGGAAACTAGACTAGGTGTAGATGGAATGGTTCATAGGGGCAGGATCCTATACTAGCATGAGCAAAGGAAAGACTAGGGTCGGTGACTCAACTTCGCATACCAAGGGTATGGCGAAGCGTGGCTGACACGATGAGTTATCGGATGAGTGTGGGAAAAGCGTGCTACCTCTGCAGAGGGTAATTAAACTATTCGAATAGCCGAGTCCTCGGATATGGACAGTTGAAGACCCTACTTAGACCATGTGCAAGTTTTTGGAAAAGAGTTGAGTTTGAAAAGAAAAAGGAAATGGAGAATGTTCCACACACCTATACCAACGGATCGGTATGAGGTAGTTAGAAAGATATTACCATAATGGTTTATGGTTGGAAAAGGAGGAGTTTTGGAATAACATTAATAAAATTGAGATATCTAGTAGTCATAATTTCCTTATCTTCTTCAACAAAGATACAGAGATGTTTTAAATAAATAAAAGTGAGAAACTAAAAATGGAACTAGAGCACTCATGTTGGGGTAGTTTGCGAGTACATTCAAATGTACTCATACTAGTTTGCTTCTGGCTATTGTCGTAGCCAGACATGGAGGAGTACTACACCCAGGAGGAGTATGGCGACATCTATGCTAACTAAGGATCTTCCCAAAGTCGACTGCCTGTCGGGTCTGCGCTAGCTGTTGGATGGCTACTACGTTAAAGTTCCGCTGCTTATGTTGATTGTTTTGGTTTGGCCCTTGAAGGCACCTATGTAAGACTTGGTCTAGATGACCATTTTATGTAAGACTTTAATTCGGTATTGTAATGGATGTAAACTTTGGTATTCAATTCGGATTATGTGCAACGACAGACTGATCACGGGATCGTTGTGTTAAGCATAATCGGGTATTTCGGACAGTTAGTCCGGGGTCCCCACAGAATTGGTATCAGAGCCATCTCGACTTTAGGAGCCTTAGATTAGCATGGTCGTTAGGTAGTGATTGCAAAAGTTGAGTTTCAAAGAAAAACAAAGTAAGAACTTAGTTTAAGAAAATGGCTTATCTCTTACCCTCTCATTTGTGCAAAATTCTCTTCTTACCAACTACTAAGTTTTCTCTCACACTTATAAAAACTTGCCACACCTCATTTTAATAAACTTAAAATTCTGCTCACATATTTTCCCTTCCCTTAAAAATTTGATATACTTGCCATCTCACTAACTTAAAATTTTGACTAAAAATTATAGATGGCGATCCATTTCACCGAGTTCGTTCAGCTGGAGAAGGACGGCAAGTTGATGTTCGAGAAGGACTTGTTCGAGTTGACCAAGTTGTTAGGTCGTCCCACTCCTGAGTTCAGGGGAGCCCAGGTGGACGCTCCCGGTAGCGGGAACCTGTCCTGGTTGGTCGAGGGGTCTGTTCGCGGGAACATCAAGTCCCCCGGATCCAGGGTACTCTCTTTCACCCTCATGGACGTCCACTGGGACGATGGACTGTGTCGTTCCATGCAGCGGATGCTATCCCGGCTTTGTGAGGAGCACAAGGCGGAGCTGGTAAACTCTCGTTTCCAGTTCTATGGGAGGCGCACCATCGATGGACACCCAATTCGGTCCCCTCTGCACCCGACATTCGGAGAGTATATCCTGGACATGGAGATTATGCTCTTTCGCACCCAGGAGGATCTGAGGTGCGCTAGGCTTCGGTCTCACTTTGAGCGTCTCTCGCTCAAGGAGAGTCGCGAGAGCGAGGCACAGTTGAAGACTGAGAAGACCGCTCTTCTAAAGAAGAGAACCCAGATGAGGAAGACCATAGCGAAGCTCCGCAAGAAGGTTGCTGAGCAGGATGAGCTGATAGAGGATTTGGAGCTCCGTACTGACGAGATGGAGGAGGAAGGCGAGGATCTCCGCAAGGAGAACAACGCTTTCCTCAGTGACGATGATGACTTTCTGGAGGAGATGGACGATGATGATGAGGATGATGAGGATGAGGATGATGAGGAGGAGGATCCAGAGGAGCCACCCTACCAGTCCGATGCTGACATGGCAGAGCCTGAGGTTCCACCTCAGTAGGCTAGTTACTTGAGTTCTACCGCAGGATTAGGTCGACCCCCCCTATCGCTAGTAGAGTCAAGTTGTGGTTCTTTTGGAACTTGCTATATGTACATTAGTTAGGGAGAATGTTGTAAGCTAGGTTTAGATGAACTCTTGATGTAATGGTTGTGATATGAAAGTGTGTGCTAGTCTTGTTGACATGTGTTAAAAGTTTTTCTTATAGTCCTTAGTAAATCAACCTCTACATAAAAACCCATCTTTCCTTGGTCGGAACCTCTTCTGCTTGCCCTTATTCCCGGTGTACTTCAGGATGGTGGAAACTCGTCGCACCAACATGGATGGAGGAGCACCACCACCCCCACCGGACCCAACCACCGCCCAACTTCTGGCGCTCATCATGGAGGAACGTCAAGCTGCCCGGACTGAGCGTCAAGCTCATATTGCTGCCCTGCAGCAGATAGCTGCCGCTCACAACAACAACAACAACCACCACAACAATGGCAATGGCAATGGCAATGGTGAAGGAAATCAGCGGTCCACTTTGAGCAACTTCCAGAGGACCAACCCACCCACCTTTTCCAAGGGACTTCACCCACTTGAGGCCGATGACTGGCTTCGCACCATTAACAACAACCTGATAGTTGCAGCCGTGGGAGAACCTGAGAAAGTGCTGTATGCGACCCACTATCTGGCAGGACCAGCACGGTCTTGGTGGGAAGCTACCAAGGCTCTACAGCAAGCTGGTTATGCTATCAGCTGGGATGATTTCCAGGAGAAGTTCCGCAAGAAGCACATTCCCCGCGGACTCATTGAGCGGAAGAAGGATGAATTCCGCAGGTTGCGGCAGGGAAGTAAGGATGTGGTCGGATACCTCGATGAGTTCACTGACTTGTCTCGGTATGCTCCTGATGATGTCGACACCGAGGGAAGAAAGATGGAGCGTTTCATGAACGGACTTCATGATGAACTGCAATGCGCCTTGGTTATCCATGACTTTGCTGATTTGGAATCACTTGTGGACAAGGCCATACAGTTGGAGACCAAGCGCAAATCCATGTTTGAGGGTCGTAAGAGGAGGATGGTTGCCCAGGAAAGTTCGAGCAGTCAGAAACCTCGCACCCACCCACCAAACTCCAAGCCAGCATATAGACCACCACCAACTTCGCACCCCAGTTACCCTAAGCCCCCATACACCCCAAACAAGTTCAGCCGTCCCAATGACAACACCCGTCCCGGAGGGAACACTAGCAACCCCAACCTCAATGCCAATGTGGTCTGTTTCAATTGTGGCACCAAGGGTCACTACTCCAAGGCATGCCCCAATCCTAAGAAGAATGGTCCACGCCCCAATGCACCGGCGCCAAACAATGGCCAAGGCCACAATGGAAATGGCAAGAACCCCGCACCTCGCGGAAATGTGGCTGTTGCCAAGGGACGCCTGCACCACATCCATGCTGAAGAGGCCATGGAGGCACCAGATGTTGTGATGGGTACGTTCCTTGTCAACTCAGTACCTGCAACTGTTCTGTTTGATTCTGGTGCTACTCATTCTTTTGTTACCCAAGAATTTGTTGCTAAGGGAGGTTTAGTCGGGAGCCTCTTACCCAGACCCATGGTCATCCAAATCCCAGAATCCACCATAGATACCAAGTCATTTTGCCCGGACGTTTCCCTTGAGATCAAAGGGGAAAAGTTCCTAGTCGACTTAATCATCCTAGGAACCCAAGGAATAGATGTCATACTGGGTATGAATTGGTTAGCCAAGTACCATGGTAGAATTGACTGTGCCAGAAGAGCTGTAGCCCTCACCACCGACAAAGGAGTAGAAGTGGAGTATGTGTCAGAAACCAGTCGACCCCAACCAGGATGCCATGAGAGCATAGCTCGACCAGCCCTAGATGAGATCCGTGTTGTTCACCTGTTCAAAGATGTCTTTCCTGAAGAATTGCCTGGTATGCCACCGGATCGGGATATTGAGTTCATCATTGAACTTATCCCCGGGACAGCCCCCATATCCCAAAGGCCTTATCGGATGAATCCAGAAGAACTGGTTGAGTTGAAGAAGCAGTTAGCAGATATGCTCAGTAAAGGGCTTATTCGCCCAAGTGCTTCACCCTGGGGATCACCCATTATCTTTGTGGATAAGAGAGATGGTACCACACGCCTGTGTGTGGATTATCGCAGGTTAAATGATGTGACCATCAAGAACAAGTACCCTCTCCCAAAGATCGAGGATCTGTTCGATCAAATGAACGGAGCTCGAGTCTTTTCCAAGATCGATCTTCGGTCAGGGTATCATCAGTTAAGAATCCGGGAGTCAGACATTCCCAAGACTGCCTTCACAACCCGTTACGGTTTATTTGAGTACACCGTAATGTCCTTTGGCCTGACCAATGCCCCAGCCTATTTTATGAATCTCATGAACAAGATCTTCATGGAGTATCTTGACAAGTTCGTTGTAGTTTTCCTTGATGACATCCTTATTTACTCCAAAACTGAAGAAGAGCATGCTGAACACCTGCGTCTAGTTTTAGCAACCCTCCGAGAGCATCAGTTGTATGCCAAGTTCAGCAAGTGTGAGTTCTGGCTCAGTGGGGTCTCATTTCTCGGACATGTTGTGTCTGCGGGAGGAATTTCTGTTGACCCGGAGAAGATCCAAGCCATTGTGGACTGGAAAGCCCCAACTAGTGTGACTGAAATCCGAAGCTTTCTCGGACTAGCGGGGTACTACCGCAAGTTCGTTGAGGGATTCTCCAGTATAGCCAAACCCCTTACCCAACTGCTGAAAAAGGACAAGAAATTTGAATGGACTCAGAAATGTGAAGAGAGTTTCCAGGAATTAAAGAAGAGATTGACCTCAACCCCTGTCCTAATTATGCCAGACGTCACCAAGAGTTTCGACGTGTATTGCGATGCAT
The DNA here is from genome assembly GCA_026929855.1 of Poa annua. Lineage (NCBI taxonomy): Eukaryota > Viridiplantae > Streptophyta > Magnoliopsida > Poales > Poaceae > Poa > Poa annua. The sequence continues at coordinate 82,677,589 of CM049430.1, forward strand.
CACGTCTAGGATTGGGATGTGTTCTGATGCAAGGAGGCAAGGTGGTGTCGTATCTGTCTCGGCAGTTGCGACCACATGAAGAGAACTACCCAACCCATGACCTGGAGTTAGCTGCTGTCGTGCTTGCTTTGAAGACGTGGCGCTCCTATCTGGCGGGACATCGCTGTGAGATTTATACGGATCATAAGAGCTTGAAGTATATCTTCACACAGAGGGAGTTAAATTTGCGACAGAGAAGGTGGATGGAATTAATCAAGGATTATGATATCGGCATCAATTATCACCCTGGAAAGGCTAATGTAGTTGCCGATGCCCTTAGTCGCAAACCCTGCACCCTGAATGCCATGATCCAAGCAGAGCAGCCAGCCCTGTTTAAGGAGTTCAGAGATTTTGGACTAGAGCTTGTTAGTCACGGTTATCTCGCCCATTTAGAGTTAGCTCCAACTCTGATAGATCAGATCAAGGAGGCCCAGAAAGGTCATGAGAGCATAGAAGGAATCAAGAAGAAGATTTCTCTCGGTAAAGCGCCTGGTTTTACCAAGGATGCAGAAGGAGTGTTAAGATTCAATGATCGTATCTGTGTCCCCAATACCTCAGAGCTCAAGGAGTTAATCCTAAAGGAAGCCCACGAGACCCCTTACTCAATCCACCCCGGCGGAACCAAGATGTACCAAGACCTTCGTGAAAGATTTTGGTGGCATGGAATGAAGCGAGATATTGGTGCTTTCGTAGCCAAGTGTGATATTTGTCAGCGAGTCAAGGCTGAACATCAGCGACCCGCTGGATTGCTTCAACCCCTAGAGATTCCCGAGTGGAAGTGGGATGAGATTGGAATGGATTTCATCACCGGACTTCCAAGGTCCAACCGAGGCCATGACTCAATATGGGTCGTCGTTGACAGGCTGACCAAAGTGGCCCATTTTATTCCCGTCCACACCACCTACAGGGGAAATCAGTTAGCAGACCTGTATATTTCCAGAATCGTAAGCCTGCATGGTGTGCCTAAGAGGATTGTATCAGATAGAGGCACACAATTCACCTCAAGATTCTGGAAAGCCCTGCATGAAGCCCTCGGAACCAAGTTGGCATTTAGCACAGCTTATCACCCCCAGACCGATGGCCAAACTGAACGAGTGAACCAGATATTAGAGGACATGCTTCGCGCATGTGTCCTAGCCTATGGATCCAAATGGGAAGATTGTCTTCCATTTGCAGAATTCTCCTACAACAACAGTTACCAGTCTAGTCTGCAAATGGCCCCTTTTGAAGCCCTTTACGGCAAGAAGTGTCGTACACCCCTGAATTGGTCCGACACCGGAGAGGGCAAACTGTTTGGACCAGATACCCTCCGTGAGGCTGAAGAGCAAGTCCAGCTTATCCGTGAGCGACTCAAGACCGCCCAATCCCGTCAGAAGAGTTACGCTGATCCCAAGCGTCGTGATGTCACCTTCAATATCGGAGATTATGTCTATCTCCGAGTGACACCCCTTAAAGGAATGCAACGTTTCCATATCAAAGGAAAGTTAGCGCCAAGATATATTGGACCCTTCAAGATCCTTGCCCGTCGAGGAGAAGTGTCTTATCAACTGGAGTTGCCCAAAGAGTTAGAAGATTACCATGATGTTTTTCACATTTCCTTGCTCCGGAAGTGTCTTGAAGTTCCTGACCAGCCTGATGTTTTCAAAAACATCGATCACCAGTCCGTCGACCTGAATCAAGATCTGACTTATCGTGAGACCCCCCTCAAGATTCTCGACGAAGATGTTCGTCTCACCCGCAGGCGAGCAATCAAGTTCTACAAGGTCCAGTGGACTAACCACTCTGAAGATGAAGCAACTTGGGAACGTGAAGACTATCTTAGGAGCGAGTTTCCCAACCTCTTTAGTACCCAGACCTAGCAAATCTCGGGACGAGATTTATTTTAAGGGGGGAAGTCTGTAACATCCCAGAATGTTAATATAACTATTAATGCAAAAATGTGGGCCAACAAAAACTTTTCTTATAAAAAGTTGTGTATATTTAATTCTTGAGTGTTGCTTGTTACATTGTTTGCAATATTGTTGAATTCAAGCTCTAATTGAAAAATTAAAAGGAAAGAAAACAAATAAAACAAATCCTAAAAACAACACACCATGTGACACATGTCACATTATTTTTCCAAATTAAGAAGCATAATTTATTTTTACACCAAGATCAATGGAGAAATATTATAAACACTCCTAGTTAATTTTTACAAACTATTCCCTTTCAAAATTTCAGATTCAAAACTTTAAATTCAAATTAGAAATTCATGATTGAAATATTTCAAAATATTTCAATAAGACTCTGTAACACTCACCAATAATATACTTAGCCTAGAACTTAAATTTGGACTCAAAAGAATAAAGAGAAATAGGAAAATTAAAATGACAAATGGTCACTGTTCTGGTTCAGGAAAATCATCAAACACTTGGTGTTCATCCACCTGTTCTTCCCAATCCGAATCAACTCGTGGATCAATCCGAGGAGTGCGTTGTTCATTTGTCAGATTGAGGCCATCCCTGCACCCCTCTCTTCTCTGCGATCTCACTGCACGCCGGGGGAGGCAAAATGGTGGCCGGAGCCGCCGTGAGGACGCCGGCGACAGCCCCGGCCGTGCGCACGTCGCAGTGTCGCGACAGGCGTCCGAGGTGGCACGCCGTGCGCTCTCCCGTGCCTGGCCCCCCCTTCTTTCCTCGCCTCCCTGCCCCCTCGCGAGCCCGCACGCACACCAGCACCCGCCCGGGCACGCCGCGGCCACGCCACGACGCGCACGCCGTGCGCCGCCCGAGCACGCCCACGGCAGGGCCACGCGCCCGAGCGCGCCCGAGCGCGCCACGCCGCCCCGCCTTGCCCGCTCGGTCCCCTGGGAGCCCAGCAACCCAGCCATGCCCCTCCACCGGCCTACGGCGGCCTAGCCCGGCCACGATCGCCCCTGCACCGCGACCACCGTGCGCCGCCCGGCCGCTATAAAAGCCGCCCCGTGCCCTGCCTTCCTCCACACCGCACCACCACCCCTTCCCCTCACTTCTTCTCCCTCTCGAGCACCGCCAGGAGGGCGGAGCAGCTGCCGCGAAGCTCCGGCCGCCCGTGGTCTCCTCGAGCCCGCCTTGCCCGAGGTAGACGACGACCGCGGCCAGGCCACGGCACCCTTCCCCTTCGCTCCCCTCGGCCACCCTTCTCTTCCCCTTGCACACCTATCTCACCCGCACCCCTTTTCCTCCTGATCCGTGCTCAGGTGCGCCGTCGATCGCTCGCCGGAGTTGCAGCGGAGCCGCGGGAAAAAGGAGGAGGACACCGCCGTCGCCTAGACCATCCCCGAGCCTCGTCTTCACGCCCAGGAGCTTTCCCACCTCGCCGCCGTCGTCCTGCACCTGCCGCACGCCCTCCCGAGCCCCCTGGTAAGCGCCCCGTCCTCGACGCCGTCGCCGGAGTCGCGGCGCCGCCCGATTTAGGTCGCCGGAGACGCGGGAGTCCTGAGCCGTTAGATTAGAATCCTACGGTAGCTTACCGTTTCGTTTTAATTAATAAAACCCTGACATGCGGGTCCCACACGTCAGGTTTAAATGAACAGCGCGCGCGCTCGTTCTGTCACTGACCAGTGGGTCCCCTCTGTCAGATTTTTCAACATTATCCGTTCTGGAATTAAATTCGAATTTAAATTTCATTCAAAAAAAACCAGTATTGAACCCAATTTTAGAAATTCCATAACTTTAGTTTTACAACTCCAAATTTAACAAATCCAACTGTTCTGGAAAGCTTATGAAATTATCTATCCAACTAAACTAGTTTAACTCCATTTGGATATATAATAAAAATACAATATTAAAAATACAGTAGCATGTTTAATTTCTAAACTTGTTTGTTTCTGATACTCAGATAATCCAAATTAGTTGAAACTAATTTTATTAGGTCACATTTAACCAGGGTTAGTCAATCCTAAAAGGATTTAATTTTTAGATGAATATAATTTAAATAATAGTCAAAACCTTATTAATTGTTTTCTGGATTCAAAACTATGTGTAGGGAGTTTGGTAACTCCAAATGACCCAAATCCAATTGTGTCATCTTCTACACATCATTAGCTTTCTGTAGAATTTTAGTTTGTATTTTTGTGACAAACAGAACTCAAGCTATGCAATTAAACATATGCAACAAGTTTCTGCCCTAATTAAAATATAATGGAATAATGTATAATTTAATTAAATTAAAACTACATGATATGGTTTGGTATGTGGAATGATTAATTAGAACCCCTAAGAGTGTATTGCTGTGATGATTGATTGAATAGGCTAGTGATTGTTTGCATTTGATTGCTTGTGTATTAGAAGAGAACGTTGCCGGATATATCGAGGAGGAGGGATTTGCAGAACCTGAAGACCAAGACCAAGATCACTTTGCCGAGCAAGGCAAGCTACTCTCTGAGCTTGCACCTAACTTATGCATCTAGATTTACAAATCATTTTTAAAAGCAAAGGTTTACAAAAACCCTTTTTCAAAAGTATATAGAGATGATTTTGCCACCCTATATAGAAGTAGATACTAAAACTATAGGATGGAAAAACAATGTTGTTTATTCAAAACTCCTTTGAAAACTTGTGTGAATATATAGCACCAAGATGGTGTGTTGAAATAAGGAAATGGAGAAAGATGGTTTTGGAAAAGCACATTGTGTCCTAGTACTCAGTCAAGCAACCGATACTCTGTGCGACCACATTTACCCACATATGGGAAAGGGCTTAGTCACATAGTTTGCTCGTATTAGTATGGGACACTGCATCAACAGAGATGACTCTGTTATGCATGAGGGAGTGGTTTGGTGACCTAACCCTGACCTGGGTCCTCGCTCAAAAATCTATGAATAGACAAGGAGGAGGATAGAAGGATGTCCGTATACACCGCCAGATAAAACCTATGAGTCCTCACACTTAGGGTTTCCGACGGGAAACTAGACTAGGTGTAGATGGAATGGTTCATAGGGGCAGGATCCTATACTAGCATGAGCAAAGGAAAGACTAGGGTCGGTGACTCAACTTCGCATACCAAGGGTATGGCGAAGCGTGGCTGACACGATGAGTTATCGGATGAGTGTGGGAAAAGCGTGCTACCTCTGCAGAGGGTAATTAAACTATTCGAATAGCCGAGTCCTCGGATATGGACAGTTGAAGACCCTACTTAGACCATGTGCAAGTTTTTGGAAAAGAGTTGAGTTTGAAAAGAAAAAGGAAATGGAGAATGTTCCACACACCTATACCAACGGATCGGTATGAGGTAGTTAGAAAGATATTACCATAATGGTTTATGGTTGGAAAAGGAGGAGTTTTGGAATAACATTAATAAAATTGAGATATCTAGTAGTCATAATTTCCTTATCTTCTTCAACAAAGATACAGAGATGTTTTAAATAAATAAAAGTGAGAAACTAAAAATGGAACTAGAGCACTCATGTTGGGGTAGTTTGCGAGTACATTCAAATGTACTCATACTAGTTTGCTTCTGGCTATTGTCGTAGCCAGACATGGAGGAGTACTACACCCAGGAGGAGTATGGCGACATCTATGCTAACTAAGGATCTTCCCAAAGTCGACTGCCTGTCGGGTCTGCGCTAGCTGTTGGATGGCTACTACGTTAAAGTTCCGCTGCTTATGTTGATTGTTTTGGTTTGGCCCTTGAAGGCACCTATGTAAGACTTGGTCTAGATGACCATTTTATGTAAGACTTTAATTCGGTATTGTAATGGATGTAAACTTTGGTATTCAATTCGGATTATGTGCAACGACAGACTGATCACGGGATCGTTGTGTTAAGCATAATCGGGTATTTCGGACAGTTAGTCCGGGGTCCCCACAACACCTCCACCCGGAAGTCTCCCCGGAGTCCTAGATCCGGGATCCTTCCCGGAGACGTCCGAGCTCGTCTCAGGATGAGTATCTCTAGGCCTAGCCTCCCGAAGATGTCTTAGCCTACCAGCAAAGACATCTTCGAGAAGCTAGTTCTTAGAGAAACCACCCGCTAATGCCTGTGCTGCGATTGTGAGGGCCGGGGGTGTCTATTTATAGCTGGGAGACCTGACCCCTGCGCCTGCCAGGAGGCACTTTGTCCTCTACCAGCGCTCAGGGGTCAATCTGCCCTTTCAGCACAGCGGGGGGTGTCCCTTGCTCTCGCCGAAGGCCGGGTACTGTTGACACCTTGTTGAATTATACCGGGATCTGCCCCTACCCGGGGGGCAGCCCCCCGACACGACGACAGAGCTTCTTAGTAGGATTAAGGATGAGTTAGCTATGTGGAGTTTGGCAGGCCTAGGTGGGTGTACAATCTTGTCACGAGAGTAGGCTTTTGTGTTGTGGTGTCGGTGTCTGCGCTGATCGTTTGCGATTGGATTACCGCAGAATATTGTAACGGTTTTTATCTCCTTCTATAAAGCTATGGTACGCAGTCGCGTACCCTCTAAAAAAGATAATCATCGTTTTGCATTCTCACCAATGGGAGTCAAAACGGGGGCGCCGAGCATGGGTATGAGGGAACTGACTCCAGCCCAAGAATTCACAGCCGCCACATTCAAAGCACTGCTGCCATTTGGAGCGTCCTGATGATGTACTCTGTTCCGGTCTTGGTTTCAGCTGCTTATGATGTACGCGCGTCCGAGTGTTCGAGTCCGACTCGAGCTGCGGGTAGGAACGACGGGGGATCATCGTCAAATATATACCAAGGCAAACGGCGAATAGAGCAGTGAGCAAGACACTGCCATCTCAACTTGTGCGCCCTTCTTCCCTAGCTCTGCTCCGGTCCATCTCCAGTTCTTCATCGGCATGGCGATGATCGGTGAGGGCGCCACAACGACGGATCGTCGGCGCCGCACCTACGACATGCTGGACTCCGCCTACCCCGAGCACGGCTATGCCCTGCGGTGGTGCGAGCAGGCGCTGAAGATGTACGAGGCCGACGGCGACATGAAGGAGGCGCGCCTCCTCCTGCGCAGCGCCCTCCGATGCCCTAGGGTCGCCGACTACGCCTCCGTCTACAAGGCGTGGATCGCCATGGAACGAGAAAATTACAAATAACCACCACAATTGTGGCTAGGTTTTCGTAAAACCACCGCGATTCCCAGAAATTGCGCACGGCCACCGGTCCAGCGCTAATTATTTTCAAGAAGCCACCACTCGTCAGTTAAGCGGCCGCGACGCTCAGTTAAGCCTTATTATGACAGGGGGCCCCATCTGTCAGGGGACACGTGGCAATGTTGACACCCTCCCGTTAACGTCCGTTAACGGCCTCAACTGCTGAACTAAAGGGAGCAGTTGACTTCGTCGTTCCCATTTCAATTCGCTCAAATCGACCCGCTGTGCTTGGCCGATCTTCGCCACCGCCGCCGCCGCCAGCGCCGACGTAGATCCGCGCCGCCGCCGTCGCGCAATGCCGAGCTGGAACGACAACGAGTCGGATGAGTCGTACGTTTGGCCGGTGAGTACTATCTTTCTTGTCCGAGTTGGGGAGTTTTAGGGTTTGCACTCTGTGATTTGAGATTTTTTCGATCTGCAGTACAATGGGGTAGAGTACTCACCAGAGACTGTCGATGACCCTGATTTCGGCGGCATTGATGATGAAACTACTGTTGTTTGTCGTCTCCACGAAGCAAATCCAGAGAGGCTTGTTTGTTTCGAGGGCACCGGCACTGGGAGAAGATTCTATGGTTGTTCAGTGTACCATGTGAGTGAAATTTGCTTCTTTTTAGCAACACATTCAGTTACTTTGCATATTCAATTAAGAAAATTCAGTTTGAGGTGGGAGAAGGTTCAATTCTGTATACTGTAGCCGTAAAATTCAGTTAAGCATCACATCCAGTTAAGCATGACTACATTTAAGGGTTCAATTCAGTAAACTGTAGCTGTAAAATTCAGTTAGGCAAGACATTCATTTAACAGTAGCTGTAAATTCAGTAAAATTCATTTAACAGTAGCTGTAAAATTCAGTTAGGCAAGACAATCATTTAACAGTAGCTGTAAAATTCAGTTAGGCAAGACAATCATTTAACAGTAGCTGTAAAATTCAGTTAACATGTAAAATTCAGTAAAATTCACATTCAGTTAAGCATTACTACAGTTAAGCAACACATTTAGTTAAAAGTATGTAGAAACTTCAGTTAACATGTTGTTAATTTACAGGCTATCACCAACTGTGGATTTGTTGCATGGATTGATCCAGAGTGGCCTATCCAGCTAAGGAAAGCCCTTGGCAAATTGTGGGGAATGTATGAGGGCTCAGTTAGCCTCAGAATTGAGGAAAATCATAAATCTGCAAAGGAGATTTATGATTTACAGCAGGATAAACTTAAGATGCAGGATAAGTATGATGCCATGGTTCAGGATATTAACAGGTTCATTGGTCAAAATGTAAAAAAGACCATGAGAGAGAACTACAAGCGTATAATGGAGGGAGCTAGTGCAAGTGTTGCAGGACTTATAGATGAGGGGTCACTTGAGGAGGAGGCACTGCTAGAGGTTGTTAAGCTCAAGAAAGTCAATGAGGATTTGGCAAAAGAGAATGAGGAGCTCAAGAAATCTCTGCAGGTGATGAAGGAGGAAAAGAAGAATCTGGAGTACAATCTGTTTGATCTTTTGAAAGCAAGTGACCAGAACAAGCAGAAGCTGAAGGATATCAAGGCAATATGTGAAAGGGTAGACATGAATTCCTGATTAGTTTGTAGTTGAGTAGACTGATGGTATTATCTATGTATCTGAATGTGTGAACTAAGTTGCAGCTGAGGCTGGTACTTATTATGTTGTATTGTTTGAATTGTGTTGTAACTGAATGTTTTCAAATTATCTGAATGTCTGTTGCGGTGAACTTCTTCAAGATATGTGTGTACTGCTATCTACAGGTTTTTTATCAGAAAACACCAGTATTCAGGTGAATGGTTTCAGTAAACCACCAGAACATTGGGAACATCAGTGTGATCTGGCAGCTACTGATGCCCCAAACTGCACTGGTATATTTGCACAAACAATGAAACTAGTACAACAAGCAGATGTCAACATAGGTCCACATATTAATATAGGTTCAACATATTACAGAGCAAAGTTGCACAATTAAGTTAGGTTCAGTACACAAATTCTTGAACACACCAGTTGGAACAGACCAACTGGGGTTTACATCACAAACGAAACACTGTTTGGACCCAGATAAATTATATTGTTCAACTGGATCATCTGATACTCCTAGTGGTGTTGCCTACCCCTCCTTGTTCTGGTTCTGGATATCCTTCATTGTTATCTTGTCTATTCCTGATGCTGTGAAGTAACCATAAAGCCTGGAGCTTGTCTTTCTCTTTCTTGCAGGCCTGATTGCATTGCCAGATGTCCTTGGAGGCCTGAAAGCCTGTGCAGCTGAGGCTTGTGCTTGAGGAGCAGATGTAGTAGGGGCCATTCTTGTTGCAGCAGCTGTAGCAGGTGTAGCAGATGGAGTTGTTCTTGCAGAAGAAGAAGGTGTAGCTGATCTCCTGGGTGGTGCTGGTGGTGCTGATGGTGCTGGTGGTGCAGGTGGAAGATCAGTTGCCCTGTTTTCCTGCAATTAACTAAGACTGTTAGAACATAGAAGCTAGGTGTTCTAAGTAAATATTAATTATAATTCAGTAGAGAACCTGATGCTTATTTTTTCTGCTTTGCAATGATGGCTTAAGCCTAGTTCCACAGTTTGTGTACCTATGCCCTAGCAGGCCACAGTTGCTGCAAGTAATTGTCCCCATTCTTGATGTTTGTGGAGGTGCTGGGACTTCAAATTGTCCTTTTCTTCTCTTTGTTTGCTTCCTACCAAGTGAAGCTGAAAATACTGGAGGATCTATGTCTGCTGTATCTGTTTTGGTCCACTGGTCTTGACCTGGAACTGGCTGAATGACTGGTGCATATGCCTCTTTGTACATGTCTTTCTTGAAAAAATCATGCACAAAGTCCTCTGGATGCTGGTAGGACTTGTAGATTGCTGAAATTGCATGACTGCAAGGAATTCCTGTCATGTCCCATCTCCTGCAGCCACAAGTCTTATCCAAGATGTTAACAGCATATTGCCTGTCCACGCTACTGCTAACCTCCCACAAACCATCGACTGCTTTTCTTGCTCTGCATAGCCTTGACCATCTCTTATTTTCTTCTATTTTCTCTGTGTAAGTAGGGGTGATCTCCCATCTTGCTTTCTCTGCTCCAGATCTTTTCTCTTCATTCCTAACCATTAGCTTCTTCCTTATGCTGTCAAACATGGTTTGTACTGGTTTGCCTCTGATATCAAGTATCATCCTGTTGAACACCTCACTGAGATTGTTGACCACAAGATCAGTTTTACAGTTGACATCCATGGCATACCTAGCCCAAGCAGAAACAGGAATTTTCATTAGCCACTCCCAAGCAGGTTCACTTTCCTCCTTCATCTTGGCCATGGCAACATCAAATCCATTTTGTGTGTAAGAGTAGCTAGCTTGGTCCATAAACTTTTTCAGTTCTTCCCCTCTATAACCAGCTAGCTGAAAATTGGCATAGATGTGCCTCAAACAGAACCTCTGTGGACAGTTGGGAAACACTTGGTTGACTGCATTTAGTAAACCCTGTTGCCAGAAAAAAAATAGTACATGTGACATGATGTAGACATTCGATAAAGTTGTCGACAGTCGACAAAGTTGTCGACTGTCGATAAAGTTATCGACATTCTCGACAGTCGATAACTTTATGGACAGTCGATAACTTTATCGACAGTCGATAACTTTATCGACAGTCGATAACTTTATCGACTGTTGACAACTTTATGGACTGTAAATGCAAGAACTAGAAATGCACTAGGCTATAAATGCAAAAACTATAAATGCACTGGACTTTATGCACTGGACTACCTTTTGCCTATCAGAAATTATGGTGTACAAGCCAAATTTTCCTGACTCTCCACCAATAGCATACTTCAGCTGTGTAAGAAACCAAGCCCAGCTAGCTGTCTCCTCCTTGTCCACCAAACCAAACGCAAGAGGAAAGATATTATTGTTTCCATCTCTGCCAGTGGCTGCTAGGATCTGTTGCCCAGTTGTTAGCTTCACAAAACAGCCATCCAATCCTTCAAGAATAAATGAATATATTACAAATCATGCATAAGAGTAAGAGAATAGTCACAAAGTAAAAGAAATCATGTACACTTACCAATGAAGGGTCTACACCCATTCAGAAATCCTTTCACAGAGGCTCCAAGGCAGTAGAACAACCCATGAAATCTTGGGTTGTTGCTAGGATGCTCTGCAACCATCTTTGTGGTCACAATGCACCTAGAGCCAGGGTTTGTGTCCAGGACAGTCTGAAGATAATCCCTCAACCTTATGTACTGTTTAACTTGATCACCTAATACCACCTGCATTGCTTGTTTCTTTGCTCTCCAAGCCATCATCTTGTGCACTTGAACTCCATATTTCTCCTTTGTTGTTTCCATAACAGCCTCAATGCCTGTCCTAGGGTCTATTCTTATACTTGACTCACACTCCTTGGCTAGCCACTTACCTGTCACCTTGCATCCTTCACCTGATGTGGCACATGTATGCTCCAGCTGCATTTTCCTGAGACAGAAAGTCTTCTCACCCTTAATGACTGACCCAACCATCATAAAAGGGCATTTCTTCCTTGTCTCCAGCTGCTCACTATCCTCTGTCAAATCCTCCATCTCTATCTCTTTATCTTTCTCTTTCTCTTTCTTTGTCTTCTTACCAGTAGAGCAAACAACAATGACCCTATCTTTGCAATTTCTCCAGTACTTGAAATTTCTGAGTTGTGCAATGTGCAGTGTCTGCACTGCCCTTCTAAACTGATATACATCAACAAAACACATCTGGAAGCACAAACCTTCCTCTGGATGCAGTCTAGATTCATCATACCACACCCTTGGTTCTTTCTTTTTGGCCCTGCTTTTCTTTCCTCTTGGCAGAGCCCAAGACATCAGCTCTGCACCATCATCATCATCTTCATGCAGCTCCCACTGTTTGCCTTCATCATCAGAAGGCACATAATCTGCTGGAGTTGTGCTCTGCTGACTGCAATGAGATCTTGTGCTGGGTCCTTCATGCTTACTCTTCTTGGTAGGTGCTTCTTCCTGCTCACTGTCATCACTGTCGTCATATGTACAGTCATCTGAATCCACAAACAGCTCATCTGGCTCATCTGAATCTTCAGTTCCAGTTGGCTTATTTCTCTTCTTCTTCTTCTTCTTCTTCTTCTTCTTCTTCTGCTTTATATCACATAACTTCAGTCCCAAATCTTCATATGAATCAGAGAGCTCAGTTTCACTGTCAATATCCTCTACTTGTTCTTCATCTGAATCAGAGAGCTCAGTTTCACTGTCAATATCCAAATCTTGCACTGGTTCTTTTCCTTTGATGCAGCTTTGTTGAGTGAACAAATATTCTAGCTCTGGCTCCTGAACAGCTACTATGCTCTGCTCTAAATGGATGTTGCAGCTCTGTTGTGTCTCCAAATAAAGCATCTCTGAATCTTCAGATAGGTTAACACATTCCTGGCTAGGAATGATTACACCATCTTAATCCACTGCATAGATAATTGGCACACCAATCTCTAAAATTGACAATTGTTCTTCAACAGTTGGAGTGTTCAAGTCTGAAGGAAGACTGCTACTTGCTGCAATTACAGTGACACTTACACACTTCATCTCCTCGTACTGCTCCACCATCTTCTCCACCTTTGCCATTCCATCTAACAGTTCCATCCAACTAACCCCTTTGTCCTTCTCTCTCACGTAGTACATGCTGTCAGTAATTCCGTATCCCTATGTCTCGATTAGAGCTAAGAAATTCAGATAGGTTATATCAGACCTGCCGATTCTACGCTCTAAATTGTCTGTGCCTTCGAAATGGAATCTAACATCCCATATCTCATCATCCAGGCTACAGAAAGAGGAAAATCACACTGTTCATTCGCAACCCTAGATCAAAATCGAGCAAGAAACATAGAACAAGATCTGAAGACTTACTAGCAGCCGCCGAATCCGCTGATGAACTGGTGGCTGCTCTCCGGGTTCGCCTTCCACACTTGGGCCAAAGATGTCGCCGCCACTATCGCCGGCGAATCCTCCGTCACCGCCGCCGGCTTCACAAGCGAGCTTTCTTTCCCATCGCGAGCGACACCTCCTCCCCTTACGGCTCCGCCCGCTCCGTCTCCGTCCGCGCCGCCGCCGTCTCTGTTGCTGGCGCCGCCGGGACAGCTCGTACCGGACGAACTCGCCGCCGACATTTCTTCACTCTTTGCACGCGATTGAAATGGGAGAGAGAGAAGATGGATCGAGTCAACTGCTCCCTTTAGTTCAGCAGTTGAGGCCGTTAACGGACGTTAACGGGAGGGTGTCAACATTGCCACGTGTCCCCTGACAGATGGGGCCCCTGTCATAATAAGGCTTAACTGAGCGTCGTGGCCGCTTAACTGACGAGTGGTGGCTTCTTGAAAATAATTAGCGCTGGACCGGTGGCCGCGCACAATTTCTGGGAATCGCGGTGGTTTTACGAAAACCTAGCCACAATTGTGGTGGTTATTTGTAATTTTCTCCCATGGAACGCCACGAGGGCAACGTCGCCGCCGCCCGGGGCCTCTTCCTGGAATGGGGGCGCCGCCTGTACGCGAGCGAGGACAGCAGCGGCGTCGACTTCTGGTGCATGTTCATCAACTTCGAGGTCAAGAACGGGGATGCTGATCACGCGCGAGCCGTCGCCAAGGCGGCCGTGGAGGCCTGCCCCGACGATCCCACACTCTACGCCAAGAACCTCAAGGTGAAGCTGATCTTCGAGCACCGGCACCGGGCGTCCGAGCTCGGCCGTCATCTGGACAACTTCGCCATGGACGTCGACTGCAAGACGTACCTGCTGCACTACCAGGTGGGAGCGTGCCACGACAACGACGACTCCAAGGCCAACGGCTCGGCGGCGGCTTCTTCTTGGGCACGATGTGCCGCGGCGTCAGGCGGCTGGTGCAGCCACATGGATACCGGCCGCTTCACGAAGCATCCACATCGACAAGCATGTTCGTGTAGTCGTGTAGATCATTGATTCATGCCTCGGCTCTGTAATTTTCAAAGTTTCCATATCTTCTATAGATACACATTGTAAACTGTAGTGCAATTTTACGTCAATTGGGTCACATTGCTGAAGTTTACCAGCATTCGTCGCTCGATTGATGCCTTTCTTTTTTCTTGGTTAGTGTTTTGATTTGCAAGTTCAGCTCCAGAAAGAGTTGTTTCATACCGAAAATGTAACAACCCAACTAAGAGCGGGCACACCAACCATCCTCACCATTCATTTTATCAAGATTCGTGCAAAAAGTTTTACAGTCAAACCCTCCAACTTTAAATAATTATCTTCATGAGACCCCTCATTAAAAATGGTCATTTGCTTCTAAACTTAAATTAACAATAATCTCCTTGGTTATACATTAACATATTTCTTTCTCATTAACAAATTAACGATAATTTTCTTGATTACACATTACACATTAACAAAAATTATCTTCACAAGACCCCTAATTAACAAATTTTGGATTTTTTCCTGAGTGTATTAGGAAAGTCATTATGTATTTTCAGATTTTGGAAATTGATATATTGGGAAAGCCATTCTGTATTAACAAGGAAATCCCATGTATTAGGAAAGCCATTAAGTATTAACAAGGGAATCTCATATATTAGGAAGCTCTCGGATTTATGTATTAACAAGGAAATTTCAGAAAACGGATCCAAAGAAAAATTGGATTCATGAATAAAACATATGATATTCAGATTTATACACATACACATACATGATTATACATTAACAGATTTTGGTATTAACAGATTGTGATTTTTCGTATCTATGGTTCACATCGTTTTCGTATTTTCAGATTATTTTGATACATAAAGAAATATTAGGAATTTTTGGAGATTTTTTTGTGTCAACACGAACTCATAATTAACAGGAAATTCATACAGAGATCCATCCATGAACAAAAAAGTCCATACAAATATCCATCCACGAACAAAATAATTTCGGATGTGTACACATATACAAATTAATGTAACACAAAAGAAATTCGGATCCTCCAACAAAATAAAATCTATACAAATACAGAGACCCATCCATGGACAAAAGTATATATATACATGAACAAAGTAAGAAATAATAATACATCTAGGCTTCATGTGCATGAACATATATGGATCTAGGGTTCAAATTCATGAACGAATACAAAGAAATTTTCGGATGAACAACAAAATTGGACAACACATAATTTGATCCGAACTTTGAGAAACAAAAAATCCATTCAGATTTTTTTTTTGCTTTGAGCTGTGAGCTTAGTTGCACTGCTTCTCGATCGTGAGCTCGATTGAGAAACCCATTTAAGGAACCCAAAAAATCGGATTTGCCAGACCGTTTAAATACAAAGAAAACGTGTTCTGCATCCACGTACTCGAAGGCAGAAGCAACCATTGAGTAAATCGGATCCACATCCCAAACAAAAAAATCCAAAATAAGAAAACGAGGAACCAAGATCTAGTTCTTGCTCCAGCCATCATCTCCGTTGGTGAAGATCTAGAGGGTGGGGGCTTGCTCGAGATTGATCTGGAGGAGCGATTCGACCTCGCTCGGCGGCAGATCTCGTCGGAGGTAAACCAGCGCGTGGATGCTCAGATCTCGTCGGGGGAGAGGCGGGAGCATTTGGGGGAAATGACAAGCCCAGATCCTCCTCGAACGCCTCGGCTGGAGCTCGACCCTCTACGTCGGGAGGATCCGACTGGAGATGGGGACTGGAGGAGGGAGCCGGAGGTGGGAGGTGCGGCTGGAGGTGAAAGAAGAGGTGGGGAAAATGATTAGGATTAGGGTGGAGGGGCGGCTGTTAGGGTCATTATATAGGGGTTCGTTTTCTCTATTTTTTTAAGTGGAGGGCTTATCTGCAAAATAACACAACCACCGTCGGATGAAAAATGGACGCTCCAGACGGTTGGTGGACACCCTCTTAGTTGTGTAAAATGCGGGCCGGTTTCATACCCACAGTTTAACTGTTACTGAATCTTATTTTCTTGAACGCTCATCCGTCCCAGTGTTTAGTGTGTTGATCACTTTATGAAACACAACTGCCAACAATGTATTCCCACTTTGTTATACGGGCCAAAGCTAATCCAAGCGTGGTATCAGTGCTAAGCATCTATAAGTCTTGCAACATGTCAGCATGTAATTAAGCCTAACATAGTTAGAAGTTTTATTCAGTGGTTTCCAGAACTTGATTTACGTGTTCTACTCATGAATGCATGAAATCTTTCCGATAGGAATTCATGCCTCGGCTCTGTAATTTTCGAAGTCTCCAAATCTTGTAAGGATACACATTTGTAAACAATTTTACGTCGATGGTGATTACTTTAGCATCGAGGTATCTGCTAGACTTGTTACCGAATCAATTGCTTCAGTTATCTCTTGTTCAGTGATTACTTCAGTCACAAGATTGAATTATACAATCTCGAAAGTTGGGACTCAATCACAAGATTGGATTCATTGACCCTAATCGAGTGTATCATCATGGTTTGTTACATTACCCAGAGAATACGGAGGAGCTTTTGCTTACTTACTTGATGGCGCAACATTACAAAAACACCATAATTTTTCCGTTCAACTTCGAGTGAGTTGTTTACTTTCTTATACATACTCGATGTTAAGTATATGTAATTGATGATTTAGTTATTAACAAATATAAACATATGGTAGATTTCACTGGATATTATTTGAGATTGATGTTGAAAAGATGTCTTGGACCCATTATCGAAACCTGAAGAAAAGTTCGACGGCACGAAAGAGATGCTCCAAAGGTAATTTTGTTCATTATCACAATCGACCTCGTCTCCTAATAATATATCATAATTAGTAAACTTCTTTACTAATTTTCTATACCGTAAACTTCAGGGTTTGGGACAAGTTCACATATTTCCACAAAGACGTCGGTATAGCCCGGAAGCTCACTTTTAAATGGCGAGAGGTAAGCCGTATTAGCTAGGTTTCACGTATGCATATTTTTAATATTAGTCTCACAATACCATTTTTCAATATTTTTGATTATTTTTTGATCGGTTTCTTATCTTATTCTATCATTAAGTGCGCGAAGCAGCAACGGGGCACCAATTTGTGTGGATTCTATGTCTGTGAGTTCATCCGAATTCACTTTAATGAGGGGGCAGACTGGAATGACGTACGTTAACAATTTATTCAAACTTGTTCACTTTTCAAATTGAATTATTTTCATGATGATTGATATATTGGTGTTGATCTCTTTTGAGACGATCCGGAACAAGTTTGATACAAAAGACCGCCTACTACCAATTGCGCATGACATTGCGGGCTTTCTGCTTGGCTATGTCATAAAGCCAGGCGCAGAATGCAGTATAATCCAGCCGAAAAAAACCATTCCGAGGAAAAAAATAGGGTCAAATGCCTCTTCTGTCATGTAATTATCTCTGGTTGTAAATATTTAGGCATGATCTTACGGTTGTAAATATTTGTTTTGGAAAACTCGTGTATTACTAGTATTCGTGACCACTCCGAGGAAAAAATCGTATATTCATGATATATACTATATAGTAGCGTATAATATGCAACTCGATCTTGTTTGAAATAAAAAATAAATATAAAAACAGAAACGTAAAAGAATCAGTAAAATAGAAAACAGTAAACAAAAAACAGGAAACAAAAAAATCGTACGTACTATCCTGGTTCGTATAACGAACCGGGACAAATGAGAGCCAGAGCCTCTGGCTGTCTCAGTTGGCCACGTGACCCCCCTATTGGTCCCGGGCCGTGGCGTGTCCGGAACAAATAGGGGAGGCTATTTGTCCGGAACACGCTGTCCCGGGCGCGTGTCCGGAACAAAAAGCTCTCCCGGCCCGGGACAAGTGGCTTGTTTTGCTCTAGTGGTAATTTTCAAAGTCTCCAAATCTTGTAAGGATACACATTTGTAAACATTTTACGTCAATAGTGTCGATGCTCCATCTCTCGTTCAGTTATCTGCTAGACTTGTTACCGAATCCATTGCTTCAGTTATCTCTCGTTCAGTGATTACTTCAGTTATCTCTGGTAAACAGTTTTTTCTTACCCACAGTTCAATTGCTACCGAATCTTGTTTTTCTGAACGAGCATTCGTTCTGAAGTCCTATAAGTAGATAGTAAAATTAGTGTAAACACTTGCTAGACTTGTGTAGTTGTGTTGCTGTCTGCTCTGTGTTTGGTCAGAGGCATGCTGTTTTCATTTTCATTTTCATTTCTAGGCTGAACTGCAGAACTCCAACTTCGTCTGCCTTCAAGAAACTAAGTTGGAGTTGGTGACCTGAGCAATTGTTATCGAGACCTTATTCATATTTCTGTCGGCTGATGGGTATTCTTTATCTCATTTTGTACCGCACCCACTCATTCACTGAGTGTGATCAGTTCATTTTACAATGATTAAACAAAGTTGGAATTGGTACAGAAATTGTATGAACATCTAAGTTGATTTGTTCAGAACAAGTTATCTTACATTCATGCTTGGTCATGAAAAACTTATTTTTCTGGAACAAAATAATTAAGAACACATATAAATCTTCACCATTCATGTAAAATACACAAACGGTGTTTTGAAGCTATAGTTCAGCAAGTTACGATGATGAGATATACATATAGCCGCACGGCGGCGGCTCGATTGATGCCTTTCTATTTTTCGTCGCTCGATTGATGCCTTTCTATTTTTCTTGGTTAGTGTTTTGAGTTGCAAGTTCTGCTCCGGAAAGAGTTTTTTTATACCCACAGTTTAATCGCTACTGAATCTTGTTTTCCAGAACGCTCTTTTTTTTTGAAACTACATGACTTTATTGATAAGCATTAAGCACATTTTACAAACATCAGTTAAGTGGTAAAACACTTGAGACTGTGATGACAGTACACACAGGGCAATGTCCCGAATCTGATGTCAAACACTTGACACTAGAAGAAGAGATTCGAAGGGCACGTTTAGAATAATGATGAGCCTTGGTGTTGTGTGCCCTCGAAACAACAGATAACCTGATAGGATGAAAAAAGGAAGAGGATCGAACTTGGGAGACCGTGCCTCTAATCCACCAAGATCCTTCATAAGCATATCTATCGGAAGTAGCAGTGGATGCAAGGACCTGAGAGTCAGTGAGGAAGTAAGCATCATGGAGTTGAAGGGTTTCAGCCACCTTCACCGCCAATAGCAGGGCATGAGGTTCAGCATGAAGAGCAGAGCCTACTGGAGGCGACAAAGCTGCAACATAAATGCTAGATGCATGGTGTTGACGAAGGTGAATGTGTGCGCCCAACCCTGCTTGCTGTAGTTGACCATCAGGCGGTGCAGTCCAGGCTGCATCAGAATATATTTGCACATTTGTACCTGCAAAAGGGTATTGAAGCATATGAAGCTGTTGCTGTCGGCACATCATTTGATCATCAGTTGGTTCCTGATCTTGCAGCCGCGTGTCCAAAATCACTTTATGAAACGCTCATTCGTCCCACTGTTTAGTGTTGATCACTTTATGAAACACAACTCCCAACAATGTATTCCACTTTGTTATATTTTGGGGCAAAAGCTAATCCAAGCGTGGCATCAGTGCTAATCATCTATAAGTCTAGCAGCATGTCAGCATGTAATTAAGCCTAACATAGTCAGAAGTACCATTCACTGGTTTTCAGAACGAGGAGAAGCTCCCGAGACTCGCCCCCAACCCTAACCCTAGCCGCCGCCGCCAACCGGCCCGCTCCGCCTCCTCCCCCTCCCCCTCTCCGCTCCCGTGAGCGACCGGGAGCCTCCCAGCGCCGCCCCGTCCAGGGCCCCTCCTCTGCTCCTCGCCGCCGCCGGTGAGCGCCGTCGGGGCAAAGCCCGGGCGTAGGCGACGGCGAGATCTTCTTCTCCCCTTCGCGCGATGGATCTGGCATGGGCCAGGAAGCCGACGGAGGCGACGTGCTACGAGGGGCGAGGCGACCCGGGCGTCTTCGACAGCGGCGGGAGGGCTTTGTGTTGCTGCCCGTTTGCGTGGCGGCGGCGGCAGCTGTCCGTGAGATGGCGGCGGCGGGCTCGGGCGGCGCGGCGACCATGCAGGGTGGTGCAGCGCCGCTGTCTCTGGCCGGTGGTGGCGGATGGTGTGCGGCTACGGCTGGGATCGTGATCCTCCGGGCGTCCTCCCCCTCAGCCTCCGCATCGGTCCGAGATGGCGAGCTTCTTCCTAGCGGTTGGTGCGCGGCTGCGGCTGGGACCGCGACCCTTCGGGTGTCCTCCCCCTAGCCTCTAAATCGGTCCACGGTCCACGGCATGCTCACGGCGGCGAGTGGTGGTGGCTGATATCCCACAAGTGTAGGGGATCATGCGTAGCCTTTTCGATAAGTAAGAGTGTCGAACCCAACGAGGAGCTAAAGGTAGGATGAATGTTCTCTCAAGTTCTATCAACCACTGATACAACTCTACACACTCCAAACGTTTGCATTATCTAGGAAATAAAACTAGAGCAATAATACAGGTACGAGTGATAGTTTTACGAGATAATAAATACAAAAAAGTAATGTTAGTGCTGCAGCAATAAGACATACTAAGTAATCATAAACTAACAGTACCATGAGTGTGTAAAAGTGGTGGTAATTGTGGTGACTTTGTCCACAGTTAATTAGTGAAGATATTGGTTTCATTGTCTTCGATGTAGTTTTCTGTGTGAGAGAGGCTAAATATACATGCACTCTACTATTTGGGATTACAAGTACTATATGATTGGCTTGTTAGCACACATCCATAAATACAAAAAATGCATTAAGGTTTTCTCAACCATAGCCTTAAGTTCAATGGTCCTCTTACTCCCATACGTGCAACTAACCGATTCGAGTCCTCAGCTTTCCTTCACTCCGGCAGAACTACCCCCCTTCCTTTGCACATATAATGGACACCAAAGGACAGTACCATATCAACATATAAATCTAATGAACCTCCTGCATTCAACAAAACAATCAAATGACAAATAACTACGCAAACATGTCATAAATCAGAGGATAAATATTATACAATCATACATCATACATGTTTACAAAAGAACAGAGTTTTGTGGGAGGATGAACCACTGAATACAAGGAGGAGTTGGTGATGGAGATGACGGTGAAGACAGTGGAGAGGGCAGCGAGGAGCGCAGGGCGGCGGCGGCGCGGGGAACTCCTTCCCTGCCGCCGACATCATGGGGGAGCGCCGCCCCTTAGCCTCCCTCATTCATGGCTTCTTGGGAGCCCTCCCCCATGGAGTTGAGATACATGGGGAGGCAAAAACGTGGCTTTGGTGGCTGGAAATTCGTGGGTGGAGTAGTCTCCCACGAGTTAGGGTTTCCCTCCTTATATAGACTCTCGGATTTCCGTCAACTCCTCTTGGGTCTCACGAAAACGGGCATATCTGGAGCATCCGGATTTGTATTGGGCCAAATTTTTAGTCCAGGTTTATTAAAATAAATTTCTCACAACTTTGTATCACATTTGATTTCCATTAGACGTTGTCTTCAGGCCCCTAACGTGACAATCTCCGAAAATAGTTTTCAGACAAATTTATGAAAAGTCCAAATTCGACTCCAGCAAGGTTTTCTTTTGTATTCTTGATAATTCCTACACATCAAAGTGTAAAATAAGAACATTGTACACTTTTGCAACTATTAGTAGGTTAGTCCAAATAAATCATAAACTTAATATAAAAACAAGTGCTAAAAGCATAAAATTGGTATGAAACAATAAAAAATTATAGATACGTTTTGGACGTATCAGTGGCGTGGTGGAAGCTCTGCGACGGCAGCGGCGTGCAAGCTGAAGCATGGCGGCGGGATCTGTATGGGCCCGATCAGGGCCTGGCCGGGCCTGGTGGGACCGGAATGATCCAGCTACCGTGTCCGGTCGGCATCGC
Organism: Poa annua; assembly: GCA_026929855.1. Classification (NCBI taxonomy): domain Eukaryota; kingdom Viridiplantae; phylum Streptophyta; class Magnoliopsida; order Poales; family Poaceae; genus Poa; species Poa annua. The sequence goes on from CM049430.1 coordinate 82,699,548, forward strand.
CAGAAGGTGGTGGAGGGAGGCCCCTTGCTGTCTACGCACGCTTCTATTGTCGTAGACAGTGTTGGGTCTACAAGAGAAGAGGTTTGTAGAACAGCAGCAAGTTTCGCTTAAGTAAATCACCCAAGGTATATCGAACTCAGGGAGGTAGAGGTCAAAGATATCCCTCTCAAGAAACCCTGCAATTAAGATACAAGAAGTCTCTTGTGTCCCCAACACACCCAACACACTTGTAAGATGTATAGGTGCACTAGTTATGCGAAGAGATGGTGAAATACAAGTAATATGGATGATTATAAGTAGTAATTGCAATCTGAAATAAAAATGGCAGCAAGCAAACATGTAGCAGAACTTGTTGTAAACGGTATTTCAATGCTTAGAAACAAGGCCTGGGATCATAGTTTCACCAATGGACACTCTCAACAATGACATCAAAGTTGAATCATAAATACTACTCTTAAACACTCTTATGTTGGATGATAAACACCATTCATTGTGCAGGGCTACAAGAGCACCCTCAAAATCAGAGTAAACTAACACCAACAATATCATAAAGGAATCACACACTATCACCATTACAACCGTGAATAACCCCAGAGTTCATATTAAAGTAACCTCTAGAGTGCATACTAGATAAATAGTAAGATCACATATTCAACTAGATTACAAAGCTCATGATCACATAAAGATCACATGGGAGAGAGAGATAGACCACATTGCTACCACAGATCCCACAGCCTCGGGGGAGAACTACTCACTCCTTAGTGTAGGAATCAGCAACGGTGATGGATCTGGTGGTGGAGTCGATGGAGATGGCTCCGGGGGCAATTCCCCGTCCCGGCAGGGTGCCAGAACAGAGACTTTTGTCCCTTGAATCTCGTCTTCGATGGCGGCGGCGCTCTTGAACTCGTCTCGGGAAATATTTCTTCGTATAGGTCTTAGGTTTAGGGGGGGGGGGGGGGTATATGTACGCGAAAGGGCGAAGGCGGTGGAGGGTCGAGGCGCCCTCACCACATGCTCGCGCGGCCAGGGGCTTCGCCGCGCCTGGACATGGTGTGGGCCCCACGGTCCTCGTCTTTGTTTCTCCTTCGGACTTCTAGAACGTGTCGGGCAAAATAGGAGCTTTCGAAAAGAAACCGTCCAATTCCAAGAATATTTCCTTAAGTGGTTTTCTGAAACGAAAACAACAGAAAATAGGGAACTGGCACTATCACATCTTGTTAATAGGTTGGTCCCAGAAAATGCATAAAATCATATAAAATGCATATAAAACATGTCATAAGTGGTATAATATAAGCATAGAACATAAGAAATTATAAATACGTTGGAGACGTATCACCCCTCCAGTGGGTTGTTGCGCGCTAGGTTTCCCTCTCCGATATGTCGTTCCTGCAGTGTGGTTGTCCTCGTGCCATAGGATGGAGTGCGCGCGGATGCCGGGGCGGCGGCCCTGGGTGGTGGTGAAGGGAATATGCCCTAGAAGCACTTAATAAAGATAGTTTATTGGTTATATTCCAATTGTTCATTATATGTTTTATACCATGTTATAACTGTATTAAGCGGAAACATTAATACAGGTGTGGTAGATAAACAACCAGGTCCCTAGTAGTAGCCTCTGCTATTACTAGTTTCATTGCGCAATTGATGATCGAGGTTTCCCGATCATGAGACATGGCGTCTTTTGGCAATGGAGTCATATCGTTAGGTGGAACGATGTGATGGACTTACCCATATTTATAGGACGTAGTCATTCCGCCTTAAGACCGTGAGATCAACTCTTATTGTTATCCCTGTAAGATACTTTGATCGCACCAAACGTCATATCTTATATAGTGTGACAATGATAGGTGATACTTTTGGGTATCGGAAGGGGGTAGTTGAGACGAGGGGTTAACATCGGGATTTGTTAGTACGTATAGCCGGATAGATACTCTAGGGCCCACTCGGTGAGATTATGTCAAATGAGTTTGCAAACATGTGACTAGGTCACCAGCTGACATAATATCATAAACGAGTAGAAGATACCGATGCCAGTAACGAGATCATGCTAGGTATGGAGAGATCTGAGAATGATGCTCGGACACGCTAAGTATCGCTATGACAAAAGGTTTAAGACTAGACGTCCAAGTTTGATAAATGAAAGTCATTCGTTATATCACAGGGATTAATTCATGGGGTACAGGCCTACGAGTTAGTCATTGATCAGAGAGGAGTCTCGATCATGTCTGTTATTATATCGAACCGCTAGGGTAACACACTTAAGGGGTTTCGACAAGACAACCGGAAAGGAAAGAGATCACCGGGAACGTCCCGGGAATGGTCTGACGGAGATCGGGCAGCGGCAAAATAGTTTTCGGAGCTAGAATAAATTATATATAATATATTTGATATTAATTAGTGTAACTAATGTTTAAATACGATTTTATATATTTATTTTCGAATTTATTTAGGCTGATTTCCCTAAATGGGCCTTCTGGTGGAAAGAAGGCCCATGGGGGGAAAACCCTCAAGGGAATTCGGTGGGGACTGGGGAGGCTTGGCCGGCCTAGGTGGGCCAAATGGGGCCCACCTAGGGCCGGCGCACCTTGCTTGGCCGCACCAGGCATGTGGGATAGTCCCACATTGCCTGGCTGGCAAGGTTGGCTCCCCCCGGGAGCCTATATAAGAAGGGGCACCCCTAGCATTTTAATTCAACAAATTAATTCTCTTATTTCTCCTCAATTTCGTGATTCCCTTTGTCGGAGTTGCGCCGAGGAGGATGAGGGGATCTCTCCACCATAGCCCGTTGCCGCGCTGCTGGTGTTCCGGTCCAAGTCTTCCGCTGCTCGTCCTGGACTGGAGCTTCGGAGGCCTTCGTCTCCACCGTATGTTTGTGACGCCCTGCGAGGTGCCACGCTAGTGGTGCTGGGAGGTTGGCTTCCTCCACTCGACCTTGAGGTCATCTTCGTCGGCTTCGTCGCGCCGAGTTTTTCGCGACCTAGAGGTCGGCTACGTCGTCTTCGTCATCAACGCTTGTGCGGGAGCGTAATCCCCGCTATTCGGTCTACGAGGGTATGTATTCCGATCTCCGCCGTACTTCTATATCTGTATAGTATAGATCTTGGCTAGTTTAAGGATATCGTTGCTAGGAATTTTTTGTTTTCTGCCTGCGATCCCCTTCAGTGGTATCAGAGCCGATCTATCGTAGATATTGTTGTACGCTGTTAGAACCCGTGTTCTTCACGTGGGCACCGTTCCTGTTATTTGCTACCCTCTAGCGTGCACTTGTGATTCCAATGGCATCGAGTTGATGAAACGGTCCGGACCGACTTTACGCGTACGCTTACGCGAGATTGGTTCCACTACTGACATACGGCTTGTACCGTATTTGTGGCTGGCGGATGTCTGTCTCTCTCTCTCTCTCTCTAGTTGGTCTTGTATTTTCAATGGAGGGCTCGAAAGGGATGCTTAAACATGCGATTATTGGATCGTTGTTGTGGTCATAAGTTCGTAGGTAAGAAGCGGTTCTTTTTACGAAAGCCCCAGCCACGTAAAATATGCAAAAGATAAAGTAGAAGCGTCTAACTTATTTTGCAGGGGCAATGTGATATGGTCAAGGTAGGTTTATTAAATTGTTTATGAACTGCGGACGCCAAGAAGACCATGGCGCAATGGACTATATTACATCGCATTACATTTGATGTTTTGAGTGCATCTTACATTGTGTGATTATATATATTAGTATATATTAGTTACACAGCGGTAGTTATATATAAGATGATCCCTTCAAAATACCCCTAGTGTTCTTCCTCCAACGAGCACCAACAAGAAAGTTCGACGTTATGAGGCAGGCCGTGACGATCGGGTGTCAGACATATCGTCGTTCGCATACGGTGGGTGTAATCCATGTTGCACAAGCGTTACGTGAAGGTTATTGTGGCAAGCCTAGCATATGCAGATATGGCCTCAGAACACGGAGGCCGAAATGTCGAGCATGAGTCACAGAGTTGTTGTGATTGACAATTGTCTACCCTTAAAGTTGTGTTCCCGGCTCTGACGATGAGGGGTTGTGCCATGGATGGGGGTCGTATAATCGCTTAAACGACCAGGAGGGATGTTCGTTTGAGTGGGTGTTCTGATAGTTATTTTCTAAAATACTAGAACTCAAAATATAATGAACAAAGTTTGTTTTGCAAACCTTTGTAGATATTATCCAATGTAATAGCATCTTTTAAAATTAGGCGCATTCCTTCGATTGAGAAACTGAAAAGATTGGGTCTAAACTTCATAGTTTTGTACTTAAGCTTGAGGATACTCCTTGTTTAAACTGTTAGCTCTTTGTGATACAATACCCGCTAGGAGATAAACCCGGAGATTTCGCTAACAAAAGGATAATTTGGATTATCAGGTTTTGTGCGGATGATATCATCATAGTCCAATGTATGCTATGATCTCCTCCATAGAGAACCAACGATGTGTACGAGTTGTTGGATCGTGAACATATGAGATGATCGCTAAACTTGGGGTACACCTAAAGTTAGGTTGATGAAGTTTATCAGTACGTTGACTGATTGTCTTCTCAACCAAGATGGAAGAGAATACACACATTGAAGGAGCACGTGGCAGTCATACTTGATGACATTGGTCATACTTGATGACATATGGTCATACTTGATGAATATTGAGACGCCTCGCTCAGCTCGATCACTAGATGTCAGACGACGTTGCCAGGTGCAAATGCTTTGTCATAGACTATGTCATGCAAAGGGGAATCGTTCACCTTTATTGTTCTTGATTACGTTGGAAGTATCAAGAAGATGAAACAAATCACCGGGAAGTCATCAATGATGATGGTGTATATATGATATACATGTTATGAATGTTTTACCTAAGCAAGTACTCTCAGTAGTCACTAAGTTTTGATACTAGTCATGTTTTATGAAAACCAGATTTACTACTTGAGTAGCTTGGAAGGATGAGGCTACATTGCGTGTCGATAATGGCAGACAAATTGTTGTGATGGCCATAGACACTCTCACTCTGGATCTACCATTTGAATAAATTCTTCTACGATCGCATGTTAGTATGATCGTTATAAGTGTGTCTCCTCTAGCGAGACAATTATTCATATATGTTAGTGACAAATTCATTGTCCTATATTTATGAAGTAATGATCATATGCCGATTTGAATGTAGATGGTAGAAGCTCCCACATTCTTAATATTAATGCCAAAGGATACAAACTTCATAAAGACACCACATATGTGTGGCACTGCCGTTTAGTTCATGTCAATGTTATAGTCAATGAATTAGCTCCATAACAGATGGATCTACAAGTCCTTAGATTTGATCTTTTGACACTTGCAAGATAACTAAGACACCGTTTTCGGAAAACGGGCATATAACTTATTGATAGTCATGCATATAGATGTATGTGGATCGATGAAGTAATTGACGGGAAGTGGAGACCTTTATTTCGTGAAGTTCACTGAACGTTTTGAGTATAACTTGTTGAGAATCATGTATATGGGTGTATGTGAATCAGTGAAGTACTTTAACGTGAAGTGGAAGTCTTTATTTCATAGACTTCATGAATATTCCGAGTAGATATATGGATATCCACTCAGGGAATGTTAGTCTGGATATTTTGATTCGATCAAACAAATTCAGAATGAAGTAGGAAACAAACTTAACAAGAAAATCAAATTCCCACGATACAGATCGAGAAAATGAAGATTTGAGTTATAATATTGGTATATCATTGGAAGACTTGTGAGAAGAGTTCCACAAATTACGTCGCATGGAACACCATAGTGTTATGGTATGTTAGGATGTCGTAATCGCACCCTATCGCGTAGTGTGTGCTAAATAAATCTCTTATCGAATTATTGTGATCATTAGAGTCATATGGTAGAAACGTAACATTCACGTTAGATAATAGGGAAACCATTTAAATCCATGGAGACAATATCATTTGAGTGATGACATGGCTTTAGCCTAGATTGTCGTTTCAGCAATTTAGTGTTTCGATTTGATCAAACCTAAAATGGATTAATCTTTGTAGTGTACCATTCCTAAAGAGTTAGTTGGGTACATGTCTCACGACATAGGCAAAATCATTGTCGGGATATACCTTGCGAAAGAAATAGTTTCTTGTTCAAGGGTATAAGTGAGAAAGAAAGTAGAGCAAGATGAAGCTGATGAACTTTCTCTCCAGACATCAGAGTGGCACAACCGAAAGTGTTTTCGGTGTCATGCTCCACAGCTTGAAAGAAGCTCATTATACAAGATCATGATTCTCTGAGCTCATACTAAGAACGCAGGCGTATGAGGTTGTGTTCCACACTGTGTGTTACGACAATCTTGTTATGAAGGTCATGTTAATGAAATATGACAGGCCTACAAACTACAAAGAAGATATGGTAGACCTAAGTCCTAGAAATGGCTGTGAGTCATATATGATCCCAAATAAAATCCATGTACGATTACCAGGTATTGACTTGGGAGATCTTCTTGATGGCATCTAGGATGTTAACAGAATATAGAATTTTATGAGAGAGTAGACACTGATAAGGATCTATTTGTCGTGAAATAGTTCCGACAGATTCAAAAGTTGACCACATTGAGATTTTGTCTCAAGTGGTGAAGCCTAAATCTATTTTGGGTCGTTAGCAATTACTATAATTTCGAATGAGAAATTGATAGATGGATAAGAAAACCATGTTTCTTAATAGTGCCATTAAGAAAGAGTTGTAATCAGTACAATAATGGTTTGGTGATCCTGAGGATGCTAAACATGTATGCAAACTTCAGTTGTCCATTCATGGGCTGAAGCAAGCATATCTGGAATCTTCACTTTGATAATGTGATCAAAGGATTTTAGAGTTGTCCAAAATAGTTGAAGAAACCTGCATTTGCAAAGAAGTGAGTGGGAGCAAAGTAGCTTTTCTTGATCTTATATGCGGAAGGCATATTTGAGTGGGAGCAAAGTAGCTTTTCTTGATCATATGTGGAAGGCATATTTGAGTGGGAGCAAAGTAGATTTTCTTGATCTTATATGAGGAAGGCATATTTGAGTGGGAGCTAAGTAGCTTTCCTTGATCTTATATGTGGAAGGCATATTTGAGTGGGAGCTAGGTGTCATTTGTGATTTTGTATGTAACGACATATTGAATGACACAGATCCTCTAGTAGAGTATAAAGGATTATTTAAGTGATAAAATTTCCTATGAATGAAGTTAGGAGTACTAGGCATCCAATCTATAATTGTATAGATCGTAGGGGCTTAATAACATTAGGTCGGAATATTTCCTAAGTTAAGATTCTGAAGTGTTTCAGAATAGAACAAGCGAAGAAAGAGGTTCTTACTTGTATGACTAGGTAAAATAAAAAGTTTATCTTGGCATTTTCAGTAATAGAAAATGATGTTTGACATTCTCTATGTATCATACATAGATTTTGTCAGACTGAAAGCTCGACTTGGTGTGACCCAAGTTCTTGGTTGAAGAACAGGTTCTGGAGTGATCCTTGTGTGGATCAATGAACAAAAGTTAAGTATATTTTTCAGTGTCTATGAGAACTGAAGATATGTTTTCTAGTAAAGGGTAAGAGTGGAAAGACAACTTGCCGAAAATGGTTACGATGATGCAAGTTGTGACACTGACTCATATGACTAGAAATCTCATATAGGAGATGTCCTTTGTTTTGAAGAAAAACATGGTTAGCTTGCGAAAAGTCGCATATGAATGCACTGTTGCATAATCTACATAGGTATAGAAATATATGGCAACTTCAGAAGTAGCAAGTGTGATTGGACTGAGCAGTTTTCCGAGCGTATATGGTCCCATTAATAGATCTCTTAGACTTTTAAGGCCCATGCTACGCGAATGTTTGAGTCTCACTCCATCCACTAGGATATATTTCACCGTCATCGTAAGATATGGAAAGATGTCAAACTAGGTGACATAGAAGTGTTGGAAAGCACATATAGGTCTCAATGTGTGAGATCTATTGACTGTATTCCTCTTCCACGAGACGAGCATGCACCATGATGCTATGGATGTTGAGCTTTTACCAAGTTGTACTAGATTAAGTGTTACTGTAGTGCAAGTGGGAGACTGAACGGAATATGCCCTAGAGGCACTTAATAAAGATAGTTTATTGGTTATATTCTAATTGTTTATTATATGTTTTATACCATGCTATAACTGTATTAAGCGGAAACATTAATACATGTGTGGTAGACAAACAACCAGGTCGTCCCTAGTAGTAGCCTTAGCTATTACTAGTTTTATTGCGAGATTGATGATCGAGGTTTCCCGATCATGAGACATGGCGTCTGTTGGCAATGGAGTCATATCGTTAGGTGGAACGATGTGATGGACTTACCCATATTTATAGTACGTAGTCATTACGCCTTAAGACCGTGAGATCAACTCTTATTGTTATCCCTGAAAGATACTTTGATCGCACCAAACATCATATCTTATATAGTGTGACAATGGTAGGTGATACTTTTGGGTATCGGAAGGGGGTAGTTGAGACGAGGGGTCAACAGCGGGATTTGTCAGTCCGTATAGCCGGATAGATACTCCCGGGCCCACTCGGTGAGATTATGTCAAATGAGTTTGCAAACATGTGACTAGGTCACCAGCTGACATAATATCATAGACAAGTAGAAGATAGTGATGTCAGTAACGAGATCATGCTAGGTATGGAGATATCGGAGAATGATGCTCGGACACGCTAAGTATCGCTATGACAAAAGGTTTAAGACTAGACGTCCAGGTTTGATAGATGAAAGTCATTCGTTATATCATAGGGATTGATTCATGGGGTCCAGGCCTATGAGTTAGTCATTGATCGGAGAGGAGTCTCGATCATGTCTGTTATTATATCGAACCGCTAGGGTAACACACTTAAGTGGTTTCGACAAGACAACTGGAAAGGAAAGAGATCACCGGGAACGTCCCAGTAATGGTCCGATGGAGATCGTGCAGCGACGAAATAGTTTTCAGAGCTAGAATAAATTATATATAATATGTTTGATATTAATTAGTGTAATTCATGTTTAAATATGATTTTATATATTTATTTTTGAATTTATTTAGTCTGATTTCCCTAAATGGGCCTTCTGGTGGAAGGAAGGCCCATGAGGGGGAAAACCCTCAAGGAAATTCGGTGGGGAGGCTTTGCCGGCCTAGGTGGGCCAAATGGGGCCCACCTAGGGCCGGCGCACCTTGCTTGGCCGCACCAGGCATGTGGGATAGTCCCACATTGCCTGGCTGGTAAGGTTAGCTCCCCGGGAGCCTATATAAGGAGGGGCACCCCTGGCCTTTTAATTCAACCAATTAATTCTCTTATTTCTCCTCGATTTCATGATTCCCTTTGTCAGAGTTGCGCCGAGGAGGATGAGGGGATCTCTCCACCATAGCCCGCTGCCGCGCTGGTGGTGTTCCGGTCCAAGTCTTCCGCTGCTCGTCCTGGACTGGAGCTTCGGAGGTCGCCGTCTCCACCGTATGTGTGTAACGCTCTACGAGGTGCCATGCTAGTGGTGCTGGGAGGTCAGCTTCCTTCACCCGACCTTGAGCTCATCTTCGTCAGGTTCGTCGCGCCGAGTTCTTCGTGACCTAGAGGTCGGCTACGTCGTCTTCGTCGTCAACGCTTGTGCGGGAGCGTAATCCCCGCTTTTCGGTCTACGAGGGTATGTGTTCCGATCTCCGCCGTACTTCTATATCTGTATAGTATAGATCTTGGCTAGTTTAAGGATATCGTTGCTAGGAAATTTTATGTTTTATGCCTGCGATCTCCTTCAGGTGGGTCACATGGGTTGCTCTCCGGTGAGCACCATGGTGATGGTGGTGGCCGCATCGTTTGGTTGTGTGGGCAGCAAGGGGTGCAATGGCGGGTGGCTCGGACGCGTTTCTGGCGTTGCCTGGATCTTCAATTGGGCTTCTTTTCGCTTGTGTCCTACGACCCTGTTTGTGCCAACGGGGAGGGAACGAGTGAAAGTTTCTGACGGCGGTGATGACCGCGGGCGCCGTTATCCACTTGGGGACGTCGTCTTGGTGATCTTCCCCGCGTCAGGGTTCCGGGTCAAAACCCAAGTCCTTTGGACTCGGCAGCGGCGACGCTTTGTGTCGTTACCCTCTTGGGGGCGTTGTTGTGGAGCTCAGTGGAGGTAGGGTGTAGTGTGGAGCTGGTGTACTTGTCCGACTGGGTAGTCGTGGTTCACTGTGACTTCTGTAGCTCGGTTTCTTAGTATCTTCTTCTTTGAAAGAGGGCTACCTCACTACTTTGTATCGTTCAACCGTTTTTGGGCGTTGTGCTGTCTGGCCCAGCAACGGTCTCAAACAGTGTGGCTTTATATATATAACGGGACGAAAGCCTGTTTCGTGAGTGGTTTTGAGAACATGATTTATGTGTTCTACTCATTAATGCATGAAATCTTTCGAGTAGGAATTCTTGCAAATTCTCCAGAAAGCATTGTGTATCCGACACCTCGTCTTAATAAACAAGTATTTATGACTCAGATGATAAATGGGATTGAACTGTTGTATAGTATAATTGTCAGTTCGATGCGGTCTGAATCCAAAGTGATTTGGTCTTTTGTAGTTACATAATTTGTCTTTTCTTGTGAATTATTTAAGCTTCCATAGAAATTTGCAATTTCCTAATAATACTTGTGGCATCACATTAGCCAGTAGTTGAATTTTGTATCAATTCTCCATCATTTTTACTAGAATTTAAGGATAGTTTCTATCAATAAGACTAGATTTTTGGTGATTTTCCATCTATTTACTGAACTTCAAGATATCTTTCATTCACTTTTAATCATTTTGCTGGAATTTATTCATATTTTTCATCATTTTAGCATGATTCTAGGATATTTTCTCTCATTTTAATCTTTCTGGCTTAATTTTATTAGACAGACCCTCTTATATTATATTTCGTCGTTTTTACTGAATTTTATCATATTATTCTCTTATTTCCATCATTCTTGTTCTGGATTCTGTCAGGATAGAGCTAATGTTGCTCAAAACAGGCCGAAAGGTCCATTGCCGGAGGAGTGTTCCTATGTGGCAGTTGCAAGAGGCTCAATTCAATCGGCAAGGGTGACAACTGCAATGGCAAGAGAAAGTCTAAGGGAAAATGGTAGTAAAGTGAGAAACATAGTATAGTCGAAGGACAATTAAAATCTCAAGAATCAAGTGTGAACGCTAGAGGAAAATGAAAGAAAATACAAACTGAAGCAAGCTAATCTACAAATACTCCGCTAGAGTTGAGCAACAAGAAGTTCATACAACTAACAAAGTGGATTAGCTCGACCAAATGATGGCAAAATCTCCCACCCTAAATAGAATCTCGAAATTGCGATCAATTCACTGCAACCAATTTCCACAAATCTTTGCAACCTTTCTTTTCCTTTTTCTACAAAAACAAATCTTTGCAACCCTACATCACAATGACAAGTTACAATCTATTTTGGATGACTGGTCATATAGAAATGTGAATTTACATTGGAAAAGTAAGTGCTTGATTGTTTCATCATCATGACAAAAATCGCACTATAAATTCCCATGCCAATTACGCTTTGTTAAATTATACTTGGTCAGGATTACCCCTTTTTGCGAAGGTGCACTCGGAGATTTTAATTTTTAGTGGTACCTTTCTGGTTGTACATGGAGATTCTAAACGAGGCATACACTTATGCAGTATGAAAATTACCAAGTAGACTTCGATCATCGATGCATTGTTCCATGTAATCAAATTAGGTACACCGAATATCGATGCATAGCATGTCGAAGTGTGCTGATTTTCTCACGGCCACCTTACCAATTGATGGGATGAATGTACCACTGCATACAGATCACCATAATGATAAAATCAATCGATCTATTTGATAAACATGATGAACCACATATATAACATCTCTAAACGTTTAAATTATGCGAAAATATGTAAACTGCAAATGTAGATGTGCAATATCTACCACATCCACATGTCATATGCATGTGTGAGCAACCAAAAAAAAAGATGTGCAATATCTAAAAGTCTGAGTACTATGATCATTCCCTGTTAACTCTGAGTGGTTCGTCAGGGAAGCAGGGTTCTAATGCTGCTGGTGCAGAGTATAGTAACCATAGAAATGCATAAGCTGATAATCATCGTCTTGCATTCTCCCCGATAGGAGTCAAAACGGCGGCGCCGAGCACGGGTATGAGGGAACTGACTCCAGCCCAAGAACTCACAGCCGCCAATTCAAAGCACTGCTGCCATTTGGAGGGTCCTGAAGATACACTATCAAGCTGAGGTAAAACCCAGAGTGCAGTGACATGCAGACATCAAAATTAATTCGGTCATGTGATTCCTGCGAAATCATTCATACCAGAAAATAAATGATCTCCACTCCACTTGGAATAGAACATCATAAAATGTTCTCTATTTTTTGTTGTATCTTTCAGTATATGAAGTGACCGTGTGTGTTCTCGTCTAGGGCCTCTAACCTCTAGTAAACACATAATTCATGGAAAATGCTTTGGCTAGGGCGACCTATCGCGCCCTCTCGTAGGTCGCTCGGTCGCCGCACGCACATTGCTAGCGAGGCTAGCTCGTTTCATTTTTTTTTTGGCCCATAAAGTATTTTCGTCCCAAGGCGTTGTGGTTTCCTCACATGCACGCTTCCAGTACTAGCTAGCACACACATATTTGTATAGCTAGATGTAGTGTTATGCAACTACTAGGTAAATCTGGCGCGGCGTTGATGTTAGGTAATTTTGTAATATCGTTGTAAAGAAGCATTAACTTATTCATAAATATATGTTCTGTAAAAATGTTTCATCTTGAAAATTGGATCTCATTGGACATGATTACTGGTGTAGAATAAGGACTCAACGCTTATTCCGACTGGCATCGTGTGATCGGCCGATCAGGCTGACAACTAAAGGACAACGGTAAAACATATTAAGAGAACTACAGAAGTAGAATAATACATCGATTTGTTTTTTTAGATAATACATCGAATTGTTGAATGAAGAAAAATTGGACAAATGACTCAATTGAGAAGACAGTGGTCTAAAGCCTATCTCCATTTACATGTGTTGTGCAAGGTGAAATTGTGCATTGGTTGCAATAGAAAACTATTTTTAGGGGGGGCAAAGGAAAATAAAAAATTAAAACAGATGAATGACCTACCTTAACCAATTTTAGAGATCTATGATTTTTTTACCAACACTTATCTAAACATGTGTAACGTGAGTCGCATGTAATTTATTGGTTTTGGCTAGTTTGGCAGGTGAAGCAAAAATTGACAATTGAAATATGATGTGCCCATCTTTGAAATTTGAAATACGATATCTTTTATACCGGCGTAGAGCAGCAACAGCTGCCTGGACCGTTTGAGCTCCTGCTCCATGTAAGCCGGCTTCATTTGGCTCGTCTCCAGGTTCTTGATGTAGGGCTGGCAAATCAGGAAAAGCAAATCAAGATAGATAGATATTTTGTATATCGAGAATGCTCTATGAGGCTAAAAGTAATATTTGATAAAAAAATACTTTCTACAGTACATCAAGAATGCTCTTGGAGGCCAAAACTAATAATTGACATAAACAAATACTTTTGTGCGTGAGAAAGTAAAATGGGTTGCAAATTTTCACGATGTTCACATAGACAAATTACATAATAAAGAAATATTACAGTCGAGTACTCCCTCCGTTCTGAATTAATTGACTCAGATTTAGATCAAGTTGAACTAATTCATAACGGAGGGAGTACATGCTAGCATTTCTCAGGTCCATCGCACCTTACTGCTAACTTCAGATGATTCTTTTTGAGAAAATGAAAATAATTGACTTGTATAAAGGGGACATGAAGTTATTTTATATATATAAAATGTTGAACACACCTCTATATAATCAATCTGATGCGCAAAAACTATATAACCAATCAATTTTCATTACTTTGTCATATAGTTTATTATGAAAGGAAAACAGTTAGGAAAGCATAGAATTTTGGAGGGTATCAGAATATATTATATTGCATCATATTACCTCTAATAGAAATATAACAAAATTTGGGAAATTCCTAAAGCTGGCCTTTATAAAAATGGTTGTCCTGGACTGATGTTCCTTGGGAAAAAATAACCAAAAAGGCACCTTTATGAGAAGTGAACGCAGGAAAGTGATAACGGCGAATGCATAACAAATAATCACATAAATTTTGCTTCTGTCAAAAAGAAGAATAACCTAGAAAAAAGGAGACTAACCATCTTCATAAGGTCATTCTTTTCGCATCGAAAAGCAAGTCTTCTCTACTACTCAAGTTCCCAGAAATGAATGTTATACCCTTGATGTAAGCACCAAAAAAAAGTTGACAGGACACATGATTTCTCAGGTCACCTTGCTGTTATATAACACAAATACAGAAACTAAAGAACCCCTAGATTGTGCACAACTAAAAATAGTGCATCATCAAGAATGGTTCGAAGCTGAAATGATAAATGTTAGCATTAACCCAAAGCTTGTCTTATTAAAAAATAAAAATTGAGAACCACCGATTAATTTTGCCAATCCCTGACACCAAAAAAATGTCAGATGAATAATCAACAGGAAAAATAAAGAAAGGATAGTCTTACCTCTCCTACAACCAATCTCTCAAATGTGCATAAACTTAGAAAACATGGAATTGATTGATAGAAGGTGAAAGAAGAGAACAACCAAGTTCAGAAAACGTGAATGCAATCCAAAGCATTCAACAGTTCTCGTAATACTATGGACTCAGGTAACTTGGCTACATTTGAAATGATAGCACTAACAAAAGAAAATCAACAACTGAGCATACACGAATTTGTCATAGATCAAACGTGAATGCAATCCAAAGCATTCAACAGTTTTCCTAATACTATGAACTCAGGTAACTCGGCTACATTTGAAATGGTAGCACTAACAAAATTTAAAAAATCAACAACTGAGCATACCTGAATTTGTTTTTTATAAGTAATTGACATAACACTCTAAATCACCAATATCCAAGAGACAGAGAATTAATATTGGCAATTCATTGTATGAAAAAGAAAACCTGATGAAGTGACGCAGCAAATAATACATCAACATTGTATCAGTCCATCATGTACGGAAGAAGCTTTCACATCAGATAGTTCAAAAACACCCAGTGCTCATCTGGTAAGGTTTTGTTGCTGGTCATTTGTCAGCGGTGGGTTAGTCCTGTGAATCTGTACAGACAGACAACACTTCATGATATTTCAGAATGAATTGTGAAATATAGAACTTAAAAGGAGATGGTGAATTAGTAGATGACCTGAAGGGTGAAGAGGTCGGCGGGCTGGCCGACAACCTTGTCGCACTCCAGACTTTCAACAGCCAGTCCAGCCACTGAGATCACAGCTAACCTGGTGACATCGTGTACATGTCAGTCAATATTTTATGTTATCAATGTTTTTTAAGAAATACAGTAGCAGTGTAATAATCAGGTTAAATTGCATCAACACTCTGATGCAGCAACTGAACCGAATGAAGAATAAACAGGAGTGTGCAACAAAACAGAACATAGCTGGAGAGGCCAAAACACAACCTTTCCAGCCCATTCTGATCAAGCTGGCCACTGTATATCAGTTTTTCTAATTGTTCATTGACCAAATTAACATGCTCCTTCCCAATGTTCAGAAAATACTCCAGAATTGGTAGGCTGGTTAAATAGGAAAGTAATTCACAAATAGAGCTTTTACAGTCAGTAAGTTCTTAGCTGCAGGTACAGTGATACATTCAAGAGAACTAAACATTGTTGGAGAGACCAAAACACAACCTGTCCAACCCCTTCTGATCAAGCTGGCCACCGTATATCAACTATTCGAATTGTTCATCAATCAAATCAACATGCTCTTTTTGATGTCCAGAGAATACCCCGGAATTAGTAGGCCGTTTAAATAAGTAACTAATTCACAAATAGTTAAACTGCTTTGTATCACTATCACCTGCCGGCTTCAGGGCCTCGCCGCCAACGTAGCGATTCCATTGACATGCAGCTGACTGCAAATTTTGACGGAGGGGGAGGAGTGGAGCCATGACCAAGTTAACAGATTGATAGCCATTAGTACTTTGTGGCTTGTGCAAGTATGAAATATACATGTCTGGAATATAGTCAGCCAACACATTGTCAGTATGAATTATGCATGTCTGAAATATAGTCAGCCAACACATCGTCATATGAAACTAAATGTCTAATCCCCAACGACTAAGCTGGCATATATTGCTAAATAATCAAGGTATATGTTACATGAGTGACCAAACTCAACTTCGAAGTAGTGACACGTTGTTGAAAATATAAGCTGCTGACTGCTCTGAATCCAAACATGGAGCAAGATGACCCTATGAAAGACCAAAGGTTGCGCTAACCTGATTTTGCCTTCTTGGTTGGGAATTTCGTCGAGCATGTGACCGGTGTAAACACCTCCTGCAGTGTAGCACCTCAAATGCGGGCAGTTAGAAATTGAAACAAAGGGAGGTTGAAGGCAACATCGAAGACAACACCGTCTGCTGCGGCAGCGCATCTGGCCGAGCTCGTCGTTGAGGCGCTCCCGGAGTTCGGCGTCGATCCGCTGGAGAAGATGCCGGCGGTTTGAACGGGCGGCGCGGCGACTCAAATGGTCGCCGGAGACACCGGCGGCGAGCGATCCCGCGGCGGCGTCTGAGGAGCTCGACGGCGACGGGAGACGGTGTCTTGGCGGCGAGTCCGACCGTCCGACGATGATTCCTACGGTCAGCTCGAAGCGGGAGAGGCGGCGGAGCTCCTCGTCCGGTCGGACCAGAGCAGGGAGGCGCGCAGCGGCCACGGCGCGCGGCGGCGATTCTGGCCGCGCTCGCGGAGAAGGAGAGAGGGGGGCGAGTGCGAGGGCGTTTTTGCAAAAAAGCATGCAATTTTTTTCAGATTTGCGATGAGGTCCTTCACAGTTCTGGAAGAAGTACCGCGGGTTGAGGTTCAAATTATCTAGTGGCTTTTCTACAAAAAAAGACACGTTTACCGGGGGAACCGGGGGGCGACCGGCCGGTGACCGAGCGACGTGGCACACCGTGATTGGCTTAGAAGCCCGAGCTACAGTACTGCACGTTTGGGTATGGTTTTGGGCCGATCCTGGCCGTCCGACGCGCCGATCGGACGGCCGTCGTTTCTCGGGTGACGTGGAGGCTGGATTCAGGGGTCAATCTGACCCTCTTTCATATATAGAGTAATGTGCACTGACTTTTTTCTAGCTAAAAGCTATGGATATTTCAATTACATGTACGGCTAATTGACGGCTAGTTCATTCTTTAGAGTTGTTTATTATGGTGTTCGATTCCTTCCAATCCTTCACTCGTGACCATGTCTAATACATCCGACGGCTGTGACTACAAGCGGTTATGAGTAGACATCACCGACAAGTTTTCGGCTAGTTAGTATGTGGCTGATGATGTCGAATCTGCATGATCGTGCACCCATTAACGACGATACAACTAAGTTTCTTCCTTGATATTTCGATATTGCTTACGTACATAAAATTGGTATCAAAGACGCACAAATTTTGTTGAAAAAAGCACATGGGAATGTTGCAATTTTTTTGGGGGCATTTCTTACAACTTTGAGTTTCTCGTTTTTTGATGTTGCGTCTATACTTCTAAATTGTAACAAACTCATATTTTTTTTAATTGTGAAATCACACACTAGATGTTGCAATACATTGGGTGTTTGATTCAAAATTTGTGTTTTTTTAATGCTGATGTACGTTGTTTTCTTCAAAATGTTGCAAGTACATGTTTTTTGTTGTCACCATTTATGATTTCTATTGAAATAGGTGATAAATTTTGTTTGAAATAAATCTGTAGAACAAATTGTTGCTCAGCCTTTCTTTAGTAATACAAAAATATTGTTGTAATAGTTTGTGATTTTTGTTGAAATTGTTGGTGATTTTTGTTACTAATCAATATGAAGCAAAAAAAAAATTGTTTAACCATCTTTTTACAACATTAACATTTTTGAAATATTGCAAAAATTTGTTCCCATACTATATTTCGGTTTCTATGATTTGTTGTAATACTAGAAAAAAATGTGTTCATGGGATAATTATTTTTGTTGAACTACTCATGAATCTGTTGCAATATAGAGGGAAAATCACTGTGGTGGCATTTGTGCTGTAAA
The DNA here is from genome assembly GCA_026929855.1 of Poa annua. NCBI lineage: Eukaryota > Viridiplantae > Streptophyta > Magnoliopsida > Poales > Poaceae > Poa > Poa annua. Next base: position 82,717,710 of record CM049430.1, read on the forward strand.
TATCAAGAAGTCCAGGGGCAACAAAATCTACCCCTTCATTTAAGTGATGTAGCAGTGGAGTGCTGGTTGTTTTCCCAAAAAGCGGGGGATATAACGAAAAAGTACGTTGTGCTGTTTGTTGGACGTTAGATCATAATCCGACGGTGGGGGAGGGGACCTAGATTTGGACGGTGGGGGTGCTACGCCTAGCACTACCCATAATTCAAGCAAACAGAACAAAGCTCCGAACATGCTGGAAACATCCTAGAAATTGACTCCACACCGACTATGACACCCTGTGGGATACAGTAAGGAATTCACGCCGACTCTGTTCCGGTCTTGGTTTCAGCTGCTTATGATGTACGCACGTCCGTGTCCCGGTGTCCGAGTCCGACTCGAGCTGCGGGTAGGAACGACGGGGTATCATCATCAAATATATACCAAGGCAAACGGCGAATAGAGCAGCGAGCAGGACACTGCCATCTTATCTTGTGCGCCGTTCTGCCCTAGCTCTGCTCCGGTCCATCTCCAGTTCTTCATCGGCATGGCGGTGATCGGTGAGGGCGCCACAACGACGGATCGCCGGCGCCGCACCTACGACATGCTGGACTCCGCCTACCCCGAGCGCGGCTATGCCCTGCGGTGGTGCGAGCAGGCGCTGAAGATGTACGAGGCCGACGGCGACATGAAGGAGGCGCGCCTCCTCGTGCGCAGCGCCCTCGGATGCCCAAGGGTCGCCGACTACGCCTCCGTCTATAAGGCGTGGATCGCCATGGAACGCCACGAGGGCAACGTCGCCGCCGCCCGGGGCCTCTTCCTGGAATGGGGGCGCCGCCTGTATGCGAGCGAGGACAGCAGCGGCGTCGACTTCTGGTGCATGTTCATCAACTTCGAGGTCAAGAACGGGGACGCTGATCACGCGCGAGCCGTCGCCAAGGCGGCCGTGGAAGCCTGCCCCGACGATCCCACACTCTACGCCAAGAACCTCAAGGTGAAGCTGATCTTCGAGCACCGGCACCGGGCGTCCGAGCTCGGCCGTCATCTGGACAACTTCGCCATGGACGTCGACTGCAAGACGTACCTGCTGCACTACCAGGTGGGAGCGTGCCACGACAACGACGACTCCAAGGCCAAGCGGCTCGGCGGCGGCTTCTTCTTGGACAGGATGTGCCGCGGCGTCAGACGGCTCGTGCAGCCACACGGGTACCAGCCGCTTCATGCGGCATCAACGACGACATGCCTCTCCGTGTAGATCAGTGATCCATGCCTCGCCATTGGATCTGTATTTTCAAATTCTCCAAGTCCCCAAATATTGTACCGATAGTCCGATACACATTTGTAAGCAGTTGTGAAATATTACGACAATGCATGATGATCACTTTCGCATCTTGATCTCGTTCTCTTGTATCGGTTTTCTTCCTATTTACCGGCGCTCGTCGCTCCGATTCATTCCTTTCATTTTTCTTGGTTAGTGTTCGACTTGCAAGTTCTAGATCCGGAAAGAGTATTTTCATACCCACAGTTCAATTACCACTGAGTCTTCTTTCCCTGAACACCCATTCGTACTAATGTCTAAATAACCAGCCTGTAAAATTTGCTAGCAAAAGTGAACCGACAAAAACACAAGGCTTGGCAAGGATAAGAGAGTTGAAATTGAGGGGCAGTTTGGTTCACAGCCTCACTTTGCCAAAGCTAAGCTTGACGGTTTGGTAGTTTGGGTCTTGCCCCACTTTGAATTGAAGCGAACTGTACAATATGAACAATCAGCATAACTATCAGATGCAATGGAAAATAAACTTTTTACTGATCATTTTATTCCAGGCAAAACAGAGCTTTGGTCATAAGTCATTGTTCAACTGTTCTTTGTCGGGCACACTTCTTTTCACAAAGATGTTCTGCATAACATCAATCTCCAGGATTTGCGATCATCCAGGCAGAAGAAAATATGTCGCAATTCAGTTCGTAAACTTATGTACAGTTACAGTCCCAACATCCAACATAATGGTGTTAAAGGTTACATGGATCCATTTACATGCTAGCATAACCTCTTCTTTGCTATATTTAGGAAACATGCTGCAGTCCTGCCGATCAACTAGCAAATCCTGCACCAGAGTCCTTGAGCTGCCTCGATCGTCTCATGGCTCTTCAGAGGTTTGACATTCTTTATCTCTGTTCAAACATCTTCAATGTATTTCCATCTATAAGTTTGTCTTGGTCTGTAATGTCAAGTGTCTGCAATCGTGCTTGGTTGAGAGACAAAAACATGTCTCTCTGTTCACAGTATTCGATTTGATCATGTTTGTCTTCTACGTCAGAACTATCTTCTTCACAAGTCACTATGCCGAGGCCCAGCACTATTTCTTAGTTTGGAAATAAAACATGTACATTGGACTGAGATATGTCACAAATAAACAAATGGTCTTGCAGATTACCATATCTCATTATACATGCTCAGCAGACAATGCTTCCGAAGAATCTGAGCCAAGAAGCCTTTCTGCTTCATCATTAGCCTCAGCTTGTATACGCCATTGCTAAAATGGTTTCAGAAGCAGATGTTGGCTCTTTTTTAAGAATGTTATGTTCAATATTAATTTTGAGCAGAAGTATTATTACCTCTTCAAGACTATCAATTTCCATTAGTTGTTCTATTTGTTCTGATATTCTTTCCTGAAACCATAACACTGATTATTAGTACCTGTCGGGAATAAGTAAGAACACAAAAGCAATGGTACTTTCGGTACGTATTGTATGAATTGATGGGAAGGATTAAACTACTTACTGCACCAGTAGCTGCTTCAGCAACGAGAACATCAGAGTCCATCTCAACTTCAATTTCAATCATAGAACATAACTGCAATACCATATTTAACATTTTATTTTTGCTAGATAAATTTGGAAAATTATGCAGATTTATATTCGCAGTTTCTTGTATTACTTTTGCATAACTTTCCATCAGCTCAATCTTTGACAACAGCGTACTTTCCAAGCTGTTTCGAACCTTCTTCAGTCTACCACGTCGAGCACTGAAATTAGTTTGTACAACTCTTAATTCTCATAGTAAAATACTGTAGTAAAAATATTCTGATAAAAGAGTATTTTAATTAAGTAAATTAAACTAGTATGGTAGAACAGCATGTTAGAACAATGAAACTTTTGTAAATATTACCGATATGATGGTTCGCCTACTGCTAATATCTTGTTCTCCAACTGACACATTCTTGCAAGCATCCACACCTTCGATGAAATAACTCTGAACACTATGCTTTCCAAAGTTTATGTTTAGCACAAACTTTACTGGTTACAGAGATTAAAGAAACAAACCTCTTTTTCAGCAAGCTGTTTCAGATCCTTTAGACGACTCTGAAGCATGTCATACTGAGACAAGAGTTTCTGCCGTACAGCGACTATGTCTACCGCCTTTTGGGGAAGCTGGATAAACAGAAGGCTTAAGAATCACGCAGAACAGATAATAAACTTCATATTTTCTAAGTTATGACTATGAGACACTATGTTCATGTTAATCACCAGAAGAGACTTCCAAGTTGATAGTGCGGTTGAGATTTTTGGATAAAATGTTTGAAAATATAGTGGAAAAGACTTAGAATGGGTCCAACAGTAATGCTTGGAGGTTGGAGCCAATAAGTAATGGCAAGATTGGGTAGGCTAATACAACACCAAAGCAAGATAGAACAGGCTAATATTAATAAGTAACATATTTATTGCTTATACATGAGTCTAGATCTTTACCTACCTGCTCACAGTGTTAGCACTTCGTTTCATTTCCTTAATGAAAAAACTCCCAAGACGTTTATGCTACATGGAATCAAATATACCTTTCGAGTCTCTGGCAGGATCACTTGATTAAGAGTTGTTCCCACAGCAGCTGATGCAATTGCAGTTGCTGTAATTAGTCTAGGGAGACTTGGATCAATGAATGCAGAAACAGCATCTCCAGAAGCAAGCAAAGCAAGAGCACCGACAAATAGATATGGAGTAAGAACAAATGTTCCCACATTCTTCGATGGCGCCCTTAGCAACTTTGAGACCTGTCCACTGACGTGGTTAGTGAGGCTCATGGGTTCTCCTGGACTAAACCCTTTTGAGCGTGCCGCAATCTTGATGGGACCCATTTCACGATAAACATTCGTTGGGGCAGCCAAGGAAATGGTCACTCTTTCTCCTCCTTGAGCAGGCAGTTCCACACTCTTGGTAGCAAATCTATGCGTACGGGCTGTTCCTGAGGGTGTGCGGATCTACAAAACAAATGACACATAAACATATGACTATACGAGTAATCAAACGAAGCCTAGTATGCATAAAGATAGTAGAAAAAGTAAGTTCTACTATGCATTTTCGAAAAGAAAAGCTACCACAATAGAGTGAACAGCAGCTGGAAGATCATCTTTCATCAGATTTAAAAATTGCAAGGCCTTCTTGAAAGCTGAAATGTCCATGCTGTGTTCGGCAGGAGGAAATCCTTAGAAAAGTAGTATTAGAAGCAACATCATGTATAGTGCAAATGGAAAAATGAAACGAGGCACTAAAACTTGTATTGTGAGGTCACAATTAATTAACGCGATTGCAGAATACAGAGTACACAAATGATGAAATCATTATTGGAAGGCCCAAAAGTGATCCCCTGTTATAGAGTTACATTTAGGAACAAACTGTTCCTAACTTGTTATTGAACATTTCATTTCAGTGTTGAAATTTTTTGGCATCCTGGAAGCGGACATTTGTGGGAGCAATATAGAGTCACCCATCGTGCCATCCTCAAAACATGAAAATGCATCAGTTAGACCATGAATGGATCAAACTGGTTAACCTAACATTTTCATCACTCACCATGATATGATATCAATCCTAATCAACATATCAGGTACTTCTAAAGTTCTGACAGAAGTTAGACGTAGCCTTCCCAGCTAGCGAAAACGACAACTATTTTATTAGGATTTTGCTGTCAAAGGTACTTATTAGTTACTCCTAGAAACCAGTGGTCATAATCGTAGCTAAATGAAAAAGAAAGTATAATGATCAACAGAAATTCCAAGAGATAGCTCAAAGAATGAAACATGTCCCACACTCACTAACCTCACTTCTTCAGATTCGATGCTTGTTATGTCTCCGGAAAATAGTTCATATTGGTATCGGCACTTCGAACATGAAACCACCTGAAGAGCATCCATATAAAATAGTATAACCAAATTTGCATTCTAAAGCATCCAGATAAGAAATAATGAACGTTTTTCTTCATGATGTCATCTCTCCGGAAAATAATGATCGCGCCGCGCCATGCAAGCCAACGAGTAGAATTCAGTAAGTCAACGACATGGTTTTAAAGGCGTTAAAGCGTCCTAAGGCGAAGGGGGGCGCCTTAACGCCTAGGCGACGCCTAGGCGGACGCCCTAGGCGCCTAAGGCGGTCGTTTTTCGAAGGCGGATGGAGGGTGCCTTGACGCCTAGGCGGACGCCTTTAAAACCATGTTCGACTCAACGAGATGTGAAGCAAGATAGTTTTACGGCATCAAACCTGAGTTCCATGCTGAGGCTGCGCAACAGCAATTGCCACCATGCAGGTTGGACAGCAAACGGTTACCCCAAATGGGACCTGCAGCAAGTAAAATGTGTATGGTTGTAACACACTTAAGCTTACACAAGTATAATTAGTGTAGCACTCCGTACAAGATATTTCGATGCACGAAGGTGTCCAGTTAATACAGGACATTCCAATTCCTAAAGTAAGACGCGCCAGAATTATAAAAAAAAAGTGTAGATACAAAAGCTCACCTCCTCTGCAGAAGATACACCGGCACGGGATACGTAGTCGACAATCCTGATAGCATCAGAGACACGCAGGGCCGCCGCCAACCGCTGGACCAGCAAGGCGTAGGTCCGCACGTCCGGCCTCGCCCAGCTCCAGTTCCCTACTGCAGCTCACACGACACCAGACTCACTCAGCACTGGAGCAAAGCACTCGGATTGATTTGATTTCAGCCATGCCCGAAATCGCGGAAGAGGCAAGCGGTGGGACGGGACTCACCTCGCGCCAAGCCGGAGCGCATGGCGTCGAAGACCGAGAGCGCGAGGTCTAGGTTCCCCCGGTCGAGCGCCGCCGCGACTATCGCGTTGCAGTCGGACGCGTCCAGGGAGGACTTGGAGCCCAGGGACGACTCCGCGACAATGTCTAGCGCCTGGTCCGCGTCCGCCGCGCTAGAGATCCTCCTGAGGAGATCTGCGTCGATCGGTCTGTTTTCGGCCGGTGGTTCTGACGGGCCGGAGCCATCGCCGGCGGCCGCCCTCAGCGAGGAGGAGGGCCAGCGGGAGGCGGGAGGGAATAGGAAGGAGAGGCCGGTGTTAGGGTCGGTGGCGGTGGCGCGACGCAGGGGATGGTGGAGCGCGGGTGAGAGGAGGGCGAGCGCCATGGCCGGCGGCGTCGTCTCAGAGGGAGACCGTCGTCGGAGCACGTGTCATCCCGTTTTCTCTGGATGAGGCGCGGGTGGTGGAAACTGGGGAATGGCGTTTGGCCAGAGTGCTCTGGCACGACAGCACGAGAAAAAAGCCCAGCCCGTAAGCACGGCCCGACACTGCTAAAGCGGGCCGGGTCAACCCGAGGGCCGTGATGGCAGGGCTTTTCCTGAAAATAAGACCACGGGCCAGCCAGGCCGCGGCACAATATAAGCCGATGAGTCTGAGCATCCTCTCAGAAAAGAATATAATGTGGCCGAGTACGGAGCACAACTGCTTGGCACATGAGGCACAGCTGATCCCGACCAGTTCCACCGCTTCTCCGATCATAGCAAGGGAGTTTATCCGAATGATCCAAATCTTAGATTTATGATGAGAAATTTGGGGCTCACATGTTGGAGTTTGATCTAAATTCAGTTAAAGCCTACTGGAAAAAAAACCTACTTCGGACGAGCGAAACGAGACCCGTCACCGGAGACTTGGACCGAATGAAGATAGAAATTGTAAGAATGATTAATTAATTCTATCACGATCCCACTTAATTTCACGTAGTATATAGCAAAAAATTCAACGCAAAAATTGGAAATACTAAGTCAAAATAAAATACAAAGTCAAAGAAATGTCAAGGAGAAACAAAGCACCGAGCAAGAGAGAGCCTGAGGTTGGAAGAAGCATACCTTTAAGGAGGGAAGAGAAGGTTTGGTGATGATATAAGTCGGTGGACGGGATATGAGTTCTCTCCGGTGATGCTATTCGTGGTAAAACTTAAACGCTCCCCCCATGATGTGTCGAGATGTCGCAATGGCTTCAACTATGTTCCTGGTGTGCGGGTACCGTGGCTCGTCTCGGTTGTTCTTGTGCTTGACTTTTCGATTGCACACCTTACATAGGTGGTGGTGTAGCATAGTAGGGTCATCGATGTGTGTCTCCTTTTGCATACGTTGACGATACATTTTATTGATTTAGACTTGGCTTGCCACGTCTTTCGATTACGTCAGAATTGCTCTCTTTTTTTGTTTGTCTCACACTATCATGCCATGCTTCTTACTTTTATTGTTGTGCTTGTGTCATGTTGGATTTTCTGCCAGGTGGTGGCTATTCTTGTGGGTCCACTATGTCTCAGATATCTTGAGGTGACCTCCTTGTTTGTCCTTTAATGTTATTTTTTTGGTTTATCTCTCCTTTTATTCCTCTCTATAATCCTTGTTCACTTGAACCCATATCTATAATATCTATATGAGAGCAACCCACTACAAGTATTTCTCTCAACATGCAAGCATGCCACATCAGCAACCACACTTGATCACACAACTTGCCTCCATGTCATCTGCATATTAGAAAATCTGGAATTGATCTCTTTACACAAATGACTTTTTTTCCACTATAGAAAATGGAATGTGTAACTGCTCCTTAAGCCACGACATCAGGTAAGCCTCACGCCGGCTGTTACCTCTTCCCCGACTGTGAGTTAACACCTCCACGCAGGAAATTCAAAAAAAAACACCTCCATGCAGGAACCATGTTTATCACACGATTCGCTCATGAGTTAAGACCACCATGCAAAAACCATGTCAGCACTATTATTGCCACAATCAACTATAACTGACGAGGTTATCAAGAGTCTATGAGACTCTTAGCCTTTCTACCGAAACTAATTATCTGAGCACTCAGTGTACAGATTTATGTTTACCTCCTCCGCTTCCTTACGATGTTGCTCAGATGTACGTCAACAATATATATTAACGTAGTGGAAGAGAACGAATAATCACTAGGGTGTGCATTAGCCAGCAGTGTTTAGATTACTCATCAGCGCTGTTTGCATCGTTGGGACAACTTTCTATGCATCCAACTCTTCCATGGATCAACATTCAGCAGGTCAAGGCCACCCTTCTTTTGATTTCGTTGTTTCATTCTTTCGTGTGCACGGGAATTGAGATGTACAGTAGTATTATACTGTTGTTTTTGCATCTGTTCGACACTTACCATGGTGTTCATGAATCAGGTTGCTAGCACCAATAGTTGTGATGGTCCTGTTACCTTCTCTGCGTCTTCTTCACCAGACCACAATGAGCAGCTCCTCTTGCCTTTAGGCCTTCCTGGACGGGTGCTAGCTGTCTTCCAAGCATGTCGACAGATCGATGGACGAGGTCACCTTTGATAGAATACGTAATTGTATAGGTTTAGAGTCCTAATCTAACTCATGTATGTATCTGTATTTTATTTGTCTATATAAGCATGACCATAACCCTTGAGAGGTTATCGAGTCTTCCTCATTATTCCTCTACAGCCGTCGCCTCCTTTTCCTCTAATCTTACATGGTATCAGAGCTCCGATCTGGAGCAATGTCTTCCGCTGCATCGAGCTCGTCGCTCTCCCTTGCGCTCCCCTCAATGCCGCCGACCTTCGCCGGTGTCAGGACCTCGTCATGCCCGATCAATTTCGGCCATCTGCTCACGGTGAAGCTCTCACCGCAGAATCATCTGTTCTGGCGTGCTCAAGTTGTCTCCCATCTCCGGAGCAATCTGCTTCACGGCTACGTCGATGGTACATATTCGTGCCCGGCAATCACCGTCGCGGTTAGGAAGGAAGGAGGAGGCTCAACGGAGGAGCCCAACCCTGAATTCTCCGCGTGGATCCAACAAGACCAGGCGATTCTGTCTGCCTTACTCGGCTCGGTTACTGTCGAAGTCGGGGCAATGATCCAGTTCGCCACCACATCCAAGGAGGCATGGACAATCATCGAGAGAAGTTTTGGTTCTCAGTCCACCGCACGGTCGATGCAAATCCTCGATCAGATGCGCAAGCCGGAGAAACTTGATCAGCCAATCGTTGTCTACTACAACAAGATGAAGGCACTCGCGGACACGCTCGCCTCAATCGGGCAGCCTCTCAGGCCGGAGGAGTTTCAGTCCTTTGTTCTCAAGGGCCTTGACGAGGATTATGATTATTTGGCCGAAAACATCTTTGGACGAGATACAGTGATGCCTGCCCATGATCTGTACTCACGCCTGGTTGCTACAGAGCAACGCAAGGCTTCTCGTCGCTCCTCGTCCACCATCCACTCTGCTAATGTTGTTGGGAAGTTCAGCACCAAGTCCCGCCCGAGCAGCAGCAATAATGCACCTGCTTCGTCCCCGTTTCGACCTCCTGTAGGCGCTGGTACAGGCAGCCCCTCGCGTGGTTACCAACAGTCCAAGTCGGGCGCAGGTGGTTCCTATGGCGCAGGTGGATCATCGGGTGCCCGTCATGTTTGTCAACTCTGCGGCGAACCTGGTCATGTCGCGTCCAGGTGTTTCAAACGCTTCAACAAGAGCTTTCTCGGTGTCGGCAACGATGGCCGCTTCATGGAACGCCAACTTGCGATGGCGAACGCGGTTATCCAGTCGCCGCCAGCTCATACTCCATCATATCCCGTTGAGCAACCTTGGTTCATGGATACTGGAGCATCTGAGCATCTCACTCATGAGGCGAACAAGCTGAGCATGAAGGAGCCTTACCTGGGCAATGACCGTGTCCATACGGCCAACGGCACAGGTATGCGTATACTTCATGTTGGTCATGCAACTATTCCTACATCGTCATCTCGTTCTTTACATCTTCGTAACATTCTCCATGTTCCTAGTGTCAAAATAAATCTTTTGTCTGTTCCTCGTTTTACTCATGATAATCATGTTCTTGTCGAGTTTCATCCTAATTGTTTCTTTGTTAAGGACCTGCATACGAGAGCCATTCTTCTTAGAGGTCGGCGTCGTGGTGGTCTTTATTGCCTAGAGGATCGTGATGCTCCATTTGCCAAACAAGTTTTCAGCGCCCTTAAAGCTTCCTCTACGCAATGGCATGCACGGCTAGGTCACCCATCCCTTCAGATTGTCCAGCATGTTCTCAGTCGTCATCATCTTCCGTCGGAGTCCAATAAAATTAGTGGTGTTTGTGATGCCTGTCAACAGGGCAAGAGTCATCAGTTACCGTTTTCACTTTCTAGTCATGTAACAGACCCTCCTCTTGAGCTTATTTATTCGGATGTATGGGGTCCTGCTGAAACCTCTGTTAGTGGTCATTCATATTATGTGAGCTTTTGAAGGGGTTACGGTGCAGAAACAATAATTTTTCTAGCGAACGAAACCCTAACTAGCCAGGATCTATCTATCTAGTACATGCGATAACGGTGGCGGAACGGGTTACATTACCTCCATGTAGACCGATAGCGGGGATTACGCTCCCGCACAAGCGTTGACGATGAAGTCGTACGTAGCCGACCTCGAGGTCGCGAAGAACTTGCCGCGATGTCGAAGTCGATGACGCCGGGGTGTTGACGATGATCTGCGTCGACGGGCGTCGGGCGAAAGAAGGCAGCGCGCCAGCACCAGGGTTGGTGCGCCGGCGGCAGAGGGGAGGGGGGCGCGGCGGCTGCAGAGGCGAGACGACGTCGCCCAGGCTACTCAAAAGGAGTTACCTCCGAGCACTCACAAACATACGGAGCTTAGCGACAACCCCCGGTCATTTAGATCCAGCTGAAATCGCAGGGGTAGATCTTATCTGGAATCCCGCAGAGCAACGGCGCTCTGCGGTATAGCTTGGGTGGAGAGAGATCCCCCCTTCCTCAGCTCGGCGCGGCTCCAACTTGCGAACCACGAGATCGAGAGAGAAATCAGGAATTAATTGTATTTTCCAATGAATTAAATCAATTAATATGCCTTGCTATATAAAGGGGGAAGGGGGTGTGCAAACCCCTTGGCTCCCCCATGTGGGACTAAAGGAGGAGAGGGGAGAGGGGGGTTCGGCCGAACCCCCCCTTGGGCTTTCCTACTCCTAGTCCAACTCGGACTAGGAGGCCCAAGCCTCCCTTCCTTGTGGGGTGCGGCTCCCCCCTCTTGGGCCCTCTTAGGGCCCATGTAGGTGGGAGCCCCCTTTTTCCTTTATTTAATTAATATTAAATTAATATAAAATTCCTATTAATTCATAATTAATATATTTATATATAATTCAATATCCCATGACTCCGAAACTATTTCGGAACCACCCGAACAACTTTCGGACATTCCCGGAACCATTCCATACCTTCCCGGAACTCCTTCCGGACCACCGGAACTCTTTCCGGATCATTTCTCTCTCTCCAACACAATCCTATAATACTCCAGAACCTATCTCCTAGCGTCGCTAAGACCTTAAGTTTGTTACGCTACGGTTCGAGAACACTCCAGACATGGTCGAGACACTCCGCTCACCAATGATCGTCAGGGATACCTGGAAGTATATGACGACCCCTGTGCATTCCACGAATATCGTCGTTGAACCATAAATATGACATTCATTCCCTTTGTCTCTGCGATACTACCTTGTCCGAGATATGATCGTAGACACACCAATGTCTTTGTTGTATCTCGTCACCGACGAAGGTTATTAACTCGTCTGCGATATTACATCTCCATGACCTAGTCATAAGCTGCGCAGCTATATAGATGCAATATCACCGAGTGGGCCCAGAGTATCTTTCCATTACAAGAATGAACAAATCCCGCTCTTGATCCTTACGTCTTGATTCTCTTTCGGAATACCCAAGATGGACACCGTTATTGTCATGCTATATAAGACACAATGTTTGATGCTCTCAAAGCATCCCTACGAAGCATTAATAAGTACGGTCTCACGGTTTATGGAATAAGCTATCATATTCTTATCTATTGCAAATGACAAACATCGTAATACGATCTTATTGCAATACTTTGCGTATGTCCACCACCTTATTCAACTAACAAAATGATCCCATTGTCAACCGACGTCATTGTCCTTGATCGGGAATCTCGATCAACTGTTGCCCAATGGTCTAGCTCATATAGAGACTTGCTAGAGACCTGGTTGTCTATGTATCACACGTGTATCAATAATTCCGATTAATACAGTTATAGCATGATACACAAACCTATTATAAACTTATGAGATAATGCAATAAATACTACTTATTTATTTGCCTCTAGGGCATATCTCCTTCAGCTTTGTGGCATATACTCGTTTTACGTGGTTATATTTAATTAAGCGAAAGAGTGATGTCTTTGATGTTTTCCTTCAGTTTCAAGCACATGTTGAGTGTCTTCTTAAACATAAAATTATACATGTACAATCTGATTGGAGAGGCGAGTATATTAAGTTGCACTCATTCTTCCGAAAATTAGGCATCTCTCATCGTGTCTCATGTCCACATACTCATCAACAAAATGGTAGTGCTGAGCGTAAACATCGTCACATTGTTGAGACGGGTATCACTCTCCTTGCTCATGCATCTCTTCCTTTTCGTTTTTGGAGCGATGCTTTTACCACTGCCGTTTTTCTCATCAATCGTATGCCCACTCGTGTCATTAACATGCAAACTCCGTTTGAGCGTTTATTTGGTGCCACCCCCGACTACACTTTTTTAAGGTGTTTGGTTGTGCGTGTTGGCCTAACCTTCGCCCGTATAATAAAAATAAACTCCAATTTCGGTCTCAGAAGTATGTGTTTCTCGGTTATAGTCCTCTTCACAAAGGTTACAAATGTCTCCATCTACCTACCAACAGAGTCTATATTAGTCGTGATGTCATCTTCGATGATAATGTCTTTCCTTTCTCTCATAGTCCTTCATCCGAGTCCACCTTGTCTTTCGTTACTTATCATGTTGCTGTTGACCAATTTGAAGATATTGCGCATTCCTCCTCGTTGCTTCGTAACCATGGTGCAGGTACAGGTCGTGGAGCTCGCTTGGAAATTTTGGAGGAGGTCTCTCCTACGGATCATGTCGATCCGGTGCTCTCTCCACCCATGCAGATGCATGGCTCCACTCCTCCTGAGCGTGGACATGGTCTGCTGGACCCCTGCATGCAGCATGCAACACGTTCTGCTCCGTCTCCTCCCTGCATGCAGCATGCAGCGCGCCCGCCCGCTCCTCCGTCTGCATGTGATGAGACCAGCCCGCCTGGGTCCGCTGTTGTCACTCCGGCTCATGAGCACGCAGCACATGATGCTGCCTCGTCTGCACCTGATTCGTTGCCAGCATCGCCTACGCCTGATTTGCTGTCAACGTCGCCTACTGGAGATGTGCCCGAGGCTGCTGTGTCACCTGGTTCGGATACAGATGATCCCGCCAATCGTGTCCTAGCTCCACTGATTCCTTTGCCACAGGATTCTCTGAGGCGTGTTACCCGTAGCCTTCGCGGTGTCCGTCAAAAGAAGCAACTCCCTGATGATACCGTTGCTTGGCTTGCTTCATGTGTTGCTCATGCTACAGCGGATCCAACGGCTGAACCTCGTCACTTCCGATGCTGCTCTTGGGATTCCGCATTGGCGTGCAGCTATGGAACTGGAATATGATGCTCTTATTCAGAATAACACTTGGCGACTTGTTGCTCCTCGTTCTGGCATTAATATCATTGATTCTAAATGGATGTTCAAGGTCAAGCGTCATGCAAATGGTACTATTGAGCGATATAAAGCTCGTCTTGTTGCCAAAGGTTTTAAACAACGATATGGCTTGGATTACGTAGACACGTTCAGTCTGGTGGTCAAGCCCACCACTATTCGTCTTCTGTTGACATTGGCTGTTTAGCGAGGTTGGCATCTTTGCCAGCTTGATATTCAGAATGCTTTCCTTCATGGTGTTCTCGAAGAGGAGGTGTTTATGCGACAACCTCCTGGATTTGAGGATCCTGATCGTCCTTACCATTTATGCCATCTGGTCAAGGCTTTGTATGGGCTCAAACAGGCATGGCATGCTCGACTTGCTTCTGTTCTTCGTAATCACGGTTTTCTGCCCTCCTCAGCTGATACGTCACTGTTTATTCTTCGGCGACCATATGTCACAATTTATCTCTTGGTATATGTTGATGATATTGTTGTGCTGAGTTCTTCGTCTCAGGCCATTTATCATCTTGTGAGTGGTCTTCGGCATGAGTTTGCGGTCAAGGACTTGGGTCCTCTTCACTATTTTCTTGGTTTTGAGGTTACTCGCCAGCTACATGGTCTCTCGATTAATCAACACAAGTATGTTGTTGATCTTCTTCGTCGTGCTGGTATGCTCAAGTGTTCTCCTGCCCATACTCCTATGTCCTCTACTACTCGCTTGTTCAGCTCGGATGGTTGTCCTCTTGGGTGATGCTGAGGCCACGAAATATCGGAGTATTGTTGGTGGATTACAGTACTTGACTCTTACCCGGCCTGATATTTGCTTCGCGGTTAATCGGGTATGTCAGTTTCTTCATGCCCCTACTGAGGTTCATTGGAATGCTGTGAAGAGGATTCTTCGCTTTGTTCAGCATACGCGCTCTCATGGGTTATTTCTTCGACCCACTTCTTTTGGTATGCTCTCTGTTTATTCTGATGCGGATTGGGCTGGTGATATTGAAGACAGGCGATCAACAGGGGGATATGTTGTGTTCTTTGAAGGAAATTTGATCGCTTGGAGTGCGCGTAAGCAGGCTATTGTGTCCCGCTCGAGTACAGAGTCTGAGTATAAGGCTGTTGCCAATGCAACTGCTGAACTTATCTGGGTTGAAGCTTTGCTGAAAGAGCTTGACATTCAGCAGACTTCTCCATCAGTCTTATGGTGTGATAACATTGGAGCAACATATCTGTCATCAAATCCGGTGTTTCATGCGAGGAAAAAACATATTGAAGTTGACTATCATTTTGTTCGTGAGCGAGTCGCTCAAAAGTTGCTCCAAGTTCGGTTTGTGTCTTCCAAGGATCAGTTAGCTGATATTTTCACTAAACTGTTGCCTCTTCCATTGTTTGAAGAATGTAAGCGCAATCTCAACATGTTCTCCATAGTTGAGATTGAGGGAGACTGATAGAATACGTAATTGTATAGTTTAGAGTCCTAATCTAACTCATGTATATATCTGTATTGTATTTTTCTATATAAGCATGACCGTAACCCTTGAGAGGTTATCGAGTCTTCCTCATTATTCCTCTACAGCCGCCGCCTCCTTTTCCTCTAATCTTACAACCTTCTCTTCCATGTGTTTTCTTTGCTTGCTACATCTACCAGGGTAACCACTTTTCTCTATCCTATATCTACATGACAAGAGGCTATACCTCATTATTCTCTCATCTGATGTTGTTCTTCTTCACACATATGTCCGACTTCGGTGAATCGCTACACGTGCCACATCGTCACACGGCTGTGCAGATGCCTGGTCGGCCTCTGTCTGCACGCTCTACCCACACCTCACATCGTCAGTTGATTCCGCTCTCGCACATCCACTTTTAGCACGAGGGAGAAATAGCCTACAAGTCTGAACTCTGAATCTAACGCCTCCTTGGTCAAGTGATTCATTGTATGTTTGCAGAATAAATGGCTATTTCTTCTTCATAATACATTTGTTAATTTGTAGGCTCTGTCAAGTATGTAGTAGCATATGTTCTCATATATATTCTATATGATGTCTATTGGTTGGTTTATCTATGTCCCTTATCCGGTTGGTGCTACTTATTTCAATAAAAATGATAAAAAAAATCATTGACACAGTCAGATTTCATTCTTTCAATTAGTACCTTTGATACTCCAATAATATACTAAGATCATGTACCAATTTGGTCACCAGCCTGATCTTTGATGTCATATGTAAGCCATCTTCCACAGTTTTGCTCTCACCTCATCAGCGAGAGGAAAAATACATCCATTGCTAACCTTTCATTTATTTTCTACTTCCTTTTTACCTCAGTATGCACCTTTTCTTTGAGCTATTTTCAACACATTATAACCCCGCTGCAACGCGCGGGGTATTTTCTTGTTGTAATAGGCTGCAAAGCCTCATGCATAGGCAAAAAAATAGTGTTTCTCCCTCCACCGGTGGCCATTCTGAAAAGGGCGCTTTTTCATGAAGGACTTCCCATGTTCCTTTGTCCACCACAACCTAGGTGAACTAAAATTTATCGATGTACCGTCCCACCTACTAACTTGGTTTGTTATCAAGCCCATGGCAATGTACTGCATTCAATCTCACTTGAATCAAAGCAAGGAAGAGCATTACCAGCTCCAAGATTTGTTAGGAGAACTCCCAGGATGATTGCGAGAAGTCACATACAAACCAATCAACATATACATAGAGAAGTTTAGAGTTGGACCCAAAGAGTATCATCACAAATCGAGCCTCGAATGAGCCTACCGATGCTCATTCGAGGTGAGTGAACCTACTAAAAACATGAAAGTGTAAAAAAAATTTGGTGTATCACGATAATTTCAAGGCTACCTTACACCCCCTACTATTTTTCATTGCGACTACGTGACTAACGGCACCTAGCAATCACCAATTGTTCAAGAAAATGGGAAGTATAGAACTAAAATCAGTGAAGTGGGCATAGCTCAACTGGTTGGTTCCTTGTGGTGGAACCAGCCCACCCAGGTTCAAGTCCTAGACTTGACATGGGTGGTCACACTTTCCTGAAATTTTCAGGAATTAACCGGCGCTATGCTTTCAGTGGTACGTGACGTGCCCGTCAACAGTGAGGCGCCTGTGGTGACTTCGTCAACCTCAAGATCTGCCGGACCGGTCTCTCGGAGGTGCTCATAGGGGTAGGGTTTGCGTGCGTACGTTCATACGGGTGTCTGTACGTAAGTGTTTGTGAGCGTCTGCGTCTGTACTATGTTTCTCAAAAAAAAAAAACTAAAATCAGTGCTACGAAACATTTACCTTTCTAGACAATTGGCAAGGGACTAGCAGCTTAAGCCCTTTAACGAAACCAATTAGTTGAGCCTACTCCACGCGAGAGCAACAAGTCAACGATAGCTATTTCACCATGATGCGATGAGAACTTCACCGACACAAATTGCATATAACTCTCTTTTACATTTTACAACTAAAATAATCACATTTTTCTTATGTCCTCCATTGTCTTACCACATTCGGCGATAGCTCTATCCTCGCATGATCTAAAAGAGAGAGAAAAAAATGAATATATCAGTGCATGGGTACCATCGTTTGGAAAGATCGAGCATTCGTCAATATGTATGACTACAAGATGGAATCCATCGTCGTGAGCAAATTATTTTAAGTGACGGAATTAAGATTCAATTTCCGTGGCTTTTCGCAGACGCCTCGAATGAATCTATGGAGTGCATTCACTGCATTGTTATTACCATCAGTCGATGGAGATGCCTCATACGCCGACCTCGCATTTTCTAGTAAATGGCTGCGACAGGAAATCTGATGATCGCTTGATTTATTGGTCCACGTGAGTGCTAACCTAGCTATACCAGCTAGCTCGATCTCATGAGCACTTGATCAGTCGACATATCTTCGGCTCTTCGCCACCGCCGGCCGGCCGTACCCAAGATCGTGCGATCAGTTGATATCTTCGCCGCCGCCGCCGCCGGCCGGCCGTGATGGAGGAGGCGGATGCGGAGGCTATACGTGGGTGGCACCACGGGCTGGTGGAAATGGGCAAACTGCGTGAGGAGCTCTCTGCCTTCCGCCGCCACTTCGATCGCCTGCCCCGGAGCTACTTGCACACCCGCTACATGTGGCCTAAGCCGGAGGACGTGCTGCTCGACCGGCGGCTTCTCGCCGGCGCCGACGCAAACAAGCGCATCGCCGTCCACGCTCGGTTCATAGACCGCGTCCCGCGCCAGAACGTCGTCGACGACGACAGCTTCGGCTTCGGTGGTCTACTCGAGGCGCATCCGACGCTGCCGGACCTGAGGTACGTGGTGTACAGTAGTATATGATAGGTCAACGATTTATGGATTCTCTCTGAAACCTTAAATTTCTGCCCGCACAGGCACAGGCACAGAGAAGAGGAAATGCTGATTCATGAGATTATTTTTGCTTCTCGCGACAAACCAGGGCTCCTTAGCCAGGTGATCATTTTATTAACTTTTGTGTTGAATGTTCAATTTTCTATGATCTTCATTACTGTTTTCTTACAAGAAGTTCGAAAAAAATATATACCAGCTATTCAGAAACTTTTCTGAACTTCACGCTATACAACAGACAGATTCCTCTTCATGTGGAATTGTGGATATGAACTTCTTGATGGACCACCAAAATTCGCTGTTTTCACGTACTGTATTTTAATCGTGATTTTGGAACCATTATCGGGATAACACAAGCAAATTATGCAACTTTGTATAGATTTTTTTCCAAATCATGTAGTGTTCAAAACTATATCGCAAACTTCACCGCTTTCATACTTTTTGTGCACCATTTTAAAACCACTTTCAGATTGATGCAGTGTGATATGCTATTGGAACGTTGTTGACTGTTCCACCTTTTGTATTGGGTATTTTTTTCAGAATATTCTTGCGGTTTAAGAGGATTTTCTATACATAGTTTTGTTTTCCAAACTTCTCAGTTTTGACTACCGTCTTTTAAATGTTATGCCATAAAAAGATATTGATTACGCGTAATGTTTTCCTATATAATATTTCCCAATTCAAATGGTTAAGGATTAATTCAAAAATTATTGTAAAACAAAAACGCACAATGACATGACAATAGTTTAAATTGGCACAACTATGATGTCCGGGTGGGCATGCTAGCATGTGGGTGAAATTAGACTCATATTAATGTAAATTACATGGGCTGACAGTAGATTTGAACTATCAAAACTCATAGAGATGATTTCAGTGTGTAGGATTTTAGCCCCCAAAAAATAGAACTTCTAAATTTCCTCAACTATGGCTCTGAACTTCCCGCATGCTAGTGAACTTCGAGTCGCGGTATAGAAGTTCTCTGCCGCGCACTTATTTTATTGTCATAACTTCCATGCCATTTACCGGATGCAAATAATATATCATTGGAAAGCTATAGAATATCCACAATTTTTTGTTTAGGACATTTTCTAAAATACCATATTGTTTAGGATTAGCTTTAGGTGTACTAAATTTTAGTATATTTTTTGAAATTTCAATGTTTTTTGTACTGTTTGGGGGATTAATTAACAACCATATATTTAAATAACAAGGATGTATCATTGAAGAGATGTTGATTGTCAAGCCTTTTTTGAAATAGAACATTTTTCAAAAAGATTCACAGTACACAAAATGTACTAAAATCGTTTTTTAACTTCACTATTATTAGTCTGAAATAAGAGTGAACATTAAGGTTGTATACAAACTTATGTAGTTCATTGAGTGAACGATTCTTTGAGTGAGAGTTTTCTTGCACATAAAACAGACTTTTTGATAAAAAAAAGAGAACGATTTTTTGATAAAAAAAGTTGAACTTCCTGAAGTCCCGACAATGTACAAATAGTATTTTTTATCATCAAATTTTCAAATAGAATATTTTTTATTAAAAAGCAACCCTTGTGATTCAATAAAATGAACTTATAAGTAGACAAAGTAAACTTGAAATGAGAAGGTATACTTCCAATACAATAAGTGCACTCCTAGAACAGAAAGTTAACCACTGTTTTGGATGAAATTATTTTTTTGACGAATGAAACTGAATTCTGCAACAATAAATTATGACCTGCATATTGTAAGATTGTTTATTATCTTGACACTTATACATGCACATATAAAATATGAACTTTGAGAGCAAGCTAGACGCCTAAATCGAAATTCGCGGAAAAGGCGAGGTTCCTGAACGGTACAGGCTTATATTATCAGAAGTGAACCTTTGAGATGGGAAAATATATAGTGGTACTACACCTCATATGATACCAAGATACCACACCTCACAATTAAAAGTTACAAGTGCCAAAAGTTTGTAGATTTTTGGGGGTACAGAAGATGTGTGTTACATTCTTCAAATTTTTGGAACCAAATTCTATACGTTGAGAAATAAAATGCACGTGAAGAGTGTAACTTTTTTATTTGTCCTTTTGTGACAGTATTCATGTTTAATTTTTCTTTTTATTTGCCAGCTTGTTTCAAATTTAGTTCTGCAGTTCTAGGGATCGATTGTAAACACACGTTGTGAATATTCACGGATAATTATGGAAGCTTCTTGGAAGTTTTAACTTTAAGAAATGCATGGTATCATCGTGTCATGTGCAGTGTGTTATCACTTATCGCTACATATACTGTCGGGAGGAGAAGGTGGGTTGACTGGTTTAATAGGATAGGATTAGTCGGTCCGGTGCGGGCGGGTGAATAAGGTTATTATTTAGATTTTTTTTAAAGAATAGGTTATTTAGAAATCTGCTAAGGGTTTCTAGATAGTAGATAGTCCTACTCGGTACATATTGTATGCACATACCAATTATGTTTCATCAATAAGCCTTTTCATCTATTATATATGTACACACACAAAAATGCAAGAAGCAATATTGAGTGTTTTCTGCCTTTTGCGTAGTATAAACCTGAATATATTATTGAACAAAAAAAAGTTGATATGTGATCACAACTGTACTTACCCATGGAATTTTTTATAGAAATTTTCGAAACTTACAAAATAAATCTAATTTCAGGCTCACTAGATCCATTAAGCCAAACTATTGCACTCCTATAATCTACATATCTCTATAATTAAGTGCAACAAGTATCACTGAAAATAGAGTACACAATGAGGAAAGAGAAAGTTAATCTTGCAATTGCTGATATTCCTGCGTGACAACAACAGGGTAGAAAGTTGAATCGGATATTTTGCCTTAAAGTGGTGTCCACTCAAATATTATGAGTGGATTAATATGATATTATTCTTTGTGCAGTTATCTGCAGTAATGAATCGGGTTGCACTTCACATTCGTGAAGCCCATATTTTCACCACAACGGATGGCTTTTGTTTGAGCATATTTCATGTTGATGGTTGGTCCCAACAGGTAAACTTTTCTAAATGCTACCCATGTTTAATGTAAGGCAATATTGCTAGAATTAAGTGTTCCTATATATAATGATGGAAAGAAAGCTAAAGCCCACAAATAAATAGTAATAAATTCCCACTCGTGACAACGAATTATTTTCTAGAATAAGTTTATATAGATAAGCAGTTAATGTGGTTAGATTAAAAATGGTATTGTTAAGGGGATAATACTTGGTGTGTCAGTGTGTGCTCATTGTATACTTAGTGGAGTAGGAGGCAAAGGTGGCCAAAGTTGGCATGGGAAGAGGGGGTAAAGCGGGACTTAGTAAATTGGATGTACGTAGAGATTTAGTAGAATTGAGATTTAGTATTCTACGGGACCTCATGGAACTCAGCAATCCATGGGCTGAAATCTTAGTTTAGTACTCATGCTTTGTTTACCTTTTGCTTTCGCTTTCTGTTGGTTTCCACTTTCCACTGGACCTCGTATATAGCCTGCCCCAACTTTGCTAGGGACAGAAGTCTTTGTTCCTATTGATAGGATTTAAATATGTTCAATAATTTAACTAGATTTCCATGTACTGAGATATTAAGCAGTTTATGAAACATTAGCTCATTTATGTGTATGCTGAAACGCAAAACTGAGAGGGGAAAGGCGAGCCAATATTCACAGAATTGAGTTTCTGAATTTCACTTCTATGCAATGGTTTAGGTTATTATATGTGTATGAAAAGTCATATCATACTGTAGCTAATTTTTACAGGATGTTAATGGATTAACTCAAGCAATAAATGATGCACTGATACGTGAAAGAGTGTATATTGCATAATAATCGGCCTAGAGGAGAATTCCACTACTGAAGAGGGCGATAAACTGGAGATCCAGATAGCCTCTCAGACTTATAGCGTGTATTATGATGTCAATGTGTGTGTATCCCTACTCTTTATATCGAGTGTTTCCAAAAATAAAGGCAACTATCTTTGTGTATGAGAATAGTTATTGATCATGATTGTACATGCTAGTTTGTGTACACTCTATTGAAACCTAGAGCCGCATGGTTATGCATGTATATGTACACATCAATGCAAATAAAACATGGTTTGTCACTCAGTTGAACACTTGAGTGCTTCTTGCATTGTACTTCCTCCATCCCGGTTTGTAGGATGCATCTAGCAAATATCTGCAACCAAGGCATGAATTCATTGGGTGGGACAAAATTCTTAAAACTTATATTTATTACATAGAGGACCAATGGCTAGCACATGCATTAACCCTAATTAATTAGAGTTTTAAATAGAGCGCATGTCGATTGGTGAAGGGAAGCATCATCCATAACTAAAAGGGGTATTAACTGCTCAAATTGTGGCTTATTGTTGGGAATATCTGATTTTGGCTATGGTGCTTATAAACGGGGATGGAGGGAGTAAGGTTTATTCTCATCGGTGCATTCCATTAGTGTGATATTTAAACAAGTATAATTTCTGGAGTGACTGAGGCCTCTTGGGACGCAGTTACATCAAAAAGGTTAATTAAAATGTCAACTTGTGGACATTTCACCGAAGTATTGGAAAAAATACCTGGAAAATGCTGGAAGTATTGGTCCATTGGTGGACATTAAATCCCGATAAATGATCATCACCCCACCTCAACCTCCATCTCACTCCGCCATGCATGCATGCTAACATTTCCCCAAATTAAATCACCACCACCCTTCGCTCCTCCTCTTTTTGCATGTGAATTAAGCTAATATGTTGAGTACATGTATATTCTTTTTGGTGTTTCATTGTGCATTTTCCATGTTAATTATCCTTTAAACTTTTATGGTGTATTCTACTAAGAAATGTGAGTTGGCATCATCGTTACTGACACCAAGGAAACATGCTAAGCACCATATTCACCACACAAAAAAGATTTTTCATCGGAAAGAGGTCTACGAATACTTTTGGGAAAACATCAACGTTTGCTGGAATCATCATCCATAGCACCATCCCCATTTTGTATGGTGTCCATGTGCAATCGGTGTAGATCGAGTCATATAATCACATTTTGGCATTGTCTCGTTATTATTTGAACCAGACAAGGTGTTTATTTGGTGGATTAATTATTTATACATCATACTTGCACATGCATATGTTTTTGCTTGTGCGTAGTCTAGCATGCTCTCGAGGACATGGAATAACCTTGTTCAATGATATTAAATGAGTATGCAATAGATATTGGTTGGTTACTTAAGTTTTTTGTGATTCTCTATATATGTTCAATATCATGAAGTTCAAGATGTTCATGAAGTCTATCTATGCTCAATATCATGAAGTCTATCTATGATCAATATCACAAATGATGTTCAAGATCATGAAGTTGATATTGAAGATGAATACGAATGCAGCGACGAGCACGAGGAAAGTGACGACGACGAGGAGGAGTGATGTGGTATAGCTAGCTAGCATTCCCTATCTCCCCTCTTTTTGGTGTTTTGATGCTATATGTGAAACTTTTATTATTATCTTCGTACGTTCTATGGAATGTTGTGTAGAAGTTTGAACCCCATTTGCTTACCCATGAATGTTTTGTGTATGCCTCGTGTTATCCAAACAACGGTAGTTGTGGGGCTTTTCGTTGCCTTCCTGATAGCTTTCCTTGGTTGTATATAAACTAGGTTACAACACTTCATGCAACTTTCTCTTCAACGGTCATGCACACTTGTAGGTGTCAAGCTATTTTCTTGCGCCATTGTCGGG
This sequence comes from Poa annua, assembly GCA_026929855.1. Lineage (NCBI taxonomy): Eukaryota > Viridiplantae > Streptophyta > Magnoliopsida > Poales > Poaceae > Poa > Poa annua. The sequence continues at coordinate 82,741,608 of CM049430.1, forward strand.
AGCATAGTTCCTGGCCATTCCCTTTCCATTCATATTTATTCTTTTTTTTTGAACAAAACGGGCAACATTTGTGCCTTATTTTATTTAAAAAGAAGAGGAGAATTGACCGGTTAATTAACGGGAAACCGGCCTAAAACCGAAACAACCACCATCGCCGACCGCCATGGAGCACGACCATCGGGAGGGCACACACGGCCACCCTGGCTACCAAACGCAAATTGCACACACACCGCTAGAGACGGGGGTCGTCGTCGAGGCAGCCCACCGACGTCATCGTCATCACTCACACCTCCTTGCGAGCGACTCCGACTTCCTCGAAGAAGCGACCACCGAAGAAAACCACATCGTAGCGGCCTCGTGAAAATCACCCCGGCCTATGCCAAACAGATGACCCTTCGTGGAGGAGGCTGGCAGCTCCGATTCTGACAAGGAGCTCCGAAGAGGAAATGGGCGAGATCCGCGCCAACGAAGGTCATCAAGGCCGGACCGCCCCAAACCAGTCATCGTTGCCACTCGACACGCCGGTCAGCAGCTCCGACTTCACAGCAGGGGAACTCCAATCAAGAAGACGAGTCAGACACAAAACCTTGCCGCAACCACACCATCGCTCAGCGCCATTGTCGTTGCCGTGCGAGCCGCCACACGGAACCGAGCACCCACCACCAAAGCACACCACTGGTCCCTCCAACGAAACACAACTCCAAGAAAGATGCCCTCAAGAGGGGAGCGGCGCGAAAGCGCCGCCATCTTCCGATCCGAGGATCTAGGGTTTCCCCCGGAGGTGGGAAAGGAGATGGGAGCTTCACCTCGGCAATGCATTCAACAAGGGAACGACGCCGAAGGCGTCGCCATTACCGGCTCCGGCCAATGACCAGAGACAAGGCATTAGCCCGGATCTGCTCCATGGACTCCAAAACGCCACAATGTGCAGGTCGAACCACCTTCGAAGCCGTAGCCGACGACCGGCCTGAACAGAGCCAGCACGCATCTGGAGGGGCTCCAGAGCCCGCAACGGAGCCCAGGCCGGCCGCACCGCATCCATCCCCGCCCTTCAGCACAGGGGCCACCTGACGGAGCCAGGCGAGCCCGCACGACGCGGCAGGAGACGACCGCCGGCCGTAGCTTCAAATCCACCGTGGGCCGCCGAGGGTGCCGCTCGGGGGCCTCCACCGCAGGGACGCATGGAGCAAGAGCAAGGCCTCAGGGCGAACGCACGCAGGAGCATCCGCGCCCCTCCGCCTGCCGCAGAGCTCCCCCTGCCGCCGCCTCCACCGCGCGCCACCGCGCCAGGGGATGCCGCGCCGCCACCACCAACCGGGGCCGCCGCCCCGGATCTCCGAGCTCCGCCGCCGCAGGAGAGACAGCCGGAGGGCCCCATCCCCTTTGGTAACGAGGTCCGCCGCCACCGCGGACCAAGCCGGCGGCAGCGGCGGCGGGGGAGGCGGTGGAGGCGCCCCTGGCGGCTAGGGTTTGGAGTCTCCCGGGCCGCCAGAGGAGGCGACACGGGAGTCTTTTCGCCACAAGGGGGTTTAAAGTACACACGAGCCGTGGTCCATTCTAGTTCCTTTTGTTTCTGTTTATCTTACTATTTTTATATATGAAAGGAAAAGACTGCTAATGCCTTTCAAGATGACTACCCTTGAACATATGCAACTTGCAATGAATGAGAAGAGATACATGAAATTACCATACATGCCTACCTGTAAATCATATGAAGATCACAACACGAAGAACTCATTAATGTCGATGATATGCACGTAAATGATATATATTATTGGGTAACCGGTGCTCATTCATGTTATGTTCTTGATATAAAAAAATAGGTCATAATTGTCTGGCAGCTGAGCATTTTCGCTTCCATTGTTCTCCTACTGATGAATCTTTACTCCGTAGCTAACAGGAGAATTTTAGAGTATGGGCTTTATGAAGGTTCCCATGAGCTACTCCAAAAATATTTGTACCTAAACATGAGACTCCAAAGGAGAAGATGATGGCGCTCATACCAATTCAGAAACCTCTCAGTTTAGTTTAGTTTCATGGGATGACATTATTGGGTTACTTAACCGTCCGTTTGCGCTCTAATTTTGTTCACTATCTTTGAAACTCTTTACCCATAGCGCTTCATGTTTTTGTTCTTTACTCAGTCGGGTGTAAGTTCAAACACCAAATTATTTCTTTTCTTTTTCGTGTGTTACCTGCATGAAGGATCGGATTGCGTGATGGAGCTGACCGTACAAAAGCCAGCACGAGCCACTCGGTTCTGAATTCCAGGAGCTTTAATAACCAATGTCTGACAATATCTTTCAACTGGATCAATCCCATTTATGCGATGTATACACGACCTGCAATAGTTTGGAGAAAAAAAATGGAGGAACGTAGGCTCCAAATCATAATCGAAAAATGGTGTTGCCATCTTGGTAGCAGTGATCCAACTTTTCATTAAAAAAAAACACCGCACTTTTATGTTGTGAAAAATTCTGGCAAAAGTATAAGGGTTTATACATACTATCTATGCTGCAGCAAATAAGTTTAGAAAATGTTGTATTTTGTGTTACACAAAAAAAGACAAATTCGAGACAAAATAGGAGATTTTTTACTACTCACTCCATCCCGGTTTATAGATATAATTCTAAAACCAGGTTTTTCCACGAATATGATGCAATTTAGACAATTAATACCCCCATTTAATTACGCATGATGCCTCCCTCCATTAATCATCATGCATTATACTTAAAACTTCAATTAATTAGGCTAATGCATAGTACTCAATGGACCTATATGCAATAAATGCCAGTTTAGTATATTTTTCTCACCCAAAAGATTTATGTCTTGATCCTAAAGAATTGCTAATTGTTGCTTATAAATCGGGATGGAGGGAGTACTTTATAAAATCACAAATCTATTACTTTTCTTTAGCTCGAAATAAAACATATTTCTGACCGAAACTTTTGTAGAACTATATTTTATATCCACGTTCAAAAAATTGGATTGTTGTATTTATTTAAACTTAGAAGTAACATACAAAACCGAGGATCGGTGGTGTTCAGGTGCACTAAATCCTCTCTCCCAAATCATGCCATTTTTACGTAATTATCATACATTAGTTAGCTACAGTGTGCGCTATGCATTACCTAGATACGTTGGTATGCAACTCAAGCAAGTCAGAACAAGCTGCTTGAGAATGGACATTATGCAACATTGAATCCATCATAGAGCAAAGCTGTCTGCCTCCAAAGAAACTTTATTAGTTTAACGCCTGCTGCGGCGGAGGATCCTACTAGATCAAAATTTGCTTGCTTGTGAGTGTCCCATCGATGACGCTTGAAAGTTCATAGCTATTGATGTTGCCGTCAACCTGGCAGGATAGATTTTGTTTCATGTCCTTTTAATTGGCACATGCGGAGTATTTCTAGCTATCTACCTTTCTAGTTATTTCGTGTTAATTTGAGCGCTTGTGTGTTCTCAGCATCGTCGAATCAACCGTCTAGCTCCAGCTTAGAGAATCGACACTATCGACTGTCTAGCTAGCTCCAGCTCAAAACAGATTTTGTAGAGCTGTACGCGGCTTCTTGCTTTGATGACTATGCAATTGATCTAGCTTGTGCGAGTGACATAATTCTAAACCGCATATGATATTCTTATGTTTGCTAATGTGTACCCTACTGGGGGATCAACATGTAGTAGGTCGTAACTTGCGTACACCATGAGTAATAATATGGGTATAGTGATGTTGAATAACCTAAAGTTTTATGTTTGGTATATGTATAACCTAAATTTTACGGGTCTTCATGTTTGCGACATCCATGTCTCCATTGGGGGTTGTTGAAGACATGATATTGAAATGTAAGTGGAGGGTGTCACGAAGTGATGTGCCATATATAAAATGATTATGAATTTATGAATCTTAAATGTTTGTCACATCATTCTTTCCTATGGTACATATAAAAAATGTATCAAACCAAACATTTATGGGGCTGTTTAGGAAACAAGGTACCTGTTGCGTATGCTCTTGTTTCTTAATGAGTAACTTGTAGTCCCTTTCCTTCCGTGATGATGGCATTCGTTGGGGGTAGAAGTTCATATGTATCATAGCCTCACTTGGCCCCGTTTATTAATAGAGAGCTTATTGATTTTATCGTATCTAATTAACCGGGATGATTTGGTAATCTTTTTCATCACGACTGTTGCACATAAATCATGTCATTTCTCTGTGCACTCTTGATAATGCTCGTGAGTTAACTATTTCTTCGATTTGGACTTATGTAGCTTGATTTACATAACTATTCATTATTAATTGTTTAGTAAAATGCTCCATTATTTATTTTGGTTTATTTCTATGAATGATTCTATCTGGGCACACATCATAGGTTGTGTCAATTTGGTGAACACGAAGTCAAAAAATCAAACATATTTGTTGCATAGATATGTTCAAAGATATTGAAATAATGGAGTAGCCAGTGATGGCGTATTGGATGCCCAACATATGAGCGATTTTTTTTTTAATTATTGAATAATGCAAGTTGCTTTTGTTAACTACGTATATGGAGTATTATTTTGTAGTGAAAAACTAAGATCCTTTGTTTCCTCCGTAACTGATTTTACCATTAATTCTGATGAAGTGATGGTTCTAGATTAAATTGCACTTTACACATGGTAGTTCCACTTTGCACCAGGTTCAAAGTGATGAAGTGATGGTTCTAGATTAAATTGCACTTTACACATGGTAGTTCCACTTTGCACCAGGTTCCACTTTGCACCAGGTTCCATTAATTCTGATGAAGTGATGAAGTGATGGTCATACCGAGGAGGTCACAATGCACCAGGTTCTAGAATAACAATATTGTCTATTCTTGCAAAAAGACATGTTTAAAAACCCAAAAAGTAAATAAGTTGTATCATATATGGAAATCAGTTTTGTGTGGTTGTCGTTCATCTCTACCATGTCCAGGTGAGTTCCGTAGTTTGTTTACGTGTCAAGTAGCGTACACTTTCTTAATTTGTACAGTCCTTTTACTTATTTTTTCATTTTTCATATAGATTTTCACCAATGTCTAGGCATCAAGTGTTTAAATATTCAGGTCATGTCTTCTTCAAATTCAGTAGAAAATATGAATCATATTGTGAGGGGCTGATGATGGGATTTTTTTCCAGTATTGCCGGTTGACCTTGCTAACGATCAAAATATGAATAAAATCATGAATTAGGGTTGACGATGGGAAATTGAGATTATAATGTTTGGGTGTTTCACATAGACCCCCATACTTTACCTGCTCGAACTAGCAATTACTACTTATATAAAGTTTGCTACTCCGTAAGTATAATTTTCACCCCTTATTAACACATATGTAAACTCTTTTAGATTATTTTCGGACATTACCTTGTGCAAAATGAAATATGGTAATGTGAGGCCAGGTGTAAAGAGAAGGCTCATTTTGACAATGAAGTATTCCAAAAATTGAAGTATTGGAAACCCAAAGTATTGCGTTACTTCAGTATTGAAAAAGGAGGTCTAGACCTCTTTTTTATATACTTCAAAATCAGTGTAGTTTTCTTGATATGAGTATTAAAGTATATAAACTACAGTTGTTGTCAAAGAGAAACAATTTAAAGTATTTAAAACCACATTATTTTTAGAAACCACAATTTTGTCAAAATACTTTAAAAAAAATACTTTGCTCCCAAACGGACCCAAAATCTTTACAAAACCTGATTCGAGCTAAGTGTAACATCTAGTACCTTTTGAAAGGAGAGTGCAAAATCTACCCAGTGCAAAGCACCATATCTCAACACCCATGTAAAATTACGAGTCAGCAACCATATATATGCAATCAATTTTATATTGTTCGCGCTCTAATACGCACTTGTCACTTTTGACTAGACAGACAACGAAAGAAAATTAATGTAATGAACGCTTTTTAATTAAACGATGACCAAAATACCCTTCGCCGGGAACGGTGCCGGCCGGCCGATTCCTAGTCCCCGGCGGTCTCGGGAAGTTCGTCGCGTCCGCCATTGCAAGGGCTAACCGTCGGATCTCCCCCGCTACTGCATGTCCCCCGTCCGATCTCCCCCGCCGGCGACACCGCGGGTCACTCTCTTGTTCCCGCTCTCGGAGCAGGTCAAGCAGGCGCCGCCGGGAAACCAATTAAAAATCCGTTCTTTCTTATAATCTTCGTCTCCATTCTCAATCCAATCCAATCGGCGGTGCTCGAAGCTCGCATCCCCGGCCTATATAGTTACCCCAGACCGGCCGCGGCCGGCCGGCTCAAACGAGGAAATTCTGGTTCCCGATGCCCCCGCCGCCGTCGCGAATCGGGAAGGAGTGGGAGGAGGGGACGGGCGAGAGCTCGTCGCCGCCCAGGTCCTCCAGCGTTCACCACGACCTGCGGCACAGGATATTCGAGCGCCTGCGGCACAGGGAGTCTGACCCTTCCTCGTTCTGGAAGGAGCTCTGCGCGCACTTCGACAAGCTGCCGGACAGGTACCTGATAGACCTGGGTGTGCAGAAGGCCGAGGACGTGCTGCTCCACCGGACAATCCTCGACGAGGTCGCTAACAACGGCAAACGCCCCGTCTTCAAAGCTCGCTACCTTGAGGTACAGTGTAGTGTGTGGGCTGTTTTACTCTTAGAATTGAGGTGATGACTGCTAGTTGGTTGAATGTTAAAAAATGTTACTAGTATATTTCACAATTTTGTTGATCTTCCTTGATGTTTGACCAGGACGCTCCAGTTCAACCCAACTCCGAGGGTACCTATCATGACTGTGATGATCCAACTCAAAGGTTATTACTGGAAGACCTCACTTTGGAAAGGATACATCGGGCTGACAACACGGGATCTATGTCTTCCCCTTCAGAGTAATTCACATTGAAATAGTAACATAAGTTTCCTTGATATCGTTGCTTCTTTTGATATTTCAAACCATTGGTCTCACTTCCAAGTGCTACCTCCCCCTTTTCAAATCAGAGACTGGTGGCCACAACTTGTCTTTCCTGATAAATCATCCCTCCCCAAGTGCTCCAGCTTGCAGTGTAAATTGTTTGTTTTGTGACTGTTAGTTAAACTGTCTTCTCAATTCTCCACAGGGATTCGGGAACTATCTTTCTCCATGAGATCATCTTCTCTTCCCAAGACAAGCCCAAGCTCCTTAGCAAGGTAATGCCAGTATTTTCTAGAATTGTCGTAATTCCCAATTTCATATAGCTAGCTTTTCATACTTGACATGTAAAGTTTCTTACGACATAGAGTTGTTCAACAGCTGACTTATTTGCTATCTGAAGTTGGACTTAATATTCGTGAAGCTCATGTTTACTCCACAAGTGATGGCTTTTGTTTGGATGTTTTTGTTGTTGATGGGTGGAAAACACAGGTAAACTTATGCTACGGATCTATGAAGGGCTGGATTGTTTATGACTCTCTGTGCATATTATCATTATATGTGCATAGAATTGACTATATTGTCTGCATCTAGCGTAGCGCTACTGGCTAGAATCACTCCCATAATCACTACCTGCTTATGTTTCTCAGACGCTATATGACATATTAATCTCTATAATTACATCCTCTTATATATGTCATCTTGCAATTGTACATGCAGGGGACAGATGCGTTGATCGCAACAATTAATGAGACCTTAACACGGAAAAATGTATGACGCCTTTTTCTGACCTTTGGTTAAGATGCCACCTCTAACATTTCCTTCCAGTCCTAGTTAAATTTTCCCCATGTAAATATGTAGGGAGCACCATCTAACTCAGCAAGTACTTCATCCTCGGGGAAAATACTTGAGCTACGTCAGCAGGTTGGAGATTGTGAAATCGACTGGAGCATGCTAACGATGACAGAAAAGATTGCAGCTGGATCTTATGCGGACTTGTAAGAACAGTTGGGCACTTGACCAGTGTACCCCTCTAGCCCCCGTAAACCTATCTGTATACATACTGGCATTCGCTGAACAGAAATATTGGCATATTATCTTACACACCTGACAAAAAAATCAATTATTTATGTATGAATGGAAGACACTAGTTTTTTATCTAAACAAATCAAGAATATCATGAACCTACATTTCTCTCTGGTAGGCACCTGACATGTCTCATTCATGTTCTACTTTTACAGATATAGAGGAACATATAGTGGTTATGATGTTTGTATAAAGATACTCAGAATCACACATTTAAACAGCCCTTCAGAAGTTGAGTTCTTGCAGCAGGCACTCATTCTAAGGCAAGCATTCTGCAACCGTTACTGAATAATGAGTTATGTTATATTCTGACGATTTTTGTTTTGTTTTGTTCCAGGAGAGTTAATAACGAAAACATCCTAAAGTTTTATGGGACATGCACAGGTCTTCCAAAGTATTTTGCCATTGTAACAGGTACCATCAATACTATCAAAAGAATACTATGGATTGGAATAAACTCTGCCATTACTGACTTGGATGACAGTGCTATAATTGTCAAGTGCACACAGAAATTTGGAGCTGGTATTTAGGTATCGATATAAACAAACAAGTAATATGCATTGCATGACCGTAAAATACCTGATATGGTTTTGAGATAGGCTATAACTCTTTAGTCAGTTGTGGAAGCTTACTCCTGAATATTTATACCATCAAGAAAATTGCATGATACAGAACAAAACCATTGTCATGCACCTATGACATCAGCTAATGCATTGCTTTGACTGTTTTATGAATTAAGTTTGTCATTTAGATTGTAACCTATGGTTGAATCTGCAGTCAGGTGATGTACATCTTGGTCATATTTGTCATGCAAGTTCTGATTGAAAACATTGAAATTTCATTCTTTGAATATGTAACCCACATGAAACTAGAATCATGCAGATAATTTCTATTTACTCCTACTGTATGCTTAACAGGTTCTGATTTGCTGGTACTCTTGCCAAGTTACCATAGGTCATAACTTGCTAATTTGATGGGCAGGAAAAACAAATGTTCTGTTATTGTATCAAACTGGGTAATTGAATGTTTTGTGCTGAATCCATTTCTGATAGTTTCTCTCTCCTGTATAGTTTCTTTACAGAATTATGTGATCCGATGCTGTAGGGCCCTATATTTATTCAAATAACAAATTCCATTAGAGACCATCACATCTAGTTTTTTTTCATAAAATCGCAGCAACTGGACACCTTAGTAGTCACGTAGCCTGCCTTTTAGAACACTGTGCATGATTATGTCTTAGACTCTTGTTTATTTACTTATTGTTTCTTGAATTAGTTTGTTTTGCAATTTCAATGTAGCCTGATCTCTCTAGTAAGCTCACCCTTTTTTTCTCAAATACACAAAGCGATGAGCACCTAGTTAGCTTACCTTTTTCTGCGGCCGTTGATTCTGTTTCTTTCAGAATACATGCCTGGAGGGAATTTATACAACTTTATACACAAGCAAAATGATGTTTTAGGCCTCCTTCTGATTCTAAAGATTGCCATCCAAATCTCGAAAGGAATGGAATATCTGCACCAGAATAGCATAATCCATAGAGACCTGAAGAGTGCAAATATTCTCATAGGCCTGCACAATCAAGTATGCATACTTATTCAAACTATTGAAACTATTGGTTCTGAGAATCCGAGCGTACATTTGTTCTCCTTTTCTAATATGTGGTATGAAACCTGGAAAGCATATATAAGCATTGGAACAGTTGATTTGGTTTTTAGGTACTGTGCTGCTTTGTTGGATGATCCTTTTGTAAACACGTAAAGAAAACATTTAACATCTGACAAACTAACAATGGCAGATAATGCTTTAAAGATTGAATAAATTCATAAAAGCTATACCGAAAAGGGAAATCTACCTGCATTGAGAAAAAAATAGTTACTTAAAGAATTCTATAAATTTATCACTGACTAATTATGTTTGTAATCATTTAGACAAATTACTTGCCCTTCGAAAAATATTTTTCTTTTGGAATGTAAATTTCGATTATTTATGTCACCAACTTAACTTTTGTGCCCCTAAGCATATAAAGTCTCCTTGTTGAGGCTTACTTAAGAAAGTGATGATTCAGTTGAAGTAAGCTCACTTGCCTAGCCATTACCTATTAAGTTGTGAATACACTTCTGGAAATAGGTTGTGAAGATTGCAGACTTTGGTGTGGCTCGACTTGGTGATCGGGAGGGACAAATGACTGCTGAAACTGGAACTTACAGATGGATGGCACCCGAGGTAGGGTTGAATCTTTTTTTCTTTTGCGTTTTGAAATCGTTCGATTTTCTTCTATTTTAAGAAGCCTGGAATGCTTATTTTTTTTGTGTACCTGGTACTCATTGTTATCTTCTGTTCCAAAACATCTAGCCAATATTTTGCTTTCTCCTAGTCCCTTATTTTTCTCATGGTAAGTTCCATGGGTGTTTGGGCCATGTTCTCACCAGAATGTAACATGCCTCACTTTACCAAATTTCTAATCGTTATAAATTATAATACACGCACGAGATGTATTCACAAAGGCCGGTTCGGTGATGGGGAGACCTATCAAATCCTTGTAGCAAACTGGGATTGGCCAATAATGTAAAACTCGATAAGGGATTATTGCTTCTGCAACTTGTCCATAAAGGAATGATGAATCTTCCAGTGCTAATGTAATTGTTGCATGTCAAACTTTATCCTGTGCAGGCGTCAGAAAAATGGTTTATATGGGATCAGATTGAGAGGTTTTAGGTCAAACTGTGCAGTTTGGGCATGTGAAATTTGTTCTTCTTTAATTGAGACAACAACTGTTAAACAAGACATTGATAAAATAAACTGTTAAACATGACAAATCTCTTTCTCTTTTTAGATGGAAAGCACCACGTGCCTGGCTTTATAATTAATAGATCCCAACCGGCCACACGGACAAGGTAATGTTGTGGATACTAGCTTAGCGTTTTACAAACTTCCACGAGGGGCACAGGCAACAGAAGAAGCAAAGTTCTAATCATCGCGTCGCCAGCTAGCTCCCCTTGTCGAGTTGCCACGTGAGCCTCCAAGCTCTACTGAGGTACCTACCCAAGAAGACTGTCGACAAGCGCCCAGAAACGGGATCCTCCCCTGCACTTTTTTTCCCGAAAAGGGGTAGCACCCCAGGCTCTGCATCGATCGATGCCTATAGCCTTTCTTTCATTTATTTAAGTCAAGGGTAGAACTAAAGGAATAGCTGGGAGGGGTGGCGCCAGCACGGCTTCTCCTTGGTCGCCTCCTTTTCGCCATGCGAGATCACGAGAGTGCAACGGTCATTTTCTCACCCATCTAATCAAATCTCTTCCTCATCAATTAAAGGAATAGTTTCAGGCAAAAAATATGCAACTTTGAATTATACCTGCCTGAATTGAGAACATTTTTTAGAGTTTGCTCTTAAGATTGTTTTTGCGAGAAGCTCATAGCTGCTGTTACTCTTAACAGATTATTAACCATAAGCCCTATGATCACAAAGCAGATGTATTCAGCTTTGCTATCGTTCTGTGGGAAATGATTACGTTAAAGGTATGCCTTGGTGTCAAATACATCTTGAACTTACATCTGAGTTGTCAACACTTTTGTACTATGTTAGTTGAAGGCAAATAATGCACTCTTAATTCTGCTATAGGTCCCTTATGATAACATGACACCCTTGCAAGCTGCATTGGGCGTAAGGCAGGTACATCTGTGCTGTCGGATATTCCTGAGTGAACTCAGGTCTCGTCTTTAAGACTTTAATTGAGGTCTTAGTCTTTCAAAGGCCCCTATCATTTCTTCTTACGCTCTGCTGACCTTCCAATAGGGATTCCGCTTGGAGATCCCACCAGGTACGCACACGGGATTGTCGAGACTAATTGAACAGTGCTGGGACGAGGATCCTGATGTACGACCGGTCTTTTCGGAGATCACCATACAACTCGAGGACATCTTGCAGCAAGTTCAGGTAGAGATAGAATTCAGGCAGTTTTCCAAACCAAATGTTGTACGAACAATCGGTCTTTTGACTAGAGCATTGTTTACTGCAGGCACCAATGGAAGGTCAGCGACGTGCTAAACCGAAGATGCAAAAGAAATGTTAACAATAGAGAGGGGGGAAAGATACAAATGAATGCCATAGTAGCTTCTGGCGTCTCCCCAACTTCTAAAAGGTTACCGTTGCTTGGTGGTAGACGCTGGAGTGGAGGGAACGCTGTAGTAGGGTCAGACTGTCCTCTCACTTTCCGTTCGCCACTTCGCCTGTGTTTGTAAAAAAAGTGTTTGTAACAATGTCTAGCAACGTGTGGTAACTCTTTCCATGTAAGACGATGTATGTATGTAGTTTGTATATGCTGAAGCTGAAGAAAGCACCAACGGCTTCGTTTTGGGGTAGCCATATCTCTTTTTGTAGATATATAAAATAATGATATGTGCAACTGGTACTCCGAATTCTGAATCACTCGATTTAATGGAGAAATTACATTATTATTGAGAGAAGCAGCAGATGATTTCGGGGAGAGAGAGTTGTGTGGTATTGGTTTCTACTTCCAGTCCAGTTGTGAAATCTCCGCAGTAACTGATTCCAGATTAGGAGTTATTTAAATCGTTTGGTGGTACAAAACAACAACCCGACCTTAGCTCAGTTGGTAGAGCGGAGGACTGTAGTGTTGCAGATAAATCCTTAGGTCACTGGTTCGAATCCGGTAGGTCGGATTTTTATTTATTTTGTACTTATCAAATCTCTGGCGTTTAGAGTTAAGTTTTGCTCAATTTCTTGCAGCAAGACGGAGATGATGCTAGACTTACGGATTGATTAGCCTACGGAAACTTTATGGATTAACGTGGGTTGGTTGAAGTTTGACTCCTTGCTGAAAAGCCGGACCATGCTTTGTATTTCCACTGCTGCGTGTGTGAGTCCATAAGTGATTTCTGTACGTGTTGGCCGTAGGTGTAGTATTATTCTATTTGGATTGATTAATGTGTTTTTGCTTTACAAATCTAGAACAGGGCTAGAGCCAGAAAAATTGAACAAACAAACACTTGTAATATATGTATAGCAAATACTTTACCTAGCAATTGGATATATTAAGAATGATACAATCCATGAGGTGTGTGTGTTTCTCGCTTGGATCGCTGGAAATTAGTCCAATATGGAGGTATGAAATTACGAACCTGTCTAGGTCCTCCTAAAAATCCGGCGACTCAAGCTAACCTCTCGGTATATTTTTCCGCTCCTTATTATGATACGGCGATCCAATCGAGGCCTGAGGCTTTAGATTTTCGAGTTTCCCCATGTCACTCATGATAGGCTAATATCGATGGTGATAGTATGAATAATGCACTTTCAGCCCATGCTCCTGTGCGTTGAACTCACCAGCGATCCCACGGCTCTCCTTTAATCAATGGCCCTCCTTTCCCTCTGTTCGCCGCCTCGACGACATGAGGGAGAGAGGAGTTTCGGCTCTTGTGCATGTGTTTTCATCATAAGGGTTTAGATTTTCCAAGTTTCCTCCGTCAGCATCATGATAGGCTAATATCGATGGTGCCAGTATGAATAATGCACTTTCAGCCCATGCTCCTGCTCGTTGGACGTGTTAATGCCATCAGCGAGAGGCTTGTGAAGTACAAACTCTTCGAGCAATTTCAATCTGACGTTGCGCCTTAACATGACGACAATGATGACTGTTGCGGATCTAGGAAAGACAGTGGTGAACCGCCTGTTGAAAGATAGCCTAGAGTTTACCACACTCAAAGAGCTCCTCCATTGTTCTTTCCAAACTCGTTAATGCTTCAACATCATGTGGACCAACAGCTGGTGTTCTTCTACGACGACGGCAAAAGCTGTGGGTGCTTGATAAGTTGTGGCGATGACAGTATGCTGCACTATAAGTGTTTGTATTCTCCTAGTTGTTACTCCCTCCATTCTAGAGTTTGTTCAAACTTGCATGTAGACATACTAAATTAAGTGTAGATACATGCTAATTTAGACAAACTTAAGATATCCTTTTATGAAGGGAGTACTTGTTTTCGTCTCAACCCTGAGCCTACGGATAAAATGTGTATGCCTACGGATGTACATAGTAAAAAAATACTGCCAGGACAGAGCCAACATGGCAGCCCTGACAAAGGCAGAGACCAACGCAATGCACGTATAGATAATTTCACAGCAGCTGTCAAATTAACCATCTGACAAAATTACAAACAAAAAACTGCAACAAAATTGGATATGCAATTAGAAAAGGTGAATCAGCTGGTTTCTTAAAAACAGAGCACTGAAAATTTAAAACTTAGTCTAAAAGACAAATAAAAAATGTGGACTACCCTTCCTGGTGAGTGGTTACTCGCATGATAAGAGGTTTCTATGTAAGTGCAGAAGTCTCGCAGTTGAAGACAACCTTTTGCTGTGGAAGAAACGGTTTCCTCTTTGAAGAAGCTCATCAAAGAAACAGATTCCTCTTTGAAGAAGCTCATCAAAGAAACAGTTTCCTCTTTGAAGATCAGCAACCAAGGGTCTCCCTGAACGATGGATGGGGGATTCTAGAACTTTCTTAAGGCCCCTTGGACTTGGATTATAGCAGGAATGAAGGTAAGAGAGCCCATCCCAACGAAGCAATCACCGTTTCCAGGTTGTTGCATACAGCAGGAGCCAAAGGAACATATGTTGAAGAAAGCAAGTGATCCATGCCAGCATTCCATGAAACTAAACAAGATTGCATCCTGCCGAGCAGTTCTCACAGGGGCAACGAAGGGCTGAACTCATCAGGCCAGTTAATCAAGTTGTTCAGGGATCTTATGTTGTTCTAACTGAGAGCAGAAGTGCATAGAACAGACTAGAGCGACCATTCGGACCCATGGTTGACAGCAAATTATTAGCACTAAGCCAAGCAGACCAATTTGGAACACAAAGGCCAAATGCCTGCGAAAAATTATTGTGAGAATCATATCTTATTATTTAGAATGAATAATTCAAACAAATATACTCCTGTCAAGATAACTCAAGATTTTACCCTTGTTCCCTCGTACTAGTTTTGAAGGGATAGTTTACGGAGATGGTTACCAAGCACAGAATGTGGATTCTTTTCCTCAAGACCGGCCATGATAAGACTAAATAACGAGCTGTAGTTCTTCAATATCCTTGAAACTGAGACCATGCTTCCAACGAAAAGCGATGCAATACAGGAACAGAACCAAAGGCCAGTAGCATGACATGAATTCTACCATCAGAGCAACACAGAACATGGATCCCAAATATAACTCAGACAGATATAACGCAATCCACTGAAGCTCCCAAAGAACCGGTTACAAGCCAAATCCAGATAGGAACATTGGGTAAACGAGGCACTAGTCAGCACGAGTAACAAAAGCATCAAACTTCCATAAAAGTACATAACAGCAAACCATTTGCTGCTTTATATAACATAAAGCAAACATACCACAAGTTCATCCAATAGCTTTCATACCTGAGACAGAATCACCACCAAGATCAGTATTCATCTCGGCCACGGCGTTCATATGGTCCAGACCTGTCACGGCTGTACCGATCGCCGCCACCACCACTGCGGCTTCCTCCATCACGGCTCCCAGAGTAGCGATCGCCACCACGTTCAGGCCCATAGCGGCTGCTGCCATTGCTACCACCATACCTGTCATCCCTGCCACCATCCCTGCCACCATCCCGGCTACTATACCTGTCATCCCTGCCACTATCCCTGCTACTATACCTGTCATCCCTGCCACCATACCTGTCCCCACCATCACCAGAAGGGCACTCCCTCGCAAAATGGCCAGGCTTGCCACATTTGTAACAATCGCCTCCACCACCACGACCCCCACCACCACGACCACCTCCAAAATCACGGCCACCGCCGTAGCGGTCACGGTCACCACCACCTCTATAATCTCGGTCTCCATCGCGGTCCCTGCTTGAACCTTGGGGTTGTGCTCTTTCAACAGTGATATTCCTTCCATCCAGATCGATTCCATTCATACCCTCCACAGCTTCTTCCATAGACCTTTTGTCCTCAAAAGTCACAAATCCAAAGCCACGTGATCGGCCAGAGAACTTGTCAAGAACCACCTGCAAATTTATACATGTGGTAAGGGAATCCTGTTAGTAAGAGGTAACATAAAGAGCCATAAAAACAGAAAGACAGTGGTATCAAACCACATGAACCACTGACTTGCAGAAGCTAGAAATGGTGAGTCAACGACCTATTAATATTGGGTGCAAATCAGTAGCATGAACTAACCACCATTATGTCTCATTTCCCCACGATTTAAATTTTAAACAAGATCATTCTTCCATGTCAAATATATTTAAAGCTAAAGTGGCAAGGCAAAAGTGAATCCTGTTATACCACACCAACATATGATCTGCTACAATGCGTTTTACCAAGTACCAATTGCAGAACCCATTGCAGGTCCATACCTAATTATAAACAAAATCATGGACGAATTCACCAACTGGATATCTTAGTCATGAAATTCAGACTAATTGCAAAAAAGTCAGCGTGAATAAGCACAATATCTTAGTTGTTTGATTGTCTAAAGCGATCATGCATATATTCACCCACACAAAATCTTAGAACTCGAGTCCCATGAAAAGAAAAATCATACCTTGGTCTCAGTAACACGACCAAATTTGCCAAAAGCATCCTTCAGATCCACATCTGTTGTTGACCACGCGAGGCTCCCAACAAAGCAACGGTAATCATCCGCTTCCGACATCTGGCAACTGCAAAACACAATTGTCAGTGGCTATAACAGTGGTAGCAGCACTGCATGAAGGGGCTCAGGCTGATAAAAGGTAACATCGTTGATAATAATTGAGTTAATTGCCTAAGCTTCCCCTAGTACCACCACCCCGTGATCAATGAATCTAGGAGATCAATATCTTCCAGACAGGTAGTCCGTAGTAGCAAGATGGAACGTAACCCCTGGCATCAGTTGAAAGAATTGGAGGCAGGACTGAGCATTGTCCGCCAGAACGTCTCTATATCGCAACTGACTTGTAAGAAGCAGAAATAACAAACCGAATTTGGGGATCCAATCTACCAGTAGACGTAACTTAGATGAACCTTGTTATGTAATTGGCTTGTTCTTCCTGCCTTTTCCTATCGTGAGGAGAAGTATTCTTAATCTGGTATAACCAATCTACCGCTGCATATTAAAATCTTAAAAATATTCCTCAGCAACGAATCATCAGAACAAGCTTGGCTGCAAGCCCCGAGACAGACAGACCTAAAATCCACGCGAATCAACCCACGCAATCGAACCGAAAAAGACTACCACCCGCATAACGGCGAGGACGAGCAAAGTTCCGCGAATCGTGAGAAAAACCTATATTCACTAGGTTAGAGCGTATAATCGAAGAGACAAAAGATGGATCTGCGGCGGCGCAAATCGCAGATCTAGACCTAGAACTCTGGCTGAAAAAATAAACAGAGATAGATTGACGGAGCGAGTAGCGAGAAGAGGCGGCGGATTACCTAGGTTTAGGTCTCGGAGTTAGGTCGTCGTCGGCCGCGAGAGGTTTTGGTTCGAATCTCTCTGCTTTCGGTGGGCGAGAGGAAGAGATAAGCAGAGGAGGAGGTCAAGGGTGGGGGTCGATATGTAGAGACTCTGTAGCGCGCTTATCACATGGGCCGCCGGCCCAAGACTAGTAGCGCACGGTCTCTCACCGCGGAAAACCTAGTATCCGCGTAACGGGTTGGACAAGGTCGGCCTTAGAAGTCCTATTTCGTAGTCTGCACGTGAGCTGCTGCCTGGACACGTAAATGACCAAGCGGTTTCGCGCATGACTAAATTTAGATTCAAATTCACTGCATCTATTATTAGATTTATATAAAACATAAACTAAGATAGTAAGCAACGCAGAACGGAATGTACAGCAACGCATATCAGGTTGTATAGCAACATAAATCAGTTTGTACGTACAACAACACATACCTGATGGTACAGCAATGGAGACCACGTTGTACAGCAACAAAAACCGGGTTGTACAACAACACACAGACCGAGTTGTACAGCAACACAGACCGGGTTATACAGCAACACAGAACATGTTGTACATATAACTACATTCGGATTTACGAACAGCTACACCTAGCAAATTTTACGTACAACTACAAAATTCAGTTTGTATGTATGACTACACTTAGTTTGTACAAACCGTACACAATCCAAAGTACAATTTTTTTTCGAAACCTATCAATATGAGATCTAGTTTTGAAGATCTCGACGTGAGGAGCTCAAAAGTGAAAATGGTTCGTAAATCGGATAAACGAGTCTCAAGATATTTCGTTTTTAAAAAACGAATCTCAAAATAAATGCATGTACATCCCTCTGCCCACCACCAGGGAGCTGCCACTTGTCACCGCGTGGAGAAAAGATGAGAACAAAAATGAACGAAATTGTGATACTTCTCAGCATCAGAGCGCACGCCTCGCGATAACACTGAGATATCTTGCCTCCGCGTCGCCTGCCCAGGTAAGCCCGATCTGATTATTTTTTGTGTTTTTTACTTTTTTTGTCCTGTTGAGTTTCCATTTTTTTTAAATTTTTCTTTTTTTTTTCTTTGTGAATATTTTTAAAAACAATGTTTCGGAATTGAAAAGATTTTAGTTTTAAAAAAATTCAAACATAAAATTTGTTCAGTTCTTGAATAAGTTCAAATTTGAAAAAATCTTAAGTTTTTAAAACTAAAATTTGTTCAAAAATAATTTATGTTCATAGATTTTTTCTGGGCATTCTAATTTTTTTGTTCAAAACTAGTTTCGATTTAAATACCATTTCTGTTCAATTTTTAAAAACTGTTAAAAATAATTTTTTGTCAAAGACTTTTTTATGGACTAATTAAATTTTTGTTCGAAAATAATTTTCTTGTTCACCTTTGAAAAAACTGTTCAAAAATATTTTTCGTTCATTGAATTTTTCTATGCACTCCTTATAAAATTATTCTAATTTTGTTTTTATTCAAATACCTATTTTATTCACCTTTTTAAACCGTTTCAAAATTATTTTTTGTTCAAACAACACTTTTCCATACACTTTTGAAAAAATTGTTCAAAAATCTATTCCGTTCAAATACCTTTTTTAAGTTTCTGTTCAGAGAAGTTTTACAAAATCGTTAAATACAAAATTTTGTTCAAGAGGTCTTTTTGTTGACTCATAAAACAAGAAACAAGAAAATGTACACGACATTAACACTTTTTGCTGCCACTTTGTGAGGAAGTAGCGAAACAACAAACGGTCGCCAGGAGCCCAGGACCAGGTAAGTTCCCACGCGGAAAGGAAATGATTCTCCCAACGGCTGGAACTGGCCCGAGCCCACTTGCGTCAGGAGGGGTGTGTGGAGCCTTGCTACATCCGCGTAACGCGTGAAGTAGAAGCACCCCTCTCTCCGCGTCCAGGCCGTCGGTTTAAGAATTACCAAAATCTACCGTTTTAAGCATTTGATCGACTATTTTTGGGCAACCATTTCAAAAAAATCAACTATTTTTGGGCATGCCAGTTTGATCCAAAGGGAATCTTCTCGGTAAGGTGTGTTTATCGCATGCTGATTGCGATAAAAGATCGGAGAGAAAACCATATTGAGAATACAGTTGGTTCATCGGGCACTGAAGTAGAAGAGAAAGTTTGAAAGTCGCTTTGGAAAGCTAAAATCACACTGAAGCTACAGATTTTTGCATGGAGATTGGCACAGCAGTCCCAGTCCCTGCCAACATAGGATGTTCGTCACCATCGTAACATGGCAACAAATGACTCATGCATTTTGTGTGGAGGAGCTGATTCGTCGAGACGCTATCTTTTGGAGTGCCCTATGTCAAGGAGTGTTTGGATCTTGTCTGATGAGGATCTAGTTGAGGAGATGTCGGATTGCATGGAACCAAGCGTGAAGAGTTGGTTATTTACTTTGCATCAGGGGCGGAGCTCCCCTTAGGGCAAGGCAGGGCAGCCGCCCTACCTTGATTTTTGACAACCATATTCATATGTATGTGTTTGTCCTGAACGATTTGAGTGGTTGAACGTAAAAAACGGCCTCCGTATGAAAAAGTTATGCTTACTTTAGTAAAATCGATTCTGAAATAAAAAAACTAGGACTCCAACTCTTTCTTTTCACATTAGCTAACTCAATCTAACTAAATACGAATCTAAATAATATCCTATATTAGTTATGAAGATAAAACATCATGTCACCGTTGATTATTTTACAGGTATAGATGTCTCTATATTGCTATAGACCTTATTACTATCTATTTTGACCATTTGTTAGATGAGTAATTTTCGTAGTTGAAAGGGTCTTCTACAAAATAACGATCAAGACGGATTTGTGTAAAAAAGATGTTCACAATGGCTTATTGATGACTTGATAAGGTGCTAAATCGAGTATGAGAAAAGAAGTAGATCTTTGTAATTAGCATGTTTTAGATTTTATTATATTTAACACTTTATATGTCTATTTATCCAACAACAATAAATCATATACGGTGTGCATGTTTTGACATTATTTTCTATCTTCGCATTTGTTTTAAAGTTCGTCCTACCTCAATTTTTTTCCGTCCTCCGCCACTCCGTCACTGCTTTGCATGATAAACTATCTCCGGAGCGCTCATGATTGTCAGACTTTGGGCAATCTGGTGGGCTAGGAGGAAGGTTATACATGAGGACATTCGTCAGAGTCCTTTTGCCACCAACCAATTTATTTGTCGATATATTGCGGAGTTCAATTATGTTTCTACTGTCCCTTCCTGAAGCCGTCCACAGAATATTAGCGAGGCTAGACGCTGGATTCCTCCACCTGAAGGTCTAGCAAAGATTAATGTCGATGGTGCTTGTCTTTTAAGGTCGGGTTGTGTGCAGCAGTTGCTCTTTGTAGAGACTCACATGGAGTTTACCTGGGGGCTTCGGTACAGGTTATCAGAGGAGTGAAGGATCCAGGAATGGTTGAGGCTTTGGCATGCCGTGAGGGTTTAGCGCTGGCTGATGATCTACTAGTCTAGAACTGCCTGATAGCTTCGAATTGCAAAGGAGTGATTGAAAATATTTCATGGACATCGATGGGTATTTTCAGTTCCATTACTCGAGAGATAAGTTTTAGAAGTAGTTTGCTCAGTAGATGCACTTTCATTCATGAACCTAGAACTAGTAATACATAGGCACACAATCTCACTAGATTTGGGCTTTATTTAGGAGTGGGTAGCCATGTATGGCTTGGTACACCCTATGATCTTGAACATGTACCCATGAATAATTTGATTGATGAATAAAGTGGCGATGTTTCTATTAAAAAAAACCAAAATCAACCGTTTATATGTATTCTCTACTACTCCCTCAACTCCATTCCAAATTAGATTATGCAGAGTGGAAATCAGAGTACCTTGTGTCGTCCACCTTCGGCCTCGAAGATGTCGGTCAAAGGAGCCAGTCAAACTTCATGCGATATATGTCGTCGTCGTGCGAGGATCTGCCTCGCAGGTACCCTCCTTCCGAGGGGGACGACAGAGACAAGGCATACAGGGGGTTGCACCGAGCCAAGGCAGACCTCCCGAGGTCTCCCTCGCGAGTAAAAGCACCCAACTCCAACTCGTGATTCCCGACAAGGCATGTGTTGCTGGCCCATCACGGAGAGGTGCTCCTCTGTGGCGGATGACATCTTCAACCTATGTGTGATAGGCAAAGGCGCCAAAGCTTGCCATTTCGGTGATTAAAGGGCCGAAACTGTGCCACCCAATGTCCATGAGCAAGACCTACCCCATTGATGCGAGGGCAAGTCGTGTTGTCCCCCTTCGCCGGCTCCAAAGCCAACCGCTTTGGTGCAAGGGGCCAATGTTGCAGAACAGAAGAGACAACACCACGACCTCTAGTGCGCAACTCATCTTCTGCCACAGACGGTGGTTTTATCAGCGTAGGACAATGAGCCGGCTCCCTCCTTTGGCACATTGTCGCTACCCTTTCTAGCCATGGATTACCGAGGAGCTAGCGCATATAAAAGGGGGAGGGGCATCTACCTTGCAAAGGGTTCGCACTTGTGTTCCCGGAACCCTAACTCCATCCTACACACTACACTAACTCCATCTTACATGAAGGAGATATGCCCTAGAGGCAAATAAATAAGTAGTATTTATCGCATTATCTCTTAAGTTATAATATGTCTTTGTATTATGCTATAAATGTATTAATCGGAATTATTGATACACGTGTGATACATAGACAATCAGAGTCCCTAGTGAGCCTCTATATAAACTAGTCCATTGAGCAACAGTTGATCGAGATTCCCGATCAAGGTCAATGACGTCGGTTGACAACGGGGTCATCTTATTAATGGAATAAGGTGATGGACATACGCAAAGTATTGCAATAAGATCGTATTACGATGTTTGTCATTTCCAATAGATAAGAAATATGATAGTTTATTCCTTAGACCGTGAGACCGTACTTATTGCTACTTTGTAGGGGTACTTTGAGAGCATCAAACGTTGTGTCTTATATAGCATGACAATAACGGTGTCCATCTTGGGTATCCCGAAAGAGTATGCTGAGACGTAAGGATCAAGATCGGGATTTGTTCATTCTTGTAATGGAAAGATACTCTAGGCCCACTCGGTGAGATTGCATCTATATAGCTACGCTGCTTATGACTAGGTCATGGAGATGTAATATCACAGACGAGTTAATAACCTTTGTCGGTAACGAGATACAACAGGGCATCAGATGTCTTCGATCATATCTCGGACAAGGTAGTATCGTAGAAACAAAGGGATTGAATATCATGTTTATAGTTCAACGACGATATTCGTAGAATGCACAAGGACCGTCATATGCGTCCAGGTATCCCTGGCGGTCATTGGCGAGCGAAGGGTCTCGACCATGTCTGGAGTGTTCTCGAACCGTAGCGTAACAAGCTTAAGGTCTTAACGACACCTTGAGAAGGTGCTGGAATATTATAGGATTTTATTGGAGAGAGAGAAATGATCCGGAAAGAGTTCCGGTGGTCTGGAAGGAGTTTTGGGAAGGTCTGGAGTGGTTCCGGGAATGTCTGAAAGATGTTCGGGTGGTCCGAAAAATGTTTCGGGGTCACAGGAGATTAAATAGTAAATATATTAATTATAAATTAATTATATTTTATATTAATTTAATTATTAATTAAATAAAGGGAAAAAGGGCAACCCACCTAAATGGGCCCTAGGAGGGCCCATGGGAGGAGCCGCACCAAGGAGAGAGGAAGGGGGCTTGGGCCCCTAGTCCAACTCGGACTAGGAGAGCCGGCCGAACCCCCCTCCCCCTCTTTTCCCTTTAGTCCCACATGGGGGAGGCAAGGTGTTTTCACACCCCCTCCCCCCTTTATATAGCAAGGCATATTAATTCGATTAATTCATCAAAAATACAAGTAATATTGTAGCAAGCCGGCCAAGCTGCTTCTCCGCCCGTTTTGCCTCCTCTCTCCACCAAAGCTATACCGCCGGGCACCGTTGCCCTGTGGGATTCCAGAAAAGTTCTACCCCTGCGATCTCAGCTGGATTTGAGTGACCGAGGGTTGTTGTTAAGCTCCGTATGCTTGCGAGTGCTCGGAGGCGCCACATTTGAGGAGCCTGGGCGACGTCGTCTCGCTCACCCAGCAGCCCTGCTGTTGCCCTGCCGCCAGCGCAACCCCCCAGCCGCCGGCGCCACACCATCTTCCGCCTGACACCCGATGACGCAGGTCATCGTCGACATCCCGGCGTCATCGTCTACGTTATCGCGACAAGTTCTCCGCGACCTCGAGGTCGGCTACGTACGACTTCATCGTCAACGCTTGTGCGGGAGCGTAATCCCCGCTATCAGTCTACATGGAGGTATGTGACCCGTTCTGCCACCGTTATCACATATAGATCCTGGCTAGTTAGGGCGTTCTTACGCTAGAAAAAATATTGTTTTCTGCACCGGAACCCCTTCAGTGGTATCAGAGCCGATTTATGCATAGTACTGCTGCTACGGTTAGAACTCATGTTGAATGAGGACGTCTTTCTTACATTTGCTACCCTCTAGTTTGCACTTGTGATGCATTCGGTATTGAGTTGATGAAGCGGCCCGGACCGACTTTACGCGTACGCTTACGCGAGACTGGTTCCACTACTGACATACGGCTTGCACCGTATCTGTGGCTGGCGGGTGTTTGTTTCCCTCTCTTTAGTCGGCAAAACATTTCAATGGAGGGCCCGCAAGGGATGCTTAAACATGCAATTATATGATCGACGTTGTGGTAAAAAGTTCGTAGGTAGGGAAGCGGTTCTCTTACGAATAAGCCTATATGCCACGTAAAACCTGCAAAACTAAATAAAGGTAGAGACGTCTAAATTTGTTTTGCAGAGGCGTTATTTTATGTGACATGGTTACGGTAAGTTTGATATTGCTCGTATTGTCGGAGGCAATGGAGGGCACCGTAGACTCGGAGCCATGCCAATGCGCCGGGTCCAAGGTTCATGGCGCCGTGGAGAGGTCCAGACGCGATGACCATGTCACATCGCACTTCATTACTTTATGTTGATATTGTGTTGTTGTGTGTGCATCCTATTGATTGCTTATATGTTAGATATACAACGGTAGCATCTTAAATAGGATGATCCCTAACAAATACCAAAATTGTGTTCTCCCTCGTTGCGCACCATCAAGAAAGTTCTACGTTATGAGGCAGGCCGTGACGACCGGGTGTCAGACATATCGTCGTTCGCATACAGTGGGTGTAAGCCATGTTGCACGCGCAGGGTCTTCGAGGTTTGATTGGCGAGCCTAGCATATGCAGACATGGCCTCGGAACACGGGAAGATTGAAAGATCGAGCATGAGTCACAAAGTTGTTGTGATCGACATTTTATGTCCACCTTTGAAGTTGTGTCGCCGGCCGTGACGATCGGGGGTGGTAGAGTGGATGGGGGTCGTGTAATCGCTATTATTATTTTTGATGGGTTCGTAGCATAGAAAACAAAAAATTTCCTACGGTGAGAACAAACCAACAAGCCAAGATCTAATCTAGGAGATGCTCGTAACGAGTGGAACATATTCCAAGAGAAACTCACCCTCGAAGACCGTAAGCATTTCGAGAATAATTCTCGTGGATGATGTAGTCGTTCACTTGCCGATCTCAAGATCGTGAAGATGTGCGCTGCAACGGGCAGCGCCTCCGTACTCGGTCACACGTACAACTTGATGACAACCTTCGTTCCCTCGATCCAGCGGGGCAGCGGAAGTAGTAGAACAACCAAGGAACTCCAACAGCACGACGGCGTGGTGTGGAGGAGAACTAAACGGCCATGCTTCGCCAAGCGGATGGCCGAGAGGTGGAGCAGCGGGAGGAGGGAGAGAGGATCAAGTGTGTGCATAAGAGGGAGCTCTACCTCTCCTTATATAGAAGAAGGGGGCAGCCCAAGGGGGTGGTGCGGCTCAAGAGCCCCCACCCCTTCCTCTTCATGTGAGTGGAGCATCCACTCATGCCCACTCACTCTCTTTAAAACTCCACTCAAAAAATCCCAAGGGTTTTTCTTTATTAAATAAAACAATTTCATTTCTTTTTATATTTGTTAATTCTATTCACAAACATTAACACTTACCCCCTTGGTTCATTTGTTAATTCTATTAACAACCATTGTCAACCATTGACAATTAACCCCTTGAACTATTTCAATATTACTCGAAACAATTTCGGTGATGTCCAAACTTTTTCTACGAAATTCCGTGTCTACCCAAAAGCGTCGACGGACCTTAAGTGTGTCACCCTACGGTTCGTGAATAATGTAGACATGATCGAGACACCTCTACGATCAATAGTCAACAGCGGGATCTGAAGATCTGTAATGACTCCTACATATTCGACGATGAATCTTGTGATCGTGTGAACCAAAAACGTCATAACCAATTCCTTTTGTCTCGCGATATTTTACTTGTCCGAGATCCAATCATTGATATCATCTATACCTTGTTCGATCTCGTTCCCGACAAGTACTCTTTACTCGTTCTGTGATATGACATCCTTGTGACCTAGTCACGTGCTTACAAGCGGTGTCGATGTGATATCACCGAGAGGGCCCAGAGTATATCTCTCCGTCATCTGGATGGGAAAATCCCACTTCTTGATCCATGAGCCTCAACTAATACTTTCGGAATATCCAATGCCACCTTTATAGTCACCCTGTCACGGTGTGACGTTTGATGTCATCAAAGCATTCTTCCGGTGTTAGTGATTGACATGATCTCATGGTCTAAGGATTAGGGTTACTTCGTATTCTCAGTACAACAATATTAACTTAATGACTTGATCGTATTGCTACACGTAATTTGGGTGTGTTCATCATATCATTCTCCTAATGACGTGATCCCGTTATTAACAACATCCAATGTTCATGATCAGGAAACCTTGATCATCAGTTAATCAACGAGCTAGTTAAACGAGGGGCGTTACTAAGAACTCTAATTTGTTCATTAGTCACACATGTATTAACGTTTCCGATTAATACAATTCTAGCATGAGAAATAAAAATTTATCATAAACATGGAATAAGATAATAACCACTTTATTATTGCCTCTCGGGCATATTCCTTTCAGTCTCCCACTTGCACTAGGGGCAATAATCTGTATTGCATTGTAATGACCCTAACACCCATGGAGTTCCGGTGTTAATCATGTTTTGCCCTTGGGAGTTGTTTAGTCAAAGGGTCTGCCACATTCAGATCCGTATGTACTTTGCAAATCTTTATATCACCATCCTTGACATGCTCACGGATGGAGTGAAAACGACGCTTGAAATGTTTGGAATTCTTGTGAGACCTAGGTTCTTTAGCATTGTCTATGGCACCATTGTTGTCACAATAGATAACCATCGGATCCAACGCACTTGGAACCACACCTAGTTCGGATATGAACTCCTTCATCCAAACTCCTTCCTGCGCTGCCTCCGAGGCAGCAACATATTCCGCTTCTGTCGACGATCCTGCCACCACGGGTTGCTTGGAACTCCTCCAGCTTACTGCTCCTCCATTCATAAGAAATACGTACCCAGATTGTGACTTAGTCATCCGGATCGGTGTCGAAGCTAGCATCGACGTAACATCTTGCGACGATCTCTTCTTCACCGCCATACACGAGAAACATATCATTAGTCCTTCTTAAGTACTTTAGGATATTCTTTACCGCCATCCAGTGTTCCAAACCTGGATCAGATTGGTACCTGCTAGTCAAGCTAATAGCATGTGCCACATCCGGTCTTGTACATAGCATAGAATACATGATAGAGCCTATGGCTGAGGCATAGGGGATCTTCTTCATCAATTCTCTATCTTCCGATGTAGCTGGACTTTGAGTCTGACTCAATGTCTTTCCTTGTAACATAGGTAAGAGCCCTTTCTTACTTTCATCCATTCTGAACTTCTTCAGAATCTTGTCAAGGTATGTACTTTGCGAAAGCCCAATTAAGCGTCTTGATCTATCTCTATAGATTTTGATGCCTAATATATACTATGCTTCACCGAGGTCCTTCATCGAAAAACTATTGTTCAAATAACCTTTTATACTATTCAAAAATTATATATCATTTCCAATCAACAATATGTCATCCACATATAGTACTAGAAATGCTACAGAGCTCCCACTCACTTTCTTGTAGATACAAGCTTCTCCATAAGTTTGGACAAATCCAAACCCTTAGATCACCTCATCAAAGCGGAGGTTCCAACTCCGGGATGCTTGCTTCAGTCCATAAATGGATCGCTGAAGTTTGTATACCTTGTCAGCATCCTTAGGATCGATAAAACCTTTGGGTTGCACCATGTACAACTCTTCCTCAATGTGACCATTAAGGAACGCAGTTTTGACATCCATTTGCCAGATTTCGTAATCGAAAAATGCAGCAATTGCTAACATAATCCTAACAGACTTCAGCATCGCTACAGGAGAGTAAGTCTCCTCGTAGTGAATCCCTTGAACTTGTCGAAAACCTTTTGTGACAAGTCGAGCCTTATAGACGATCACATTACCATCAGCGTCAATATTCTTCTTAAAAATCCATTTGTTCTCAACGATCTTGCGGTCATTGGTTAAGTCCACCAAAGTCCATACTTGGTTTTCGTACATGGATTCCATTTCGGATTTCATGGCTTCTAGCCATTTGTTGGAATCTGAGCCCATCATCGCTTCATCATACGTCGCAGGGTCATCATTATCAACTACCATGACGTTCAGGACGGGGTTGCCGTACAGTTCAAGAGTTGTACGCATCCTTGTTGACCTGCGAAGTACGGTAGTATCCTCTTTCGACGTTTCATGATCTTGATTATCATTAGTTCCCTCTTCATCTGGTGAAGTCAACTCCGGAACAATTTCCGGCGCTGCACTACTGGCCATTCCAAGAAGAGAAGGTTCAATAACCTCGTCGAGTTCTACCTTCCTACTACTCACACCTTTTGAGAGAAACTCCTTCTCCAAAAAGGATCCGTTCTTGGCAACAAAAACTGTGCCTTCGGATCTGTGATAGAAGGTGTACCCAATTGTTTCTTTAGGGTATCCTATGAAGACGCATTTTTCTGCTTTGGGTTCGAGTTTATCAGGTTGAAGCTTCTTCACATAAACATCGCATCCCCAAACTTTTAGAAATGATAGCTTAGGTTTGTTTCCAAACGATAGTTCATACGGTGTCATTTCAACGGATTTAGATGGAGCCCTATTTAAAGTGAATGTAGCTGTCTCTAGTGCATGACCCCAAAATGATAGTGGCAAGTCTGTCAGAGACATCATAGACCGAACCATATCCAATAAAGTATGATTACGGTGTTCGGATACACCATTACGTTGTGGTGTTCCGGCAGGAGTTAGTTGTGAAACTATTCCAGATTCTTTCATATGTGTGCCAAATTCGTAACTCAAATATTCACCACCACGATCGGATCGCAGAAATTTAATTTTTCTGTTACGATGGTTTTCCTCTTCACTCTGAAATTATTTGAACTTTTCGAACGTCTTAGACTTGTGTTTCATTAAGTAAATATACCCATATACTTAAATCATCAGTGAAGGTAACAAAATAACGATATCCACCGCGCGCCGACACACTCATTGGACCACACACATCGGTATGTATGATTTCCAATAAATCCGTCGCCCGTTCCATCGTGCCGGAAAACGGGGTTCTAGTCATCTTGCCCATAAGGCATGGTTCACATGTCTCAAATGATTCATAATCAAGTGATTCTAAGAGCCCATCAGAATGGAGCTTCTTCGTGCGCTTAACACCAATATGACCTAAGCGGCAATGCCACATGTATGCAGCAATATCATTATTCAACTTGATTATTTTGGCATTCACATTCTAAATGTGTGTATCATTACTATCAAGATTCAAAAGAAATAAACCATTCTTCATAGGTGCATGACCATAAAAGATATCATTCATATAAATCGAACATCCATTGTTCTCAGACTTAAATGAATAACCGTTTTGCATTAAACAAGATCCAGAAATAATGTTCATGCTCAACGCAGGCACCAAATAACAATTATTTAGGTTCATCACTAACCCTGATGGTAGACGAAGAGGTAGCGTCCCGACAGCGATCACATCAACCTTTGATCCATTGCCGACGCGCATCGTCACCTCATCCTTTGCTAGTTGTCGCCTATTCTGTAGTTCCTGTTTCAAGTTACATATGTTAGCAACCGAAACAGTATCAAATACCCAGGCGCTACTGCGAGTACTAGTAAGGTACACATCAATAACATGTATATCACATATACCTTTGTTCACTTTGCCGGCCTTCTTATCCGCCAAATATTTAGGGCAATTACGCTTCCAGTGCCCAATGCCCTTGTAGTAAAAGCACTCAGTGTCAGGCTTAGTGCCAGCCTTGGTCTTTTTCTCAGGTGCGGCAACAGTTTTGGCGCTCTTCTTGAAATTACCCTTTGGCTTACCTTTCTTGCCTTTCTTGAAACTAGTGGGTTTATTGATCATCAAAACTTGATGCTCCTTTTTGATCTCCACTTCAGCAGTTTTGAGCATTAACAGAAGCTCGGGGAGAGTCTTCTTCATGCGTTGCATATTGTAGTTCATCACAAAGTTCTTGTAACTTGGTGGGAGTGATTGGAGAACACGGTGAATTCCTAGCTCATTGGGGATCGATATACCCAGGGCTATGAGCTTATCGGCGTACCCAGACATTTTGAGTACGTGCTCGCTAACGGAGATGTTCTCTTCCATCATGCAGCTAAAGAACTTTTCTGAAGCATCATAACTCTCTACGGCAGCATGAGTATAGAAAATCATTTTCAATTCTCCCATTGTATCAAAAGCGGTGTTGTTCTCGAAACGTTTTCGCAGCTCCGGCTCTAAACCATACAGAATGCCGCAGTGAACTACACTGTGGTCCTCCTTCTGAGTCAGGAAAACATTTTTCACATCATCGGGAGCGTCATCAGCGGGCGGGGCACCTAGCGGTGCATCAAGCACATAGAGCTTTTGACAAGCTGTGAGAAGAATCCTCAGGTTAAGTGCCCAATTGGTGAAGTTGCTTCCATTGTTTGCTAGTTTCTCTTTCTCCATGAACATATTGAAATTGAAAGCAGGTGGTGCCATGATCTACAACATATTTGCAAAGACTATTTAGACTAAGATTATGATAAATTAAGTTCAAGTTAATTCAAAATTATTACGTGAACTCCCACTCAAAAACAACATCCCTCTAGTCGTTTTAGTGATTACACAAACCAAATTCACTACACCAATAACTGATCATCACGAGAGATGGTGCAGCTGCAAAGGCGAATATCGACATATTCATCATATCAACTAGATGAATCATGCTTTAACTTTCAGTTACGTGTTCCGAGACCATGTATGTACATGCTAGGCTCGCCAAGTAAAACCATAGTATTTGCGTGTGTAAATCTGGCTTACACCCGTTGTAGGCGAACATTGAGTCTATCACACCCGATCATCACGTGGTGCTTCGAAACGACAAACTTTCTTAACGGTGCATACTTAGGAAGAACACATTATTATCTTGATATTAACTGTGAGAGGGATCATCTTATAATGCTACCGTCGCGATCTAAGCAAAGATCTAAGGAACATAAGATGCATAAAAGGATTAACATCACATGCATGGATAATGTGATATGATATGGTCCTTCTTGCACTTGATCTCCATCTTGTGCATCTTGGCATGATCTCCATCATTCCACCGGCGTGGCACCAAGGTCCATGGCGCCTCCTTCTTGATTATCCACCAAATTTACAACATATCATCTAGATATGATATTCAGCACGCAGGCCAGAAATTAAAAGGACAATCATTTGGCTCCTGCCGGTTTGTCATAATTTACAAAAGGTGTCATCTCATACATCAAATTTGTAACTTTGACCATATCACATCACATGCCCTGCAAAAACAAGTTAGACGTCCTCTAATTTATTTTTGCATATTTTACGTGGCTTAGGGCTTTCGAAGATAGAACCGTTCTTACCTACGAACATGAACGGTGATGAAAATATTATTAGCAACCTGTTCTTTTTTATATCTTAAATATAGTAGGAGAGGCAGACACCCGCAAAGCCACTTATGCAAAACAAGTTGCATGTCAGTCGTGGAACAAGTCTCATGTGCGTGGACATGTAAGGTTAGTCCGGGCCGATTCATCCTACTATGCCACTAAGATACAAAATATAAAAAAGGAAGGAATAACATGATCATCAACACCCGCATACACATATGTGTTCTACCCGTACAAAGCATCTACGCATAGACACGACTCTGGTACCACTGATGGGTTCGTAGCATAGAAAACAAAAAAAATTCCTACGGTGAGAACAAACCAACAAGACAAGATCTAATCTAGGAGATGCTCGTAACGAGTGGAACATATTCCAAGAGAAACTCACCCTCGAAGACCGTAAGCGTTTCGAGAACAATTCTCCTGGATGATGTAGTCGTTCACTCACCGATCTCAAGATCGTGAAGATGTGCGCTGCAACGGGCAGCGCCTCCGTACTCGGTCACACGTACGGCTTGATGACAACCTTTGTTCACTCGATCCAGCGGGGCAGAGGAAGTAGTAGAACCACCAAGGAACGACGACGTTGTGTGGAGGAGAACTAAACGGCCATGGCTTTGCCAAGCGGATGGCCGAGAGGTGGAGCAGCGGGAGGAGGGAGAGAGGATCAAGTGTGTGCATAAGAGGGAGCTCTACCTCTCCTTATATAGAAGAAGGGGGCAGCCCAAGGGGGTGGTGCGGCTCAAGAGCCCCCACCCCTTCCTCTTCATGTGAGTGGAGCATCCACTCATGCCCACTCACTCTCTTTAAAACTCCACTCAAAAAATCCCAAGGGTTTTTCTTTATTAAATAAAACAATTTCATTTCTTTTTAATATTTGTTAATTCTATTAACAAACATTAACACTTACCCCCTTGGTTCATTTGTTAATTCTATTAACAACCATTGTCAACCGTTGACAATTAACCCCTTGAACTATTTCAATATTACCCGAAACAATTTCGGTGTTGTCCAAACTTTTTCTCCGAAATTCCGTGTCTACCCAAAAGCGTCGACAAACCTTAAGTGTGTCACCCTACGGTTCGTGAATAATGTAGACATGATCGAGACACCTCTCCGATCAATAGTCAACAACGGGATCTGGAGATCCGTAATGACTCCTACATATTCGACGATGAATCTTGTGATCGTGTGAACCAAAAACGTCATAACCAATTCCTTTTGTCTCGCGATATTTTACTTGTCCGAGATCCGATCATTGATATCATCTATACCTTGTTCGATCTCGTTCCCGACAAGTACTCTTTACTCGTTCTGTGATATGACATCCTTGTGACCTAGTCACGTGCTTGCAAGCGGTGTCGATGTGATATCACCGAGAGGGCCCAGAGTATATCTCTCCGTCATCTGGATGGACAAATCCCACTTCTTGATCCATGAGCCTCAACTAATACTTTCGGAATACCCAACGCCACCTTTATAGTCACCTTGTCACGGTGTGACGTTTGATGTCATCAAAGCATTCTTCCGGTGTTAGTGATTTACATGATCTCATGGTCTAAGGATTAGGGTTACTTCGTATTCTCAGTACAACAATATTAACTTAATGACTTGATCGTATTGCTATACTTAATTTGGGTGTGTTCATCATATCATTCTCCTAATGACGTGATCCCGTTATTAACAACATCCAATGTTCATGATCAGGAAATCTTGATCATTAGTTAATCAACGAGCTAGTTAAACGAGAGGCGTTACTAGGAACTCTAATTTGTTCATTAGTCACACATGTATTAATGTTTCCGATTAATACAATTCTAGCATGAGAAATAAACATTTATCATAAACATGGAATAACATAATAACCACTTTATTATTGCCTCTCGGGCATATTCCTTTCAATTTTAGGGATACTAATTTTAGTGGAGTGTGTTTGATAATATGATTATAAACTAAAACTCACATATGTTATAAACTTTACCTTACCTCTTTTGCGATCATATCTGTAGATGGAACTATACTTGGTTACTTCCTTAAAAGCCCGGATTCTACCTTAGAAGCCGACGGGTCCAACTTCGTCAAATGGTACATTGGTTTTAGAAACATTCTCCAACACAACAACATCCTATATGTCCTCGATGAAGCATTAGGAGAAAGACCAGATGATTCTGCTAGCGAGGAGGAGTAAGATGAATTCCGTAGGCGTCGAGACATATTCATAGAAGTGGAGATCACCATGACCGTATGCCTAGCACCTGAGTTGAAAAAGTTGTTTCGACACAAGGAGCCATATGTCATGATTGATGCGATCAAAACGCACTTCAAAGATGAATTGAGCCGTGAGCAATTTAGACAACTTAGAAAGTTCCAGACCATTCATATGGAGAATCATACATGTCTGAAGACTCATTTGAAGAGGTTGCATGACATATACTTCAAGCTGAAAAATGTCTTTGATTACTGGATGGCGGATTCATGTGCCATCCAGACTGTCTTGATATCTCTGCCTCCAAGCTATGAGAAGCATGTACGCAAATATGTTTTGAAGGCAGACAATATGAACTTCTACAAGTTCATATCCGAGTTCAAATCATTGGAAGTTGATTCCATCGAAGGAGAAATCTTCGACGCTACAGGTATATATTTGATATACAGAATTATGAGTGTATTCGCCTCTTGATATGTGATAAAGTATTTGATACTTGTTATGTTTATGAAACAAGTCATGATTATTACTTATCTGTGGCGAATAATGATGTGACCTGGCGCTGATGATGGCAATCAAGGAAGTTGATGCCCAGTGGTGTTCACGTCCTCAAGTTATCATAGTTATCATTAATAGTTTTTGATAAGACCTTTTTGTAATAGTGAGAAAGTGTGATTTTGTTTAGTGTCTTGATTGTTACAAGACAAAGTTATTCATATATGTAATAAGACAAGTTCAGTTGTTTTATGTTATGGAACAAGCCAGTTGTTTTATATTATGAATAAAGTTTTCATATCTCAATAACATTACTTGTATGATAACATGGTATGCATTCATAAAAGCGGAAATGATAAAATTATGTGTCCAAGAAATAAAAGATTTTTGTTACTAGAACAAACACCATTGAATTTGATCATAAAAGCAATGTAAGAAGTAATAGATACTTTGATCTATTTATTACATGTGCCGAATTGATTGAGTTTATAATTTAATATTGAAGTGTCAATATATGAGGAAATTAATTGAAAGTCATATCGGATGATTATTAAATTAATTGTATGGTGAAAATTTATTTGATTCGAATTCCTCTATGATTATTAGTGAATAAATGTATTTGCATAATAAATATCGATTCTGAAATTAATTTGATAAAAGATCAAATAGAGTTTTTCAGAAGAGAGGTTGGTGAATATTGTATTCACATAATTTGATCAAAGGACAATATTTTTGAATTATGGTTTCAACACAAAAGACTTATGAAAATTTGTTTCATAAAATTATAATATCAAGATATGGTGATATGTGAAATATTATAATCATACTCTATTTTGGATAAAGTGTGGTCTTTCAGAATCTGTCTTAAAATCTCCAAATAGTTTCAAAACGTTATAGTCGATGTCCACTTTAGAAATAGATGTTTTTCAACAGTGTTTCGTGTGATTGAACAATAGTGTCATTGTATAGATGATTATGTGATAATTTAAAATATACACAAATAGTTCTTTGTAAATCACTCACATTAGTTGAGAGTACATTCCAAAATCCAACAGTAACAAAACTTGTGTTGTTGTCTGTGTAATTCCGAGAAAATATGATTTTCGAATTATGATTTGTGGAATAGATTTCAGACCTATATTCATAAAAGTAGAATATTGGAATATGTCCCAAAAGGTATATGTCTACAAATGAAAAATTAATGATAAGAGTGAAGGAGACTTCAAAAATTATTTTCTGCTTGCAATCCTCTTTGATAAGATTATAGTATTTTCATGAAAAAAGCTTCCAAATAAGGTGTTATTTTTTTAATATTTGTTGTCAGGTCACAGCTTAATATTAAATATTTCGGATCTTGATGACATATAAAGATATACCTTTTGAGTACAAACAAAGTTGAGAAAATATCAGAATACGAACAAATGCTTTGAGCCTGAAAATCCAAGTTATATTAAAAAGGATTAAAACAGTAAATGTTACTATAATTCTTTTTGAAGGAATAAGATTGCTTAATCATCATATAAAATGTTATATGAGAAATGTAACTATAAGAAAGACGTGGAAGCATATTTTGTCAAGAAATGTATCTTAGACAAAATCAAATTTGTTGACTACATAAATGTAGATATGCTTGAAGTCTAAGGGACATGTATTAATGGAATAATGTAGTTTGTATTAAGTTCGAATTCATAAAAGATCGATGATTTTGGTTTGACCAAAATGTCAAAATAAATTATGAATTTAAGTGGGAGTCAAAGTTAGTTTACTCAGGTAGAATATGTAAATGACATATTTTTGAGTGGGAGCTTAGACCGTCATATATTTAGATGAAATATTTTGAGTGGGAGCTCATGTTCTCAATTATGTGGAGACATAATTTGAGTGGGAGCCGAATTCATCTTGTGTAAATGACACACTGTGAATTGTACCAATAGAATTAATTAGAAAGATGAAGTTGTGAAACTATTTAAAAGTTAGTGTCTATTTTGGAATAGAGCGGGAATTTTAAATAGATAGCCGGGTTGTTTTGGATTATGTCTGAAAAGTCAGAATAGATTGAAACCAAATGATGGTACTTGGAAATCCAATGAATCATTAAGAGTAATGATACACGATAATAGTGGTTGTATGACATGTTGGTCTTGAAGGAGATCGTGTGCAGAAAACAAAAAAATTCCTATCAAGCATATCCTTAAACTAGCCAAGATCTACACTATGCAGATTAGTAGTACGGCGGAGATCGGAATACATACCCTCGTAGACCGAATAGCGGGGATTACGCTCCCGCACAAGCATTGACGACGAAGACGACGTTGCCGACCTCTAGGTCGCGGAGAACTCGGCGCGACGAAGACGACGAAGATGACCCCGAGGTCGGGTGGAGGAAGTAGGCCTCCGAGTACCGCTAGCGCAGCACCTCGCAGGGCGTCACACACATACGGTGGAGACGACGGCCTCCGAAGCTCCAGTCCAGGACGAGCAGCGGAAGACTTGGACCAGAACACCAGCAGCGCGACAGCGGGCTATGGTGGAAGAGATCCCCCTCCTCTACTCGGCGCAACTCCGACAAAGGGAATAACGAGATCGAGAGAGAAATAGGGAATTAGTTGGTGAATTAAAAGGCCAGAGGTGCCCCTCTATATAAAGGCTCCCAGGGGGAGCCAACCTTGCCAGCCAGGCAATGTGGGACTATCCCCCATTGCCTAGTGCGGCTAGGATGGTGCGCCGGCCACCTGGTGGGCTCATTTTGACCCACCTAGGCCGGCCATCATGCCCCCCACTGAATTCCCTTGAGGAATTTCCCCCTCTTGGGTCTTCTTTCGACCAGAAGGCCCATTTAGGGAAATCAGCCTAAATAAATTCGAAAATAAATATATAAAATCATATTTGGACATTAATTACACTAATTAATATCAAACATATTATATATAATTTATTCTAGCTCCGAAAACTCTTTCGTCGCTGCCCGATCTCCATCGGACCTCTCCCGGGACATTCCCGGTGATCTCTTTCCTTTCCGGTTGTCTTGTCGAAACCCCTTAAGTGTGTTACCCTAGCGGTTCGATATAATAACAGGTACGATCAAGACTCCTCTATGATCAACGACTAACTCGTAGGCCTGGACCCCATGAATTAATCCCTGTGATATAACGAATGACTTTCATCTATCAAACCTGAACGTATAGTCTTAAACCCTTTGTCATGGCGATACTTAGCGTGTCCGAGCATCATTCTCAGATATCTCCATACCTAGCATGATCTCGTTACCGACATCGCTATCTTCTACTCGTCTATGATATTATGTCAGCTGGTGACCTAGTCACATGTTTGCAAACTCATTTGACATAATCTCACCGAGTGGGCCCTAGAGTATCTATCCGGCTATGCGGACTGACAAATCCCGCTGTTGACCCCTCGTCTCTACTACCCCCTTTCGATACCCAAAAGTATCACCTATCATTGTCACACTATATAAGATATGACGTTTGGTGCGATCAAAGTATCTTCCAGGAATAACAATAAGAGTAGTCTCACGGTCTTAAGGCATAATGACTATGTTCTATAAATACTGGGTATGTCCATCACATCGTTACACCTAACGATATGACTTCCATTAACGACCGGCGCCATACCCTATGATCGGAAAACCTCGATCATCAATCGTGCAACGAAACTAGTCTTAGTAGAGGCTACTAGGGACCTGGTTGTTTATCTACCACACATGTATTAATGTTTTCGCTTAATACAGTTATAGCATGGTATAAAACATATAATGAACAATTGGGATATTGCCAATAAAGTATGTTTATTAAGTGCCTCTAGGGCATATTCCCTTCAATCTCCCACTTGCACTAGAGTAACACTTAATCTAGTTTACAACTTGGTAAAATATCAACACCCATAGCATCTTGGTGCCTGCTCGCCTCGTGGAAGAGGAATACAGTCAATAGATCTCACACATTGAGACCTATATGTGCTTTTCAACACTTCTATGTCATCTAGTTTTACATCATCCCGTATCTTACGACGACGGTAAAATATATCCTAGTGGATGGAGTGAGACTCGAGCATTCGCGTAGCATGCGCCTTAAAAGTCTAAGAGATCTATTAAGGGGACCACCTACGTTCGGAAAACTGCACAGTCCAATCACACTTGATACTTCTGAAGTCGCGATATATAGAAATACCTATGTAGATTATGCGACAGTGCATTCATATGCGACTTCACAAACTAACCATGTATATCTTCAAAATAAAGAACATCTCCTATATGCGATTTCTAGTCGTATGGGTCAGTGTCATAACTTGCATCATCGTAACCGCTTTACGGCAAGTTGTCTTTCCACTCTTACCCTTTACTAGAAAACATATCTTCAGTTCTCATAGACACTGAAGAATAAACTTAACGTTTGTTCAT
This sequence comes from Poa annua, assembly GCA_026929855.1. Lineage (NCBI taxonomy): Eukaryota > Viridiplantae > Streptophyta > Magnoliopsida > Poales > Poaceae > Poa > Poa annua. The sequence goes on from CM049430.1 coordinate 82,780,165, forward strand.
TGATCCACACAAGGATCACTCTAGAACCTGTTCTTCAACCAAGAACTTGGGTCACACTAAGTCGAGCTTTCAATCTGATAGCATCTATGACTGATACATAGATAATGTCGAACATCATTTGCTATAACTGAAAATGTCAAGATAAACTTAATATTTTACCCAGTCATAAAATCAAGAACCTCTTTCTTTGCTTGTCCTATTCTGAAACACTTCAGAATCTTGACTTAGGAAATATTCCGACTTAATGTTATTAAGCCCCTTACGATCTATACAATTATAAATCGGATGCCTAATACTCCTAACTTCGTTTCATAGAAAATTTAATCACTTAAATAATCCTTTACACTCTACTAGAGGATTTGTGTCATTCAATATGTCGTTACATACAAAATTACGAATGACACCTAGCTCCCACTCAAATATGCCTTCCGCATATAAGATCAAGGAAAAACTACTTAGCTCCCACTCAAATATGCCTTCCGCATATAAGATCAAGGAAATCTACTTTGCTCCCACTCACTTCTTTGCAAATGTAGGTTTCTTCAACTATTTTGGACACCTCCAAAATCCTTTGATCACATTATCAAAGTGAAGATTCTAGCTCCGATATGCTTGCTTCAGCCCATGAATGGACCACCGAAGTTTGCATACATGTTTAACATCCTCAGGATCACCAACTCTTTCTTAATGACACTATTAAGAAACATGGTTTCCTTATCCATCTATCAATTTATCATTCGAAATTATAGTGATTGCTAAACGGCCCAGAATATATTTAGGCTTCGCCACTTGAGACAAACTCTCATGTGGTCAACTTTTGAATCTGTCGGAACTGTTTCACGACAAACCGAACCTTCTCAATGTATATTCTATCATAAAATTCCATATACTATTAACATCCTAGATGCCATAGGGAAGATCTCCCAAGTCATTACCTGGTAATCGTATATGGATTTTATTTCGGATCATAGATGACTCATAGCCATTTCTCGGACTTAGGTCCACCATCTCTTCTTCGTAGTTCGCAGGTCTATCATATTCCATTAATATGACCTTCATAACAAGATTGTCGTAACACACAGTGTGGAACACAACCTCGTATGCCTACGCTCTTAGTATGAGCTCAGAACATCATGATCTTGAATCATCAGCTTTTTCAAGTTCTGGAGCCTGACACCGAAAACACTTTCGGTTGCGCCAGTCTGATGTCTGGAGATGAAGTTCACCAACTTCGTCTTGCTCTACTTTATTTCTCACTTATACCCTCGGACAAGAAACTATTTCTTTCGCAAGGTATATCCCGGCAATAGTTTTGCCTATGTCGTGAGACATGTACCCAACTAACTCTTTAGGTAGGGTATACTACAAAGATTAATCCATTTTAGGTTTGATTACATCGAAACACTAAATTGCTGAAACGACAATCCAGGCTCAAAAGCCATGCCATCACTCATATGGTATTGTCTCCATGGATTCAAATGGTTTCCCTATTTGCTAACGTGAGTGTTTACGTTTCTACCATATGACTCTAATGATCACAATAATTCGGTAAGAGATTTATTTACCACACACTATCTGATAGAGTGTAATTACGACGTCCTAACACACCATTACACTATGGTGTTCCATGCGACGTAATTTGTGAAACTCTTCTCACAAGTCTTCTAATGATGTGCCAACATTATAACTCAAATCTTCATTTCCTCGATCTACATCGCGGGAATTTGATTTTCTTGTTAAGTTTATTTCCTACTTCATTCTGAACTTTGTTTGATCGAATCAAAATTTCAGACTAACATTCCCCGGAGTGGATATCCATATATCTACTCGGAATATTCATGAAGTCTATGAAATAAAGACTTCCACTACACGTTAAAGTACTTCATTGATTCACATACACCCATATGCACGATTCTCAACAAGCTATACTCAAAACGTTCAGTGAAGTTCACGAAATAAAGGTCTCCACTACCCGTCAATTACTTCATTGAACCACATACATCTCTATGTATGACTATCAATAAGTTATATGTCTGCTTTCCGAAAATGGTGTCACAGTTATTTTGCAAGTGTCAAAAGATCAAATCTTAGGACTTGTAGATCCATCCAGTATGGAGCTAATGCATTGACTATAACATTGACATGACTAAACGGTAGTGCCACACATATGTGGTGTCTTTATTAAGTTTGTATCCTTTGGCATTAATATTATGAATGTGGGAGCTTCTACCATCTAAATTCTAATCGGCATATGATCATTACTTCAAAAATATAGGACACCAAATTTGTCACTATCATGTATGAACAAGTGTCTCGCTAGAGGAGACACACTTGTAACGATCATACTAACAGATGATCATAAAGAATTTATTCAAATGGTAGATCTAGAGGGAGAGTGTCTATGGCCATCACAACAACTTGACTGCCATTATCAACACGCAATGTCGCCTCATCCTTTCAAGCTACTCAAGCAGTAAACCTGGTTTTCACAAAACATGACTAGTTCAAAACTTAGTCACTACTGCGAGTACTTGCTTAGCTAAAACATTCATAACATGTATATCATATATACACCATCATCATTGATGACTTCCGGCGATCTGTTTCATTTTCTTGATACTTCCACCGTAATCAAGAACCATGAAGGTGAACGATTCCCCTTGCATGACATAGTCTATGACAGAGGATTTGCACTTGGTAACGATGTCTGTCATCCAGTGATTGAGCTGACCGAGGCGTCTCAATGTTCATCAAGTATGAACATATGACATTAAGTATGACCGTCACGTGCTCCCTCAATGTGTGTATTCTCTTCCATCTTGGTTGAGAAGACAATCAGTCAACGTACTGATAAATTTCATCAACCCAACGTTTGGGTACCCCGAGTTTAGCGACCATATCATATGTTCGCGATCTAAAAACTCGTACCCACCGTTGGTTCTCTTATGGCAGAGATCATAGCATACACTGGACTATGATGATATCATCCGCACAAAATCTGATAATCCAAATTATCTTTTGTCAACGGAATCTCTGGGGTTATCTCCTAGCGGGCATTGTAACACAAAGAGCTAACGGTTTAAACAAGGAGTATCCTCAAGCTAAAGCATAAAACTATGAAGTTTGGACCCAACCTTTTAAGTTTCTCAATCGCAGAAATGCGCCTAATTTGAAAAGATGCTATCACAATGGTTAATATCTACAAAGATTTTCAAAACAGACTCTGTTCATTATATTCTGAGTTCTAGTATTTTAGAAAATAACTATCCGAACTCCCACTCAAACGAACATCCCTCCTGGTCGTTTAAGCGATTACACGACCCCCATCCATTGCACCACCCCTCATCATCAGAGCCGGCGGCACAACTTCAAGAGTAGACAAAAGTCCGCCGCACCAATTTTGTGACTCCTGCTCGACCTTTCGGTCTCCCTGTTCCGAGGCCATATTTCTGAATATGCTAGGCTCGCCACCAAAAAGCTCCACGCTGACGCTTGTGCAACATGGCTTACACCCACTGTATGCGAACGACGAGATGTCTGACACCCGATCATCACGGCCCGCCTCATAACGTAGAACTTTCTTGGTGGTGCGCGTTGGAGGGAGAACACTAGTGGTATTTTGAAGGGATCATCTTATATAGCTACCGCCGTGTAACTAATATATACTATATATACAATCACACAATATAAGATGCACACAAAACATCAAATGTAATGCAATGTGATATAGTCCAATGCGCCATGGTCTTCTTGACGCCCGCAGTTTATAAACAATTTAATAAACCTACCTTGACCATATCACATAGCCCCTGCAAAATAAAGTTAGACGATTCTATTTTATCTTTTGCATATTTTACGTGGCTCGGGGCTTTCGTAAATAGAACCGCTTCATACCTACGAAACTTATGACCACAACAACGATCCAATAATTGCATGTTTAAGCATCCCTTTCGGGCCCTCCATTGAAAATGCAAAGCCAACTAAAGAGAGAGAAACAGGCACCCGCCAGCCGCAGATACGGTACAAGCTGTATGTCAGTAGTGGAACCAGTCTCGCGTAAGCGTACGCGTAAAGTCGGTCCGGGCTGCTTCATCAACTCGATGCCGCTGGAATCACAAGTGCACGCTAGAGGGTAGCAAATAACAGGAACGGTGCCCCCGTGCAGAACACGGGTTCTAACAGCGTACAACTATATCTACGATAGATCGGCTCTGATACCACTGAAGGGGATCGTGTGCAGAAAACAAAAAAATTCCTAGCAACGATATCCTTAAACTAGCCAAGATCTACACTATGCAGATATAGTAGTACGGCGGAGATCGGAATATATACCCTCGTAGACCGAATAGCGGGGATTACGCTCCCGCACAAGCGTTGACGACAAAGACGACGTAGCCGACCTCTAGGTCGCGGAGAACTCGGCGCGACGAAGACGACGAAGATGACCCCGAGGTCGGGTGGAGGAAGTAGGCCTCCGAGTACCGCTAGCGCAGCACCTCACAGGGCGTCACACACATACGGTGGAGACGACGGCCTCCGAAGCTCCAGTCCAGGACGAGCAGCGGAATACTTGGACCGGAACACCAGCAGCGCGACAACGGGTTATGGTGGAAGAGATCCCCCTCCTCTACTCGATGCAACTCTGACAAAGGGAATCACGAGATCGAGAGAGAAATAGGGAATTAATTGGTGAATTAAAAGGCCAGGGGTGCCCCTCTGTAGAAAGGCTCCCAGTGGGAGCCAACCTTGCCAGCCAGGCAATGTGGGACTATCCCCCATTTCCTGGTGCGGCTAGGATGGTGCGCCGGCCACCTGGTGGGCCCATTTTGGCCCACCTAGGCCGGCCATCATGCCCCCCACTGAATTCCCTTGAGGAATTTTCCCCTCTGCCTCTATCTTTTTTTCCCTTCGACTTCGGCTATGACCCCGGGAAGAAGTACAAAGGGCAAAGGCAGAAGTGGAATCCTCCTGCCCCGACTCTATCGGGGAAAGACAGGAAGGATAAAAGTGTAAAATCACTTTTTTAGAATGAAATAGAAATGATTATGAAATAAAAAATTCTGCATTTTTTGGGCCTTCTTTCGACCAGAAGGCCCATTTAGGGAAATCAGCCTAAATAAACTCGAAAATAAATATATAAAATCATATTTGGACATTAATTACACTAATTAATATCAAACATATTATATATAATTTATTCTAGCTCCGAAAAATCTTTTGTCGCTGCCGGATCTCCATCGGACCTCTACCGGGACATTCCCGGTGATCTCTTTCCTTTCCGGTTGTCTTGTCGAAACCCCTTAAGTGTGTTACCCTAGCGGTTCGATATAATAACAGGTACGATCAAGACTCCTCTATGATCAACGACTAACTCGTAGGCCTGGACCCCATGAATTAATCCCTGTGATATAACGAATGACTTTCATCTATCAAACCTGGATGTATAGTCTTAAACCCTTTGTCATGGCGATACTTAGCGTGTCCGAGCATCATTCTCAGATATCTCCATACCTAGCATGATCTCGTTACCGACATCGCTATCTTCTACTCGTCTATGATATTATGTCAGCTGGTGACCTAGTCACATGTTTGCAAACTCATTTGACATAATCTCACCGAGTGGGCCCTAGAGTATCTATCCGGCTATGCGGACTGACAAATCCCATTGTTGACCCCTCTTCTCAACTACCCCCTTCCGATACCCAAAAGTATCACCTATCATTGTCACACTATATAAGATATGACGTTTGGTGCGATCAAAGTATCTTCCAGGAATAACAATAAGAGTTGGTCTCACGGTCTTAAGGCGTAATGACTATGTCCTATAAATACTGGGTATGTCCATCACATCGTTACACCTAACGATATGACTTCCATTGCCGACCGGCGCCATGCCCTATGATCGGAAAACCTCGATCATCAATCGTGCAACGGAACTAGTCTTAGTAGAGGCTACTAGGGACCTGGTGGTTTATCTACCACACTTGTATTAATGTTTTCGCTTAATACAGTTATAGCATGGTATAAAACATATAATGAACAATTGGGATATTGCCAATAAATTATGTTTATTAAGTGTCTCTAGGGCATATTCCCTTCAGGTCTATTATGTGATATCAGACATCATACAGGAACCATATTATGTGCTCGATGAAACATGACCGATGTTCTTAGAAGAAGAACAGTTGTGAAAGTAAATTTGGAATTTACTGGAATTAGAAATGTGTTAGTCATTAGATTGACACTGGTATGTCAAATCTTCTACATAGGTATGAAAGTATATATTGATATCGTGAGATTGTAAATGTTACATAGAATTTTCTATGACTGAGTGTGTTTGCAAGGCAATTATCTGGTTAACAGAATCAGAGTAAGCGCTGGGAAACAGAAGTCTCACTTAGTTACGGTATTTGTATATATGTTATTAGATAACATGATGATATCAAACAGGTTGATATCAATGAATCGCAAATGAATGCACAATTATGTATTGTATAGTTTGTCAGAGTAACACTCTTCCACAAGCAAGCATTATCATATAACGCTTATTTGATAAGGGTTTTTGATGAAGTAAAATGCAGCTAGTTTATTTGTACTCTAGTGCAAGTGGGAGACTGAAGGAGATATGCCCTAGAGGCAAATAAATAAGTAGTATTTATCGTAATATCTCTTAAGTTTATAATATGTCTTTGTATTATGCTATAACTGTATTAATCGGAATTATTGATACACGTGTGATACATAGACAATCAGAGTCCCTAGTGAGTCTCTATATAAACTAATCCATTGGGCAACAGTTGATCGAGATTCCCGATCAAGGACAATGACGTCGGTTGACAATGGGGTCATCTTATTAATGGAATAAGGTGATGGACATACGCAAAGTATTGCAATAAGATCGTATTACGATGTTTGTCATTTCCAATAGATAAAAAATATGGTAGCTTATTACTTAAACCGTGAGACCGTACTTATTGCTACTTTGTAGGGGTACTTTGAGAGCATCAACATTGTGTCTTATATAGCATGACAATAACGGTGTCCATCTTGGGTATCCCGAAAGAGTATGCTGAGGCGTAAGTATCAAGATCAGGATTTGTTCATTCTTGTAATGTAAATATACTCTGGGCCCACTCGGTGAGATTGCATCTATATAGCTGCGCAGCTTATGACTAGGTCATGGAGGTGTAATATCACAGACGAGTTAATAACCTTTGTCGGTAACAAGATACAACAGAGCATCGGATGTCTTCGATCATATCTCGGACAAGGTAGTATCGTAGAAACAAAGGGATTGAATATCATGTTTATGGTTCAACGACGATATTCGTAGAATGCACAGGGACCGTCATATGTGTCCAGGTATCCCTGGCGGTCATTGGCGAGCGAAGGGTCTCGACCATGTCTGGAGTGTTCTCGAACCGTAGCGTAACAAGTTTAAGGTCTTAACGACACCTGGAGAAGGTGCTGGAATATTATAGGATTTTATTGGAGAGAGAGAAATGATCCGGAAAGAGTTCCGGTGGTCCGGAAGGAGTTTCGGGAAGGTCTGGAGTGGTTCCGGGAATGTCCGAAAGATGTTCGGGTGGTCCGGAAAATGTTTCGGGGTCACAGGAGATTAAATAGTATTTAAATAAATTAGTTATATTTTTTTATTAATTTAATTATTAATTAAATAAAAGGGAAAAAGGGCAACCCACCTAAATGGGCCCTAGGAGGGCCCATGGGAGGAGCCGCACCAAGGAGAGAGGAAGGGGGCTTGGGCCCCTAGTCCAACTCGGACTATGAGAGCCGGCCGAACCCCCTCCCCCTCTTTTCCCTTTAGTCCCACATGGGGGAGGCAAGGTGTTTGCACACCCCCTCCCCCCTTTATATAGCAAGGCATATTAATTCGATTAATTCATCAAAAATACAATTAATATTGTAGCAAGCCGGCCGAGCTGCTTCTCCGCCCGTTTTGCCTCCTCTCTCCACCAAAGCTATACCGCCGGGCACCGTTGCCCTGCGGGATTCCAGAAAAGTTCTACCCCTGCGATCTCAGCTGGATCTGAGTGACCGGGGGTTGTTGTTAAGCTCCGTATGCTTGCGAGTGCTCGGAGGCGCCACATTTGAGGAGCCTGGGCGACGTCGTCTCGCCCACCTAGCAGCCCTGTTGTTGCCCTGCCGCCGACGCAACCCCTCAGCCGCCGGCGCCACGCCATCTTCCACCCGACGCCCGATGACGCAGGTTATCGTCGACATCCCGGTGTCATTGTCTACGTCATCGCGACAAGTTCTCCGCGACCTCGAGGTCGGCTACGTACGACTTCATCGTCAACGTTTGTGCGGGAGCGTAATCCCCTCTATCGGTCTACATGGAGGTATGTGACCCGTTCCGCCACCGTTATCGCATGTACTAGCTAGATAGATAGATCCTGACTAGTTAGGGCGTTCGTACGCTAGAAAAATTATTGTTTTTTACACCGATCGAAACCCCTTCATTACACACTACACTATGAGACATTCTTGGGGGTGGAGCCATCGGTGACGTTCTTCCGTTGCTTCTATAGCATCCGCGTCGCTGCAACCGGTCGTATGTTTGGAAATAATTTTGATGCTTATGATCATGATTGTATGTTTTCTTCGTTTAGAAAGTTTAGTTGATCATTGTCTAGTTATAAACGCGAGGTTATCTTTATATAATATAAACCTGATTTAATTTTAAAAGGTGGTTGATCATGGCTCGAGGTGCCACCTGGTAGCCATCCAATATAAATCAATCATAAACCACACATGAAACTAGGGATAATGATAGGAAATCAGGTCCGTTATCACTGGAAAGTGATTATAAAATAAGACAACATGTCAAATTAATCAAAACATGTCAATTATGATATATGTAATACATATGAGTAGTGCATGTATGGCAGGCTGCAAGAGCATTGAACATTGTGTGTATGCCTTATAAAATAACGAATATATAAACCAATCAAGAGTCCTCCATACATATTATCTTCCCTATCATCGATCACCTCCAAATTGGGGTGCAAGCAGTTACTACTACGAGCTCCTAGTAGACACGAGCCAGCTTGGATGAAGCTTCGTTTGCAGCTAACATACAGCTACTGGGCAGTGCTCGTAGCAGCTGACTTATGCTATCTAGCTAACTCACTCTTAATTTCCTTGCTCCTCCCTCCTATCACATCTCATCAATGCCAAATGTATACATGTATGGCTAGTAATTTGGTCAACCCTGCAGACGGCGATGCATTCATGGGTGATTGTTGAAGAGATCCCAGTAGTATGGCGTCGACGGCGACGGCGCAGCCGCAGCTGGGAAATACTGTAACGACGACGACATTGAAGGAGGAGTTGCACCTGATAACGCACCGTGGCCGCCAAGGAATGCCGGGCTGATCAGCTCGCCGAACAGGTTGATGCCACCGCTGCCTCCTGCGCTGCCGGAAGGCGGCGAGAAGAAGCCTGGCGGGATCGCCGGGAGGGACCCCGGCACGGGAGACAGGATGCTCGGCAACGGCGGCAGACCCCCACGATGAACGCCGGCGCTCCGTGCGGCCGGCTGCTCGATGGAGGCGAGGCGCGCGGCGGGCGAGTGCTGGAGCTGGTACAGGCTGCCCTCGTGTGGCTGTGCCGCCGCAGCTGCTGCTTGGACGTGGAACGGGAACGGCAGCGCCGGCGGGAGCATGGCGGAGGATGGCTGGTGCGGGAATAACGGGCAGGGGAGCGAGGACGCCGGCGGTGGCGGCGGTAGTGACGTGGTGGAGGAGGCGCCGGTGAGGCGCTGCACGACGGACATGAACTCGGCGGGGTCGGCGTGCACGACCTTGGGCGACACCGTGTAGATGATGACCGGCTGCCGCACCGCCTGCGCCGGAGGCTTCCTGATCCTATGCGAATCCTTGTGGACCCTGAGCGGCGCCGGGCGCGGGCCCTGCAGCTCCCTGCCACCACCACGATGCGGCGAGGAGGAAGTGGTCGTCGCCGTGGCACATGAGGATTGCTCCATGATCGTTCGATCGATGCCACGAGCTAACTAATTAAGCTGTAGCTGATCGACGTACGTCGGCGGCCGGCGTTGATTTGATCGAAGTAGCTAGAGTCTCGTTCTCAAATCTCAAGTGTCAAAACGAAGGAGCAGCAGTACGTACGTGTCTTCCATCTAGTCGAGCTAGCCATGTATATATAGAGGTGGCGGCGGAAAGCAAATGAGTGAAGACCGAGCTCGGGATGCTATTAATTTAGGGGATGTAAGGAGGAGCTAGCTCTGCTAGGTGGAAAAGGCAGGCAGCCGGATTCACTTGGATGATCTCTGATGGTGCGAATTATGGGGCGTGTAACAGGTCAAGAAAGCACTCGATTGCAATATAATACAAAGCGACTGAAGAAAGTATTGCTCCAGATCTCAGATGGGTTTGAACACGTCCAAGCAAGGTGACGGAGGTGACGCATGCATGCATGGGATGGCGCCAATTCTTCGGTGCAATTCAATCGTCTTCTGTTTCTTGCCTATCTGAGATTTGACTATCAACTGACCCAAGAACCAGGTCAGAGATATTGTTCTCTCGTTGTACTGCGGCTAGCTCTTTCCTAGCTTTTTTTTGCGGGAAGTATTACGGCTAGTTGCTCTGTCGTTTTCAAGCTACTACTACAAGAGAAGAAGCTTCCTAATTCAGCTCCTAGCTATAGATAGGCTCGCGCTGATCACTTTGTCAGGCTAATCTTAATTTCTTGCATTAGTCACGTGGACGTGCTCAACAAATTAAAGGTAGAATTATATAGTACATAAATTATTATCGGTGGTTGATGTGACGAGGGTGCAAACTTCATACTCTTGGTCATGTGTTAGTTTTAAATTAACCTAATCCCTTTGATCAATTCGAGGTTCGGATTGAAGGCGTTTGAATATATTTGATCTTCTGGAATCTAAATCGAGGGATCTTCCGGATTCTGACTTGAGCAAGTCTTGTCTTGACTATATAGACATATGTCTACGGTCTGGTAGGGCGTTAATTTAGTTGGACTGCATTCAAGAACCCCGACTTTTGGCATGTTTTGATAGTGTCAACCCTTGCTGCTGTGCTAGCTACTGTTATTAATCGATAACCATGAAAGATAGCAACATGTACGTAGTTATACAGGCCAAGTTTGGTATTATCTATCATTTAATCTTCGTTCTGTAGCCATGTATGAATTCCCTTCTGGGTCTTACCAGAGAGAGATTGAGTTGGACCAATTCATCAGACAATGACCTGTCTGATATATGTGATGGACTGATGGTTCGCGGACATGCATGTTAAATATAAACGAGGATAATAATTACATAACGTAGAGGTTAGTCGGAGTAATATATTTTTTGACAACAACATAACACTACCATGAAATGCTAGAGAAAGAGAGACACACAGAGAGATAGTCAAGAGAGGTGGCAGCCGGTCGTCCGGTATTCAGAGGTAGGCGACGAAGTCGTACGGACGTTGGAGCATATGTGTATGAGCTCCTCGCTTTTGGGTGACTGAATCATTCACCGATCGATCGATTTCTCGAACCATCTGACGACCGAGTAGTACATACCACTTCCAGTTGCAGTAGGCAGTAGAAGGCTAGCCGCGCAGCCAGTTGCTACTTAAGCTGAAACATTCTTTTTTTTATAGAGAGTATGCCAAAGCTGAAACATTCTTAATCAGGGATGAATGCGTAACCTGCTAGATTTACAGTAAGCAGTAGCTTTAAAATATGTTTATGGAAAGACGCCCAACCATTGGTTGCCTGTTCACGAAAATGGATATAATATAATATAGAATTTTTTAGAACTTATGTAATACGGAGTATAATTTTTAAGTGAAGTATATCATAGTCACTCCATATCAAAATAACCTCTTAAGTTTGGCTAAATTGGATGTATTTAGACATGTTTTGTGTCCAAATATATTTACTTTTTGGCAATTTTTGAGAAAGTTATTTTGGGATGGAGGGAGTAGTATAGATCTTTGTAGGTGATGGTCCATATGCTGCAGATTTTTTTTGAGATTTGCTGATGTTAATCATACTGTTCAACATATTCTTTTCTTAGCTCACTTCAGCGTATTTATGCAACTTCTTTTGAGGGGACATATTTGCTAGCCCAATTATCTTTTCTACAAAACCTAGCTGAGTTAACGTGTACAGTACAAACTACAAAGGGGAAAGCAACAAACTCCAGCCAGTAAACCCAGCCCACTAGAATGGGTTAGGCCTCAATATCGATCCATTCTAGCTGAATTAATGGGCTACATAGGACACTGAATTCGTGACATCTGCCATTCTGCCCGCTCCCTGCCCTCACCCAACTGGCAAATGCTACAAGCAAAATATTTGTCGCCATATGTGCGATCCTTACGGCAGTGGGTTCTCTTTTTTTTTCTCTTCTGATTTTCTTTCTTATCTTTGACATTTTTCTGTCCTTTATCTGATTTCTCTTTTTATTTTTTTGTATCCTTTTCAACAAATAGGATTTTTTCTTACATATAATAACACTTTATTAAGATAGATGATCATTTATAAAGTCATGAATATTTGTTAGAAATAAAGAGATTTTTTATGCCATCATATTTTCATTCCATGGATTTTCTTTTAGAACAGCGGGTACTTTATATTTGATATACATTGTGAAATCAAAATTTATCCTAACCTATATGGTTAGAGAATGCAACCTTCCCATCCGGATTTAAATCTGAAGTGACATTATTTGAGGTCATGCTTCTTTCGACAAAATCACTCCCGAGTCTTCCCGTTGTTTTCCTCACAAAAATTCTTTAACATATCTTGCAAATTATATGAAGAATCAACACACAAACTTTGTTTCACCAATGAAAGTTTCAACATTTCTTTCTTAAATACGTATTGTCAATATGTGTTTAAAAAATAAATGTTGAAAAGTAAAATAAAAGTATATTGGTTTCAAGGGTCGCGCCAATGCTCGACCCTTATTGTCCCTTTGGCGACAACATATACACATTTCTTGCTAAGAGAGGCAAATAGGTTGTCCCCTTTCCTAGAATCTACATCTCCACCACCCCCATCAAATTGAAGCCACCGACTTACATGACATATTGTGTTATACTTTATAATTCATTAACAACAGATGAACCTTATTGAGGTCATTTTGGATGCCACTTGAATCGTAGATTTGAAATTGTACACGCTATTGCTTTTCGGACATACATTGATGGTTCCTCTATGTTTTTTAAAAGGGGAATGATCTGGACCTTCATACCGATTGGTGCATACATTATAATATCATAAATAAAGGGGATCGTGTGCAGAAAACAGAAAAATTCCTACCAACGATATCCTAAAAGCATGCCAAGATCTATTCTATGCAGATATAGTAGTACGAACGGAGATCGGAATACGTACCCTTGTAAACCGAAAGCGGGGATTACGTTCCCGCACAAACGTTGTCAATAAAGACCGACGAAGCCGACCTCAAGGTCGTGTAGAGGAAGCAGACCTCCGAGTACCGCTAGCGCAGCACCTCGCAGGGCGTCACACACGTACGGTGGAGACGACGGCCTCTGAAGCTCCAGTCCAGGACGAGCAGCGGAAGACCTGGATCGGAACACCAGCAGCGCGACAGCGGGCTATGGTGGAAGAGATCCCCCTCCTCTGCTCGGCGCGACTCCGACAAGAGAATCACGAGATCGAGAGAGAAATTGGTAATTAATTGGTGAATTAAAAGGCCAGGGGTGCCCCTTCTTATATAGGCTCCCAGGGAGAGCCAACTTGCTAACCAGGCAATGTAGGACTAATCCCCACATGCCTGGTGCGGCATGGGAGGGTGCGCCGGCCCCCTAGTGGGCCCTTGGCCCACTAGGGTCAGCCCCTCCTGGCCCCCCCGAATCTGTCGTGGTGGTGTCACGGCAGATGCCATAGGATGGCTAATTTGTGGGGCCGATGGACGTTGGTGGATCCGGGGAGGGATAGCGAGTTGAAGAACTCACACGGGGAGGATCCCGGTAAAACCGAGATCTCCCAAGAACACGAAACAAGAACAAAGTGCAACGGGGAAGATCTAACAAATACAAACAAATGCACGAAAGCACCAAGCACACACACGATATACCCAGGTTCAGGGCCCTCGTGAGGAGGTAACACCCCTACTCCTGCCCTTCTTCTCTATATATCGGTGGTACAAGAACTACAACTTGCTACAAGATCTATCAAAGGTAGAAGTCCTAAGAGCTAGATGAACTCAAGGTGAAGAGGAGTAACTGCTCTAAAGGTAAATGCAACTATAGTTTTGGCTCTCCGGTCGGTCTCTCCTTCTCAGGAGCAGTTATGGCGCCTTTTATAGAGTTCCGGCCGGGAGGGCCGGAAACCCTAAAATGCCTCGGCCCCACCGGACAGGTCTAGCCGGGATGTCATCACCGGCTAGTGCGACCTAGTCGCCGGACTATCCGCTGTAGCCCCTGCTTCATCATCTCGCTAAGGACGGCAGGCGCCGTCCTGCATCATCATTGTCCCCTTGTCAGAGACAAGACATGTCTTTGCCCATCCCGGATAGCCTTTTCCGGATTGCCGGGCTAGGCATGACAGGTCTTGTCGTACCGGCTGACGCGCTTCCGTGTCAGGCGGGAGGTGACCAAACTTCCGTGTCAGGCGGGAGGTGACCATGCTTCCGTGTCAGGCGGAATGGTACTTCCCCCCGCGATATACGGGAAAGCGTGCTCCAGACCGTTGATGGCCTACCGGGAGCTCTCTCGCCGGCTACCTCCTCTCTTGCCACTGGGAGCCTCTTCTGCATAAGATCAAGATCAATACGTACATTCCGGTTAGTGCTTACCCGGGATACCTATCCGGTAAAGCCGAGTACACCATCACCCGGGAACCTTCTCGGTGTCCCAGGTCCGGGATCCTTTCCGAAGATGTCCGAACTTATCTCAGGATGAGCAACTCTAGGCCTAGCCTCCCGAAGATGTCTTAGTCTACCAGCAAAGACATCTTCGAGAAGCTAGTTCTTAGAGGAACCATCCGCTCTTGCCCGTACTACAAATGCGAGGGTCGGGGATGTCTATTTATAGCCGCAAGGCATGACCCTTACGGCTGCCACGGGGCCCCTTGGCCTTTCCCTGCGTCCAAGTGACCAGCTGCCCTTTCGGCACAGCAAGGGGTGCCCTTTGCTGTCGCCAAAGGTCAAGCACTGTTGTTATCCATTATAATTTACCGGGATCTGCCCCTACCCGGGGGGCAGCCCCCCGACACTAGTCCCCGAAGCTGGTGCGGCACAGCGACCCCGGATGATGTGCGGGATCAGTTTTAATAACAAACTTTCTTCCGAGAAGACATGACATCAATCTTTTATTCCATGCCTAGATTAGTTCTTTCCGAGATCCTCTCACCGAGATGGTCTCAATCGGGAGGCGAAGCCTGCGACCGAGTAGCTCCATCTCAGCAAATCTCGACCGTTGATTTCCTGATGAATCCGAGATAGCGATTCTGGGCCCACCCGACGTCCCGTCTGCGCAGAGGCGCACTCGAGTGCTTCTGCGCACGCACGGTGTCGCTTGGGTTCTCGCGCCATGGAGCCGCATCTGATCCGGAAACGAACCGTTGGGGCCTTGTGGCCCTCGGTGTGGCCGGATCGAGCGCTCCGAGTAACGCCACGTGGCCCGCGGCACAAAATAGATCCCACCCACGATCGTGGAGATCGTGGGCGGGAAAAACGGGAACCGCTCCGGAATCCCCCCCCCATAAATAGGGGACCGGAACGGTCTCCCTCACTTCTTCTCCTTCGCACTTCCTCTTCTCCACCGTCTCGAGCTCACTGCCGCCGCTGCGCTCGTTGCCCGTACGCCGTCTCGCCGGAGCTCGCGCCCCGTCGACCTCCTTCGCCGGTGAGTTTTTCCTCTCCACTCCGATGCATTTCTTCGGTAGAATAACTGCCGGACTCCGGCCGTGCCCTAGCACGGGCACGGCTGCGCCGCCGCCGGTGACCACATTCGAGCGGCGCGCCCGAAGCGCACGGCGAAGAATCACTGTGGCATTAGGACGCATACTCGTCACTCGCCTTTGTGCCTCGTTTCAGTCTAGCGCGAGTCTTTTTCCCTCCGTTTAGTTTTGATTATTTGACCCACGGTAGATCTTGCTTCCCATGAACCCGGTAGTTTTCAGCAGTTTATGCCCCGACATCCTCATTTCGGATAGACTAACTCCGACTAACCGCCGCTGCATCTGCAGAATAGCCCGAATACTCCCGCGTACTTCTCCGAGATGGGTGAAGAACGTGCCCGGGGGTGTTGGGACGGATCCGAGACAAAGCAGTCGGATCTTGATTGGCTGTATCGGACTCACCGGATTCCTCCGGAAGTCGAGAGCCGTCTACCGGGAGAGGAGGTTGCGCCGGAACCCCAACCCGGGGAATATGTGGTATTCCTATCGCATTTTGAGCGCGGGTTTGGGCTTCCGGCTAGCCCCTTCTTCCGCGACTTCCTCGACACGTACAACGTGCAACCTCACCACCTTCCCGCCAACGCCATCATGATGCTTTCTGTCTTCATCACTTACGCAGAGGCGTACCTTGGCATATGGCCCTTTGTGGATCTCTGGGCCAAGTATTTTATCCTCCGCCGACAAGCCATCCCCAACCCGGATCAGAAGGTAAAAGACTTGGTCGACTGCGGAGCGGCCACCGTCATCCCTCGCGCGGACTCCGGATTCCCCATCGTCAAGGGATTAGAGTCTTGCCGGAAATGGCAGCGCAGCTTCTTCTATGTGAAGAACCGGGAGTCCTTGGAAGATGGCCCGGGATCCTCGAACCCGGACTTCATTAATCTGCCGGAATTCATCATGGGTCCTCCGCGCGAATTCGGTCGCTGGAAGCATCTTCCCGACAGCGAGGAGATCGGATACATGCATGATGTTCTGCAGGTGCTCACCCAGGATATGACCGGGGATGACCTCTTGCGCTGCTTTATTGTTCGCCGGGTCTGCCCCCTTCAACACCGAGTGCACAAGATGTGCCACATGTCCGGGAACTTCGACCCCACCAGGACCAGTATCCATAGGCTAAGCCACGCGGCGATCGTCCGTCGTGCCCGAGCTATTGCTCGGACGGAGATGACGGAGGATTATGAATGGGGGGTCATAGGGGGATCCCGGAAACGACCGGTTGACCAGGTGCTTATATCAGTCTTT
Organism: Poa annua; assembly: GCA_026929855.1. Lineage (NCBI taxonomy): Eukaryota > Viridiplantae > Streptophyta > Magnoliopsida > Poales > Poaceae > Poa > Poa annua. The sequence continues at coordinate 82,797,337 of CM049430.1, forward strand.
CACGCCTACGCCTTCGTACATGCGCTCACCTGGACACCGACACGACCTAACTTGTTTGCGCAGTTGTTCGAGCGTCAGCACGAAGAAGACGCCATCCACGTCAACGGGAACTACGCCCCGGATTTCCCGAAACCGGACGTGATGCCGAGAGAGGATCTCGACGGCGAGGACCATCTCGCCATCCCTTTCGTTAAGGCCCCGGGTAATCCTTCAACCCCAGAGACAGTTTCCATTTCCTCGGATGACGATGAGACTGACTGCGAGATCCTTGACGTTATTGACGCTCTCCCTCTGAATTGGGCCTCAGCCGTGGTTCCGAAACCGTCAGCCGGGACCAAACGTGCCGAGAGCCGGAAGCGCGCGGCTTCCGACACCGATGGGGCTGAAGCCTCCGGCAACCCCCCCAAGAAGGGTAAACCGAGCAAGAAGACGACCGAGAAGCCTCCTCGACGCCGGCAGAGGGGTCCTCCCCTTGTGGACTCCGGGTACGTCTTTCTTGCCTCATGTTATTCGACTTCGCTCTCTCCCTAACTTTTACTAAGACATTTTCTTTCAGTGACGCGCTCGAGCTCCCGACACCTACTGTTCCTCCTCCTCCAGGAACTCGGACTCCTAGTCCGGTTCGGGCCTCTCCTTCACCTCTTCGCCCTTCCGCTCGAGGAAATGAATCCACCGCCTCCGGTGTCGCACCGGCAAGCGTCGCGACCTCGGATGCACCTCCGGTGATCGACGAGATCGCGCTGCAGGCCACGACCACCCCGGGAGAGATTGTTCTTCCGGATAGCCCGCGCCGGGTTCCCGGACTGGAGGCAGAGATCGCTAGCCCTCGCCGGCAACCTGCGGCGAGTGGGGCCTCTCGGCCAGCCGCGCCCAAGGCCATCCCGGAGAAACGGCCTACCGCCTCCTCCGGGCCTGCAGAACAAATTCCCAAGTCTCGCGGCAAGGCTTCTGGGCAGAAAACATCTTCTGCACCGCCCGCAGCTGCTCCGACATCTTCTTCCCAGGAGTTGGTGCCACGCCCGGGTAAGTTCTCACCGTTACCCCCACCTCCTGCCGAGATCCCTACTGCCGCCTTGCGGATGTTGCGAGCAACGGTCAGCTCCTTTGCATCTTCAGGATCTCGGGACATCGCTGCCACCTGCGTTGCCGGCAGCTCCGGCATCCGGGTTGTTGATGACTTCAACAAGGCCTGGCTTGCCGCCGATGCTTCCGAGACTGCAGGGGACTTGCACGCTGCAGGTCCGAGCCGCAGCGCTCAAGCTCTGCATGCTCTCCAGGTTGCCGCGTTGGACGTCACCCGAATAAGCGAGGTAAATTTTTCTTCTTTTATCCAAAACACACTTCTTCCTTCCACCACCACTAGTCCCCGAGATTGGTGCTTAGTGATCTAGATTCCACCGAATAGCAGATCACTAGGTTCCAATCTTAGAGAAAAATTAGGACACGAATACCGAGTCCCCGAGACCCTCCCAACCGGGTTCTTTACTTCTTTTTCCATACCGACTTTGCCTTCTTTGTCTTGCTATCAGGAGTGCAGCCAACAACGCCGCAACATCTTCAACCGGGTTCTCGCTGAACTCGGTCAGTCGAAGAAGTCCGAGGAGCGCTTCCGGGAAGAACGGGATGCCGCGCGCCAGATCTCGGTGGACCAGAAGGCTGCCCTTGGTACCGCGCAAGCCGAGATTGCGCGCCTCAACGGCGAGCTCGCCAAGGCCCAGGCTACCATGTCGGAGATGAAGAAGGGCTTCATCGAGGCGAGCAAGAAGCAGAAGGAGACCCTGGACCAGTCAGTGTCACGCGCGGATAACGCCGAGGCCGAGTTGGGTCTTCTTCGGTCGCGTTCTGACACTTGGCTCGCCGAGCTCACCGTGCTGAACCGGGATCTCAACAGTGAGTAATCCGACAACCCTCCTCTCCTGTTATTTCCTTTATTTGCTGTTCCTCTTCTTGTGACTTAGTCGTTTTGACAGCTCTTCTTTTTAAAGGAGAGTTCGAGCACTCCCGCGAAGCCGCCGCCAAGGCTGTTGCCGCCGCTCGAGAGAAGCGTGCCGGGAAGGGTCCCATCTCGGACGCCTGGGACATTGAGGATCACCTCACTGCCCTGAAGGCCCGGATAGTACCTCTCCGGGCTATCGGGACGGAGCTTCTCAGCGCGGCGATCCACGTCCACGGCGCCTTGTGGCCGAGCCTCCGCGGGAAGCTCTCGATCCCGGAGCTCTCGCGCGCACTTCTGGGTGCCGGTAGCCGCATTCACGCTTGGAAGCGCTCCGGTGCTAGAGCTGGTGCGGATCAAGTCTTGACCCAAGTACTCAGCTGGTACGAGGGTCTTGATCTGGCAGCGATCCTGCGCCTGCGGACGGTGTCGCCTTGGGTTAAAGATCCGGCAAAGATCCAGCAGCGGCGAGAGGTGGCGCACCGCATTGCGAAGTGGGCCAGCATCCGTGCCTTCACCGCCAGCACCGTTCCTTCAGAGTCTGAGTCAGATAACGAGGACTCCGAAGAAGATGATGCCGCTTCCGGCGATGGGGAAGAAGAAATCCTGGAGGGAGATGACGCTGCTTCTGGTGCTGCGTCCGAGAAGGTGGTTTCCCGGGATGCAACATCTTCGCCGATACCCGAGGCCACCGAGACCGAGGTGCATCCCGACGTCCCGAGTGGTGCTGCCGATGCTGAAGGTGAAGCTACTCCTGCTCCCGAGGTCGGCGCTCCCGAGGTCGTCGCTCCCGAGGTCGTCGCTCCGGAAGTCGCCGTCGAGAAGCCTACTTCCCCCACCGCTTAAAAACACTTAGTAGCAAATTCGTTAAATCCCCGGGATGCCGGATGCAATATGTATCGTACACTTAAATTATTTCTGCTTCACCGCGAACTATTTATTCGAACAAATTATGCCAATGTACTCAGCTTTTAGTTCCCGAATTGCCTTTCATGTTTACCGTACTTAGGTAATTTCTGCTCTTGTCTACCATTTCGGCGTTCGACAGTCGAGTCACAAAACTCCACATACGGCATACATTACTTAAAACAATCCGAGTTCCTACTAACCGAATTCCCGACATAAAAAACAACTAAGTTAGTAAAAATAAGCATGCCGGATAAGTTCCTGTTCCAAGTCCCCGAGACCATTTTCGTGTTCCCCACCTTCCCTCTCTTTGCTCTTGACTATCATTTCGGCGTTCGTCAGTCGAGTCACAAGATGATTTTACATGACATACATTACTTTGACTTTGAGAATTGGATTCGGAACTTTCCCGGCATGCACACAATAAAACACAAGACAGCTATCCGGCAGTCCCCGGGTTCCTTCCCGGGATGCCGGCAGAAAAACAGTAACTAAACTTGACAAAAAAGTAACAAAATATGCACGTAACTAGGCAGTCCCCGGGTTCCTCCCGGGGTGCCTTACTTTCATTGATATTTGAGAATTGAGATATAACATACACTGAACCCTTTACGTGTAAAAGGGGCGAAGTAGAGCTACATTCCATGGACGCTTGGTTTCCTCACCGGACTTGTCCATTACACCTTTCCTAGCCTCCTGTACGTCTACAAGGTAATAAGAATCATTGTGTAATGCCCTGCTTATCACAAAAGGTCCCTCCCATGGAGGTGACAGCTTATGCATTCCGGCCGTGCGTTGGATGAGCCTCAGCACCAGATCTCCCTCCCGGAATACCCTCGGGTGTACTTTCCGGCTATGATAGCGACGGAGGTTCTGTTGATAAATTGTCGACCGAGATAGTGCCAATTCTCTTGCCTCTTCGAGTAAATCCACATCATCTTCTCGGGCTTCCTTTGCCTCGGTCTCGGTGAACATTGTTACTCTCGGAGAATCATACTGTATGTCGGTTGGGAGTACTGCCTCGGCTCCATACACCATGAAGAATGGGGTGTATCCGGTAGATCTATTCGGTGTAGTCCGGAGACCCCATAACACCGCCGGCAACTCCTCTATCCAGCATCCCGGAGTTCTCAACAATGGTTCGATCAAGCGAGCTTTGATACCAGCCAAGACTAAGGCGTTAGCCCTTTCGACTTGCCCATTTGCTTCCGGATGTGCGACTGATGCTACATCTAGCCGGATTCCCTTCTCAGCACAAAATCGAGCGAATTCCCCCACAGCAAAGTTTGTTCCATTATCTGTGATAATGCTGTGTGGGTATCCGTATCTCAAGATGATGTCTTTCAGGAATTGCACAGCGGTGTGTCCATCGCACTTCCGGATTGGCTTGACCTCTATCCACTTGGTAAATTTGTCCACCATTACCAGTATATGTGTCATGTTGCCCCTTGCCGGTTTGAATTGCCCGACCATGTCCAAACACCATACTGCAAATGGCCAAGTGATGGGGATTGTTTTCAGTGCTGACGCCGGCATGTGTATCCGGTGAGCAAATTTCTGGCATCCTCCACACTTTCGGACAATATCTTCTGCTTGCTGCAACGCAGTGGGCCAGTAGAACCCATGCCGGAACACTTTTGCCACCAGGGCCCGGGATGATGCATGATGTCCACACTCTCCTTGGTGTATCTCCAGGAGCATCTCTTTCCCTTCTGCCGGCTCCACGCATCTCTGGAGTACCTCGGTGACACTTCTCTTGTATAGCTCTTGGTTAATGACAGTGTATGCCTTTGATCTTCGCATTATCTGACGGGCTTCCACCTCATTCTCCGGGAGGGTCCCTTCCAAGATGTACACCATAATGGGCTGTGCCCAATTCGGGACAGGTCGCACCGGGAACGCTGGAGCGTCTATGTCCATTGGTTCTGCCGACATCACCTCTATCATCATCTGTCTTTGCCTCTCTGAGCACTGGGAGGCAGTCCCCGGGTTCGATGTTATGCTCCCGACATCTACTTCCATGGGTACTGCTTCTGAACCAGGTTCCTTGGGGATGAAGATAGAATCCGACTCGGGTGATGGCTGTATAGACGGCTTCCTCAAATGTTCCAGGGCTACTCCGGGTGGGATGGCATCCCGGGATGACCCTAGTTTGGACAAGACATCTGCTGCTTCGTTTTCTCCTCTGGGTATGTGCTTGAACTCGCATCCTTCAAAAAATCCGGAAATTTTCTGCACATGAAACCTGTACAAGGCCATGTTTGCATCAAGGGCATCCCAATTCCCCGACACTTGTTGCACCACGAGGTCGGAGTCACCGAAACACTCTATCCGGCGGATACCGATTTCCTTGGCGACATTCAATCCGTGAACCGAAGCCTCATACTCCGCGACATTATTGGATGCCCGAAAATGGATCTGCAGCACATACTTCAGTACATCTTGTTTCGGGGAGGTGAGAACCACTCCGGCACCCAATCCGATCTTAGCTTTTGAGCCATCGAAATGCATCCTCCAGAAATTGTAATCCGACATGGGAGGTTCATACTGCATCTCGGCCCAGTCTACCAAAAAGTCCGGCAGCGCCTGCGACTTGATGGCATCTCGTCTCTCATACGCCGGAGCGTATGGCGACAACTGGATGGCCCATTTGGCTACCCGGCCGCTAGCATCCTTGCAACCGATGATTTCGGCGAGAGGAGCTTCGCATACCACTGTGATCAGGTGTTCTTGAAAGTAGTGCTTGAGCTTGGTTACTGCCATGTACACTCCATACGCCATCTTCTGGTAGTGGGGGTAGTTCTGCTTGGATTCCGAGATCACCTCACTGAGGTAATACACCGGCCTCTGTATCATCTTGCCCCCTTCTTCCCTTTCTACCACCATTGCCACACTGACTACTCGGTTGGTTGCTGCAATATACAACAGCATAGGTTCCTTGGGCAATGGGGATGCCAATACTGGTGCTGTTGAGAGCATTCTCTTCAAATCGCTGAACGCCGCATCCGCCTGCGGGGTCCAAATAAATGTTTTGCTCTTCTTCATCAGTTGGTACAGAGGCAAGGCCTTCTCCCCAAGTCGGCTCACAAACCGACTTAGGGACGCCAGACACCCGGTAAACTTCTGCACATCCTTGAGACGCACAGGCAACTTCATGCTCTCTATAGCACGAATTTTACCCGGGTTGACCTCGATTCCCCGGCTTGAGATGAGGAAACCGAGTAGCTTTCCTGCCGGAACACCAAATGTGCACTTATCCGGTTTCAACCTCATCCGGAATCTTCTTAGGTTTTTGAATGTTTCCCTCAGATCATCTATTAGTGAGGCCTTTTATTTTGTTTTTATGACTATGTCATCGACATAGACCTCGGCATTCCGGCCTATTTGGTCATGCAAGCATTTCTGCATGCATCTTTGGTAGGTAGCACCAGCATTTCTCAATCCGAAAGTCATAACACGATAGCAATAAGCCCCGTAAGGGGTAATAAAAGCGGTTTTTAATTGATCATCCGGATTCAAAGGTATCTGGTGGAAACCAGAATAAGCATCTAGAAACGTTAAAAGCTCACTCCCGGCAGTGGAGTCTATCACTTGATCTATCCGGGGCAGCGGAAAGGGGTCTTTCGGGCATGCCTTGTTGAGGTTGGTGAAGTCGATGCACATGCGCCACACCTTAAGCAGGAGGGGATCCTCTTTCTTCTTTTCCACCAGGACCGGATTCGAAATCCAATCCGGGTGTAGCACCTCCATGATGAATCCGGCAGCCAGCAGTATAGCCAGGTGTTCCATGACCGCAGCTCTTCTTTCATCCGAAAGGCGCCTAGTTGGTTGCTTCACCGGCTTCGCATCCGGTCGAACAAATAGAGAGTGCTCAGCCAACTCCCTCGGGACGCCCTGCAGATCGTCACTCGACCACGCAAAGGCATCCCGATTCTCACGGAGGAAGTCAACGAGCTCGCCTTCCTATTTGCTGTCCAGGTTGCTGCTAATGATAACTTGGCGCTCCGGGTTGCTGGGGTCCACGGACACCTTCTTGGTCTCCTTGGGGGGCTGAAATGACGCACCCTGCTCCGGGTTCACCATCCCGGGCATTCCGAGTTGTGAGGTCTTAGCCATCGCCACCACCTGCTGGATCCTCTTCTTCTCTTCTGCGATCACCAGGGACTCAGCTAAGCACGACCCCGCCGAAGCACACTCCATGGAGCGCTTGTGGTCTCCCGAGATGGTGATTATGCCGTTAGGTCCCGGCATCTTCATCTTGAGGTAGCCCATGTGTGTTGAGATCATGAACTTGGCGAGGGCCGGTCTGCCGATCAGTGCATGATACGGGCTCTCGAGGTCCACGACCTCGAACTCCAAGCTCTCGGTTCGACAGTTCTCCCGAGTTCCGAATAGCACCTCAACCCAGATTTTTCCCATGGGTGAGCAAGAGACTCCGGGCACAATGCCATGGAAGGTTGTCTCCGTGGGCAGCAGGGTGTTCATGGATACTCCCAGCTTCAGCATCGTGTCCTTGTACATGATGTTAATGGCACTGCCATTGTCAATCAGAACCCGGCTGAAGCGGACGTTGAGGTTGGGTCCGACAAAGGTCGGGTCCACCACCAAAGCATACGCTCCCGGCTTGGGCATAACCCGGGGGTGATCCTTCCGGCTCCAGGTGATCTCCATCTCGGACCAGTGCAAGAATTTGGGCACTGCCGGGATCACAACGTTCACCTCCAGAGCACGCTGCCGCACACTCTTCCGGTCCGTAGGCTCAGTCACGAAGACCACATAGCTTTGGTGCGCCTCCCGGTAGTTACCCTGCTGCTGTCCGCCTTGGTTGCCGTTGTCGTTCCGGGTGTGCACCACATTCACTGGGCGAGGTGGGGGTCCTCTCGGAGGAGGGGGAAGTCGGACATTGTTGGCCCCCGATGTCGGAGGAGGGGGTCTCGGAATATTGGGCCGAGATGCCGGAGCACTCGGCCGAATACCTCCCGAGCTGCCCTCCTGCAACGTGCGCTGATACCAGCTGCACTGCCGAGTAGAGTGGTTTGCGGGCTTGTTGGCTTCCAGAGTGTGGTAGCAGCATGGCTTATTCAACATCTCCTCATACGTCAGGGGCTTCTTCTGCTCCAACCAGGTCTTCTGCACCTCTTGACTTTGACCCCAAGTTGGGCCACTTGTCTTTTGACGCTGGTTGTTGCCGACATCCTCCTGCTCCCGGGGGGCTACCTCCTGCTCCCAGGTTACTGCTGCGACATGCTGCGCGGCAGGGTGGTATTCCGGCTGATTCCTCTTGTGGCCGAACTCTTGGCGATCATGGCTCCTGCTCGGTCCTGAGCGCTGAGGTCCCGCACTCCTCCTGTTGGAGTCTCCAACATCCACCAGGGGTTGCATGGGATCTCCAAGCGTATAGGTATCGGCGATGCGCATGGTTTCCGCCAAAGTCGTTGGCATCTTTCTCTGCAGTTTCTGCCATAGCATAGAGCCATGCCGGCATCCTTGCGTAAACCAGGAGATGGCCTGCGCCTCCACCACTCCCTCGCAAGAGTTGCGAATATTGCTCCACCGGGTAAGGTACTCCCGGTCAGTCTCATTGCTCCTTTGCCTACAGATGGCGAGCTGCTGAGGTCTGTTGGGCCTTTTGTACGTGCTGGTGAAGTTGCTGATGAATGCTTCTTCAAAGTCCAACCAGCAGTCTATACTGCCAGTTCTCAGATTGTTCAACCAGATCCGGGCAGGTCCTTCCAACATCTGCGGTATATAACGTACCGCCCATCGTCTGTTTCCACCGGCTATGCTTACTGCAGTTACATAGTCGGTCAGCCAGTCCTCCGGCTTCTTGCTGCCGTCATAGGTCTTGGCACCCCTGTTGAGCTGAAAGTTCCGAACAGGAGGTTCCCGCATGATCCGAGGTCCAAAGCAAGCAGGTCCCGGTGGTCCTTGCTCTTCCACCATCTCGGACTGGTGAATCCGGTCCAGCCGGAACCTTGCATCTGCCGGGTTCAGCTGTCTTGTTCCTATCCGAGATCCCAAGGGGTTCTCGTCGGGCTGATACTCGAGCTGCTGCATCCCCGAGTTGCCATTGTTGAACCTATCCTGTACGGGGATCACGGCTTGACGGAGGGCGGAGATGATGTCCCCCTGCGGGTTTCCCTGTACATGGGGAGGATTCCGGGGTGGGTTACCACGGCCAATCGGATTACAGTTTCCCACACCCAGGTTACCATCTCCACGGGTACTTCCCGCCTGTCCCGGGTTATGCTGTCCGGCTTGCCCTGCCTGCTGGATACCGGCAAATGCCGGGTCATAGGTCTGTAGCTGCTTGTTCCTCCCGGAACCTCTACTCCGGCTCCGGCTCTTGCTCTTGCTCTTGCTCTTGCTTCTGCTCGGATGTGGGGAAGAGGCTTCCCCATCCGACATCCGGCTATTGGGTCTGGCTGAATGCACCTGTGACCCTGCTCCGGGGTTCTTCTTCTTGAAGGCCTGGTTCTGCCGGTTGGCCTCAACCACCAGCTCGTTGACCCTCTCCTGTTGCTTGCGCAGGGCTTCACCGGATAACCCTACCAACTCGGCCATGGCGGCCTCGGCGGCCCTAAGAGTTTTTGCCGGTGAACTGTACACTGGCTTCCCCGCAGAAATCCGGCTTCCGGTGTTGCTAGTGGTGGCTCCACCAGCCAGCTCCTCATTCACCATTCTTCCCTTCTTGCGCAGATCTGCAATGCGCTTCTCCCGGGAGTCTATCTTAGTGAATCCGTGAGCAGCATTGTACTCCCGGAGGCTAACGCTGAGCTCGCGACGGAGCTCGGCGATTTCCTTCGCCTCAGCGAGAAGCAACTTCCGCTGCTCCTCCAACTCAGCCGAAGTGGCCTGGGTATCCGCTCCGGTGACCACGGGTACAGCTAACTTGGCTACCAAACCCGAGAGGGGATCCGGACGGCGTCGCGGCTGGGACGGCTGCGGATCACCATCTCGGGCCGCATGTCTTTCCTGCGGGGGTTTGGCCAAACGAGGGACGCCGTCGATATCGCCATCAGCATCCTGGTATTCCTCCTCGGTGGTTCCGACCATCATCACTGCGACCGAACTCGGGGAGCTGTCAGTACGCAGACCCCGAGCTGCGCAGAGCATGGGAGGGTCCTCAGCCTCCAGGACTAGGTCCGGGTAGCTACAGACAACCTCGGTGGCCACGTAGGTGGTGAAACCACCGAAGTCGATAAGACATCCATTCCCCGGGAACGGTTTGTTCCGGAAGCAACCTGCGTTGTCGGCTACGAAGTCCATTTCCCCAAGTCTTACGACTAGGCCAGAGAGAACCCGAACGTCGAAACGTACCGGGGAGCCCGTCCGGATGTGTACACCAGCCAACGCCTCTGAGTGCCCCACGGTGGGCGCCAACTGTCGTGGTGGTGTCACGGCAGATGCCATAGGATGGCTAATTTGTGGGGTCGATGGACGTTGGTGGATCCGGGGAGGGATAGCGAGTTGAAGAACTCACACGGGGAGGATCCCGGTAAAACCGAGATCTCCCAAGAACACGAAACAAGAACAAAGTGCAACGGGGAAGATCTAACAAATACAAACAAATGCACGAAAGCACCAAGCACACACACGATATACCCAGGTTCAGGGCCCTCGTGAGGAGGTAACACCCCTACTCCTGCCCTTCTTCTCTATATATCGGTGGTACAAGAACTACAACTTGCTACAAGATCTATCAAAGGTAGAAGTCCTAAGAGCTAGATGAACTCAAGGTGAAGAGGAGTAACTGCTCTAAAGGTAAATGCAACTATAGTTTTGGCTCTCCGGTCGGTCTCTCCTTCTCAGGAGCAGTTATGGCGCCTTTTATAGAGTTCCGGTCAGGAGGGCCGGAAACCCTAAAATGCCTCGGCCCCACCGGACAGGTCTAGCCGGGATGTCATCACCGGCTAGTGCGACCTAGTCGCCGGACTATCCGGTGTAGCCCCTGCGTCATCATCTCGCTAAGGACGGCAGGCGCCGTCCTGCATCATCATTGTCCCCTTGTCAGAGACAAGACATGTCTTTGCCCATCCCGGATAGCCTTTTCCGGATTGCCGGGCTAGGCATGACAGGTCTTGTCGTACCGGCTGACGCGCTTCCGTGTCAGGCGGGACGTGACCAAACTTCCGTGTCAGGCGGGAGGTGACCATGCTTCCGTGTCAGGCGGAATGGTACTTCCCCCCGCGATATACGGGAAAGCGTGCTCCAGACCGTTGACGGCCTACCGGGAGCTCTCTCGCCGGCTACCTCCTCTCTTGCCACTGGGAGCCTCTTCTGCATAAGATCAAGATCAATACGTACATTCCGGTTAGTGCTTACCCGGGATACCTATCCGGTAAAGCCGAGTACACCATCACCCGGGAACCTTCTCGGTGTCCCAGGTCCGGGATCCTTTCCGAAGATGTCCGAACTTATCTCAGGATGAGCAACTCTAGGCCTAGCCTCCCGAAGATGTCTTAGTCTACCAGCAAAGACATCTTCGAGAAGCTAGTTCTTAGAGGAACCATCCGCTCTTGCCCGTACTACAAATGCGAGGGTCGGGGATGTCTATTTATAGCCGCAAGGCATGACCCTTACGGCTGCCACGGGGCCCCTTGGCCTTTCCCAGCGTCCAAGTGACCAGCTGCCCTTTCGGCACACCAAGGGGTGCCCTTTGCTGTCGCCAAAGGTCAAGCACTGTTGTTATCCATTATAATTTACCGGGATCTGCCCCTACCCGGGGGGCAGCCCCCCGACAGAACCCCAAGGGGATTCCCCCCCTCTTGGGCCTTCTTTCGACTAGAAGACCCATTTAGGGAAATCAGCCTAAATAAATTCGAAAATAAATATACAAAATCATATTTGCATATTAATTACACTAATTAATATCAAACATAATATATATAATTTTTCCTACCTCCGAAAACTCTTTCGGCGCTGCCCGATCTCCATTGGACCCCTCCCGGGACGCTCCCGGTGATCTCTTTCCTTTCTGGTTGTCTTGTCGAAACCCCTTAAGTGTGTTACCCTAGAGGTTCGATATAATAACAGGTATGACCAAGACTCCTCTATGATCAACGACTAACTCGTAGGCCTGGACCCCATGAATTAATCCCTGTGATATAACGAATAACTTTCATCTATCAAACCTGAACGCAAAGTCTTAAACCTTTTGCCATAGCGATACTTAGCATGTCCGAGCGTTGTTCCATAGATATCTCCATACCTAATCTCGACCTCGTTACCGATAATGCTATCTTCTACTCGTCCATGATCTCATGTCTCCGTGACCTAGTTACATGCTTGCAAGCTCATTAGACATGATCACACCGAGTGGGCCCAAGAGTATCTATCCTGCTATGCGGACTGGCAAATCCCGCTCTTGACCCCTCGTCTCAACTACTCCTTTCTGATACCCAAAAGTATCACCGTTATTGTCATACTATATAAGATACGACGTTTGGTGCGATCAAAGTATCTTCCAGGAATAACAATAAGAGTTGCTCTCACGGTCAAAAGACGTAACGACTACGTCCTCCAAATCTGGGTATGTCCATCACGGCATCACATCGTTCTCCAACGATATGACTCCCATTGCTGACCGGCGCCATGCCCCATGACAGGGAAATCTCGATCATCAATCGCGCAACAAAACTAGTCTTAGTAGAGGCTACTAGGGACCTCGTTGTTTACGTATCACATCCGTATTAATGTTTCCGCTTAATACGGTTCTAGCATGACACAAAAACCTACTATGAACAAACGAGATATGATAAAGAATACACTTTATTAATTGCCTCTAGGGCATATCTCCTTCAGTCTCCCACTTGCACTAGAGTACAAATTAATGTAGATTACAACTTGGTAAAAGCTTAACACCCATAGCTAACTGGTGCTTTTCATGCTTATCAAGCGGGAGAGGCTTCGTCAGCGGATCTGCCACATTCAGATCCGTATGCACTTTGCAAATCTTCACATCGCCTCCTTGTACGTACTGACGTATCACATGGAAGCGTCGGAGAATGTGTTTGGCGGTGGAGTGAGACCTTGGCTTCTTGGCGTTCGCAATGACACCCGTATTGTCTCAGAAGAGGATCACGGGGTCTTGCACGCTCGGGAACACTCTAAGTTCGATGACGAACTTCCTCAGCCACACAGCTTCATTCGCGGCTTCGCAAGCAGCAATATACTCCGACTCCATTGTAGATTGTGCGACTATGGGTTTCTTCCCACTTCTCCAGCACACGGCGCCTCCATTCACCTTGAACACATAACCTGTCTGTGACTTAGAGTCATCGGGGTTTGAGCAGAAACTTGCATCTACGTAACCCGTTACGCCAAGTTCTTCATCGCAGCCACCATACACAAGGAACATTTCCTTTGTCTTATTGAGATACTTAAGAATGCTCTTAACAACTATCCAATGCGGCATTCCAGGATTACTCTGGAACCAGCTTGTCAAAATTAGAGCTAATGCCACATCCGGTCTAGTACTCAACATTGCATACATGATCGATCCTATGGCTGAAGCATAAGGATGTTTAGTCATATCGGCCTTATCCAGTTCCGTTACCGGACATTGTGTCTTCCGTAATATCTTATTCTTGATAACCGGCAGAGAACCCTTCTTTGCCTTCTCCATACCGAAACGCTTCAGTATTTTATCAAGATAAGTACTCTGACTAAGTGCTAATAGGCGCCTTGATCTATCACGATAGATTTTTATGCCTAAGACATACACAGCTTCTCCTAAGTCCTTCATGGAAAATTTACTATTCAAATATTCCTTCACGCTATTCAGAAGTTCCACATCATTCCCAATCAGCAATATGTCGTCTACATACAGTGCTAAGAATACAACCGAGATCCCACTCATTTTCTTGTAAATGCAGGTCTCTTCCAAATTTTGGATAAATCCAAAACTTTTGATTACCTCATCAAAGCGAAGATTCCAGCTCCGAGATGCCAGCTTCAATCCATAGATGGATCGCTGAAGCTTGCTTACCTTGTTAGCATTCCCTGGATCGACAAAACCTTCCGGTTATACCATGTACAAACTCTTCCTCAATGTTTCCATTTAGGAAGGCTGTTTTGACGTCCATCTGCCAGATTTCATAATCAATTATAGGCAGCTACGGCTAACAAAATCCGAATAGACTTAAGCATCGCTACCGGTGAAAAAGTTTCATCGTAGTCAATCCCATGAACTTGTCGGAAACCCTTTGCGCAAGCCGAGCTTTATAGACGGTCACATTACCATCAACATCAGTCTTCTTCTTAAAGATCCATTTATTCTCGACGGCCTTGCGCCCTTCGGGAATATCCATCAAAGTCCACACTTTGTTATCATGCATGGATCCTATTTCGGATTTCATGACTTCAAGCCATTTCTCGGACTCTAGACTCGCCACGCCTCCTTGTAGTTCGTAGGTTCGTCTTGTTCAACTAACATGACGGTGCAAACCATGTTGCCATACCATTCTGGTGCGATCCGAGATCTACCAGACCTACGGGGTAGAATACATTCCTCGACAGTTTCTCCCACTCCTTCCACGGAGGACGTTTCCGGAATTGCTTCCATTGCGCCACTCGGAATCTCGAGTTCAGGATCAACGATCTCATCGAGGTCTACCTTCCTCCCACTTACTCCTTTCGCGAGAAAATCCTTCTCTAGAAAGGTACCGGTCTTCGCGACAAAAGTTTTGCCCTCAGCTTGGTTGTAGAAGGTGTACCCAACGGTTTCCCGCGGATATCCTACAAAGACGACTTTCTCCGACTTCGGTTCGAGTTTGTCGGGCTGTAGTTTCTTAACATACGCCTCACAACCCCAAACCTTCAGAAACGATAACTTAGGCTTTTGGCCATACCATAATTCATACGGTGTCGTTTCAACGGATTTGGACGGAGCCCTATTTAAAATGAATGCGGCTGTTTCTAATGTATAAACCCAGAAGGACACTGGCAAATCAGTAAGAGACATCATAGATCGAACTCTATCCAGTAGAGTACGATTACGTCGCTCGGACACGCCGTTACGCTGCGGTGTTCCGGCTGGCGTAAGTTGGGGTACTATGCCACAATCTTCAGATGTGTGCCAAACTCAAAACTTAAGTACTCGCCACCGCTATCGGATCGGAGGTGCTTGATTTTCCTATTAAGATGATTCTCAACTTCACTTTGGAATTCTTTGAACTTTTCAAAAGTTTCAGACTTGTGTTTCATCAAATAGATATAACCGTATCTACTCAAGTCATCAGTCAAGGTGACGAAGTAACGATAACCATTGCGTGTCGAAACGCTCATCGGTCCACACACATCTGTATGTATGATCCCAACAAATCCGACGCCCGTTCAACGAAACCTTTGAACGGTGTCTTGGTCATTTTGCCCATAAGGCATGGTTCGCATGTATCGAGGGATCCGAAATCCAACGAGTCCAAAAGTCCATCGGAGTGGAGTTGCTTCATGTGCTTTACACCAATATGACCAAGACGGCAATGCCACAAATACATGACGGTATCATCACTACATTTAATCCGTTTGGCTTCTATGTTATGGATGTGAGTACTACGATCGAGATTCAACAAGAATAAACCGTTATTCTCGGGAGCATCAACATAAAGATATCATTCATATAAATAGCACAATTGCTTGACACTGATTTAAATAAATAACCGTCTTGTAACAGGCAAGACCCACTTATAATGTTTACACTCAAAGATGGCACAAAATAACACTTATTTAAAACCAAAACTAATCCCGATGGTAGATGTAGAGGGAGCGTGCCGACAGCCACCACGTCAACTCTCGATCCGTTGCCGACGCGCATCGTCACCTCATCCTTCGCCATCTGCCATCTATTCCGTAACTCCTCCTGAGAGTTACATATATGAGCAATAGAACCAGTATCAAATACCCACGTGTTGCTCCGGGCGGATGTAAGGTACACATCTATAACATGTATATCAAATATACCTTGCTCTTTGTCGACTGTCTTGCCAGACTTCCTATCCTCCAGGTACTTGGGGCAGTTGTGCTTCCAGTGACCCTTCCCCTTGCAGTAGAAGCACTCCATGCTAGCTCTGGGACCAGATCTGTTAGTTTTGGGCTTGGCACTCATCTTGCCTTCCCTCCAGGACTTCCAGCTTTGCTTTCCCTTGCCACCGGATTTCTTGAAATCAACGGCCTTGTTGATCATCAACAGCGTGTGCTCCTTCTTAATCTCTACCTCAGCAGTCTTGAGCATCACGAACACTTCACCTAGAGACTTAGCCATGCACTGCATGTTGTAGTTCATGACGAATCCTTTATAGCTTGGTGGCAATGATTGCAACACCCTGTCAATCGCCAGCTCATCGGGAATCTTGCATTCCAGAGCATTCAGGCATTGAACGTAGCCAGACATCTTGACTACATGCTCGCTCACACTGCTATGCTCTTCCATCTTGGCTGAGAAGAAAAGCTCAGAAGCTTCATATCTCTCAGCCTTAGCCTGCGGCGCGAAGACATCCTTCAGATCAGAAATAATCTCGAAGGCGCTCATCTTCTCGAAGCGCTTCTACAGGTCGGCTTCCATGGCGTAGAGCATGCCACTCTGGACAAAGGCAGAGTCCTCCGATCTAGTCTGGAAGACCTTCTTCTCATCCTCAGAGGCTTCATCTGCGGAAGGGTCACCTATGGCGGCCTCAATGACGTAGGCCACCCTATGGGGAGTGAGGAGGATCCTCAGGTTGCGGAACCAGGCCATGAAGTTTGACCCATTGGTCTTAAGCTTTTCTTTCTCAAGGAACAGACCTAGGTTAAACGAGGGGCGAGACATCTACAATGGAATTTGCAACAACATAAGACTTTGTTCATAATAATTTTGAGTTATAGTATTTTAGAAAATAACTAACATAACTCCCACTCAAACGAACATCCCTCCTGGTCGTTTAAGCGATTACACGACCCCCATCCATTGCACCACCCCTCATCATCAGAGCCGACAACACAACTTTAAGAGTAGACAAAAGTCCGCCACACCAATTTTGTGACTCGTGCTCGACCTTTCGGTCTTCCTGTTCCGAGGCCATATTTCTGAATATGCTAGGTTCGCCACCAAAGACCTCCACGCTGACGCTTGTGCAACATGACTTAGACCCACTGTATGCGAACGACGAGATGTCTGACACCCGATCATCACGGCCTGCCTCATAACGTAGAACTTTCTTGGTGGTGCGCGTTGGAGGGAGAACACTAGTGGTATTTTTGAAGGGATCATCTTATATAGCTACCGCCGTGTAACTAATATATACTATATACACAATCACACAATATAAGATGAAGACAAAACATCAAATGTAATGCAATGTGATATAGTCCATTGCACCATGGTCTTCTTGGCGCCCGCAGTTTATAAACAATTTAATAAACCTACCTTGACCATATTACATAGCCCCTGCAAAATAAAGTTAGACGCTTCTACTTTATCTTTTGCATATTTTACGTGGCTTGGGGCTTTCGTAAATAGAACCGCTTCATACCTACGAACCTTATGACCACAACAACGATCTAATAATTGCATATTTAAGCATCCCTTTCGGGCCCTCCATTGAAAATGCGAAGACCAACTAAAGCGAGAGAAACTGACACCCGCCAGCCACATATACGGTACAAGCCGTATGTCAGTAATGGAACCAGTCTCGCGTAAGCGTACGCGTAAAGTCGGTCCGGGCCGCTTCATCAACTCAATGCCGCTGGAAGACACAAGTGCACGCTAGAGGGTAGCAAATAACAGGAACGGTGCCCCCGTGCAGAACACGGGTTCTAACAGCGTACAGCTATATCTACGATAGATCGGCTCTGATACCACTGAAGTGGATCGTGTGCAGAAAACAAAAAAAATCCTACCAATAATATCCTAAAAGCATGCCAAGATCTTTTCTATGCAGATATAGTAGTACGAATGGAGATCGGAATACGTACCCTTGTAGACCGAAAGCGGGGATTACGTTCCCGCACAAACATTGTCGATGAAGACCGACGAAACCGACCTCATGGTCATGTAGAGGAAGCAGACCTCCGAGTACCGCTAGCGCAACACCTCGCAGGGCGTCACACACGTACGGTGGAGACGACGGCCTCCGAAGCTCCAGTCCAGGACGAGCAGCGAAAGACTTGGACCGGAACACCAGCAGCGCGGCAACGGGCTATGGTGGAAGAGATCCCCCTCCTCTGCTCGGCGCGACTCCGACAAGAGAATCACGAGATCGAGAGAGAAATTGGGAATTAATTGGTGAATTAAAAGGCCAGGGGTGCCCCTTCTTATATAGGCTCCCAGGGGGGAGCCAACTTGCTAACCAGGCAATGTGGGATTAATCCCCACATGCCTGGTGCGGCATGGGAGGGTGCGCCGGCCCCCTAGTGGGCCCTTGGCCCACTTGGGTCGGCCCCTCCTGGCCCCCACCGAATCCCCAAGGGGATTCCCCCCCCTCTTGGGCCTTCTTTCGACCAGAAGGCCCATTTAGGGAAATCAGCCTAAATAAATTCGAAAATAAATATATAAAATCATATTTGCATATTAATTACACTAATTAATATCAAACATAATATATATAATTTTTCCTAGCTCCGAAAACTCTTTCGGCGCTGCCCGATCTCCATCGGACCCCTCCCGGGATGCACCTGATGATCTCTTTCCTTTCCGGTTGTCTTGTCGAAACCCCTTAAGTGTGTTACCCTAGCGGTTTGATATAATAACAGGTATGACCAAGACTCCTCTATGATCAACGACTAACTCGTAGGCCTGGATCCCATGAATTAATCCCTGTGATATAACGAATGACTTTCATCTATCAAAACTGAACGCAAAGTCTTAAACCTTTTGTCATAGCGATACTTAGCATGTCCGAGCGTCGTTCCATAGATATCTCCATACCTAATCTCGACCTCGTTACCGACAATGCTATCTTCTACTCGTCCATGATCTCATGTCTCCGTGACCTAGTCACATGCTTGCAAGCTCATTAGACATGATCTCACCGAGTGGGCCCGAGAGTATCTATCCTTCTATGCGGACTAGCAAATCCCGCTCTGGACCCCTCGTCTCAACTACTCCTTTCCGATACCCAAAAGTATCACCGTTATTGTCATACTATATAAGATACGTCGTTTGATGCGATCAAAGTATCTTCCAGGAATAACAATAAGAGTTGATCTCACAGTCAAAGGCGTAACGACTACGTCCTCCAAATCTGGGTATGTCCATCACATCGTTCTCCAACGATATGACTCCCATTGCCGACCGGCGCCATGCCCCATGACCGGGAAACCTCGATCATCAATCGCGCAACGAAACTAGTCTTAGTAGAGGCTACTAGGGACCTGGTTGTTTACGTATCACACCCATATTAATGTTTCCGCTTAATATGGTTCTAGCATGACGCAAAAACCTACTATAAACAAACGAGATATGATAGAGAATACACTTTATTAATTGCCTTTAGGGCATATCTCGTTCAATAAATTATTCAAGAGTGTCTAGCAAAACTACAAATTAAAAAAATGAGGCCATCCAAGATGATCCACCACAGGATAGATTCTCCACACACCAACCACAAACCGTATGACATGAATGAACAATTAAAAGTACACTAACTCATATGGGAGAGTTTCAATCTTCATTATTTGACATGAGACGAAGAATTGCATGACGAAATGCAGAACATGAGGAACAACTGCAAAATGCAAGGTAAACGAAATACAAATAGCAAAGCCTATGATGACTCGAACCCAACAAAGAAACAACAATGTATTCCCTTTGAATCTGAAATACAAGTGAACACACCGTTGTTGAAATCGATTTTTCTATCTGAATGTTCCACCGAACCAACATAATCTTCATAAGTAAAATTTTGACTTTACCTTTTTAGTGGGAAAGTGAATCGCCATGTCATCAAGAGCCATGCGGCTATACCCCCTTAGTTATATTTTTACACTTCTCCTTTTCACTTATCCTTTTCACGTTTCTCCTTTTCTAGGAGCACGTTTAGAGATTAGGTCTTGCACGAGAGCAAGTATAGCAGGGTGATCCAGGCAGCAGGCGGGATGTAATAGATTCCACACGAGATTTTTTCTTAGTTGGAGAGATATATAATAAACGGATTGCAAACTTATAGCCTCATCTATCACGAGCTCGAACACCCTTTTAGGGAGAATAAAATTGTCGAATATTAATGTCATGTCAATTAATGATGCCTATAACTATTACACGAAGGTTTATAAGATTGGCTATAAATGAGTGACAACTACATGTAGATGGCTTTTGGCTGCACTGGTAACCATGCTAGGGGTCACTTTGTCTCTCTCATCCCCCATAAGTAGAAGTGTCATGTAAGAAACTTTATAGCTCATTATTATACCAGAAACCATAAATAGTTCCAGGAGGATTTTTATTTTGAAAATTAAATTTTCAAGCTCCACAAAAATCTGAAACCAAAATTGGAATGTAGACAATGATGTCTTTTACCAACATGCAAAATGTCAACTCAAAATAATTCATATTATGAGCTACAACAAAAATAACAAAACCTGGCAGATTTGGGTGTGAGCTAATTTTGCACTTTCCACTACTTTCAAATGTCACATCTTGTCTTTTTTGTGCGGCTCAAAATATAAGATGATTCTAGTTGAGAATTTATACGTTGATAGAATACAACATTGTATATATTTAGGATTTATTTCAGTTTTTTACTTTAAAATATGACTTTTGAAATTTGAAAATAAAGGGCTCCCTCAAGCTCGGGCTCCATTAGTCCACACTCATTATTATACTTGTCCCATGAGCTGTGCGGTGTTGCCAACTGCCGACTGCGTATTTTCTACCTGTCAGGACACATCCAACGGCCCAACGCAATCGGACATGGTTTCCGGACAGATTCGGTCCGCTTTGGGAGGACAGTGGACAGATTTTGGGTCTTCGTCCGTTTTGCGGTGGAGGTGCCCCCAACGGCGCCCGGCCGCATATCATAAAAAAAATAGGTCATAGGAGTTTCATTCATCTTATTACAACAAAGTTTGGATATAAAATAAACACGCTGAAATATCCTTCATTTATTACAACAAATTTCGAATAGAAAGAAAAATAAACATGTAGCACTACTGGTTTCCTAGATGAGTCCACATGTGCTCTATCAGATCATTCTGCGGGCGTTCATGTAGTGGCTTGTCACGCATCTCTGCATACACGTCTGAATACTGCTTGTATGTCACCGGTATAGGTGTAGGCGCAACCAACTGACCCTCAAAGTCCCAGCCTTGATCAAATATCCTCACATCATCCCGTTCATTCTCAACAATCATGTTGTGCATGATCACACAAGCAGTCATCACCTTCCACATGACCTCCTTGCTCCACGTTCTAGCCGGGTGCTGAACAATAGCAAATCTGGATTGGAGCACACCAAATACTCGCTCAACATCCTTCCGGCAAGCTTCTTGTTGCTGAGCAAACTTGCGAGCTTTCTCACTTCTAGGCATACGAATGGTCTTCACAAAGACAGACCATGAAGGATATATACCATCAGCAAGGTAGTACCCCTTGTCATATGCATGTCCCGGGAAGCGGCGGTGGCGGTGGACGACGACGACGACGACGACGGCTTAAGGAGGGACTTGCCATGGTCGACGAGGCCGCAGAGATAGGGCAGCGGCCACTGCGATCCAGGCGGCGACCGAAGGAAGGGGGGAGTGGGGTTTGTTTCGCTGGCCGCTGGCCAGGCGCAGACAAGAAAGGATAACAAGTTGTCCGTTTTCTCCGCCAAATCAGGACCAAACTTGGTTCAGGTTTGGGGCTGAAAATCTGTCCGCGCGGAGCCGGCCCGTTGGAGATGCTACTCTGTCCGGAAGGATGGATTAGGACATGGCATGTCCGTATGCGCTGGGCTGTTGGAGCTGCCCTTAGAGATGACTGATCGTGTATCACTGTTTCTTTAGCAAAGGGCCATTTACCTCGTTACAATGCAGCGGGTGGATATTCGTTCCCCTTTTCGAAATAAAACTGTTCCTGTAACCTGATACATATGTACCCATTTCCCCCATTAATTTCCGTTACTCCTATGTCCATGTGCAAATGGTAATATTATACATGGATCTCAACTATATGCCTGGTTTTTGTCTTATCATGTCCCACTTTGTTTTCAATAATATCATCACGAGTCCCCTTGTCCACATGGCAAATATTTATTCTTCTTTCGTGCCTGCAATTCTATACAACTCAGTTAGTGAAGACAAATTCAAATTCTGGACCAGGGCGCCATGTGTGTTGGCACTAATTTTGTATGCCCTAACCATTTGATTGATGTTTTTTTCATCAGTATAGTGAATTATGTATTTTGTGAGAATAAAATACACCCATTAAGAATTTGCACTTTGGTCCTTTAATTTGTGGATAAGAATCCTTATGTGGACTTATCAGAAAGATGACACTTTTGTGGCTACAGACTCTTTGTGATATTCTCCCCTTTGTTTCCGATTGAGATTGATATTCCTCTTGCTAGCTACGTTTGGGATATACTTGGATTTACTTTCCTGCAACCTAGCTCCATCTTTCTGCTGCACTTTTCTTTCTCTCTTTTTTATATGCAAGTTCATATATTCTTGGTATTTATCAGAGCCAGCCACTTTCTTGTTGACCTTCGAGATCCCTTTCTGTCTCTTGATAATTAATCCTTTCAAGGGTTTCATAACAAAGTTTTCTTGGGATATACCTGATGCTTTAGTTAATTAATATCTGGCTCCACCAGACATGTACATACATTCTATCTCTGATGTCATGCTTGTGTTGATGTGTGGACCAGACATATAGAACACAAGAGATTTGATTCCGTCCTTCACTAGAACACTCCATGGAACCCACACCCTCATCCTAAAGACCATAGGTACTACTTACTAGTATTATTGGTGGTGGAGTAATCGCATACGCTAGTGTGTCTTCATCATGCTCTTTTGGTGCTTAGAACCAGAAGTCGATAGAGAAAAAGATGACTCGCTCTTACTACATATATATAGCGAGCATGCTTTATAGAGTGAGTGGGTTAGAAAGAGTGATGATGGTTTGTGCATCTTCTTATTGACCCGACCTGATCAGAGAAGAGTGTCAAGCGCATGCCCCCACCATTTTGATTTTTGTTGCCATCAAACTAAGCCACTGTAATGCTTTAACACATTCTGTGTAGTTTTATGGAATCCATGTTTGGTGGCTGCACCGAGTAGGAACCAATGTTTGGTCCAGAAAAAGAGAGAACAAGTACAGGTAGCTCGACTGCACTTGTCTCCGATCGATTGCTGCAAGGAGTTCATTCATTCCTGGGGGTCAGGTCTAGTGCATCAGCACTTAGTAAGTTGTTCCTGAAACTATTGGGGAGAAGTTGGCGTGTCAAATCATATCTAAAGGGGCCGGGTTGAAGTGTGTGTCAAGTCACAGTGTCTATATCTGAATCTGTTAGTTTACCTATCATCTGAGAGTGTTGGTGAATTAGTTGATCGATGCATACTTCGCTTGTTCGACTTGAGTCAATACTGTGAAAATTACGTTGTGATTTTGATTGGTCAGATCGATCTGTGTGAGTTCCTTCGGACCAAGCAAGCATGGATGCAGTGATGCAGCCGAGCGCGACAGTAAGTCACCAGTATCCGTGCTCACCGGCGATGAAACCAGGCACATGCGAGTTTCAACTGGATTTCATCTCGTTTCAGTTTCAAGGTGATGGGGATGCGTACTGGAAAGGAATTAGGAAAGGTGCGTGCGTGTCGGCCTCTTCTTCCTTTCCTTTACATGTTTTTGATGGTGAAATCCATGGCCTGCTCTGGGACTGAAGCTGATAGCTCGATATGGACACCTTACCTGACTGACGCCCCACTCCTCACTCTTTTCTCTCATTTCAGCCATCGACTGTTGGTTGCTACACCTAAAAGTTGTGCTTCTTCTTGGTGAAAGTAAGACAAACTTACTTGCGTTAATCAATCCGATCGATCATGGCAGCTCCGCACGTCGGACTTGTGTATATACACTCCCTCCCACTTAATTTCCCACCAAACTAGTTAAAGCTTTCTCTTCTCCCCGCCGTCTCCTCTGCACCACTACAGCTAGCAGAGCAGCAAGAAGAAGAAGATGTCGATCAAGCACTGTGACAAGCACGACTGCGAGCGGCGGCGGCTGTACCGGCAGTTCTGCGCCGCCCTGGTGGCCGTCATCCTACTCATCCTCCTCATCGTCCTCATCGTCTGGCTCGTCCTCCGCCCCACCAAGCCACGCTTCTACCTCAACGACCTCACCGTCGCGTGCCTCAACGCCACCTCCTCGCCGGCCTCCTACCTCACCGTCACGCTGCAGGCCACGCTCGCCGCCCGCAACCCCAACTCCCGCGTCGGCATCTACTACGACCGCGCCGACGCCTACGCCGAGTACAAGGGCATGCAGGTCACCGTCCCGACGGCGCTGCCCGTGGTGTACCAGGGCCACCTCGACGTGTCCGTCTGGTCGCCGTTCCTCGTCGGGCAAAACGTGCCGCTGCCGCCGTACCTCGCCGTGTCGCTGGCGCAGGACGAGACGGCCGGGTACGTGCTGCTCACGGTGCGTGTGGACGGGTGGGTGAGGTTTAAGGCGGGCGCGTTCGTCTCGGGGCACTACCACCTCAGGGTCAGGTGCCCCGCGCTGCTCACCGTCAACGGAGGGCAGGGGAGCTACGGCTCCATCGCCGGCGGCGGAGCGAACGGGTACTTCCACTTCCAGCGCGCCGCGCCATGCGTCGTCGACGTCTGACCTCAACCCGTTTGGTGTCATCTGCCAACAGTATTAAACCGAAAGCTTCTTTTTGGGTCTGATGGGCCGTCCCTGGAAACTAATTAAGCTATGCTCGGGGTAAATACTTATAGAATGGATTAATGTTGTTTTATATGCTCTTTTTTACTTTGTTTATGGGAAAATAATCAAATAATTATATAGTCCATTCGATTCAGGCCTTCAGCGGGAATAAGTTGTTTCTACTGGTGTATCCATCATTGTACTTGTTTATAGGATCTTTTGCTGTAATATTTTTGGATTGAGCACCGCGGTTTTGCCACAAATAATTGAACGTGCACGAACTCTTTAGCCATTCGATCAACATCCCATGGTGGTAGGCCACGTTTTATTATTTAGGCCTTGTTTAGCACCTATCGTTTCATTTTATTTGGTAAATCGAAATGAATTTCAGGAAAATGACAACACTAGAGACATGAATTAACTTATCTTCGAAATTCCAAGAAATGTCATTCCAATTTCATGACAGTCAAACACGTTTGGATCTGAAATCTGAAATGAATTTCATAAAAATGTTGGATGCGAAACAACCCTTAGTTCTAACTTCTGACTCCACTTTTAACAATTTTATAACTATCTCACTATCTGTCGGGTTATGACTCCCTAGACCGGGGGTAGTCACTTCCTGAATTGTAGTTCGTGAAGGGAATTGAACGCGGAGGTCAAGACCCTCGAGGGACACGGCGACGTTGCTCCCCGGACCTGAAGAAGAAGCACCCACGACAGAGATAGACACCAGCCCGTACCCAGGTTCACGACCCTCGTGAGGAGGTAAGACCGCTACTCCTATTTGTGTGTATTGGATTATGGTGATTACAGTACAACAGGGCTTGCCGAGGGCCCCCTTGAGGCAGTTCTTGCCTGGGAGGGAAGTGATGACCTTCTTCCTCCTCCAGCCAGAGGCTATCCTACTTGGGATTGCTAGGGTTCACAAGTTTTGTTGTAAGCAAAATGGCCGACCTTTGCTACGATGGAAGTCTTGTCCCTTTTATAGGCGCCTCCGGCGCTCTCCTTCTGCTTGGCCTTCAAGGTGGTTCCCACATGGCAAGGGCATGGTGGAGCAGGAGTCCACTGCGGTCCATTCGTCCATGGACGCGGTCCATTGCTGATAAAGGTGGGCGCGGTGGCCGACCAGCAGCCGACCGCGCAGTACTGCTGCAGGGGAGGTAGTCTCTGAGGTGGAGCCCGCGATGACGTTCTCTTTGGAGGATTGCGCCTTCCACCCGCTTTATCACCGGAGTGGAAGGTCCTGGCAGCTATGCGGCAGGCGGCGCAACTTTATTGACTCCTTTATCACTAAAACGGCAAAGGGGGTGCTTGCGTCACCACGTGGTCGTGGCAATGGCCATGTGCGCCCCGCCGTACTTCCTTGGCCGCGACGTTTCCCCTCAGGTCTGGGGAGGCCTGTGGGGGGACTTTTGTTGACTTCCCTTCAGGCGTGTTAGCGCCTCGGGAGGGTCTCCTGAAGTGAGGGACCCCTGGAGGCCCTCGTTTCCTCTTCAGACCCTCGAGGGGAATTCCCTCTCGAGGGTCCTGCCAGGCGGCGAGGCATGGTCCTTAGTCGTTTCGTCTGACTGGCCAGCGTGCGAGGCCTGGGGGGAGTGGGCTCTCCATACCCCAGTTCCCACTGGGCCGACAGTAGCCCCCGGGCCCGCGATGGGCACGATTGAGCCCATGGGCTCAGGCGAAGCGTCGTGGACCCTTAGTGCCCAGCCGGCCCGAGCCACGCGGCACTCAAACGAGTAACGGTCTCGCACGATCCGGGGCGTGAGTCGTGGGGGGTCCCACCACGCCCCGGTAACTGCTCCTTGAGGGGATATAAAGCCCGTGCGTTGCAGCAGGGAGCCGGTACCGTTTCCAAACCTTCTCGCAGAAGCTTCCGCCTCCTAGAGCTCTCCGCCTCCGCTCTCTCCTGCGATTCTCCTTTCTCCGTCTCCTTCAGTCCTCCGAGCCCGCGACGATGAGCCCCCTCAAGAGCAAGGGCAAGGCCGCCGCGGGGTCTTCCTCCCAGGTGGAGCCCCCTGAGGTCGTGAAGGGCGCGGCGCTGCTAGGCGTGCACATCAACGAGAAGGCGCTTGCCAAGGTCCGGTTCCTGGTTGCGGACCGGACGAACGAGCATGGCGCCACCGCCCTGAAGCCCGCGGCGCACGGGAAGCGCCCGCGAGGGTACTTTCCGATCTTCCAGCACTGCCTCGCCGAAGGACTGGTGCCGCCCTTCTTGCCGTTCCTGGAGGCGGTGCTGGCGTTCTATCAGGTGCAGTTGCTGCATCTGCACCCCAACTCCATCCTCATCCTCACCGTCTTCGCCTACCTCTGCGACGCGTATCTAGGCTTGGAGCCCACGGTGGGGCTGTTCCGGTGCTTCTACGCGCTCCGGAGCACGGCAAAGAATGAGCGCTCAGGGTGCGTCTCATTCCGCATCGTCGACGGCATGGGGAGCGTCTACATCCCCATGTCCTAGAGCGAGAACAAGGCCATCACTTCGGTGACGAAGAAGGTGGATGACTTCCGCCAAAAGTGGTTCTTCATCGGGGTGGAGTGTGCCTGCGCCTTCCTCGAGGTCCCCGACGAGGCCCCGCTGAAGAACTCCCATTGGGGCAAGGCCACCTTCAACGGCGCGAGGAACGTAAGCTTGATGGGGCGCCTGAGCTTCCTCCGCGAGGAGGGCCTCACGGGGAAGATGATCGTGGCGGACTTCGTGACGCGCCGCATCGCGCCCCTCCAGGCACACTCGGTGCCCATGTGGATGTACTCGGGGCCGCGCGACAAGATGCGGCTCCATGTCGAGGACAACGACAAGGACACCGTCGACAACGTCCTATCCGCTCTCTTCGTCAACCCGTCGGTGCCCGCCGTGGATCTGCTCCCCGTGACGCTCCGGCCTCTTCATCAATACAACTTGACGGAGCGCATGGACATCCTGGAGGGGATGCCTCCGTTCACCCCGACAGGCCAGGCGGACTCGGAGTTGCCGACGCCAGCCGTGCGGGGAGGGGAAGGGGCAGATTCTCCCTCGGCCTCAGGAGCTGGCCTAGGTGAGTAGGAGGCCACGGCCCGGGAGGTGTCTTCTTCGAGGGTCGGGCCATTCACTGACGAGGTCTGCGACATCTCATCAGGTGATGATGATGACTTCGTGGTGGCTCCCTCGCGCCCCGTGGAGGAGGAGGCTGAGGAAGAGGAGGCCTCCGACGTGGAGGCCTCTCAAGGAAGGCGCGGGCCCCGCACCAAGGCCGTCGTGGACCGGTCGGGGGCAAGGCCGTCTGACGTCCCCTAAAAAAGGAAAGCGGTGACGCCCCCTGCGAGGCATGGATCCAAGACCTTCCCCTCATGGCGCCCGCCAGGCTTGGCGTGGATCGATGCTGGCGCCCCCCCCTTCAGGGTAAGTGCTGATGACGCTTGGTCGCTTGCTTTTTGTTTTCTTTCTTTTTTACTTGGCGCTTTATTGAAGATATTTTCTTGGGCTTTTGCCAGTGATCTTGTGCCTGCGAAGCGCCGTAGGCTTCGCAAGGCAGCTGAGGTGAAGAGAGCCACGGCAGAGGTCGTGGCTGACGAGGCCACGAGGCCTGTGGAGACGGCCTCCACAGCCCCCCCTGAGGGGGTGCCTCAATTGGAGGCGGCTGTGCCTCAGGCGGGGGCGACATAGCCTCAGGCGGAGGGGGAAACGCCATGCCCAGAGGCACCTACACCGCCCCCCGAGCCGATGGTGGTGGAAACCACGGAGGAGAGGGCTTCCACGCCGCCTCGTGCTCCTACTCCTCCTCGCGCGGTTACGCCTCCGCGCGTGTCGACGCCACCGCGCGCGCCTACCCCGCCGTCTGCGCCCACTGCTCCCGTGCAGCCTGCGACGGAAGCGCGCGAGGCACCAGCAGGCGCGGGCGCGTCCGCTGGGGGAGATTCTTCCTCGCCTCCTTGTCAAGCTGGAAACGAGGAGCGCCCTGCTGCCGCGGGGCCCGAAGAGGATGCCAGCGCGGGCACAGGCGGAGCCCAGGCTAGCCCCCGAGCTCTCCCCGAGGCCGGGTCCTCGGGACTCGACGCCGGAGCCGGGCCCTCCTCAAGCCAGGAGTTGGTCCTTCGAGGCTGGGACTGGAGCGCGGGGCGCCGCGAGGTCGCCTTCGGCCTCGTGAGAGAATCCTTGGAGGGCTTGGAGGCGCACCTCGCCCTCGGGGACATATGGCTCGCTCGGCAGCAGGAGGAGCTGGCGAGGTCGTGGGCGTCCTTCCATGCGGCGGTCGAGGCGCGCCGGCTGGAGGACTTGGCGCTGCAGGCCGCACGCGAGGAGGCCACCTGCTTCGCCAAGGAGATCCACGAGGGGGCCATCCGCGACGCCCTAGAGCTCCTCGAGCCCCTCCAAGCGGAACGCGATGCCGTTGCGGTGCTCCTGCGCGAGGCCACGGCGGAGCGTGAGGCGATGGAGGGCTCGCTGGCGCAGAAGCGCCGCGAGCTGGGCCAGCTGGAGACCCAGCTGCTCTCCGCCCATCAGGCCGCGCAGGCCGCCCTGGAGGAAGACCACAAGGGCTTTGCCGAGCGCGAGCGGCAGCTGGCCCTCAAGGAGAGAGAGCTGCGACAGCGTGAGGAGCAACGCCTTCAGGCGGAGAAAAACTTAGCCGCCTAGTGCGAAGCCCTCGAGGCGCACGAAGGAGACCTGGCAAAGGCGATCTCGAAGTACGACGAGAACGTCGCTGCCCAGAAGCTTGCTTATGAGCACTTCGAGCGGCGTTTCGCCGAGAAGAAGAAGGAGGCCGAGGACGCCCTCGTGGAGTGCGAGAAGCAGTTCTGCCAGTCCAACTCTCAGAAGTACCGTGACCTGGCCCAGAAGCAGGAGGACCGCTTCAAGGCCAAGCGCGCCGCGGATGCTCAGCGGATCGCTGAGCTCGAGAAGGCCAACTCCAAGCTGGAGGCCAGCCTCACGCAAAGGACGGTCGTCGCCGAGCGGAGGAGGCCCGCACCGAGGCAGTTCACAACCTCAATTCCTTGGCCAAGGACGTGGAGGAGCAGGTGGCCCCTGCGATGGAGCGGGCAGCGGAGGCGTCAGACTCAGCCCAGGCGGCTCGCGCGCTCACGAAGCAACGTGAGCGTATGTTTGAGGCATTGGTTGCTCGTGGCAACGAGCTTGCTGCGCAGCTCGGCGCGGACGCGCCGCACTCCGACGTCCGAGGCCGCGGCGATGCTGCCATGTACCTGGTCTACTTTGACCAGCTCTTCGCGGCACTCGAGGGCCCCGTCTCCGAGCTTCGCGAGATGATCGAGGACGACAGCCGGCAGCTCCTGTGGGTGGTTGTTGATCGCATCTTCACTAACCTCAGGCTCCTCACGCCAGGCTTCGACCTCTCCACCATGACAGAGGTTGCTCAAGGCGAGGACGCGCAACGGGTCTCCAATTCCCTCCGTGAGCAAGTTGACGCCTTCTGCAACCGCTTCAGGCGTGCGGAGGCTGCGGCGGAGGACTGCGAGGAGGAGGCCGCCTCTGCCGAGACCGCGGAGGGCGCAGTTGAGGAGGTAGAAGACGATGGTGCCTCCGCCTGAGCCGTACGCTATCGCGCCTGCGTGCGCTTGTATCTGACACAATCTTGTGTTTAGTTATTTAAGACCTTTTGGCCTGTAATATACTCTTTACTGTTATCTGCATTTAGCTTGCTTGCCCCTCGAGAGGTCTCTTTGGACTTGTCTTCGCGTTTATTTGCTCTCTGCGTCGGTAGGACCCATCTCTTCGTGCCATGACTTCGCCGCTTCGGTATGCAGGAGCAATGACTCCGCAAGGCCGGGGGGAGTTTAGACCTAGGAGAGGTAAGAGCCCTGAGTCGCGATGCTCAAGTGCCCCCCTTAGACGTGCGAGTAGTCCGTGAAGCGTAAGGGCAAGCGAAGTCGCTTGAGGGGCAAACATGCGCTAGAGGGGGGGGGGGGGGGGGAACACTCTTAAGGCGTGGGTGCGAGACTTAGCTTCTCGAGGTTTTCGCCCTGTAGAGGCTTTTTGCCTGGCGAGGAGGTTCTCTTGAGGGATCATTCCCGGATGCCTCCTCAGGCTTGTGGGGTCTTATGTTCCCTGTAGATGTTAGAGGGGCGAACCCAAACGCTGGAACACGGTTCAAGGGACTCGTGCGCGCTTATAGGTCCCCTCAGGCATTCCTCGCGAGGAGACTAAGTACCAAGGTCCTCTGTAGAGATGGCGTGTTTGTGGGATCTTGCCCTACAGCCAGAGCTCGGACTCTTGGATTTTGCAGTGCTGCTGGTGTTTCATTTGAGGCACTGGCACCGTACTCAGCCCCCGCTCGCGAGGTACGCTTGTGGAGAGATATAAGCGCACACTTCAACAAAGTAAATCGTACATAAAACTCACCAAATATATTACAAAGCGGCGCCGAGGCGCTAAGTTCGCTTGGGAACGAAATTGTTTCATTATGCTTGGGGTTGCCAAGTTAATGTTTTGACCATGTCGAGGCATGGGGACCACCCATTAGTGGCAGAGACTCTCAACGGCCTGAGGTGGCTCGTTACATGGAGAGCTCGGAGGGTTGACCCTCGAGAGAAGCCTTTGGAGCTTGGAGGTTTAAGCCGTGAGCTTTTAACCTCTAGAGATAAAAAATGCTTGGAGGTTGAGCCGTAAGCTGCCTCTTCCGCCAGATGTCTTGACGTGACAATGATCACGGGCGTGACGATAATCACGTTCTGCGTTTGTTCCTTCTTGAGACAAAACATTGTGTGAGGTTTAAGCCGTGAGCTTTTAACCTCTGTAGACAAAAATGCTTGGAGGTTGAGCCGTAAGCTGCCTCTTCCGCTAGATGTCTTGACGTGACAATGATCACGGGCGTGACGATGATCACGGGTAGAACTTGCGAAGGTGCATGATGTTCCATGGATTCTTGACGGGGACGCCGTCTTGAGTCTCAAGGCGAGCCGCGCCAGGCCTGGCGATGTGGGTGACCCTGTAGGGGTCTTCCCACATCGGGGACAGCTTGTGGAGTCCTTCCCTGGAGAGGATTCGCCTGAGGACGAGATCGCCTGCCTCCAGGGTACGTGAGCGCACGTTGCGGCTGTGGTAGCGTCTCAGGTCCTGCTGATATTTGGCTGCCCGAAGGGCAGCGCGGCGTCGTAGTCCTTCAAGGAGCAGCAGGTCGTCGTTGTGGAGGTCCTCTTGCTGGTCCTCGTTAAAGGCAAGGACCCGCGGGGATCCATGCTTTATCTCTGTGGGGAGGACTGCTTCGGCTCCATTGACGAGGGCGAACGGCGTTTCCCCCGTAGGCTTGGGTGGCGTTGTACGAATGGACCAGAGCACCGAAGGGAGCTCGTTGATCCAGCCCTTGCCGTGGCCTTTGAGGATATCGAAGGTCCTGGTCTTTAGGCCTTTGAGGACTTCTGCGTTTGCGCGCTCAGCCTGTCCGTTGTTTGCGGATGAGCGACTGAGGCGAAGCAGAGCTTGATGCCCATTCTATCGCAGTAGGCTCTGAAGATGCCACTGGTGAATTGCGAGCCATTGTCGGTGATGATGCGGTTAGGCACTCCGAAACGGCAGAGCAGGCCCCTGATGAATTTCACCGCCGCGCCTGCTATGGTTGTGCGCGTCGCCTCCACTTCAGGCCACTTAGTGAACTTGTCGATGGCCACGAAGAGGTAGCGATATCCGCCCTGCTCTGTTGGGAAATGTCCCAGTATGTCCAGCCCCCAGACCGCGAACGGCTAGGAGAGCGGAATGGTCTGTAGCCCCAGCACAGGTTGGTGATTTGCTTGGTGTGGAATTGGCAGGCTTCACATGCTTGGACGATGTCCACTGCAGCCTGAAGTGCTTGAGGCCAGTAGAAGCCACTCCTGAAGACTTTGCCAGCGAGGGTGCGAGCGCACGAATGGTGGCCGCATTCCCCGCTGTGGATGTCCTTGATCAGCAATTTGCCTTCTTCAGGGGGAACGCATTTGAGCACGGTACCGTTTGGGCGCTTGTGGTAGAGATTTCCTTCGAGGATTTTGTAAGATTTTGCTTGGCGGGCGATTCGCTCCGCTTTAACATCTTCCTCGGGAAGGATCCCTTTGTCGAGGTAGTCTTTGATCTCGTCAATCCATCCTGCTTCTTGATGCATCGCTGTGAGCAACATACGCTCCCCTGTTGGGGGCCCACAGTCTGGCGCCCCGTTTGCAGGTGGTGGGGGGAGCGCTTCGTCTGTGCTTGCGGGCATGGCCTCTTGAGGATGCTTTATGGATGCTTTGACGAGCCTTTCTTCAAAAACGCCCGACTGTTGGGGATATATCAACTAGGGGTATAACCAGCATGGATCAATCTGGCTAGTCCAGGGTGGCCCAAGGGTGGCAAGGCCAAGGCCTGCCGGGCGGCCCAGATAGCTGACGTGCAAGGAAGTAGGCGGACGGTCCAAGGAAGGCGGAAGGCCGAAGCCCATCAAGCCACCGAGCCCAAGACGGAAGGCGGAAACTAGGCCGGCTAGGTCTAGGACTCTGTTTACTTGCCGGACAAGTACTTACCTTGTACCCTGGGGTCCGGCCGCCTATATAAGCCGGCCACCAGGGAGTCTTTAGGGACAAGCTTAGAGACAATCTGATAGGGATCATACCCATTGTAACCTGTTCACGGCTATTGCCTTATAGTGAATTATAGCAGCACGTAGGATCCCGCCACCGCTGTGGGATCCGAAGCTGGGTAAACTCGCCGTGTTCAATCCCGACCTCGACGACTCCAACCTTCTTTCCCACAATCCATACGTAGGCTAGAGGACCCCCGTCTCCTATCAATTATGCCGATACCACGACAGTTGGCGCCCACCGTGGGGCATAAGGTTCCTGGCGTCACGTTCCAGGCGGAAACACTTGGCGGCGTGGGCAAGCAGATCGCTGTCGGTCGCGTCACAAGGTATGGCGGCCATAGCTACGTCAACTCAGATGAGTCCTGGCTCCCGGCGGACGACTACCTTATCGGATGCGAAATCGTGCCGATCGGAGGGATCGACGTCTTCATCGGGTACACGCCAGAGGCATACGGCCTACCGCGTTTCTACAACCCCACCCACCAACCCTTCGACCAAGCAGTCGACCGGCAAGATGGATCTGAATCCGCCTACTCCCAGGAGTCGGCGGAACCTGATTTCCACTTCGTCGGAGTTGTCGGACTGGGATCCGACTCCCAGCCGGAAAACAACTATCCTGAATCAATCCTCCCTGCCTTGCAGGAGGATGCGATGTCAGATGCCGGATCCAGATCTACCGTTCAAGTCAACGTAGACTCTGACTCCGATGATGATGCTAGTCTCTTCGAAGAGAAGATCAAAACCCGCTTTTCCAGTGGTAATCCGGCTCCCTCAGAGGGTACAGCGGATACAGACATGCCTGACAAGATGGCTATGATGGTTGTTGTCGGTCACGAAACAACCCCAGTTACTTCAAATGCGCAAAACAAGCCGGCGGAAGAAGCCAGCGACACCACTGCCGGCCAACTCATTGAAGGTTCCGACAAGGTGCACGCGAAGAAGAAAGCTGGCCTCGAGAAAGGCGGCAGTAGCAAACCCACGGATTTGCTCTCCGTCATCAAAGAAGTAGACGAGATCATGAACACTCCGGTGAACAAAGATACCCCACTCGACACAGTGGAAGAACTTAGGCTTAACATGCTTAAGCACTCTGACTTCCTGAGAAAAAGAGAGGAGCACGTTGAGAGCCTTGCGAAGAAGATCAAGAAAGAGCAGGAGAGGATGTCGGCCAAAACAAGCCGGCAACTCTTCGAGGAGAAAAGGTCATCAAAAAACCGCCGTGAAAAAGAGCCGCCTGCGCAAGCAACAACAGCAGCTCAAGATCTAGGGTTCGACTGGCGTACGGCACCACAGCGCGTGGACAGAAGGGGGGATGTTGTCTTCTGCACCCCGGTCCTCAACGCGGCCGCCGCACTAGATACCCTAGACGACAACACTTACACGGCGGAAGAAAAGTTGGCCAACGCAAGACACTTCGTAAGCAAGGCCCTGGAACAACAAGCTCGCGCTGACTCCTACGGCCATATGGCGGATGCTCGCGGGGGAGACCTAGAGTCTAAATCGGGAAGGTGCAAAGTTGCACCCGGCGCCGACCCTGAGGGCCCATCTGGCTCCAGTAGCCATGGCGACAAAAGGAAGGCAACGCCACCCCCAAAGAAGACGCCACCGCCAAAGACAAGGCGGGACGAGAACTCAAGGACAGGAAGCAGAGGAAACCTGCCACCTCCACCCCAGCCAAGACGCGACAATGGCGGTAGCCGGAACAACAGGCAGCCGCCTGGAAAAGATGCCGACAACGACCCTCCAAGGAGAGGCCGTAGCCGGTCTCTGCAGCGCAGCACGGGCAGCAAGAGGAGAGAGGAGGTAGAAGGGCCCAGGCGCAGCATAAGCCGGGCAGCGCAGGACGAGCCGGACGCAAACAGAGGCGCAAGGCAGCTCGGTCCAAAAGACGCACGACACCGCCTAAAAGACATAGCAAGAGGAAAGGAGCCGCTATACTCTGGACCAAAGTGCTTCGGTGACGCCATCCGCAGAGAGCCGTTCCCCAAGGACATGACATCAGTGTCAAAAAACTGTTCTAGGTACAACGGCCTCGTCAAGCCGGACTCATGGCTATCCGACTACGCCATGGCCATAGAAATTGCCGGCGGGAGCAATCACATTGCCGTCCGCTACTTACCTCTCATGTTAGAAGGCACGGCAAGAGCTTGGATCGACAACCTTCCTGAAAAGTCCATCCATAGCTGGTATGACATGGAAAAGGTTTTCTCCCAGCACTTCCAAGGAACGTACAAGCGTCCAAATACCTACACGGATTTGCAGCGCTGCGTCCAGAAGCCGGACGAAACCATGACAGATTTTGTCAGCCGTTGGATATCCGAAAAGGCCAACTGTCATGGTGTTTCGGACGCACAGGCTATCCATGCCTTCTACACGGGCCTGCAGAAGAAGTCTTTGCTCCGTCATAAGCTCGTCCGCGAGCAAATTACGGACCTTGGTGAGATGCTCAACCTAGCCGCCCAATACGCGGCGGCGGACGACGATGCCCGGGACGATGACCCAGACGTCAGCATCATACCAAAGCGGAACAACAAGCGAAAACAGGCGGCGGATGACAAAGCCGGTCCTTCCAATGAGGTAGCCGTAGCTTTCCAAGGAAACGCCGGCAAAAAGAAGTGGAAAAATAAGAAAGATAATCGCGAAGCCGGCTCAGGGCCTAAGGCGGCGCGAATCACTTACGAACAGGCAAAGCTCTTGCCGTGTCCAATCCACGCCTCATTGGGCAAGGTCAACCACATGCTTGGAGAGTGCCGTTTCATGGACGACTTCAAAAAGGATCCCACAGTCGGCTGGAAGTCAAAGAAGTCAAAGAAGAACGACAAGAAAAACAGCAAGGATGATGAGGACGACGACGACATGTCTATCTCAAGCGAAGATGACGCAGCCGCCAAGAAAAAGAAGCCATATCCGAAAGTCAAAGAATCTCTTGTGTGCTTTGTCGGCACGCCTTCGGCTAAGGCGGATAAGGCGGAGACGCGCGAACTCAACGCGACAATGCCGGACGTCCCTCAGTACTTGAACTGGTCGGAGGCAACAATCACTTGGGACCGGTCCGACCACCCTGATCACGTGCCTCACCCAGGCAAGTACGCCCTTGTCGTCGACCCCATTGTCGACAACTTCAGACTCACAAAAGTACTCATGGATGGCGGCAGCAGCCTCAACATCCTGTACTACGACACGCTAAGCCGTATGAACCTGTCAGAGGATCAGCTGGATCACAGCAACCTCACTTTTCACGGCATAGTGCCCGGCAGGCAAGCAAAGTCAATGGGAAGCATCAGGCTGAAGGTAACTTTCGGACCAAAAGAGAACTACCGCTCAGAGTTCCTTAGGTTTGAGGTTGTCCCCTTCAAAAGCGCCTATCATGCGATCTTCGGACGACCGGCTTTCGCCAAATTCATGGCAAGGCCGTGCTACATATACAGCAAGCTTAAAATGCCGGGGGAAAACGGAACCATCACGATTTCCGGCAACTTCAAGAAAGCCAAGGAGTGCGAGCGTGGCATGGCCGCCTTCGCAGAAGCCGTCATCCACAAGGAAGAACTCGCGCTACTTGGGGCGGATTCAGACAACTCCATGCCAAAGCCAAAAACGGATGTCAAGAAGACCTTCGAAGCTTCAGAAGACACCAAAAAGGCGGACCTCATCCCAGGTGACAAATCCAAGCAAGTTGTCATCGGCTCCAACCTTGACAGCAAATAGGAAGGCGCGCTCGTCGAGTTCCTCCGTGAGAATCGTGACATCTTTGCATGGTCGCCTTCCGACATGCCGGGTGTACCGAGGGAACTTGCCGAGCACTCGCTCAATGTCATAAAAGGATCCAAGCCGGTGAAGCAAGCAACAAGACGCTTTGGAGATGAGAGACGCAAGGCTATAGGAAAGGAGATAAATAGGCTGAAGGCCGCCAATTTCATAAAAGAAGTTGTACACACCGATTGGGTGGCAAATCCTGTACTTGTCCCAAAGAAGAATAAAGAGCTAAGGATGTGTATTGACTATACCGGTGTTAACAAGTGTTGCCCAAAGGATCCCTTTGCGCTGCCTAGAATTGACCAAGTCGTAGACTCCACAGCAGGCTCCGAGCTGCTTTGTTTTCTGGACGCCTACTCAGGATACCACCAAATCAAGATGAGAGAGTCAGATCAACTGAAAACATCTTTCACAACTCCGTATGGGACTTTCTGCTACATTACAATGCCCTTCGGTCTGAAGAACGCAGGGGCAACATACCAGCGCTGTATGCAAAATTGCCTGCACGAACAGATCGGCCGCAATGTTCACGTCTATGTAGACGACATTGCGGTAATGTCAAAAAAGAAAGCAGATCTCCTAGAGGACTTGGAAGAAACTTTTCAGAATCTCCGGAGGTATCAAATGAAGCTCAATCCCGCCAAGTGCGTTTTCGGCGTCCCAGCCGGCAAACTCCTCGGGTTTATCGTCTCAGAACGAGGGATTGAGGTCAACCGGAGAAGATCAAGGCAATCCAAAATATATCCAGACCTACGTGTCTGAAGGACATGCAGCGCCTAGCCGGATCGGCGGCAGCCGTCAGTCGTTTCATAAGCCGCCTAGGGGAAAAGGCAATGCCCCTCTACCGGCTACTGAAGAAATCCGACAACTTCGAGTGGACAACAGAGGCAGACGCCGCCTTGCAACAACTCAAGGAGGCCCTCACGTCCGCTCCGATATTGGCAGCACCTCGATCGCAGGAGCCAATGCTGCTGTACATCGCGGCAACAGGAGCGGTTGTCAGCGTTGTCTTGGCTGTGGAAAGAAAGGAGAGCGAAGCCGCGGCGTGTGAGCAGTGACCGGTCTACTTCATCAGTGAAGTGTTCTCCGCCTCCAAGCAGAGGTATCCGCATTACCAAAAGCTGGCTTATGGTGTATTCTTCGCTGCCAGAAAGCTTAGGCATTACTTCCAGGAACACACAGTGACAGTAGTCAGCAAGGCTCCGTTGGGAGACATAATCAACAATGCAGAGGCAACAGGTCGAGTCGCCAAATGGGGCATCGAACTTGCCGCTTTTGATATAGTCTACAAACCACGGACCGCCATCAAATCTCAAGCACTTGCAGACTTTGTCGCCGATTGGACAGAGGCTATGGAGGAAACAGCACTCCCCGAGTCAGAATATTGGGTCATGCACTTTGACGGATCAAAGATGCTCAAAGGCTCGGGGGCTGGAGTCGTTCTGCGTACGCCTAAAGGCGACAAACTTAGCTACGTGTTACAAATCCACTTCACAGCAACCAACAATGTTGCCGAGTACGAAGCTTTGCTTCATGGGTTACACGTAGCAAACGACCTAGGCGTCAAAAGAATCCTCTGTTACGGCGACTCGGATTTGGTTGCACAGCAAGTAAGCGGAACATGGGATGCGAAAAGTGCAACAATGGCGGCTTACAGAGCCAAGGTTGACGAATTCGCAAAAAACTTCGTAGGTTACGAAGTCCGACATGTTCCACGAGCTGAGAATGAGGCGGCAGACACACTTGCAAGACTAGGATCGGAACACAAAAAGGTACCAAAAGATATCTTCCTGGAGCACTTGCACAAGCCATCCATTAAAGGCGCCGATTTGATGGACCCTGACTCAGAAGAGCCGGTAGAAGCGGCAAGTCTCGCTGTCTACTTAACACAGCCGGATTGGACAGTCCCATACCTCGATTTTCTAATCGACCAAAAGTTGCCGGAAGACGATGAGGTACTAAAAAGGCAGATCATAAGGCGAGCCAAGGCATTCACGATAATAAAAGGCGAGCTATACAAGCGAAGCACTTGCGGCATCTATCAGCGGTGCATACAGCCGGAAGAAGGCCGGGAAATTCTTAAAGACATACACATTGGCACCTGCGGGCATCATGCTTCCGCTAGGGCCATTGTATCGAAAGCTTTCCGCCAAGGTTTCTACTGGATCACCGCCAAAGAAGACGCCGAGAACATCATAAAGACATGCAAAGGCTGCCAGTTGTATGCCCGTCAACCTCACTTGCCGGCACAGGAGCTGAGGACAATCCCAATCACCTGGCCGTTCGCGGTCTGGGGCTTAGACATGGTGGGTCCCTTCAAAAAGGCGCGGGGTGGGTACACTCACCTGTTGGTCGCTGTCGACAAGTTCACCAAATGGGTCGAGGCCAAACCAATCAGCAAACTTGACGCACGAACAGCCACCAACTTTCTCTGGGGAATTATCTCTCGGTTTGGAGTTCCACACAGCATTATCACCGATAATGGCAGCAATCTGTCCCAAGGCGACATAGAAGAATACTGCAGCGATCTAGGCATCCGGCTTGATTTGGCATCCGTGTCACACCCTCAATCCAATGGACAAGTAGAGCGTACAAACGGCCTAGTCTTATCAGGACTTAAGCCTCGTCTCGAAGCTCCATTACACAGGGCAGCCGGCGCTTGGGCAGATGAGTTACAGTCGGTATTATGGAGTTTGCGCACAACGCCAAACAGATCCACCGCCTACACTCCTTTCTTCTTAGTATATGGCGCAGAGGCAGTGCTACCTACCGACATGAAGTACGATTCCCCAAGAGTTCAAGCCTACATCGAGCAAGACGTAGAAGGTGCAAGACAGGATAGCCTAGACCTGCTAGACGAAGAAAGAGACGTCGCTCTCCATCGCTCCGCCTTGTACCAGCAACAACTCCGCCGCTATCATAGCCGGAGAGTGCGGAAGCGAAGCTTCAGAACAGGTGACCTGGTTCTCCGCCTAATTCAAGATAGAAAAGGCTTGCACAAGCTATCCCCGCCATGGGAAGGACCGTTTATAGTCACAAAGGCGCTGCTCAATGGTTCCTACTACCTAGCCGACATCCGCGACGAAGACGAAAAGAAGATACGCAAGAAGGCGGCAGGAAAAAGGGGAACCAAGCGCAAGAGAGGCATTGACGACCCATTCGAGCAAACAAAACGGCCTTGGAATATTGAGCAGCTACGTCCTTTCTACACTTAGCAATTTATAATTGTATTAAGTTAAATATGGTTATGAAATAAAAGTCTATGGTTCCTCATCTGTGTTGAGATGCATGCCATCTTTTGTATTTTCTTACAATCATATTTCCCCTATGTATCTAAGTTACCTATTTGTTAGCTCCGTGCAAAGGTTCAAACTGGTAGATACTTGCAGCTTTCGAGCCAACCCAAAGCAAAAACAAGCTTTTTGCACCGCCTAATTCCTTTACCTATGATTACTTATATGTGGTTCGCCTAGTAGTATGTCTTTGACACCAACATGTTGGCTTTGGTCTCTGATTCTAAACAAATGGTTTAGCCCTGGTTGTTTCAGCTAAAGTTACCGGCTGAGGTTTCGTCAACATACAAAAAGTTAAGCATATAGGTCAGGGTAAAATTAAGGCGGGCCATATAAATAAAGACAAAATAAAACTTGTCAGCTAGTTTCCGCCTAACAAGGCAACAGCAAAAGTATATACAAATATTACAAATGTTGCATTGTTTCAGGGGCCGACAAAAGTAAGGCCGGTGGAAGGCAAGGACAAGAAAAAGATATGGCTCGGGGGAGCGTCTACATCAGACTTGGGGGCTGACAACTTAAGCCCCAGAGCTATCGCTCCCCTCCGCCTCAGCCGCGCCGGCAACTCCAGCTCCTTCGCCGCCAGGCACAGGATGACGCCGGTAGAAGATGGAAGTGTCCACCATGTCGGCAACTCGCGTGGCGTAGCCGGCAACGCCGTCCAGAACAGCGGCCGGCTCGACCTCGCTACCGTCTTCATACGTTGACGGCATGCCTTCGGTGACGGCTTCAATCTCCGCCTCGGGGTAGTGCGCCATGAAAAACCCAAGGGCAGTCTTGGCTCCTCCCCGCGCCGCCGACTTCAGCGAGCTTTTATGCAATTTGGTCGCCTGCTCCAAGATGGCGGGCACGTCGCTGAACTCGGTTGGCTCCTGGCTGCCTGACGAAGTGAAGAACTTGGCGGCGAACCGCTTGGACGCCGCCAAAGTCTCGGCGATCAGCTCGCCCAAACGCGCAAGGCGATCCTGGCGGGGGCTGACAACCTTGTCATCACCTAAGCCGGCGGGAACTGCATCAAGAATAAAGCCATAAGTTTGGCCCAGGCTAAAAATAACATGGCAGTATCAAGAAAGAAGCGAGAAGTTACCAAGGACCGAGTTATGGAAAGCCGACAACTCAATCATATGAGTTGCCAGCGCGTCCTCTGCAGTTTGGGCGCGAGAAGTCTGCTTGGATATCTCTTCCGCAGCCATCTTCTCCGCCTCCGCCAACTTGTCGCGCAGGCTTTCCAGCTCACCAGTGAGCTGGCTAGATTCCTGCGCAAACCTGAGTTGCCGGGCTTCCATCTCCTTCTGATGAGCCGCCTTCAACTCCAGGTTAGCGGCCGCCAAGTCTGAAGCTTCATTCATAAGAGCTTGCATATCAGTGGACGCCTTCAGGATATCCTGGGCGTGGTCTAGCAGTTCTACAAATATGGATTCGCTAAGCTAAAATGATTGACGGAAACATAGGTCAAAAACATAGGTGGAGAAAGGGATCAACTATACCTTCATCTTTTTTGCGGGCCGCCTCCAGCTCGGCGATCCGCTTGTCCTTGGCCTCGCACTCCTTCTTCAGGTCGCGGTGTCGCCAGTTTATCTCGACTCGCGAGGAGACAAGCTCGACGTTGGCGGACACAAGGCCCTGTAACAAAAACCAAAAGCATATGACATATTGTCGAAAAACCACTAAGCCGGCAGTCAAAGTTTCTTTTGACTAAGCCATCTAAGTGCTCGGGGGGGAAGACTATGTATATGCCGGAGAAACTTACAGATAGGTCGCCCTCCAAGTCGTCGAAGGCTTGCGAGGCAAAGGCGGCAAAGGCCAAAGTTGACTCCTTGGCCTCCTTAAAGGTAGACCAGGGGTCCCTGACCTTGCCGCCTCCCACAGTCGGAGCTGCCCTCAGAGACCCGCTGGCAGTCGTCTCCAGCAACCCCTCATTGGCGGCGCGCGATTGAGCAGCATCATCGGCCGTAGCCTCAGCCAGTAATCGAGGAGTTGTCGGCGCGCGATCGGTGGAGGGGATCTTCGGCGGAGCACCCGAAGCCGGGGCTGGAGGTTGGCGCCGAGCGTCAGCCATGAAGCTGCCGGCGTGGGGCGAGGGAGTAGGCGGTACGGTGGCCGGCGAGTCGCCTTGCGGC
Organism: Poa annua; assembly: GCA_026929855.1. Taxonomy (NCBI): domain Eukaryota; kingdom Viridiplantae; phylum Streptophyta; class Magnoliopsida; order Poales; family Poaceae; genus Poa; species Poa annua. The sequence goes on from CM049430.1 coordinate 82,839,687, forward strand.
CGCTTTCCTCTGCCAAGGAGCCTGGTCGGCAACCGGGAAGTCGCGACCCTTTCCCTGTCAAAACAAAAGGCAAGCACAAATAAGTCAGTCAATGTTCAAAAGGTTCGCCATCTGGAAAAAGCAAAGTTGAGTACCTTCGAGGGATGGTAATCCCCGCATTCTCGCCAATGTTGGCGAGAGTCGACTCGGTAGCCGACGCAATCCGTTTCTTCCTCTCGGCATTCGCCGTGGAGGAAGCAGCGCCGGACGCCTTGCGCTTCTTCGCCTTCCCGGCTTCCGACTCGTAGAAATCGGGAGCCAGGTCATCCTCCTTCAACTCGGAGAGCTGAAAAACAAGATATGTTAAAGGAACTCAACATTGACCGGCAAAGCTGTCAAGTAAGGGGCAAGGCAAGAAGATATTTACCTTGAGGGGAGGATTGTCGTGGGTATGCATGGGCACGCCCTCGGCCGCCTTCACCGACCCCACCTTGACGAGGCTGCGGAGCCGGAATGCCAGGTCGGCGACCGGCAATATCTCTTCGCTCACGCGAAGAGAGGCTATGTCGGTAGGCGAATACCGACACATCAGGAGCGGGCTGTACCGCAGGGGGAGGATTTGCCGGCCGAGCCAGCAAAGGACGGTGTCGACCCCATCTAGCTGGGGGGGGGGGGGGGCATCGTCCTCGTGAGGAACTCGATCCGCCTTTGGATAAGGCGGAGTTCCTCCGTCAACTGGGGCACCGCCTCGTCCCAGCATGGGCGAGGCATGGGTGGCGCGTTGACGAATGCCGGGATGCCGACTTGACGGCCCGGCGCTGCCATGTCCTGGCAGTAGAAGAAGGTGGAGGTCCAGCCCTTGACGGACTCGAGGTATGGTATCTTAGGATACCATTGGCGGCCCTGACGGCAGTTGAAGGTGATGCTGCCGCAGGTCGCCAACCCGCCGTCGGGCACCGTCTGTCGCCGGCAACGGAAACAGTATCTAAAGAAGTCTAAACTAGGCCTAATACCTAGATAGCCTTCGAAAAGAGCTGTGAAGCCGGCTAAGACTAATATACTATTGGGTGCAATATTATGGGGCTGGAGCCCATAGTGATCTAAAACCTCACAAAAGAAGGCGGAAGGCGGCAAAGCCATTCCCCGGACTAGGTGGGAGGTGAGGATTACCCGTTCTCCGTCTTCCGGAGCCGGAATGATGTCTCCCAAGGCGGACCTCCACCGGCAGTCTTCCCGAGTAGGGAGATAGCCAACTGCCTCCAAATCTTGGAGGGCCTCCTCGTCGACAATGGAAGGCAGCCAATAGCGGGACCCGAGGTCCGGCGCTTCTTCTTCCTCGTCGCCGGGAGGGCTCGTCACCGCCGTCGCCGCGGTAGTTGGTGGAGGAGCGAAAGGGCCCGCCGCCGACGCGCGCACGGCGGAAGCCCGAGCGGGGACGACGGAGACATTGCCCGTCGCCGTCGCCGGTGCGAGGCGAGTAACGGCGCCGCCCATCGACGCAGCGAGCGCGGTTTCGGTCGCCGGACTGCTCGACGCCGTCGAGTGAGCTGGACCAGTGGACATCGCCGTCAGGGAAGGTCGCCGGAGGAAAGAAGTTCGCCGGAGCTCGTTCAGAGGCTGGGAGCGAAGAAGCGGAAGAGGCAAGGGCGCGAGGAGAGCAAAAGGCAGGGTAAAGAAATGGACCGTTTGGGCTACGTATTTATAGGGCCAGGCGTTGCTCCCTGTGCAACGGCATTTTTAGTCGGACACGTGCCCAACGTCCGTTGCAGCCCATGATTACACGATCTCCACGACTCCTCTTTTCCCGCAATTTGTGATCGTGGCGAGATTCCCGCTTAGTCTGTTTTCAAACTGTCGTGAAGCCGGCTGAGTGGTAACCGTCAAGAAGAATGCTCGGCAAGATTGCCGGGTAGCCGTCTTTTTCCATGTTGAATAAAGGCGGCCGCATGTCAACATCAAGACACGCGTGCCTCGTTGATTTTCAGAATGGTTCAAGTCCTGCAGCCGCCAACCTTGGCAGATGAAGAATCAAGAAGAAGCCGGCGCCTGGAGAACTTTAACCTTTCTGGGGGCTAATGTTGGGGATATATCAACTAGGGGTATAACCAGCATGGATCAATCCGGCTAGTCCAGGGTGGCCCAAGGGTGGCAAGGCCAAGGCCTGCCGGGCGGCCCAGATAGCTGACGTGCAAGGAAGTAGGCGGACGGTCCAAGGAAGGCGGAAGGCCGAAGCCCATCAAGCCACCGAGCCCAAGACGGAAGGCGGCAACTAGGCCGGCTAGGTCTAGGACTCTGTTTACTTGCCGGACAAGTACTTACCTTGTACCCTGGGGTCCGGCCGCCTATATAAGCCGGCCACCAGGGAGTCTTTAGGGACAAGCTCAGAGACAATCTGATAGGGATCATACCCATTGTAACCTGTTCACGGCTATTGCCTTATAGTGAATTATAGCAGCACGTAGGATCCCGCCACCGCTGTGGGATCCGAAGCTGGGTAAACTCGCCGTGTTCAATCCCGACCTCGACGACTCCAACCTTCTTCCCCACAATCCATACGTAGGCTAGAGGACCCCCGTCTCCTATCAATTATGCCGATACCACGACACCGACGGCTGAGCTTGCCTCTTTGATGCGCGCTTGGCGATGTCATCAGCCTCTTGGTTCTCCTTTCTTGGGATGTGCATGAGCTCCATTCCCCTGAAGTGCTTCTCAAGCCTACGGACCTCTTCAAGGTATGCGGCCATGTGGTCGTCCTTAGGCTTATAGCTTTTGTTGGAGAAGCTGACAAGGAGCTGGGAGTCGCCCTTGATGAGTAAGTGCTTGATGCCTAGGGCGATTGCGGCGCGTAGGCCAGCAAGCAGGCCTTCGTACTCAGCGATATTGTTGGAGATCTTGTCGATTCCGAAGCACAGCTGGACCGCGTAATACAGCTTGTCGCCCTTTGGTGAGATAAGGACCACGCCAGCCCCACCGTGGCGACAAGCGAAAGCTCCGTCGAACTTCATGGTCCAGTGGTTGGGCATTTTGTCTCCACAGGGCTCTTGTTCTTCTCCCAAAGGCTCTTCAGGGGTTGGGTCAGTCCATTCGGCGATAAAGTCTGCCAGCGCTCTTCCTTTGATTACCCTTGTGGTATCGAAGCGCAAATTAAATGGTTGTAGCTCAATATTCCATCCTGCGACACGATCTGTGGCATTTGGGTTGTGCAGGATTTGCTCCAGGGGAAAAGAGGTGACCACCGTGATGGGGTGTCCCTGGAAGTAGTGTCGCAACTTTCTTGAGGCGACGAGGAGTGCGAGGAGGAGCTTCTGCTGCATCGTATACCGCTCGTGAGCATCACGCAGTACTGTGCTGACGAAGTAGACTGGATGCTCGACAAGGGTAGTCTGTGTAGCCTTGGTGTGTTCTGCTTGAAGGGGCTCCGCTAGGCCCTCAAGAGGGTTGGCCTCTGGGGGCATGACCTGGCCCTCGAGGGAGTTTGCCTCAAGGGGCTTGTCATGGGCCTCGGGAGGGTTGGCCTCAAGGGACTTGACAGGCTCCCTGGCGGGATCTTCTTGCAGCTGTTGACTTGGAGCGGGCCTCTCGTCGAGCTCCTGATCAGGAGGCTTTTGCTTTGGAGTGGTTGCACTCTTCTTGTGGAGTACTGGCTCTTTCCTTCCTACCACAAGGACGACACTGGCTGTCTATGGAGTAGCTGATAGGTACAGCTTCAGGTGCTCGCCTGACCTTGGGGCGACCATTACTGGTGGGCTGGCCAGGTACTTCTTCAATTCCTCAAACGCTTTTTCAGCTTTGGGGGTCCACTTGAAAGTGCCCGTTCTTTTCATGATCTTGAAGAAGGGCAGGGCTCTTTTTCCGAACTTGGAGATGAATCTACCCAAGCTGGCCATGCATCCTGCTAGGCGTTGCATGTCCTTGAGCCTGCGTGGAGGTTGCATGTCCTCTATTGCCTTGATTTGGTCAGGGTTTGCCTCTATGCCTCTGTGGGACACGAGGAAACCAAGCAGTTTGCCTGAGGGCACTCCGAAGACGCACTTGGCGGGGTTGAGCTTGATGTTCACCTTGCGCAGGTTGGCAAAAGTCTCTTCAAGGTCCCCGAGGAGAGTGTCTCCTTCTCGGGATTTTACGACAATTTCATCAACATATGCCTTGGCGTTTCTCCCCATTTGCTCGCCAAGTGCTATCCTCATCAGCCTCTGGAAGGTGGATCCGGCATTTTTTAGGCCGAAGGGCATGCAAACATGGAAGTACACACCGCAAGGGGCGAGGAAAGCCGTCTTCTCCTCATCCTCCTTAGCCATTTTTATCTGATGATAACCAGAGAATGCATCGAGGAAGCAGAGGAGGTCGCAGCCTACCGTGGAGTCCACGACCTGGTCGATTCTTGGCATGGGGTAAGGGTCCATTGGGCAGACCTTGTTTACGTCGGTGTAGTCGATGTAGAGGCGGCCTCCTCCGGCGGGCTTTGGGACTACCACGCCGTTGGAGAGCCACGTGGGGTGCGCGACTTCACGAACGACCTTTGCTGCTTTGAGCTTCTCGACCTCCTTGACGATGAATGCTTGCTTCTCGGGGGCTTGTTTTCTTGCTTTTTGCTTGACGGGGCGCGCGTTTGGACACACGGCCAAGTGGTGCTCGATCATCTCCATCGGTACACCAGACATATCTGACGGTGTCCATGCGAACATGTCAGAGTTTGCCTGGAGGAAGGCGACAAACGCGCTTTCCTATTTGGGAGGCAGTGCGGCGCCAATGGTGGCGCTAGCCCCCGAGCCTTCAGCCCCCCAGCTGCTGGAGCTTAGAGAGACTTTCTTTGTGGCGGCTGGCTCTTGGGAGAACAGCTGCTTCTTCTTCTTGGGCCTCTCGAGAGGCTCTAGGTCCTCGTCCTCGGGGAATTCCATGGCCGCAACCTTGTAGGCCGTCTCTACAACGCGGGTGGCATCCAGGACATGTCCACAGATGGTGATTGTGCCAGCGCTGCCGGGAATCTTGACCATGTTGTAAGCATGATGCGTGACGACCATGAATTTCGCGAGCGCGGGGTAGCCGAGGATGGCATTGTACGGCAGGCCGATGTGCGCAACATCGAAGTCGATGTGCTCGGTGTGGTAATTCTCCTTGCTTCTTTAGGTGACGGCAAGCCTGACCTGGCCCAGAGGCTCGATCGAGCCGCTGGTGACCCCCGTGAAGGGCCTGGAGGGCATGAGCCGCTCGTAAGGCACTTGAAGCGCTTCGAACGTATCTGTGGAGATAACATTCAGGCCTGCTCCACCGTCAATGAGTGTCTTGGAGACAGCGACGTTGTCGATGGTGGGGCTGCAGACCAGCGGGAGGGTTCCAACAACCTTGGTGGACTTGGGGTCGTCCTGAGCGTCGAAGGCGATGGTGTACTGCGACCACTTGAGGGGTCTGGAGATCTCAGTGCTTGGGAGGGCGGCGTTGAGCTCGCGGGCGAACTGCTCGAACTGATTGTTCGACTTTGGCGCCTGTGCCCCTCCGAGGATGCAGGCAATGGCGCCTCTTGGGGCTTGGTAGCCATCGTCCTCCTCGTCAGGGAGGTTGCCGTTTTTCTCCGCAGCATTGGCCTGGTTGCCAGATGGCTTCTGGTAGCCGCTCTTGCGCCCGCTCCCGCGGTAGCCACGGCCTCGGCCGCGGCCGCCACTGCCTTCTGCTTGCTAGCGCTCCTTGCTCAACCTTTTGAGGTCGAAGCAAGATTCTGTAGAGTGACCGCGCCTGTTGTAGTAGATGCAGAATGGGCGGTGGTCATCCTTCCTCTCTCCAGGCTTGGGGGAGTCCCTGCGGGTGCCCTTTGCGTCAGGCTCTGCCGCGAGAACCGCGGTGGCTGACGTGGGGCTACCTTTTGACTAGCCCACAATGAGGGTACCTGGGCCGCGCCAAGCATGGAAAAGCCCACAGAAGGCCCACTCGGGGTACCACGTATCCTAGTCCAACTCGGTTCAGTTTTGTAACCTGCCATATCTGTACCAACCGCCCGAGACCTGGCTACCTATAAAGCCAGGAGGGTGGCTCGTCCCCAGGACAACCAACGAAGAGATAAACTCATAGTCATAGCCACCAACCCTAGCGAGATCGCAATCTCGCCATTGTAATCGCTACTCGCATCAATAATCAGACAAGCAGGAGTAGGGTGTTATCCTCCGGGAGCCTGAACCTGGGTAAATCCTTGCTTGTCAGCCGTCGTGATCACCAACACCTCTCTCTCTCCCCATCAATCAACCCGGGGTGCACAACCCTGGGACTTGTCGAGTTAACACCTCGTCAATTGGCGTCGTCTGTGGGAAAAAACAACGTGTTGGATTTACGTTTGCGGCGGCCCAATCTTCATCAACAGCAACGGCGACTCGCCGCATCAGATCAGCGCATGGAGGCTAGACGACAATATCATCTTCACGTGAGGTTGGTCCGATCCAATCTACATCAACCACGGCGGTGACTCGCTGCCACGAGCGTAACGCACGGGCCCTCAACATCGGCATTGCCTCATGAGCGCTGATTACATCCAGAGCCTTCACCGGCTCCGCACCGTCAACTACTTCCGCCTCGTCGACTCCAGCTCGCCGCTTCGACTCCCTCCGTCGCACTTCACGGCGTCGACTCCACCCACTACGACATCCACAACTCGCCAAGATCGACATACACAACTTTTACGGGTCAACCTCGACGTACTTCGCCGCGTCGACTCCGGTCCGCCGCGTCGACTGCCTCTACGGCACCAGTACGCTGCGTCGACTCTGGTCCACCGTGTCGACTGCCTCTACGGCACCACTTCGCCGCGTCGACTCCAGTCCGTCGCGTCGACTGCCTCTACGGCACTACTTCCGCCGCGTCGACTGCCTCTACGGCACCACTCCGCTGCGTCGACTCTGGTCCGCCGTGTCAACTGCCTCTACGGCACCACTTCGCCGCGTCGACTCCGGTCCGCCGCGTCGACTGCCTCTACGGCACTACTTCCGCCGCGTCGACTCCGTCCGCCACGTCGACTGCCTCTACGGCACTACTTCCGCCGCGTCGACTCCGGTCCGCCGCGTCGACTGCCTCTACGGCATCACTTTGCCGCGTCGACTGCCTCTACGGCACCACTTCGCCGCGTCGACTCCGGTCCGCCGCGTCGACTGCCTCTACGGCACCACTTCCGCTGCGTCGACTCCGGTCCGCCGCGTCGACTGCCTCTACGGCACCACTCCGTTGCGTCGACTCCGGTCCGCCGCGTCGACTGCCTCTACGGCACCACTTCCGCCGCGTCGACTCCGGTCCGCCGCGTTGACTGCCTCTACGGCACCACTTCGCCGCGTCGACTCCGGTCCGCCGCGTCGACTGCCTCTACGGCACCACTCCGCTGCGTCGACTCCAGTCCGCCGCGTCGACTGCCTCTACGGCACCACTTCCGCCGCGTCAACTGCCTCTACGGCACCACTTCGCCGCGTCGACTCCGGTCCGCCGCGTCGACTGCCTCTACGGCACCACTCCGCTGCGTCGACTCTGGTCCGCCGCGTCGACTGCCTCTACGGCACCACTTCGCCGCGTCGACTCCGGTCCGTCGCGTCGACTGCCTCTACGGCACTACTTCCGCCGCGTCGACTCCGGTCCGCCGCGTCGACTGCCTCTACGGCACCACTCCGTTGCGTCGACTCCGGTCCACCGCGTCGACTGCCTCTACGGCACTACTTCCGCCGCGTCGACTCCGGTCCGTCGCGTCGACTGCCTCTACGGCACCACTCCGCTGCGTCGACTCCGGTCCGCCGCGTCAACTGCCTCTACGGCACCACGCCCGCCGCGTCGACTCCAGTCCGCCGCGCACAAACAAATTCGCCTCGGCCACACCTGATGCTCTCCCGGGTGTTGCGCCGCACAGGTCACAAAAAAATTCGCCTCGGCCACACCTGATGCTCTCCCGGGTGTTGCGCCGCACAGGTCACAAACAAATTCGCCTTGGCCGCCACCCGAAGCACTCGGGGGCTGCGCCGCACAGGTCTAAGTCAAACCTAGGCCGTCACGACGCACTCGGGGGCTGCGCCATACAGGTATAACTCGAAAAATCCTTGGTCGCCACTCGAAGCACTCGGGGGCTGCGCCGCACAGGTCTAAGTCAAACCTACGCCGTCACCCGACGCACTCGGGGGCTGCGCCATACAGGTATAACTCGAAAAATCCTTGGCCGCCACCCGAAGCACTCGGGGGCTGCGCCGCACAGGTCTAAGTCAAACCTAGTCCGTCACTCGAACACTCGGGGGCTGCGCCATACAGGTCCAACAATGCAGTAGGCCGTTCGGCTGAGCAAATACTCGATATGTTTGTCGAATCCACCAAGTAGGCCGTCGGGCTGAATGAGCACTCGAATAAAAAGGACAGTGGTTCCATCAGCGAGTTCCTAAACGGGAGGGTATCAGAGATCTCTTTTCGACTGAGAAGTTTTTGAGATTAACCTCAATTACAAGCAATTCAGCTTAATCTCGGGGGCTACTCCCATCGGGAGCACTGTTCGCGCTCCCAATAGACTCAGTCGAAGCATTAACGACTAAAGCATCCTCTGTAAGCCCTCAACGGCCGGAGTTGAATTTCTTAAACTATCGTTCTCAGGAACAAGACGGCGTGCCCAGGAGGAAAGAGTACTTACCCGACGCATCGACTACGCCTACACGACATGCTGCTTTGAGTCTCTATCCGATTCTTCGTATCGACCAGACACTCGGGTGGCAAAGAAAGTCGAGTAAGCTCCAGCAGCAGAATCAAATCTACATGTAAGCCAACATGCCGAATAGAAACGAGCTTCACATGAAGAACAGGACAAAGTAATTCGACTGCAAAGGTTACTCCCATCGGGAGAGGCCTGTTCGACTGAAGAAATCGAGTTCAAGCTCAAGATCAAGCAATTCAATGGCGCGTCCAGGAGGAAGAAGTCCTTTTCCCGACTCTACGCTTCGACCAAGCACTCGGGGGCTACTGACGTGGGGCTACCTTTTGACTAGCCCACAATGAGGCTACCTGGGCCGCGCCAAACATGGAAAAGCCCACAAAAGGCCCACTCGGGGTACCACGTATCCTAGTCCAACTCGGTTAGGTTTTGTAACCTGCCATATCTGTACCAACCGCCCGAGACCTGGCTACCTATAAAGCCAGGAGGGTGGCTCGTCCCCAGGACAACCAACGAAGAGATACGCTCATAGTCATAGCCACCAACCCTAGAGAGATCGCAATCTCGCCATTGTAATCGCTACTCGCATCAATAATTAGACAAGCAGGAGTAGGGTGTTATCCTCCGGGAGCCTGAACCTGGGTAAAACCTTGCTTGTCAGCCGTCGTGATCACCAACACCTCTCTCTCTCCCGATCAATCAACCCGGGGTGCATAACCCTGGGACTTGTCGAGTTAACACCTCGTCAGTGGCCTTGCGTTTGGGCTCCTCCTTCTTCTTCTGGCTCCTGGACCCCTCAGCGTGCTCGTCCCCTCTCGAGGACATCTAGACGAAGAGGAGTCCCTCTTCAGCCTTGGCGCACTTGTCCGCCAGGTCAAACAGCTTCACCATAGAGGTGAGCTTGTCGTGAATGCCCAGCTTCTCGAGCATCCTGCTGTTCGTGACGCCCTCGTGGAAGGCGGCGATGACTTGGGTGTCAGGGATGTTCGCGATCTTGTTGCGCACTTGGCTAAAGCGCTGGATGTACTTGCGAAGCGTCTCATCCTTCTTCTGCACCACCGCGCGCAGGTCGTTGTGGGTGAGGGCGCGCTCGTACGTTCCCTTGAAGTTGGAGCCGAACTGCTTGCAGAGCTCCTCCCAAGAGTTCACGGAGTCGTCGGGGAGGTTCAGGAGCCACGACAGCGCAGAATCGCGAAGCACGTGAGAGAACCAGTTGGCCATGACCTTGTCGTCTCCACCTGCAGCTTGGATGGAGGTGGTGTAGAGCTGCAGGAACTCGATGTGGTTGCTGGAGCCGTCGTAGCCCTTAGGGAGAGCCGGCCTGAACTTCGGGGGCCAGACCAAGCGACGCAGGGAGCGGGTGAACGCCATGCAGCCCGTGGCGTACGTGGCGACCCCGTTTTGCAGCGTGCCGCGGTTTTGCTGGCCCGCCTGGCCAATCTCCTCCACGAGCCTGTTTTGGCGGTTGCGCTGGAGCTCCATCCCCACAGGAGCGTCGGGCGCGGTGCGCTCGACGATCAAACAATCGTGCGGCGAAGACGCGTGCGAGGCTTCCCTCTGTGTCGCAGCGGGGCAGGCCCTGGCGGTGGCGGAGGCACGTTTGTTGGGACCGTGCTCGCGAGAGAGGGGTGCACGTTGGACTGCGACGGAGCGGGGCGCGTCGTGGCGATGTCGACGAGGTGGTTGAGGCGCTCCAGCCACTGTTCGTGAGCCTCAGCGGTGGTCTGGTAGCGAAGAAGCTCCTGCGCCATCAGCAGCGCGGTGTGGGGCGCGGGGTCCGTCCTGCCTGGGCCGGAACCGCTCGGAGTTGCGCTCAGGCTCGTCCGCATGAGGGCCCGAGGGGGCGCGCTCTTCATGGCGGGGTCGGCCCCGTCATGCGCGAGTGGCCGTGGCGCCTGGCGGGGCGCGCGCTCCTTCAGGAGCGCGTCGGTTGACGCGGGCGGCGCGGGTAGCGCGGGTGTTCGCCATGGAGCGGAGGCGGCTCGGAGGTCGTTGACGCGCCTCAATCCCCTACCTGGCGCGTCAAATGTCAGGTTATGACTCCCTAGACCAGGGGGTAGTCACTTCCTGAATTGTAGTTCGTGAAGGGGATTGAACGTGGAGGTTAAGACCCTCGAGGGACACGGCGACGTTGCTCGCGGACCTGAAGACGAAGCATCCACGATAGAGATAGACACCAGCCCATACCCAGGTTCACGACCCTCGTGAGGAGGTAAGAACGCTACTCCTGCTTGTCTGTATTGGATTATGGTGATTGAAGTACAGCAGGGCTTGCCGAGGGCCCCCTTGAGGCAGTTCTTGCTGGGGAGGGAAGTGATGACCTTCTTCCTCCTCCAGCCAGAGGCTATCCTACTTGGGATTGCTAGGATTCACAAGTGTTGTTGTAAGAAAAATGGCCGACCTTTGCTACGATGGAAGTCTTGTCCTTTTTATAGGCGCCTCCGGCGCTCTCCTTCTGTTTGGCCTTCAAGGTGGTTCCCATATGGCAGAGGCATGGTGGAGCAGGAGTCCACCGCGGTCCATTCGTCCATGGACGCGGTCCATTGCTGTAAAGGTGGGCGCGTTGGCCGACCAGCAGCCGACCGCGCAGTACTGCTGCAGGAAGGGTAGTCTCTGAGGTGGAGCCCGCGATGACGTTCTCTTTGGAGGGTTGCGCCGTCCACCCGCTTTATCAGCGGAGTGGAAGGTCCTGGCAGCTTTGCGGCAGGCGGCGCAACTTTATTGACTCCTTTATCACCAAAACGGCAAAGGGGGTGCTTGCGTCACCATGTGGTCGTGGCAGAGGCCATGTGCGCCCCACGGTACTTCCTTGGCCGCGACGTTTCCCCTCAGGCCTAGGGAGGCCTGTGGGGGGATTTCTGTTGACTTCCCTTCAGGTGCGCCAGCGCCTCGGGAGGGTCTCCTGAAGCGAGGTACCCCTGGAGGCTCTCGTTTCCTCTTCAGACCCTCGAGGGGAATTCCCTCTCGAGGGTCCCGCCAGGCGGCGAGGCATGGTCCTTAGTCGTTTCGTCTGACTGGCCTACGTGCGAGGCCTGGGGGAGTGAGTTCTCCATACCCTAGTTCCCACTGGGCCGACACTATCTCATATGTTGTACCTTTGTTTTCTTATAGGATAGTTTCCTTGTTAATTATTTATTAATTTATCATCCAATTTTTTCGTTACCGTAATTCTTTTTTTGTTAACGCAGTTTCCTTTTTTTGTTAATACATAATTTATTTTTTATTAATGCATGATCTGAAATTTTGTTCATGCGTCCATTTATTGATTATTCATAATATTATTTTTCATGTGTGGTCCATTTTTTTTTGTTAATTCGTCCTAAACTAGGAGTTTCTTTTGAAAATTATTAGGGGCTCCAAGACAATATATCTACAAGTTAAAGGGTTTGATCGTAAAATAATGGCACAATCTCAATGAAGTGGACATTCAGGATATGTCGTTTACTTCCAACTGGTTATGGCTTTGGATAGAGCAATGGAAGAGAATTGTAGGAATGGGAGAGAATGTTCTTCGAATCGCACTACAGAGTAAGAAAATGCTTGGTTTCTGCGGCGTAGATGAATCCACTTGATTCATTGTATGGTACAAAAATGATCATACCCTTGCCTCCTCGGAGTCGAGGACTAGGAGTAGGAGGGACTTGGTTCCGATTTTGCATCCAAACGAAACTCGATCCTTGCCGCTTTCAGATCGCTCTGGCCAACAATGTGTAGGAGCTCAAATTCAACGTTTATCACGCTCAATTAGGAAAGGGAAAGGTCTAATTTCAACCCTAAACATATATTTTGAATGAATATGGCTTACCTTTTTTTGGGAAGTCAATCCATTCATAGAACATATATTTTAATTGAACTTTTTCAATTAGAAGGTTTACCTCATTTGAACGGTTTTATAAAGTGAACAAAATATTGCGGTGAACAGAAACTATTTTTAGACGGTTTTAAAATGTGAAAAAATGGTGTAAAGTATTTTCAAACTACAATAAAAGTGAGAAAAAAGGTCGGTGAACAAAATTTATTTTTGAACAATTTAATAAATGAATAAAAAAATCTATGAACGAAAACTATTTTTAACGATTATAAAAGTGAACGGAAAAATGTAAAAAAATATGGATAAACAAAAGTTTTTTCTTCAGTTAGGAAATATAATCACGAAGATTGATCTCTTTACTTATTTAAGAAAACCATTTATCTTTTTAAGGAAAAGTTATTAATATTTAAAGTAGAAAATAAAGATAAACCATAGAAAAAATAAGTAAATTGAAGGGAATATGCCCTAGAGGCACTTAATAAAGATATGTTATTCTCAATTGTTCATTATAGGTTTTATACCATGCTATAACTGTATTAAGCGGAAATATTAATACACGTGTGGTAGATAAACAACCAGTTCTCTACTAGTCTCTACTAAGACTAGTTCATTGTGCGATTGATGATCGAGGTTATCCGATCATGAGACGTGGCGTATGTTGATAATGGAGTCATGTCATTGGGAGAATGATGTGATGGACTTACCCATAATTTGTAGGACGTAGTCATTGTTGGGGATATACTAACTAGGGGTATCTTCAACATGGATCAATCCGGCTAGTCCAGGGTGACCCAAGTGTGGTAAGGCTGAAAGCCTGCCGGGCGGCCCAGATAGTTTACGTACAAATAAGTAGGCGGATGGTCCAAGGCGGAAGGTCGAATAACATCAAGCAACCAAGACCAAGACGGAAGGCGGCAACTATGTCGGCTAGGTCTAGGACTTTGTTTACTTGCCGGACAAGTACTTGCCTTGTATCCTGAGGTCTGGCCGCCTATATGAGCCGGCCACCAGAAGACTTTAGGGCACGCTCAATACGCATCATACCTATTGTAACCTGATCACGACTATTTGCCTCATAGTGAATTATACCAGCACGTAGGATCTAGCCAACGCCGCGAGATCCGAAGCTGGGTAAACTCGCCGTGTTCAATCTCGTCCTCGAAGACCCCAGCCTTCTTCCCCATAATCCATACGTAGGCTAGAGGACCCCCGTCTCCTATCAACTATGCTGATACTCCGACAGTTGGCGCCCACCGTGGGGCATAAGGTTCCTGGCGTCACGTTCTAGGCGGGAACACTTGGCGGCGTGGGCAAGCAGATCGCCGTCGGCAACGTTACAAGGTATGTCGGCCACAACTACGTCAAATCATATGAGTCCTGGCTCCCGGCGGATGACTACCTCATCGGGTGCGCAATCATACCGATCGGAGGGATTGACGTCTTCATCGGGTACACGCTAGAAGCTTACGGCCTACCGCGTTTCTACGACCCCACCCACCAACCCTTCGACCAATTACTCGACCGACAAGATGGATCTGAATCCGCCTTCTCACAGGCCTAGTTTTAAAAACCGGACCAGACCGGCGGTCTGACCAGAAAAAACCGGAACCAACGCTCTGTCCGTTTTTTTTAGCGCAAAAGACCGAGGTATCAAAAAACCGGAAAAAATAAAAGATAAATAAACATGTCTCACTAGGAATCGAACCTAAGACCTGAAGTTACGCACCACAACCCCCGCTAGTGCATAATACCACCTGCTCCACTGTCCGTATGTGTTATATTACTGATTTATATGTTTTATATACGATTTAGCAATGTTTTTTTCAAAATTAACTGAAATATTCGTTAAATTTTCTGGGTTTTTGTCGCTATCAAACCGAGTGAACCAGCGGTTCGACCGGTGAACCAATGACCCACGCACCTCACCGGTTCAATGACCGGTCCGGTTTTTAAAACTAGGCTCCCAGGAGTCGGCCGGGTCTGACTTCCACTTCGTCGGCGTTGTCGGACTGGGATCCGACTCCTAGCCGGAAAACAACGATCCTGAGTCAATCCTTCCTGCTCTTCAGGAGGATGCGATGTCAGATGTCGGATCCAGATCTACCGTTCAAGTCAACGTAGATTCTGATTCTGATGATGACGCTAGTCTCTTCGAAGAGAGAATAAAAAACCGCTTTTCCAGTGATAATCCGGTTCCTTCAAAGAACACAGCGGATACAGATATGCCTGATAAGCTGGCTATGATGGTTGTCATCGGTCACGAGTCAACCCCAGTCGCTTCTGCACCGCAAGACAAACCGGCAGGAGATGCCGGCAACACCGTTACCGGTCAAATCATTGACGGTTCCGACAAAGTGCATGCAAAGAAGAAAGCTGGTCTCGAAAAAGGCGGCAGCAGCAAACCCACGGATTTGCTCTCCATCATTAAAGAAGTAGATGAAATCATGAACACTCAAGTGAACAAAGATACCCCACTTGACGAGGTGGAAAAACTTAGGCTTAATATGCTTAAGCACTCTGACTTCCTGCGCAAAAGAGAGGAGCATGTTGAGAGCCTTGCGAAGAAGATCGAAAAGGAGCAAGAAAAGATGTCGGCAAAACCGAACATGCAGCTTTTCGAAGAAAAAAAGTCATCAAAAAGCCGCCGTGATAAGGAGCCGCCAATTCGTGCGGCAACAGCAGCTCAAGATCTAGGGTTTGACTGGCGCACGGCACCACAGCGTATGGACATAAGGGGGGATGTTGTCTTCTGCACCCCCATCCTTAACGTTGCGGCTGCGCTTGACACCCTAGACGACAAGACTTACACAACGGAGGAAAAGGTGGCCAATGCAAGACACTTCATGAGCAAGGCCCTAGAACAGCAATCTCGCGCTGACTCCTATGGCCATATGGAGGATGCCCGCGGAGGAGATCTAGAATCCAAGTCAGGAAAGTGCAAAGCCGCACCTGGCGCTGACCCCGAATGCCCGTCCGGCTCCAGTAGCCATGGCGACAAAAGGAAATCAACGCCACCTCCAAAGAAGACACCACCGCCAAAACCAAGGCGGGACGAGAACTCGCGGACAGGAAGCAGAGGGGACCTGCCACCTCCAACCCAGCCAAGGCGCGACAATCACGGTAGCCGGGACAACGGCCAGCCGCCTAAAAAAGATGCCGGCAACGACCCTCCCAGGAGAGGTCGAAGCCGGTCTCCACATCGCAGCACTGGCAGCAAAAGGAAGGAGGCGGCGGAGGGGCCCAGGCGCAGCGTAAGCCGGGCAGCGCAGGACGAGCCAAACGCCAACAGAGGCGGACAACAACTCGATCCAAAAGACGCATGACACGCCTACAAGACATAGCAAGAGGAAGGGAGCCGCTATACTCTGGCTCAAAGTGCTTTGGCGATGCCATCAGCAGAGAGCCGTTCCCCAAGAACATGACATCAGTGTCTAAAAATTGTCCTAGGTACAACGGCCTCGTTATACCGGATTCATGGATAGCCGATTATGCCATGGCCATAGAGATTGCCAGCGGAAGCAATCACATTGCCGTCCGCTACCTACCTCTCATGTTAGAAGGCACGACAAGGGCTTGGATCGACAACCTTCCCGAAAAGTCTATCCATAGCTGGTACGACATGGAAAAGGTTTTCTCACAACACTTCCAAGGAACATACAAGCGTCCGAATACCTACACGGATTTGCAACGCTGTATTCAGAAGCCAGACGAAACCATGACAGATTTTGTCAGCCGTTGGATCTCCGAGAAGGCCAACTGTCATGATGTTTCGGACGCGCAGGCTATCCATGCCTTCTACACTGGCCTACAGAAAAAGTCCCTAATACGTCACCGGCTCGTCCGCGAGCAAGTCACGGACCTTGGCGAGATGCTCAACCTAGCCGCCCAATACGCGGCAGCGGATGATGACGCGACGATGATCCAGACATCAGCACCTCGCCAAGGCGGAACAACAAACACAAGCAAGCAACAGAAGACAAAGCCGGGCCTTCTAACGAGGTAGCCGTCGCGTTCCAAGGGAACGCCGGCAAAAGGAAGTGGAAGAACAAGAAAGATAACCGTGACGCTGGCTCGGGCCCTAAGGCGGCACGCGTCACTTATGAGCAGGCAAAAATTCTGCCATGCCCAATCCACGAGAAACTCGGCATGGTCAACCATATGCTCAGCGAGTGCCGCTTCATGGACGACTTCAAAAAGGACCCCACAGTTGGCTGGAAGTCAAATAAGTCAAATAAGTACGACAAGAAAGATAACAAGGATGACGACGACATGTCAAAATCTCAAGCGATGACGACGCAGCCGCCAAGAAAAAGAAGCCATACCCGAAGGTCAAAGAGTCACTCGTGTGCTTTGTCGGCACACCTTCGGTTAAGGTGGACAAGGCGGAGATGCACGAACTCAACACGACAATGCCGGACGTCCCTCAGTATTTGAACTGGTCCGAGGCAGCAATCACTTGGGACCGGTCCGACCACCCTGATCATGTCCCTCGCCCAGGCAAATACGCCCTTGTCGTCGACCCCATTGTCGACAACTTCAGGCTCACAAAAGTACTCATGGATGGCGGCAGCAGCCTCAACATCCTGTACTATGATACACTAAGCCGCATGAACTTGTCTGAGATCAACTTGATCATAGAAACCTCACTTTTCATGGCATAGTGACCGGCAGACAACCAAAGTCAATGGGGAGTATTAGGCTGAAGGTATCTTTTGGACCAAAGGAGTACTACCGCTCAGAGTTCTTCCGGTTCGAAGTTGTCCCCTTCAAAAGCGCCTACCATGCAATCTTCGGACGACCGGCTTTTGCCAAATTCATGGCAAGGCCGTTCTACATATACAGCAAGCTTCAGATGCCAGGGGAACATGGAACCATCATGGTTTCTGGCAACTTTAAGAAAGCTAAGGAGTGCGAGTGTGGCATGGCCGCCTTCGCACAAGACGTCATCCACAAAGAAGAACTCGCGCTACTTAAAGCGGACCCAGACAACTCCATGCCCAAGCCAAAGATTGGTGTCAAGAAGACCTTCGAAGCTTCAGAAGACACCAAAAAGGCGGACCTCATCCCAGGCGACCAGTCCAAGCAAGTTGTCATCGACTCCAACCTTGACAGCAAATAGGAAGGCGTGCTCGTCGAGTTCCTCCGTGAGAATCGCGACATCTTTGCATGGTCGCCATCCGACATGCCTGGTGTACCGAGGGAACTTGCCGAGCACTCACTCAACGTCATAAAGGGATCCAAGCCGGTGAAGCAAGCAACAAGACACTTTGGTGAAGAGACACAAGGCTATAGGAAAGGAGATAAATAGGCTGAAGGCCGCCAATTTCATAAAAGAAGTTGTACACACCGATTGGGTGGCAAATCCTGTACATGTTCCAAAGAAGAATAAAGAGCTGAGGATGTGTATCAACTATACCGGTGTTAAAAAATGCTGCCCAAAGGATCCCTTTGCGCTGCCTAGAATTGACCAGGTTGTAGACTCCACAGCAGGCTTCGAGCTACTTTGTTTCTTGAACGCCTACTCAGGGTACCACCAAATCAAGATGAGGGAGTCAGATCAGCTGAAAACATCTTTCACCACTCCATACGGGACTTTTTGCTACATCACGATGCCTTTTGTCCTGAAGAATGCAGGTGCAACATACCAGCGCTGTATGCAAAATTGCTTGCACGAACAGATCGGCCGCAATGTTCACGTCTATGTTGACGACATTGCGGTGATGTCGAAAAAGAAGGCAGATCTGCTAGAAGATTTGGAGCAAACTTTTCAGAATCTCCGTAAATACCAGATGAAACTCAATCCCACCAAGTGTGTTTTCGGTGTTCCAGCCGGCAAATTACTTGGATTTATCGTCACAGAACGAGGGATCAAACTTAATCCGGAGAAGATCAAGGCTATCCAAAACATATCCAGACCTACTTGTCTGAAGGACGTGCAGCGCTTAGCCGGATCGGCGGCAGCCGTCAGTCGCTTCATAAGCCGCCTCGGAGAAAAGGCAATGCCACTCTACCGGCTATTGAAGAAATCCGACAACTTCGAGTGGACAGCAGAAGCAGAGGCCGTCTTATAGCAGCTTAAGGAGGCTCTCGTATCCGCTTTTATACTGGCAGCACCTCGATCGCAGGAACCAATGCTGCTCTACATCGCGGCAACAGGAGCAGTTGTCAGCGTTGTCTTGGCCGTGGAAAGAAAGGAAAGCGAAACTGTGACGTCATAGCAACGTCCGGTCTACTTCATTAGTGAAGTCTTCTCCGCCTCCAAGCAGAGGTATCCACATTACCAAAAGCTGGCTTACGGTGTATTCTTCGCCGCCAGAAAGCTTAGGCATTATTTCCAGAGCACACAGTGGCAGTAGTCAGCAAGGCACCGTTGGGAGACATAATTAACAACGCAGAGGCAACATGCCGAGTTGCCAAATGGGGCATCGAGCTTGCCGCCTTTGATATAGTCTACAAACCACGGGCCGCCATTAAGACTCAAGCACTTGCAGACTTTGTTGCTGATTGGACATAAGCCATGGAGGAAACAGTACTCCCCGAGTCAGAATACTAGGTCATGCACTTTGACGAATCAAAGATGCTCAAAGGCTCGGGGGCCGGAGTTGTTTTGCGCACACCCAAAGGTGACAAACTCAGCTACGTATTGCAGATTCATTTTACAGCAACCAATAACGTCGCAGAGTATGAAGCTTTGCTTCATAGGCTACATGTGGCAAACAACCTTGGCGTCAAAAGAATCCTCTGTTATGGCGACTGCGATTTAGTCGCGCAGCAAGTAAGCGGCACATGGGACGCGAAGAGTACAACAATGGCGGCTTACAGGGCCAAAGTTGACGAATTCGCCAAACATTTCATGGGCTACGAAGTCCGGTATGTTCCAAGAGTTGAGAACGAGGCGACAGACACCCTCGCCAGACTCGGGTCAGAACTCAAAAAAGTGCCGCAGGACATTTTCCTCGAACATTTGCATAAGCCGTCCATTAAGGGCGCCGACTTGTTGGACCCCGATGCAGAAGAACCACTAGAAGTGGCAAGTCTTGCCGTCTACTTGGTACAGCCGGATTGGACTGTCCCATATCTCGATTTCTTAATCAACCAGAAGTTGCCGGAGGACGATGAGGTGTTGAAAAGGCAGATCATAAGGCGAGCCAAAGCATTCACAATAATCAAAGGCGAGCTGTACAAGCGAAGCACATGCGGTATCTATCAGCGGTGCATACTGCCAAAAAAAGGCCGGGAAATTCTGAAGGACATACATATCGGCACTTGCGGGCATCACGCCTCCGCCAGATCCATTGTGTCCAAAGCTTTCCGCCAAGATTTCTACTGGCTAACCGCCAAAGAAGACGCTGAGAACACCGTGAAAACATGCAAATGCTGCCAGTTGTACGCCCGCCAACCTCACATGCCGGCACAAGAGCTCAGGATAATTCCAATCACTTGGCCGTTCGCGGTCTGGGGCTTAGACATGGTTGGTCCCTTCAAGAAGGCACGTGGTGGGAATACCCACCTAATGGTCGCTATCGACAAGTTCACTAAATGGGTCGAGGCCAAGCCGATCAGCAAACTTGACGCACGAACATCCACCAATTTCCTCTGGGGAATTATCTCTCGGTTCGGAGTTCCACACATCATTATCACTGATAATGGCAGCAACCTATCTCAAGGCGACATCGAAATACTGCAGTGATCTTGGCATCCGGTTTGATTTGGCATCTGTGTCACACCCTCAATCAAATGGACAAGTAGAGCCTACAAACGGCTTAGTCCTCTCAGGACTTAAGCCCCGTCTCGAAGCTCCATTACCAAGGGCAGCCGACACTTGGGCATAAGAGCTACAGTCCGTACTCTGGAGTTTGCGCACAACGCCAAACAGATCTACCGGCTACACTCCTTTCTTCTTAGTATATGGCGCACAGGCAGTGCTACCCACCGACATGAAATACGATTCCCCACGAGTTCAAGCCTACATCCAGCAAGACGTAGAAGGTGCAAGACATGATAGACTAGACTTGTTAGATGAAGAAAGAGACGTCTCTCTAAATCGCTCCGCCTTGTACCAGCAACAACTCCGTCGCTATCATAGCCGCAGAGTGCGGACGCGAGGCTTCAGAACAGGTGACCTGGTTCTGCGCCTAATTCAAGACAGAAAATGCTTGCACAAGCTATCCCCGCCATGGGAAGGACCGTTTATAGTCACAAAGGCGCTACTCAATGGTTCCTTCTACCTAGCCGACATCCGCGACGAAGAAGAAAAGAAAGGGCGCATGAAGGCGGCAGGAAGGAGAGGAACCAAGCGTAAAAGAGGCATTGACGACCCGTTTGAACAAACAAGACGGCCTTGGAACATTGAGCAGCCACGTCCTTTCTACACTTAGCAATTTATAATTGTAATAAGTTATATATGATTATGAAATAAAAGTCTGTGGTTCCTCATCTGCGTTGAGAAGTATGTCTTTGGCGCCAACATGTTGGCTTTGGTTCCTGATTCTAAACTCATGGTACTAACCCTGGTTGTTTCAGCTAAAGTTCCCGGCTGAGGTTTTACCAACATACAAACGGTCAAGCATATAAGTCAAAATAAAATTAAGGCGGGCCAAATAAAACAAAGCAAAAGCCTATTTAAATAGCAAAATAAAAACAAGTTCGATGGCTTCCCGCCTAGCAGTACATCTCCAAAAGATATTTACAAATATTACAAGTTGAGATATAATTGTTTCAGGGGCAGGAGGAGGCTGGTCGTCAAGATAAAACAAAAGGAGCCGGCAACAACGACTTTGGTTCGGGCCGCCTATACTAGGCTTGGGGGCTGACAACTTCAGCCCCAGAGCTATCGCTCCCCTCCGCCTCGGCCGTGTCGGCAGCTCCAGCTTCTCCAGCAACCGGCACAGGATGGCGCCGATAGAAGATCGTCGTGTCTACCATGTCGGCGACCCGCATGGCGTAGCCGGCAACACTGTTCAGTACAGCAGCCGGCTGAACCTCGCTGCCGTCTTCATAGGTAGACGGCATGCCCTCCGTGACGATTTTTATATCCGCCTCGGGGTAGTGCGCCATGAATAATCCTAGCGCAGTTTTGGCACCACCCCGCGCCACTGACTTCAGCGAGCTCTTGTGTAGCTTCGTGGCTTGCTCCAGCATGCTAGGCACATCGCTAAACTCGGCGGGCTCCTGGCTGCCAGAGGAGATGAAGAACTTGGCGGCAAACCGCTTGGACGCCGCCAAAGTCTTGGTGATCAGCTCACCCAGACGCGCAAGGCGATCTAGGCGGGGGCTGACAACCTTGTCATCGCCTAAGCCGGCAACAACTGTACCAAAAAAGTAAAAGCGTCAGTTTGGCTCAGGCTAACAAACTGATGGCAAAGATGAAGAGTGAGGAACAGCTTACCAAGGACCGAGTTATGGAAGGCGGACAACTCAATCATATGAGCTGCCACCACATCCTCCGCAGTCTGGCCGCGAGAAGTCTGCTTGGATATCTCTTCAGCAGCCGCCTTCTCGGACTCCGCCAATTTTTTGCGCAGGCTATCCAGCTCTCCGGTAAGCTGGCTAGACTCCTGCGCAAACTTCATCTGCTGGGCCTCCATCTCCTTTCGATGCTCCTCCTTCATCGCCAAGTTGGCGGCCGCCAAATCAGAGGCTTCATTCATAATAGCTTGCATATTAGTAGATGCCTTCAGTATATCCTGGGCGTGATCTAACAGTTCTACAATATGAATTTACTAGCTAAATGATTGGCGGCAGCAAACACAAAACATGGCTGAAGGCAAAAATACTCAGTGATTTTACAATCATCCTTCTTGCGGGCCTCTGCCAAGTCGGCAGTCCGCGCATCCTTGGGATCGTAATCTTTTTTCAGATCGCGATACCGCTTTATTATATTCGACCTGAAGGAGTTAAGCTCCACGTTGGCGGACCAACGCCCTGTGGACAGACAAAGGCATATAACATATTGTCAAAAACCACTAAGCCGACAACCAATATCATTGATTTGCCATCTAAGTGCTCGGGGGGAAGACTATGTATATTCTACCAAGTTCCAAAAAGACAACTTACAGCAATGTCGCCCTCCAAGTCGGCGAAAGTCTGGGCGGCGAAGTCGGCAAAAGCCAGGGTGTACTCCTTGGCCTCCTTAAAGGATTCCCAGGGGTCCCTAACCTTGCCGCCTCCAGTAGCTGGGGCTGCCTTTTGCGGCCCGCCGGCAACCTCCACCAGCAGCTCTTCCTTGGCGGCACGGGATCGGGCGACTTCATTGGCCGTAGCCTCAGCCGATGGAAGGGAAGCGCTAGTTGCGCGGCCAGCAGAGGAGGTCCTTGGCGGCGGCCTAGAAGTCGGAACCTGGGGCTGGCGACGGGCGTTGCTCATGAAGCCACCGGCACGGGGCTGAGGAGTTGGCGGCACGGTCGCCTGTGAGTTGCCCTGGGGCCGCTTTCCCCTGGACAAAAGGGATTTGGTAGACAACTTAGAAGTTGCCACCCGCTCCCTGGCAACAAAGTAAAGTTAGCCAAATGAATACCAGTAATAAAGAAGGCCAACAAATGTCTAAGGCGGAAAATGAGTACCTTCGGGGGATGTTAATCCCCGCGTTCTCGTCAAGATCGACGAGCACCGGCTCAGTAGCCGTTGCGGTCCGTTTCTTCCTCTCAGCATTAGCCGTAGAGGAAGCAGCGCCGGACGCCTTGCGCTTCTTGGTTTTCCCGGCTTCCGGCTCGTAAAAGTCGGCCGCCAGGTCGTTCTCCCCCAGAGCAGAGAGTTGTTAACCAAAAAGAAAAGAGCAAGTGTTAAGAAGACTCAAGTAAGCCGACAGAGCCGCCAAAGAAGGGCAAAAAAGAGAAATGTCTACCTCGAGGGGAGGGTTGTCGTGGGTGTGCATGGGCACGCCCTCCACCGCCTTCACCAGCCCTGATTTGACAAGGCTGCGAAGTCGGGCCGCCAATTCGGCAGCTGGTAACCCCTCTTCGCTTACGCGAAGAGAAGCAGTGGCAGTAGGCGAATACTGACACATCTTATGCGGGCTATACGGCAGAAGCAGTATTTGCCGGCTAAGCCAGCAGATGACGGTGTCCACCCCGTCCAGCAAGGGAGGAGCCATCGTCCGAGTGAGGAACTCGATCCGCCTTTGGATAAGGCGGAGCTCCTCCGTCAACTTGGGGACCGCCTCGTCCCAGCATGGACTGGGCATAGGCGGCGCGTTGACAAAATCCGGGATGCCAAATTGACGGCCCGGTGCTGCCATGTCTTGGCAGTAGAAGAAGGTGGACGTCCAGCCCTTGACGGACTCGATGTATGGTATCTTGGGATACCATTGGCGTCCTTGGCGGCAGTTGAAAGTGATATTGCCGCAAGTAGCCAGTCCGCCGTCCGGCACGGTCTGACGCCGGCAACGGAAGCAATATCTGAGGAAATCTAAGCTAGGCCTAATACCTAGATAGCCCTCAAATAGAGCTGTGAAGCCGGCTAAGACTATATGCTATTTGGCGCGATGTTGTGGGGTTGGAGCCCATAATGGTCCAGCACCTCGCTATAGAAGGCGGAAGGCGGGAGAGCTATTCCCCTAACTAGGTGGGAGGTGATGATTACCCGCTCGCTGGCTTTCGGAGCCGGGATGACATCCCCGAAGGCGGGCCGCCAGCTGCAGTCCTCCCGAGTTGGTGTAACATCCTAGGATTTTTCAAATTCAGAAAAATCAGAAAAATTAAAACTTTTTGAAAACTATTTGTATGTCGACTTGAAAACAAAATTCATGCATGCATTGCTCATTTTCTTGCATTGTTTAGATTTGAAATTACAATGGTTGAAATACTATTTCCAGTTGAAAATCTATCTGCGAAAATATTAAAAACAAAATAATGATTATGCTATTTATCTTATTTTACTTTAATATTTTGATTGTAATTATTAGAAATAATTATTTTCATATGTTCACAATTGTGGTACCAAATTTTATTTAGCCATAAATAAATTGATTAAATTTCTATTTTCAAATTTGACAAAAGTGTCAAATTTGCATTAAATCAAATATTCAAAATTAATATTTTTAAAAGTGGTCAAAACATGTCCACAAATGTTTTAAAAGAAAGATATGATTTTTAGAAATTTTTAGAAATTAATTTCACTTAATTCGGAGTTCTAAAACAAAAGATATAAGATAAATAAGAAAAAAAACAAAAAAAAACAAATAAGGCCGGTCCAAGATTGAGCAGAACCGAACCGTGACCTGCTATCGTATCCAATTCAAACTCTAAAATTCGTTTTTCCAACCACCTTTCATTCAAACACGTTTATCTCGAGAAATATAACTCCAAATCCGGATCCGCTTGATGCTACGCGTTCACAACTCCGAGGCCTATCTATTCCACCATCCCTCCGCCTATATAAACCCCTATAGCCGCCGGTATCGTTTTTACTTTTTTCGTTCCACCGAAACCCTAATCAGCGAAATAGTATTTCGTTTGTTTGACAAACAAAACCATCTCCAATCGCGACGGGGCCATAATCATTGTTGTAGATCTCGTCGATACCTTTCCATCCCAATAAGTCTCAACTCTTTTAATCAAGCGTGGAGGAAGAATTTCGAATCGTCATCCATCAGATCTGAAGTCGTATTTCTCTCTTCGCGCTCGTTGCGTCAAATCGAAATTTCTTTGGTGAAAAGGTAGATCTACTCTATATCTACAACTTTCCTGTTGACAACTTTTTATTTTAACGTACGTAATTTTCTGTAGAATACAGATCGTGTTTGATGTTATTCGAGTAACCAAACCATCTCAAAAGTTTGGGACGACAATACGAAAGTTGTTCCTCTGATCAAGACCTTTCTTTTGCCCCAAGCCTCACCTCTTTTGGTTCAGCGAGCTGAGAGATATTCGCGTTTGAAGTTTCGGACCAGAAAGGTATTACAGATTTGTGACCAATCTATTCATCCACTTATGTTATAATTGTGATAATTAGAAAGAGCACGTAATTCTCTACAACTTTCGTTAAGAGTATTTTTCCAGCCGAGCAACTTTATTTTTGATCAAATTCGTAGTCAAATCCCAGTCAGCCTGCCACGTCAGCGAGTCAATTCCCACGTCAGCGGTAAAAGTCAACAGTCAACCGAAGACCCGGCAGTTTTGCAGAAAAATCCTAAATTTTAAATCTATCACTACTTTTTATTGGTTTGGTCAAATTTTACAAATAAATATTTTTGGAAAGCTTATGACACGTAGAAACTTTTGGCATCATTACTTTTATGTTTTTGTCAAATTAAAATTTGTTGAAATTCAAAAGTGGCATTAATGGTAATTTGAACATAACTTCAAATTTGAAATTTAAAATTTATCAAACTCTTTTGCTATAAATTTTAATGTCTTAGTTTTGGCAGTAGTATTTTTCTACTAATTTTTATAGAATAATTTCTATGATTTTATAATTAATATTGATTAAATACTTTTAAGTGTTGTTTTAATGATTAAAATTGATTTAAAATTGATTAAAAATTATTTTCATCATCTATTCGAATTATAAAGTACTTAGTAATATTATGACCACTTTGGTATTAAAATGTACTTAGAAATATTTTGCCTCTTTAAACAAAATAAATTCTTCCTTAGTAAATATTTGATAACTATTTTTTTTTTGACAACACTCTTCCTTAGAAAAATTTCAACATCTTAAAGATGCTAAATCTTTTCCTTAGAAAATTTTAGCATCTAGAAGACTTACTTGTTTTATTTTGTTAAGTGGTGTCCTTAGAAATAAATTGCATTGCATGCATAGCATATTGTATTGTATAGTTATACTCCTCTGAGGAAAACTTCTTCCTTATTTTCTCTAAGTTAGGATTATTTTGAGCATAGTGTTTTGGTAAAGTGCTATGCACTTAGACACTTGAGATTCTCAATATGAAGACTAGAAGGCCAACGAAGACTTAGAAGAAAACAGACTCCAAAGGCATCTCCAAGAAACAAAATACACTTTGAAGAAAATCAAGAGGAACTTCAAGAAGACAAACCCCTTTATTTCTCTAAGTCTTTTCTCTCTTTTGTTTTCTTCTCTCTTAGACCTCGTGGTGGCTAAGTTATATCCAAGACCAGCCCTGGTGATATACGAATCATCAAGTCTGAAGAATCATCAAGTCTACATGATTCAATGAAGACATCACCAAGGAGAAAGTTATAAATCTGGAGATGAAGCCTAGGAGATCAACTATATCTTCTCTGTATCTTTTTCTGTCTCCCTATTCTTCTTCCACTTTGGACATAAACCAAGTCCTTAGTGATTTTGACCAAGTTCTTAGAGTGCTAATTGAAGATGAAGGAAACTACAAAGGAGTTGAAGAATTCAAGATCAAACATGATGAAGACTAGGAGCAGTCTTACATCTTAGTCAAGTTGACTTATAGCAATTGATTTTATGACCTTGGTCCTTAGTCATATTTGGCTAACACACTTGCCTTGCATTAACTTAGAATAATTTCTTGGCATGGCATGCATCTCTAGTTCTTAGAAATATTTTGCACATCATGCATAACATATTTTTGTATGGTTATTTTGTTTGTATGTTTATTTGTGTCTTGTTTGATGTGTTAGAAATTTCGGAGGGAAACGACAACTGTTGTAGCTGTTGTTGCTATTCTTCTTGTTGCCAAGGCAAGTGGCACACCCTCATTAACTTCCTAAGTAATGCATTACTTAGTATGTTTATTATATGCATGTGTTGGATAGTATTGCTATGCTGAAACTATTATATCCCTTACACTAGTTGTGTCTAGAATCCTATGGGTAACTTGGTAGAAATATTGATGCTATGCAAAAGTTGTTTTGTGAAAAGTTAATTTCTACTAAGTTAAAGATACTTCTGGGTGGATGTGGCAAGAGGATGGAGGTTAGAGTTGAGTGGCTGCTTAGGCTGGGTGCACCTGGCTAAGACCCAGGCTCATTTAGATGAGTGAACCTGAGTACGTACACTTGAGGATGGCCACCCAGGAACAAAGGGACCAAAGTTTCTCCAAGTGAAGATGCTTCCAGTGCAACCACGTGGTATAATGGCTCTGCCTTGACCTTTCCACAAAGGTCTCGTCTCAGGCTTCTCCTTTCCTTTTCACTACATGAGGGTCAAGGACAGAAGGGTTGTTTGAGTCTCGTGGTGAAAGTGCACAACCTCTGCAGAGTGTAAAACTAAGTACTTAGCCGTGTCCTCGGTTACGGACAATTTTGAGCAGCTGATCAAGGACGTCAACGGAGGATCCCAACATTCAAATTTCTAAGTTAAAAGTTGATGGGTGAACAAGGGAAGATGAGATAATTGTTTTCATGCCATACTCGTCTTGATTTCAAGAAAAGTGTTTTCAAAAGAGTAGAAAAAAATTGGCTTTATGCAAATTTGCCTTGAACTCCACCAGCCAAATATGCATATAGGCTATAGAGTTATTCCATTAAGTGTCCACCATAGTGTCACTTGCCAGACTCCATTTTTAATGGAATCTGACCCACTATGTTGCAAACATTTATTTGATACAGGTTGTTCAGATGACGAGTGAGGTTTTCGTTAAGGGATTTCGAGTCTGCACCAACATGTTTTCGCCTGTGGCGTATCATGAAGTTGGAGGCTCATTGAAGATGTATTTCCGTTGCTTTATTGTTTTGAGCTAGCTTTAAGCTATGCAAAGATGTATCGAACTATTTATTTTTGTAAGTCTGGATCATCGATGTAATAAAATTGATACTTTGTTGTGATATTACATCGTAAACTGTGTGTGCAAACGAATCGATCCAGGGGTTTGCACTATACACAGGTATCTGCCTTATTTAAAGTGCAGATACGTTACAGTTGGCAGGTAGCAGGCCGCCTCCAGGTCCTTTAGCGCCTCCTCGTCGACAATGGACGGGAGCCAGTAGCGCGACCCGAGGTCGGCGGGCTCCTCCTCCTCATCGACGGGCGCGCCTCCGTCCGCCGCCGGCGCGGTCGAAGACGAGGCACCGAGGCCGCCGCCGCACGGGCGTGCGCGGTCGGAGCAAAAGATGGCGCGGCGGCGGAAATGCCCGCGTGCGCCGCCACGGAGCGCGACACCGCGCCGCCCATCGTCGTGGGCGCGGTGCTCTCTGTCGCAAGCTCGCTAGACTCCGCCGAGGTGGTGGCTTGAGGTCCGGTGGCCATCGCCGTGCGTGGAGGTCGTCAAAGAGGAGGTGCTCGCCGGAGTTATCTCGGAGGTCGCAAGAAAGCTCGGGAGAGCAAGCGCGCGGGAGAGCAAAGGACGGAGGAGATGAAGTGCGAAGGAGAAGAATGGACCGCTCGGCTCCCTATTTATAAGCTCGGGTGTTGCTCTCTATGCAACGGCTCAATTAGCTGGACACGTGTCGATCATCCTTTGCCGCAGAACGATGCACGCTCGCACGATCACCACGACTCCTCTTTTCCCGCGATTTGCAATCATGGCGTGAGTTTCGCTCCGTTTGGTATCAAACTGTCGTGAACCAACTGGCGTCATCCGTAAAAGATAGGTTTGACTTGCCGCCAAGGATCAAGCTTTCTCGTGAAGCTATCTGACAAGTTTCACTAAGCCGTCTTTCCCATGTCGGATAAAGGCGGCCGTGTGCCAACGCTGAGGTACACGTTCCCCATTATTTTCAGAATGGTTCAAGCCCTGCAGCCGCCAACATTGAAGACTGAAGAATCAAGAAGAAGATGGCACCTGGAGAACTTCAACCTTTCTGAGGGCTAATGTTGGGGATATACTAACTAGGGGTATCTCCAACATGGATCAATCCGGCTAGTCCAGGGTGGCCCAAGGGTGGTAAGGCTGAAAGCCTGCCGGGTGGCCCAGATAGCTGACGTACAAGGAAGAGGCGGACGTTCCAAGGAAGGCGGAAGGCCGAAGCACATCAAGCCACCAAGCCCAAGACAGAAGGTGGCAACTATGCCGGCTAGGTATAGGACTCTGTTTACTTGCCGGACAAGTACTTGCCTTGTATCCTGGGGTCTGACCGCCTATATAAGCCGGCCACCAGGAAGCCTTTAGGGCACGCTCAATACACATCATACCTATTGTAACCTGTTCACGGCTATTTGCCTCATAGTGAATTATAGCAGCACGTTGAATCTCGCCACCGTTGCGGGATCCGAAGCTGGGTAAACTCGCCATGTTCAATCCCTTCCTCGAAGACCCCAACCTTCTTCCCCACAATCCATACGTAGGCTAGAGGACCCCCGTCTCCTATCAACTATGCCGATACTCCGACAGTCATTACGCCTTCGACCGTGAGATCAACTCTTATTGTTATTCCTAGAAGATAGTTTGATAGCACCAAACGTCATTTCTTATATAGTGTGACAATGATAGGTGATATTTTTGGGTATCGGAAGGGGGTAGTTGAGACGATGGGTCAAGAGCGGGATTTGTCAGTCCGTATAGCCGGATAGATACTCTAGGGCCCACTCGGTGAGATTATGTCAAATGAGTTTGCAAACATGTGACTAGGTCACCAGCTGACATAATATCATAGACGAGTAGAAGATAGTGTTGTCGGTAACGAGATCATGCTAGGTATGGAGATATCTATGAACGATGCTCGGACACGCTAAGTATCAACGTCCAGGTTTAATAGATGAAAGTCATTTGTTATATCAAATGGGTTAATTCATGGGGTCCAGACCTACGAGTTAATCATTGATCAGAGAGGAGTCTCTATCATGTCTGTTATTATATCGAACCGCTAGGGTAGCACACTTAAGGGGTTTCGACAAGACAACCAGAAAGGAAAGAGATCACCGGGAACGTCCCGAGAATGGTCCGATGGAGATCGGGGCATCGACGAAATAGTTTTCGGAGCTAGAATAAATTATATATAGTATGTTTGATATTAATTAGTGTAATTAATGATTAAACATGATTTTATATATTTATTTTTGAATTTATTTAGGCTGATTTCCCTAAATGGGCCTTCCGGTGGAAAGAAGGCCCATGGGGGGGGGATTTCTCAAGGGAATTCGGTGGGGGAGGTATGGCCGGCCTAGGTGGGCCAAATGGGGCATCTATTAGAGCCACACCAGGCAATGGGGGTTAGTCCCACATTGCCTGGCTGGCAAGGTTGGCTCCCCCCGGGATCCAATATAAAGAAGGGCACCCCTGGCGTTTTAATTCACGAATTAATTTCTCGTTTCTCTCTCGATTTCGTGATTCCCTTTGTCGGAGTTGCGCTGAGAAGAGAGGGGGTCTCTCCACCATAGCCCCCTGCCGCGCTGCTGGTGTTCCGGTCCAAGTCTTCCTCTGCTCGTACAGAACTGGAGTTTCGGAGGTTGTCGTCTCCACCGTATGTGTGTAGCGTCTTGCGAGGTGCTGCGTTAGCGGTGCTCGGAGGCCTACTTCCTCCACCCGACCTCGAGGTCATTGATACGTCTGCAGCGTATCCATAATTTCTTGTGTTCCATGCTATGTTATATCATGTTATTACATGTTTTATATGCATTTTATATAGTTTTATGAATTTTCTGGGAGAAACCTATTAACAAGATGCCATAGTGTCAGTTCCCTGTTTTTTGCTGTTTTTGGTTTAAGAAAAGCTCTTAAGGAAATATCCGCCAAATTGGAAACGAGCCAACATGTATTATTCTTTATCATATCTCGTTTGTTCATAATAGGTTTTTGTGTCATGCTATAGCCGTATTAAGCGGAAACATTAATACGGGTGTGATGCGTAAACAACCAGGTCCCTAGTAGCCTCTACTAAGACTAGTTTCGTTGCGCGATTGATGATCGAGGTTTCCCGATCATGGGGCATGGCGCCGTTTGGCAATGGGAGTCATATCGTTGGAGAACGATGTGCTGGACATACCCAGATTTGGAGGACGTAGTCGTTACACCTTTGACCGTGAGATCAACTCTTATTGTTATTCCTGGAAGATACTTTGATCGCACCAAACATCGTAGCTTATATAGTATGACAATAACGGTGATACTTTTGGGTATCGTAATAGAGTAGTTGAGACGAGGGGTCAAGAGCGGGATTTGCCAGTCCGCATAGCAGGATAGATACTCTCGGGCCCACTCGGTGAGATCATGTCTAATGAGGTTGCAAGCATGTGACTAGGTCACGGAGACATGAGATCATGGACGAGTAGAACATAGCGTTGTCGGTAACGAGGTCGAGATTAGGTATGGAGATATCTATGAAACGACGCTCGGACACGCTAAGTATTGCCATGGCAAAAGGTTTAAGACTTCGCGTTCAGGTTTGATAGATGAAATTCATTCGTTATATCACAGGGATTAATTCATGGGGTCCAGGCCTACGAGTTAGTCGTTGATCATAGAGGAGTCTTGATCATACCTGTTATTATATCGAACCGCTAGGGTAACACACTTAAGGGGTTTCGACAAGACAACCGGAAAGGAAAGAGATCACCAGGAACGTCCCGGGAGGGGTCCGATGGAGATCGGGCAGCGCCGAAAGAGTTTTCGGAGCTAGGATAAATTATATATAATATGTTTGATATTAATTAGTGTAATTAATATGCAAATATGATTTTATATATTTATTTTCGAATTTATTTAGGCTGATTTCCCTAAATGGGCCTTCTGGTCGAAAGAAGGCCCAAGAGGGGAAAATTCCCAAGGGGAATTCGGTGGGGGGGTTGGGGGTCGACCCAAGTGGGCCAAGGGGCCCACTAGGGGGCCGGCGCACCCAGCCATGCCGCACCAGGCATGTGGGGGTTAGTCCCACATTGCCTGGTTAGCAAGTTGGCTCCCCCTGGGAGCCTATATAAGAAGGGACACCCCTGGCCTTTTAATTCACCAATTAATTCCCTAATTCTCTCTCGATTTTGTGATTCCCTTTGTTGGACTTGCGCCGAGTTGAGAGGGGGATCTCTTCCACCATAGCCCACTGCCGCGCTGCTGGTGTTCCGGTCCAAGTCTTTCGATGCTCGTCCTTGACTGGAGCTTCGGAGGCCGTCGTCTCCACCGTACGTGTGTGACGCCCTGCGAGGTGCTGCGCTAGCGGTACTCGGAGATCTGCTTCCTCTACACGACCTTGAGGTCGGCTTCATCGGTCTTCATCGACAACGTTTGTGCGGGAACGTAATCCCGCTTTCGGTGTACAAGGGTATGTATTCCAATCTCCGTTCGTACTACTATATCTGCATAGAATAGATCTTGGCATGCTTTTAGGATATCGTTGGTAGCAATTTTTTTGTTTTCTGCACACGATCCCCTTCAGTTGTATCAGAGCGGATCTATCGTAGATATAGCTGTACGTTGTTAGAACCCGTGTTCTACACGGGGGCACCGTTCCTGTTATTTGCTACCCTCTAGCGTGCACTTTTGTTTTCCAGCGGCATTGAGTTGATGAAGCGGCCCGGACCGACATTACGCGTACGCTTACGCGAGACTGGTTCCACTACTGACATACGGCTTGTACCGTATCTGTGGCTGGCGGGTGTCAGTTTCTCTCTCTTTAGATGGTCTTCGCATTTTCAATGGAGGGCCCGAAAGGGATGCTTAAACATGCAATTATTGGATCGTTGTTGTGGTCATAAGGTTCGTAGGTATGAAGCGGTTCTATTTACGAAATCCCCAAGCCATGTAAAATATGAAAAAGATAAAGTAGAAGCGTCTAACTTTATTTTGCAGGGGCTATGTGATATGGTCAAGGTAGGTTTATTAAATAGTTTATAAACTGCGGGCGCCAAGAAGACCATGGCGCAATGGACTATATCACATTGCATTACATTGGATGTTTTGTGTGCATCTTATATTGTGTGATTGTATATATAGTATATATTAGTTGCACGGCGGTAGCTATATAAGGTGATCCCTTCAAAATACCACTAGTGTTCTCCCTCCAACGCGCACCACCAAGAAAGTTCTACGTTATGATGCAGGCCGTGATGATCGGGTGTCAGACAACTCGTCGTTCGCATACAGTGGGTGTAAGCCATGTTGCACAAGCGTCAGCGTGGAGGTTTTTGGTGGCGAGCCTAGCATATGCAGAAATATTGCCTCGGAACAGGAAGACCGAAAGGTCGAGCACGAGTCACAAAATTGGTGTGGCGGACTTTTGTCTACTCTTGAAGTTGTGCCGCCGGCTCTGATGATGAGGGGTGGTGCAATGGATGGGGGTCGTGTAATCGCTTAACGACCAGGAGGGATGTTCGTTTGAGTGGGAGTTATGTTAGTTATTTTCTAAAATACTATAACTTAAAATTATTATGAACAAAGTCTTATGTTGTTGCAAATTCCATTGTAGATGTCTCACCCGTCCTTTAACCTAAACATGTTCATTGATAAAGAGAAGCTTAAGACCGATGGGTCTAACTCTGTGTCCTGGTTTCGCGACCTGAAGTCCATTCTTGAAACCCACAAGGTGGCCTACATCCTTGAAGACCCCTTAGGTGATCTCCCAAACACCGCCTCGGATATCGAAAGAAATGTCCACGAGGTTAAGGCGGAGATTTCTTCTTATGTCCAGAGTGGCATGCTCTTTGCCATGGAGACTGACCTGCAAAACCACTTCGTGAACAAGGGTGCTTATGATATAATCACTGAACTCATGGTTGTTTTTGCACGACAAGTCAAGGCTGAGAGGTTCGAAGCATCCTTGCTTTTCTTTTCAGCCCAGATCGAAGAGAACGGCAATATAAGTGAGCACTTAGCCAAGTTTTTTGGCTAGGTTCAGCTTCTGAGTGATCTGGGAAGTGTGATCCCTGAAGAGGTGGTTATTGATAGGGTGATGATTTCTCTGCCCCCTAGCTATAAGAACGCCATCGTGGACTACGGCATGAAAGGGACGTCAAACCCCCTGTCGGAAATCCTGAAGATGCTCGAAGTGGCCGAATTAGAAATCAAGCTGGAGAAGATGGTGGTGACCATCGGATCACCTGAGCGCAACTGCCCCAAGTACCTGGAGGATAGGAAGTCTGGCAAGACGGTCGACAAAGAGCAAGGTATATTTGATATACATGTTATAGATGTGTACCTTACATCCGCCCGGAGCAACACGTGGGTATTTGATACTGGTTCTGTTGCTCATATATGTAACTCTCAGGAGGAGTTACGGAATTGACGGCAGCTCGCAAAGGATGAGGTGACGATGCGCGCCGGCAACAGATCGAGAG
This sequence comes from Poa annua, assembly GCA_026929855.1. NCBI lineage: Eukaryota > Viridiplantae > Streptophyta > Magnoliopsida > Poales > Poaceae > Poa > Poa annua. The sequence continues at coordinate 82,874,222 of CM049430.1, forward strand.
TCGACGTGGTGGCTGTCGGCACGCTCCCTCTACATCTACCATCAGAATTAGTTTTGGTTTTAAATAAGTGTTATTTTGTGCCATCCTTGAGTGTAAACATTATAAGTGGGTCTTGCCTGTTACAAGACGGTTATTCATTTAAATCAGTATCAAGCAGTTGTGCTATTTATATGAATGATATCTTTTATGTTGATGCTCCCGAGAATAACGGTTTATTCTTGTTGAATCTCGATCGTAGTACTCACATCCATAACATAGAAGCCAAACGGATTAAGTGTAGTGATGATACCGCCATGTATATGTGGCATTGCCGTCTTGGTCATATTGGTGTAAAGCGCATGAAGCAACTCCACTCCGATGGACTTTTGGACTCGTTGGATTTGGGATCCCTCGATACATGCGAATCATGCCTTATGGGCAAAATGACCAAGACACCGTTCAAAGGTTTCGTTGAACGGGCGTCGGATTTATTGGGGATCATACATACAGATGTGTGTGGACCGATAAGCGTTTCAACACGCAATGGTTATCGTTACTTCGTCACCTTCACTGATGACTTGAGTAGATACAGTTATATCAACTTGATGAAACACAAGTCTGAAACTTTTGAAAGGTTCAAAGAATTCCAAAGTGAAGTTGAGAATCAGCTTAATAACAAAATCAAGCACCTCCGATCCGATCGTGGTGGCGAGTACTTGAGTTTTGAGTTTGGCACACATCTGAAGAGTTGTGGCATAGTACCCCAACTTACGCCAGCCGGAACACCGCAGCGTAACGGCGTGTCCGAGCGACGTAATCGTACTCTACTGGATAGTGTTCGATCTATGATGTCTCTTACCGATTTGCCAGTGTCCTTCTAGGGTTATGCGTTAGAAACAGCCGCATTCATTTTAAATAGGGCTCCGTCCAAATCCGTTGAAACGACACTGTATGAATTATGGTATGGCGAAAATCCTAAGTTATCGTTTCTGAAGGTTTGGGGTTGTGAGGCGTACGTTAAGAAACTACAGCCCGACAAACTTGAACCGAAGTCGGAGAAAGTCGTCTTTGTAGAATATCCACGGGAAACCATTGGGTACACCTTCTACAACCAAGCTGAGGGCAAAACTTTTGTCGCGAAGACCAGTACCTTTCTAGAGAAGGAGTTTCTCGCGAAAGGAGTAAGTGGGAGAAAGGTAGACCTCGATGAGATCGTTGATCCTGAACTCGAGATTCCGAGTGGCGCAACGGAATCAATTCCGTAAACGTCCTCCGTGGAAGGAGTGGGAGAAACTGTCGAGGAAGGTATTCTACCTCGTAGGTCTGATAGATCTCGGATCGCACCAGAATGGTATGGCAACATGGTTTGCACCGTCATGTTAGTTGAACAAGACGAACCTACGAACTACAAGGAGGCGATGGCGAGTCTAGAGTCCGAGAAATGGCTTGAAGCCATGAAATCCGAAATAGGATCCATGTATGATAACAAAGTGTGGACTTTGATGGATATTCCCGAAGGGCGCAAGGCCGTCGAGAATAAATGGATCTTTAAGAAGAAGACTGATGCTGATGGTAATGTGACCGTCTATAAAGCTCGGCTTGTCGTAAAAGGTTTCCGACAAGTTCATGGGATTGACTACGATGAAACTTTTTCACCGGTAGCGATGCTTAAGTCTATTAGGATTTTGTTAGCAGTAGCTGCCTATTATGATTATGAAATATGGCAGATGGACGTCAAAACAGCCTTCCTAAATGGAAACATTGAGGAAGAGTTGTACATGGTACAACCGGAAGGTTTTGTCGATCCAGGGAATGCTAACAAGGTGTGCAAGCTTCAGCGATCCATCTATGGATTGAAGCAGGCATCTCGGAGTTGGAATCTTCGCTTTGATGAGGTAATCAAAGGTTTTGGATTTATCCAAAATTTGGAAGAAACCTGCATTTACAAGAAAATGAGTGGGAGCTCGGTTGTGTTCTTAGCACTATATGTAGATGACATATTGTTGATTGGGAATAATGTGGAACTTCTGAATAGCGTGAAGGAATATTTAAACAGTAAATTTTCCATGAAGGACTTAGGAGAAGCTGCATACGTTTTAGGCATAAAAATCTATCGTGATAGATCAAGGCGCCTATTAGCGTTGAGTCAGAGTACTTATCTTGATAAAATACTGAAGCGTTTCGGTATGGAGAAGGCAAAGAAGCGTTCTCTATCGGTTATCAAGAATAAGATATTGCGGAAGGCACAGTGTCCGGTAACGGAACTGGATAAGGCCGATATGACAAAACATCCTTATGCTCCAGCCATAGGATCGATCATGTATGCAATGTTGAGTACTAGACCGGATGTCGCATTAGCTCTAAGTTTGACAAGCCGGTTTCAGAGTAATCCTGGAATGGCGCATTGGATAGTTGTTAAGAGCATCTTAAGTATCTCAATAAGACAAAGGAAATGTTCCTTGTGTATGGTGGCTGCGATGAAGAACTTGGCGTAACTAGTTACGTGGATGCAAGTTTCTGCTCAGACCCCGATGACTCTAAGTCACAGACAGGTTATGTGTTCAAGGTGAATGGAGGCGCCGTGTGCTGGAGAAGTGGGAAGCAACCCATTGTCGCACAATCTACAATGGAGTCGGAGTACATTGTTGCTTGCGAAGCCGCGAATGAAGCTGAGTGGCTGAGGAAGTTCGTCATCAAACTTGGAGTGTTCCCGAGCGTGCAAGACCCCGTGATCCTCTTCTGCGACAATACAGGTGCCATTGCTAACGCCAAGGAGCCAAGGTCTCACTCCACCGCCAAACACATTTTCCGACGCTTCCATGTGATACGTCAGTACGTACAAGGAGGCGGTGTGAAGATTTGCAAAGTGCATACGGATCTGAATGTGGCAGATCCGCTGACGAAGCCTCTCCCGCTTGATAAGCATGAAAAACACCAGTTAGCTATGGGTGTTAAGCTTTTACCAAGTTGTAATCTAGATTAATTTGTACTCTAGTGCAAGTGGGAGACTGAAGGAGATATGCCCTAGAGGCAATTAATAAAGTGTATTCTTTATCATATCTCGTTTGTTCATAATAGGTTTTTGTGTCATGCTATAACCGTATTAAGCGGAAACATTAATACGGGTGTGATGCGTAAACAACCAGATCCCTAGTAGCCTCTACTAAGACTAGTTTCGTTGCGCGATTGATGATCGAGGTTTCCTGATCATGTAGCATGGCGCCGTTCAGCAATGGGAGTCATATCGTTGGAGAACGATGTGATGGACATACCCAGATTTGGAGGACGTAGTCGTTACGCCTTTGACCGTGAGATCAACTCTTATTGTTATTCCTTGAAGATACTTTGATCGCACCAAACGTCGTATCTTATATAGTATGACAATAATGGTGATACTTTTGGGTATCGGAAATGAGTAGTTGAGACGAGGGGTCAAGAGCGGCATTTGCCAGTCCGCATAGTAGGATAGATACTCTCGGGCCCACTCGGTGAGATCATGTCTAATGAGCTTGCAAGCATCTGACTAGGTCACGGAGACATGAGATCATGGACGAGTAGAAGATAGCGTTGTCGGTAACGAGGTCAAGATTAGTATGGAGATATCTATGGAACGACGCTCGGACACACTAAGTATCGTCATGGCAAAAGGTTTAAGACTTTGCGTTCAGGTTTGATAGATGAAAGTCATTCGTTATATCACAGGGATTAATTCATGGGGTCCAGGCCTACGAGTTAGTCGTTGATCATAGAGGAGTCTTGATCATACCTGTTATTATATTGAACCGCTAGGGTAACACACTTAAGGGGTTTCGACAAGACAACCGGAAAGGAAAGAGATCACCGGGAACGTCCCGTGAGGGGTCCGATGGAGATCGGGCAGCGCCGAAAGAGTTTTCGGAGCTAGGATAAATTATATATAATATGTTTGATATTAATTAGTGTAATTAATATGCAAATATGATTTTATTTATTTATTTTCGAATTTATTTAGGCTGATTTCCCTAAATGGGCCTTCTGGTCGAAAGAAGGCCCAAGAGGGGAAAATTCCCAAGGGGAATTCGGTGGGGGGCTTGGGGGCCGACCCAAGTGGGCCAAGGGGCCCACTAGGGGGCCGGCGCACCCAGCCATGCCGCAACAGGCATGTGGGGGTTAGTCCCACATTGCCTGGTTAGCAAGTTGGCTCCCCCCTGGGAGCCTATATAAGAAGGGGCACCCCTGGCCTTTTAATTCACCAATTAATTCCTTGATTCTCTCTCGATTTCATGATTCCCTTTGTTGGAGTTGCGCCAAGTTGAGAGGGGGATCTCTTCCACCATAGCCCGCTGCCGCGCTGCTGGTGTTCCGGTCCAAGTCTTCCGCTGCACGTCCTGGACTGGAGCTTCGGAGGCCGTCGTCTCCACCGTACGTGTGTGACGCCCTACGAGGTGCTACGCTAGCGGTACTCGGAGGTCTACTTCCTCTACACGGCCTTGAGGTTGGCTTCGTCGGTCTTCATCGACAACGTTTGTGCGGGAACGTAATCCCGCTTTCGGTCTACAAGGGTATGTATTCCAATCTCCGTTCGTACTACTATATCTGCATAGAATAGATCTTTGCATGCTTTTAGGATATCGTTGGTAGGATTTTTTTTGTTTTCTGCACACGATCCCCTTCACGACCTAGGTCTTTCGCCCATAAATATGCCCATGATGTAAAAATTCCATACGGTTAATCACTTTTTCCTCCATTGGTCCCAAGCCGCCGCCATCGTTGTCACCACTTTGGGAGAGATCAAAACTGCTCCCCGGCTCCCTGCCGGGAAGGGGAGTCGTCCCCGGAGGCTTCTACGTCGCCATGACCGCCTTCGAACTGATGCGTGAGTAGTCTACCTTGGACTACGGGTCCATAGCAGTAGCTAGATGGTTGTCTTCTCCTCTTGTGCTATCATGTTTAGATCTTGTGAGCTGCCTATCATGATCAAGATCATCTTTATGTAATTCTGCATGTTGTGTTTGTTGGGATCCGATGAATATTGAGTACTAAAGTTATTGCTTCATAATATATCATGTGTGTGCTATTTAATGATCTTGCATGCTCTCCGTTACTTGTGTATGCTCTGGCCAACTAGATGCTCGTAACTCCAAGAGGGGGTATTTATGCTCGATAGTAGGTTCATGTCTCTATTTAACCTGGGGCAGTGACAAAAAGCTCTATGGTTGTAGACGTGTTGTTGCTACTAGGGATAAAACAGTGGTACTTTATCTAAGAATGATGTTTCCTACTTACTTTACACACAGTGCTTAAGGCGATAATCTGTTACATGCAACTTAATACTGAAAGGGGTGCAGACGCTAACCAGAAGGTGGGTTATTAGTCATAGATGCGGTTGGAACGGTCTATGTATATTATTGTAATGCCCGAATGAATCTCACACTAGACACAATTGAAGGAGATGTGCCCTAGAGGCAAATAAATAAGTAGTATTTATTGCATTATCTCATAAGTTTATAATAGGTTTGTGTATTATGCTATAACTGTATTAATCGGAATTATTAATACACGTGTGGTACATAGACAACCAGGTCCCTAGCAAGCCTCTATATGAGCTAGTCCATTGGGCAACAGTTGATCGAGATTCCCGATCAAGGACAATGACGTCGGTTGACAATGGGGTCATCTTGTTATTAGAATAAGGTGATGGACATACGCAAAGTATTGCAATAAGATCGTATTACGATGTTTGTCATTTGCAATAGATAAGAGTATGATAGCTTATTCCTTGGACCGTGAGACCGAACTTATTGTTGCTTCGTAGGAGTGCTTTGAGAGCATCAAACGTTGTGTCTTATATAGCATGACAATAACGGTGTCCATCTTGGGTATTCTGAAAGAGCATCGAGACGTAAGGATCAAGAGCGGGATTTGTTCATTCTTGTAATGGAAAGATACTCTGGACCCACTCGGTGATATTGCATCTATATAGCTGCGCAGCTTATGACTAGGTCATGGAGATGGTAATATCACAGACGAGTTAATAACCTTCGTCGGTAACGAGATACAGCAAAGGCATCGGTGTGTCTACGATCATATCTCGGACAAGGTAGTATCACAGAGACAAAGGGAATGAATATCATATTTATGGTTCAACGACGATATTCGTGGAATGCACAGGGGTCGTCATATATTTCCAGGTATCCCTGACGATCATTGGTGAGCGGAGTGTCTCGACCATGTCTGGAGTGTTCCCGAACCGTAGCGTAACAAACTTAAGATCTTAGCGACGCTAGGAGATAGGTTCTGGAATTTTATAGGTTTTTGTTGGAGATAAAGAAATGATCCGGAAAGAGTTCCGGTGGTCCGGAAGGAGTTCCAGGGAGGTATGGAATGGTTCCGGGAATGTCCGAAAGTTGTTCGGGTGGTTCCGAAATAGTTTCGGAGTCACGGGATATTGAATTATATATAAATATATTAATTATGAATTAATGGGATTTTTATATTAATTTAATATTAATTAAATAAAGGAAAAAGGGGGCTCCCACCTACATGGGCCCTAAGAGGGCCCAAGAGGGGGGAGCCGCACCCCACAAGGGGGGTGGGCCCCATGGGGGTTCGGCCGGCCCATGGTGGGGGGCGCACCAACCCCCCTCCTCCTTTAGTCCCACATGGGGGAGCCAAGGGGTTTGCACACCCCCTTCCCCCTTTATATACCAAGGCATATTAATTGATTTAATACATAGGAAAATCCAATTAATTCCCGATTTCTCTCTCGATCTCGTGGTTCCCAAGTCGGAGCCGCGCCGAGCTGAGGAAAGGGGTCTCTCTCCACCTAAGCCATACCGCAGAGGGCCGTTGCTCTGCGGGATTCCAGATAAGATCTACTCCTGCGATTTCAGCTGGATCTGAATGACCGGGAGTTGTCGCTAGGCTCCGTATGTTTGCGAGTGCTCGGAGGCTACTCTATTGAGGAGCTTGGGCGACATCGTCTCGCCCCTGCAGCCGCCGCGCCTCCCCCTCTGCTGCCGGCGCACCAGCCCTGGTGCTGGCGCTCTGCCTTCTTCCGCCCGACGCCCGTCGACGCAGATCATCGTCGACAACCCGGCGTCATCGACTCCGACATCGCGGCAAGTTCTCCGCGACCTCGAGGTCGGCTACGTACGACTTCATCGTCAACGCTTGTGCGGGAGCGTAATCCCCGCTATCGGTCTACATGGAGGTAATGTAACCCGTTCCGCCACCGTTATCGCATGTACTAGATAGATAGATCCTGGCTAGTTAGGGTTTCGCTCGCTAGAAAATTATTGTTTTCTGCACCGTAACCCCTTCAGTGGTATCAGAGCCGATCTATGCGTAGTACTGCTGGTACGGTTAGAACTCATGTTGAATGAGGGCGTCTTTCTTATATTTGCTACCCTCTAGCGTGCACTTGCGATGCCTTCGGTATTGAGTTGATGAAGCGGCCCGGACCGACTTTACGCGTACGCTTACACGAGACTGGTTCCACTACTGACATACGGATTGCACCGTATCTGTGGCTGGCGGGTGTCTGTTTCTCTCTCTCTAGTCGGCAAAGCATTTTCAATGGAGGGCCCGAAAGGGATGCTTAAACATGCAATTATACGATTGACGTTGTGGTACAAAGTTCGTAGGTAGGGAAGCGATTCTCTTACGGATAAGCCTATTTGCCACGTAAAACTTGCAAAACTAAATAAAGCTAGAGGCGTCTAACTTTGTTTTGCAGAGGCGTTATTTCATGTGACATGGTTACGGTAAGTTTTTGATATTACTCGTACTGTCGGAGGCAATGGAGGGCTCTGTAGACTCGAAGTCATGCCGGGGCGCCGGGGGGCCAGGCACATGGCGCCATGAAGGTCCAGGCGCATCGACCATGTTGCATCGCACTTCATTGCATCATTATTGTGTGCTGTTGTGTGTGCATCCTATTGATTGCTTATATGCTAGATATACAACGGTAGCGTCATAAATAGGAAGATCCCTAACAAATACCAAAATTGTGTTCTCCCTCGTTGCGCACCACCAAGAAAGTTCTACGTTATGAGGCAGGCCGTGATGATCGGGTGTCACACATCTCGTCGTTCGCATACAGTGGGTGTAAGCCATGTTGCACGCGCAGGTCTTCGAGGTTTGATTGGCGAGCCTAGCATACTCAGAGGTATGGCCTCGGAACACGGGAAGATCGAAAGATCGAGCACGAGTCACAGAGTTGTTGTGATCGACATGTTATGTCCACCTTTGAAGATGTGCTGCCGGCCGTGATGATCGGGGGTAGTGTGGTGGATGAGGGTCGTGTAATCGCCATTATTATTTTTAGGGATAATAATCTTGGTGTGGTGTGTTTTTGATAATGAGATTATAGAACTAAAACTCACCTATATATTATAAACTTATCTTACCTCTTTTGCGATCACATCTGGAGACTACGGAACTACACTTCGGTTACTTCTTCAAGAGCTCGGATTCTACCTTGGAAGCCGACGGGTCCAACTTCATCAGCTGGTGCATTAGTTTTAGAAACATTCTCCAAACACAACAAACATCCTATATGTGCTAGAACATTAGTTAGGAGTTAGACCATATGATTCTGATAGCAAGGAGCAAGATGATGAGTTCCGTAAGCATCATGACATGTTCATGGAAGTGACGATCGTCATGAGCGTATGCCTAGCACCTGAGTTGAAAGTTGTTTCAACACATGGAGCCATATGTCGTGATTGATGCGATCAGAGGTCACTTCAAAGATGAATTGAGTCTTGAGCAGTTCAGACAGCTTAGAAAGTTCCGGACCATTCACATGGGGAGCATACCTGTCTGGAGACTCAGTTGAAGAAGTTGTGTGACATCTACTTCAGGCTTACGAATATCTACGATTTCTAGATAGCGAACTCCAGTGCAATAGAGATTGTGCTTTACCTCCTAGCTGTGAATAGCATGTGCGTGAATATGCTATAGAGACACGGTGAGCTTCTTCACGTTCGTGAACAAGTTCAAATCTCTAAAAGTTGATTCATCAAAGAAGAGTTCTTCGACGCTATGATGAAAAGTGTTTGATAATTGTTCTGTTTGTGAAACAGTCCCTGATTATCACAAGTATGTGGCGAAGGGTGACGTGACAGTGCACAAGTGATGGCAAGTTAATGGCCAGTAGTGCTCACGCCCTCGAGGTATCATATTAGTTATCATCAATAGTTTTTGATAAGAAATTTTGTAATAGTGAGAATGTGATCTAGTTTGGTGTCTTGAATGTTACAAGACATAATTATTCATATAGAACACATCAGTTGTTTTATGTTATGGAACAAAGCAGTTGTTTCATGTTATGAGTAATTTGCATCACATCTCAATTACATTATGCGTATGATATACATTTATAATAGCGGGGATGATAAAATTATGTGTCCAAAGAGCAAACACCATCGAATTTAGTCATAAAGGCAATGAAAGAAGTAATGGATAACTTTGGTCCATTTAAGTATTTCGAGTGCCAAAATTGATTAAGTTTGAAATGCAGTATTGAAGTTGCAATACTAGAGGAATTGATTGAGAGTCATTTTTTAAATGATAAATCAATGGTGTTATTGCATGATCCGAATTGTTCCATGATTTTGGTAAATAGGAGTATTTGCCCGACAAATTATGGAGTCTGAGATTAATTTGATAATAGATCAAATGGGGTTTTTCAGAAGAAAGATTAGTGAACATTGTATTCACAGAATTCGATCAAAGGACAGTATTTTTGAATTATGTTTTCAACACAAGAGACTTGTGGAAATTTGCTTCACAGAATTATAATGTCATATATAGTGATATGTGGGGAATTATAAGCATGCTCTATTTTAAATAAAGTGTGGCCTGTCAGAATCAGTCTTAGAATCTCCTAATACGTTCGAAACATTATAGTCGATGTCCACTTTAGAAAATAGATATTTTTCTCAACGAGAATTCGAAGGATCGGCAGTAGTGTCGACATGTATATGATTATGCGATAATTCAGAATATACATGAGTGGTTCTTTGTAGATTGCTCACATTGGATGAGAGTGTATTCCAAAACCAAATAGAAACAAAGTTCAGTTTGTTGTCTATGTTATTCCGAGAAAAGATGACTTTTCGAATTATGGTTTATGGATTGAAATTAGAAGTTTGGAATAAAGTGTCAGACCTATGTTGGAAAGTGTTCCAAAGAGTATATGTCTGCTAATGAAAGTTTAGTGATTAAGAGTGAGGGAGACTAGAAAATTGTTTTCTGCTTGCAATCCTCTTCATAAAGATCATAATATTTTCATGAAAGAAACTTCTAAATAAAGTGTTGTTATATTTAATATTGCTGTCGGGTTACAGCACTGTATTAAGTGTTGCAGATCTTGTTGACAGATCAAGGTGCACTTTATGAATACAAAGAAAGTTGAGAAAGTATCGGAATACGAACAAAGGCTCTTCAGCCTGGAAATCCAAGTTACATTTAAAAAGGATTAAGAGAGTAATTGTTGCTGCAATTCTTATTAGAGGAATAAGATTGTTTAATCGTAATATAAAGTGTTATATGGAAATGTGACTATAAGAAAGACGCGGTAGCATGTCTTGTCAAGAAATGTGTCTTGGACAAGATCAAATTTGTTGACTACATTTATGTAGACATGCTTGAAGTCTGAGGGATTTGTATTAATGTAATACTGTAGTTTGTATTAAATTCGAATTGATAGTAGATCAATGATTTTGGTTTGACCAAAATGTCGATTTAAGTGGGAGTCATAGTTAGTTCACTCAGGAGAAATATGTGAAGAACATATTTTTGAGTGGGGGCTTAGGAACTCAAATATGTGGATAACATGTTTTTGAGTGGGAGCTCGTGTTATCAAATATGTGGAGACATAATTTGAGTGGGAGTCGAATTCATTTTGTGTAGTTGACACATTGTGAAACTGTACCAATAGAATAGGATGAAGTTGTGAAACTATTTAAAAGTTAGTGTCTATTTTGAAATAGAACGGGAATTTTAAATAGTTAGTCGAGTTGTGTTGGATTATATCTGAGGAGTCAGAATAGAATCAAAAGGATGGTCCTTTGGAATCCAATTGGTCATTAAGAGTAATGATGCATGAAGGTAATGGTTGTATGACATGTGGGTCTATTATGTATATATTAGACATCATACAGAAACCATATTATATGCTCGATAAAATATAACCGATGTTCTTGGAATAAGAGCAGTTATGAAAGTAAATTTGGAATTTACTGGAAGTAGATGTGCGTTAGTTAAGGGATTGACATTTGAATGTCAAGTTTTCTACATTGGTGTGAAAGTATGTAGATATCGCGAGTTTGTAATTGTTACAAGGGGCTCTGCATGGCTGAGTGTGTTTTTCGGGGCAGTTATCTGGTTAGTATAATCAGAGTAAGCGCTGGAAAGCAGAAGTCTCACTTAGTTACGGTATTTGCATATATGTTGTTAGACAACATGGTGATATCAAGCAAATTGATGCCAGTGAATCGCAAAAGCATGTACAATCATGGATTGTGCAGTAACACTTTTCCACGAGCAAGCATTATCAAATGATTCTTATTTGATAAGGGATTCTGATAAAGTAAAATGCAGCTAGTTTATTTGTACTCTAGTGCAAGTGGGAGACTGAAGGAGATGTGCCCTAGAGGCAAATAAATAAGTAGTATTTATTGCATTATCTCATAAGTTTATAATAGGTTTATGTATTATGCTATAACTGTATTAATCGGAATTATTAATACACGTGTGGTACATAGAAAACCAGGTCCCTAGCAAGCCTCTATATGAGCTAGTCCATTGGGCAACAGTTGATCGAGATTCCCGATCAAGGACAATGACGTCGGTTGACAATGGGGTCATCTTGTTATTAGAATAAGGTGATGGACATACGCAAATGATTGCAATAAGATCGTATTACGATGTTTGTCATTTGCAATAGATAAGAGTATGATAGCTTATTCCTTGGACCGTGAGACCGAACTTATTGTTGCTTCGTAGGAGTGCTTTGAGAGCATCAAACGTTGTGTCTTATATAGCATGACAATAACGGTGTCCATCTTGGGTATTCTGAAAGAGCATCGAGACGTAAGGATCAAGAGCGGGATTTGTTCATTCTTGTAATGGAAAGATACTCTGGGCCCACTCGGTGATATTGCATCTATATAGCTGCGCAGCTTATGACTAGGTCATGGAGATGGTAATATCACAGACGAGTTAATAACCTTCGTCGGTAACGAGATACAGCAAAGGCATCGGTGTGTCTACGATCATATCTCGGACAAGGTAGTATCGCAGAGACAAAGGGAATGAATATCATATTTATGGTTCAACGACGATATTCGTGGAATGCACAGGGGTCGTCATATATTTCCAGGTATCCCTGACGATCATTGGTGAGCGGAGTGTCTCGACCATGTCTGGAGTGTTCCCGAACCGTAGCGTAACAAACTTAAGGTCTTAGCGACGCTAGGAGATAGGTTCTGGAATTTTATAGGTTTTTGTTGGAGAGAAAGAAATGATCCGGAAAGAGTTCCGGTGGTCCGGAAGGAGTTCCGGGGAGGTATGGAATGGTTCCGGGAATGTCCGAAAGTTGTTCGGGTGGTTCCGAAATAGTTTCGGAGTCACGGGATATTGAATTATATATAAATATATTAATTATGAATTAATGGGATTTTTATATTAATTTACTATTAATTAAATAAAGGAAAAAGGGGGCTCCCACCTACATGGGCCCTAAGAGGGCCCAAGAGGGGGGAGCCGCACCCCACAAGGGGGGTGGGCCCCATGGGGGTTCGGCCGGCCCATGGTGGGGGGCGCACCAACCCCCCTCCTCCTTTAGTCCCACATGGGGGAGCCAAGGGGTTTGCACACCCCCTTCCCCCTTTATATACCAAGGCATATTAATTGATTTAATACATAGGAAAATTCAATTAATTCCCTATTTCTCTCTCGATCTCGTGGTTCCCAAGTCGGAGCCGCGCCGAGCTGAGGAAAGGGGTCTCTCTCCACCTAAGCCATACCGCAGAGCGCCGTTGCTGTGCGGGTTCCAGATAAGATTTACTCCTGCGATTTCAGCTGGATCTGAATGACCGGGAGTTGTCGCTAGGCTCCGTATGTTTGCGAGTGCTCGGAGGCTACTCTATTGAGGAGATTGGGCGACGTCGTCTCGCCCCCTGCAGCCGCCGCGCCTCCCCCTCTGCTGCCGGCGCACCAGCCCTGGTGCTGGCGCTCTGCCTTCTTCCGCCCGACGCCCGTCGACGCAGATCATCGTCGACAACCCGGCGTCATCGACTCCGACATCGCGGCAAGTTCTCCGTGACCTCGAGGTCGGCTACGTACGACTTCATCGTCAACGCTTGTGCGGGAGCGTAATCCCCGCTATCGGTCTACATGGAGGTAATGTAACCCGTTCCGCCACCGTTATCGCATGTACTAGATAGATAGATCCTGGCTAGTTAGGGTTTCGCTCGCTAGAAAATTATTGTTTTCTGCACCGTAACCCCTTCAACTATATCATTAGTATATGTATTGGGTTGCTCATCATTATTCTGTCAATTTTCTAGCTTTAATTTGTTTACCATGCATGGATGAATGTTATTATTATTTATGGAGAGACACCACTAGTGAATTGTGGACCCCGGTCCTTATCATTAATCTGATAAAACCACAACTGCAAACTTGTTGCTTTCTGCAAACATCACTCTTTCTTCCACACATACGTTTAATCCTTTGTTACAACAAGCCGGTGAGATTGACAACCTGACTGTTAAGTTGGGGCAAAGTATCTTGATGGTTTGTGTGCAGGCTCCACGTTCGCTGTTGACGCTGGTATTGCGCCGTGTCAACATTGCCGCCAACAACCTCAAAGGAATCCTTCATCTCCTACTGGTTCGATAACCTTGGTTTCATTCTGAGGGAAACTTGCTGCTGCACTACTTCAAACCTTCCTCTTGGGGTCTCCCAACAACACACCCACCATGTGCATCAAGCAATTTTTCTGGCGCCGTTGCCGGGGATTTGAAGATTCACTGCGAGGGGAGTTTTCGCACTTCCAATATTTTTATTTTGTTATTGTCTTGCTTAGTTTATTTTTATTATTTTCTTGTTTGCTTAATATCAAAAATACAAAAAAATTAGTTACTTGCATTACTTTTCTTATTTCGGTTTGCAATTTATTTTCTGAATTTTTTAATTTCGGTTTGTTATTTTAAATTGCTAAAACGAGTTCCGCTGAAAATACTAAGTTGTGTGACTTCACAAGAACCAACAATAATGATTTTATATGCACACCTATTGCTCCATCGGCGTCTAAAGCTGAGTTCTTTGAAATTAAACCTGCTTTATTGAACCTTGTTATGAGAGAGCAATTCTCTGGTGTTAGTTCTGATGATGCTGCTGCCCATCTAAATAACCTTGTTGAATTATGTGAAATGCAAAAATAGAAAGATATAGATGGTGATATTATAAAACTGAAATTATTTCCTTTCTCCTTGAGAGGAAGAGCTAAAGAATGGTTGCTTTCATTGCCTAGGAATAGTATTGATTCTTGGATTAAATGCAAAGATGCTTTCATTGGAAAATACTATCCTCCTGCTAAGATTATTTCTCTAAGAAGTAGCATCATGAATTTTAAACAACTTGATAATGAACATGTTGCTCAAGCTTGGGAAAGAATGAAATCTATGATAAAGAATTGCCCAACCCATGAACTGACTGCTTGGATGATCATCCAAACCTTTTATGCAGGACTGAATTTTTCTTCAAGAAATTTAATGGATTCAGCCGCGGGAGGTAACTTTATGTCCATCACTTTGGGGGCTGCAACAAAACTCTTGGATGATATGATGGTGAATTATTCTGAATGGCATACAGAGAGGACACCTCAAGGTAAGAAGGTAAATAATGTTGAAGAAACCTCCTCTTTGAGTGAAAAGATTGATATTATTATGTCTATGCTTACTAGTGGTAAATCCCATATTTTTCCTAATAATGTTCCTTTAGCTTCTTTAGTTCCACAAGAAGAGCATGTTGATGTAAACTTTATTAAAAGCAACAATTTTAACAACTGCCTATAGGAACAACTACGGTAATAACAACTATAAGCCTTATCCTCCTAATAATGGCAACTCTTATGGTAATTCTTATAACAACAATAGGACTACCACCTCTGAACTTGAAACCATGCTAAAAGATTTTATCACTACACAAACTTTGTTTAATAAAATTGTTGAGGAAAAGCTTGGGAAAATTGATATTCTTGCATCTAAAGTTGATAGTCTTGTCCTTGATGTTGATCTTTTAAAATCTAAAATTATGCCTTCTGAAACGAAAGAGAATAATCCCTTTGCTAAAATTAATGCCATCCAAATTCAAATTGATGAAAATGTTAGATTGTGAAGGAGATATGCCCTAGAGGCAATTAATAAAGTGTATTCTTTATCATATCTCGTTTGTTCATAATATGTTTTTGTGTCATGCTATAACCGTAATAAGCGGAAACATTAATACAAGTGTGATGCGTAAACAACCAGGTCCCTACTAGCCTCTACTAAGACTAGTTTCGTTGCGCAATCGATGATCGAGGTTTCCCGATCATAGGGCATGGTGCCGGTCGGCAATGGAAGTCATGTCGTTAGAGAACGTTGTGATGGACATACCCATATTTGTAGGACGTAGTCATTACGCCTTTGACCGTGAGACCAACTCTTATTGTTATTCCTGGAAGATACTTTGATTGCACCAAACGTCGTATCTTAATTAGTATGACAATAACGATGATACTTTTGGGTATTAGAAAGGAGTAGTTGAGACGAGGGGTCAAGAGCGGGATTTGCCAGTCCGCATAGTAGGATAGATACTCTAAGTCCCACTCGGTGAGATTATGTCTGATGAGTTTGCAAGCATGTGACTAGGTCACAGAGACATGAAATCATAGACGAGTAGAAGATAGCGTTGTCGGTAACGAGGTCAAGCTAGATATGGAGATATCTATGAACGACGCTCAGACACGCTAAATATCGCCATGGCAAAAGGTTTAAGACTTTACGTTCAGGTTTGATAGACGAAAGTCATGGGGTCCAGGCCTACGAGTTAGTCGTTGATCGGAGAGGAGTCTCGATTATACCTGTTATTATATCGAACCGCTAGGGTAACACACTTAAGGGGTTTTGACAAGACAACCGGAAAGGAAAGAGATCACCGGGAACATCCTTGGAGAGGTCCGATGGAGATCCGGCAGCGACGAAATAGTTTTCGGAGCTAGAATAAATTATTTATAATATGTTTGATATTAATTAGTGTAATTAATGTCTAAATATGATTTTATATATTTATTTTCAAATTTATTTAGGCTGATTTCCCTAAATCGGCCTTCTGAGCGAAAGTAGGCCCAAGAGGGGAAAATTCCCTAGGGGAATTCGGTGGGGGACTTGGGGGCCGACCCAAGTGGGCCAAAGGGCCCACTAGGGGGCCGGCGCAACCAGCCATGCCGCACCTAGCATGTGGGATTAGTCCCACATTGCCTGGTTAGCAAGCTGGCTCCCCCCTGGGAGCCTATATAAGAAGGGGCAACCCTGACCTTTTTAATTCACCAATTAATTCCCCAATTCTCTCTCGATTTCGTGATTCCCTTTGTCGGAGTTGCGCCGACTTGAGAGGGGGATCTCTTCCACCATAGCCCGTTGTCGCGCTGCTGGTGTTCCGGTCCAAGTCTTCCGCTGCTCGTCCTGGACTGGAGCTTCGGAGGCCGTCGTTTCCACCGTACGTGTGTAATGCCCTGCGAGGTGTTGCGCTAGCGGGGAGAATTTGTAAATTAATAAAACCAGGGTGGCTAAATCAACTGCTCCTCCAGAATGGCTGGTAATACCACTTAAGGGCGGATAGACCGTCCACTCGGAGGTCTGCTTCCTCTACACGACCTTGAGGTCGGTTTCGTCGGTTTTCATCGACAACGTTTGTGCGGGAACGATCCCCGCTTTCGGTCTACAAGGGTATGTATTCCGACTCCGTTCGTAGTACTATATCTGCATAGAATAGATATTGGCATGTTTTAAGGATATCGTTGCTAGGAATAATTTTGTTTTCTGCACACGATCCCCTTCAGATTGATGGCTCAGTTACGTGCTAGATGGGAAAGATAGAGAGCGAGAGAATTAGAGAAAGAGGCAAATATTGTTAAAGTTTTTACTATTACTACCTCTGAAAATAATGATGTTTCACATGTTAGTAAGCCTCCTACTATCCATGGTAACATAGTTGGTGTTGGAAATGTCTCCTCTACTTCACCCAAAAATTTAAGATTGTCCAAAACTGCTGAAACTAGAGTTGATAAAAGTGCTGAAATTTTTAAGAACGTGAGAGAAAGTTTTTCAGTTTGCTTTGATGATAATAATTTTGATTTTGATAACTGTAATATCTCTGAACTTATTAAGTTCTTGCAAAAATTGGCCACAAGTCCTAATGCCAACTGATGCACACAGTGGGTGTGTTGTTGGGAGACCGAAGGTATGAAGTAGTGCAGCAGCAAATTTCTCTCAGTTATGAAACCAAGGTTATCGAACCAGTAGGAGATGCACAATTCCTTCGAGATTGTTGGTGGAGACGTTGGCACAGCGCAACACCAGAGTCAGCAACGAACGTGGAGCCTGCACGCAAACAATCAAGATACTTTGCCCCAACTTAACAATGAGGTTGTCAATCTCACCAGCTTGCTGTAATAAAAGATTAAACTTATGTGTGGAGAAAGAGTGATGTTTGCAGAAATTAACAAATTTGCAGTTGTGGTTTTATCATATTAATGAGAAGGGCCGGGGCCCACAGTTCACTAGTGGTGTCTCTCCATAAATAATAATAACATTCATCCATGCGTGGTAAACAAATTACAGCTAGGCAATTGACAGAATAATGATAAGCAACCCAATGCATATACTAATGATATGGTGTCTAGTGTGAGATCCATTCGGGCATTAC
The DNA here is from genome assembly GCA_026929855.1 of Poa annua. Classification (NCBI taxonomy): domain Eukaryota; kingdom Viridiplantae; phylum Streptophyta; class Magnoliopsida; order Poales; family Poaceae; genus Poa; species Poa annua. Next base: position 82,892,165 of record CM049430.1, read on the forward strand.
AATAATATACATAAACCGTTCCAACCGCATATATGACTAATAACCACCTTCCGGTTAGCATCTGCACCCCTTACAGTATTAAGTTGCATGCAACAGATTATCACCATAAGCACTGTGTAAAGTAAGTAAGTAACATCATCCTTAGATATAGTACTACTGTTTTATCCCTAGTAGCAACAGTACATCTATTGAAAGAACATTTCTTAATCCCTAGTGTTTTGTGTGTTAGTTAACAATACCAATGATATACTAATCCTATTGCTAAGTATTTCAGTTTGGGTGAAACTCATATCACAAATCCTAAAGCCAAATTGTAGAGAAAAAGAGTTTCTGGAATTCTTCCCAGACCCGGATATTCCGGTTCCCCAACTCGGATATTCCGGGTCATCCCCAGAAAATTGGCTAAGTCAAGTTCAGAAGTACTACTGACTTCAATCGGAAAATCAGCTCGGAAATTTCAAGGACTCGGATATTCCGGTTCACCAACCCGGATGTTCCGAGTCAACCTCAAGAAAATTGGCTAAGTCAAGATTCAGAAGTGGTACTGACTCCAATCGGAAAATCAGCTCGGAAATTTCAAGGACCCGGATATTCCGGTTCACCAACCCGGATATTCCGAGTCAACCCCAGGAAAATTGGCTAAGTCAAGATTCAGAAGTGGCACTGACTCCAATCGGAAATTCAGCTCGGAAATTTCAAGGACTCGGATATTCCGAGTCAACCTCAGAAAATCGGCTAAGTCAAGTTCAGAATTGGTTCTGATCTCAACCGGAAATTCAGCTCGGATATTTTCAAAGGCCCGGATATTCCGGGTGACCGGAATTTCCGGTGGTACTTATACCGGAATTTCCGGGTGCCCAAGACAGCCAACGGCCAGATTTTGAGGGGGAGTATAAATACCCCCTCACTCACTCAAGAACAGTGAGCTCTCAGACTTTCTCTCTCCTACCATTCTTGAAATCTCAAATCATCAAGATCTCCCAATCCCCCCACCCAAATTCATTGATCTTTGGAGGATTGGAGGAGAAGGCCCGGATCTACATCCTCACCGAAGGGATTTGCATTTCTCCCCCATTCATTTGGGGATTTCGTGGCTAGGGTTTCCGGTGGGAAAACCTAGTTCACCATTGTTGTACTCTTGGTGTTACCTTGACCTTTTGTGGTCCTTGACCTTTTGTGGTCTTCTTGGGAGCCCCCAATTCAGTTGTGGGTGTGTGCCTCAAGCGTTTGTAAGGGATTCGATCTCCGCCCTAAAAGGGGATCAATAGTGGAAGGTGGACTCGAAACCTTTGTGGTTGAGTTCATCGGAGAAGAAGGTGAGCCTTTGTGGCGTTGCGGCTAACCTGTTGTGGTAGCGCACACCTCTCCAAACGAGACGTACACCCTTGGGTGGAACTCGGGATTACATCTTCGTCTCCGCGTGCTTCACTTGGTTCCCTTTACCTTTGCTCCCTTACTTGCTTATCTTCTTATTGCTTAGTTTCTCATTTAGGTAAATTCACAATAGTTGCATATCTAGAGAATTTACCTTTGTGTTGAGCCTAAATTTGAAAAGACCTAAAATTTGTAATAGCACCTATTCACCCCCCCCCCCCCCTCTAGGTGCCGGATTCCTGTTCAATTAGTATCAGAGCCTTGTTCACTTTTAAGGGCTTAACCGCCTAAGTGCAACGATGACGGAATCCGATGCCGAGAGGGCCGCCCGTGAAAAATTAGAGGCGGAGAAGGAGGCGTTAGCCAAAGGGGCAACCATGACCGATCTTATTGATATGAGATCGTCCTTGGAGGCCCAACTCCTCAAGATGAATGAGATGCTCATGGCACTCTTGAAGTCTAAGGAGCCCGAGGCTACTTCTCCCTCTCCTCCTCCTAAGGAACATGCGGGGAACTCTAAGGAGTCATCTTCGGATGGGTCCAAAGATGTTACCTCAAGTGTTCCCGGGATGGCGGAAAAGGATGAACCACCTAGCTCCTCTAACACCCCCAAAGGAGAGGAATTTCATAATGTCAACCATAATTACTCTCCTAACCCTCCTATCCCTCACCCTCATGTAAACTTTAGAAGTGATCCTCCTAAGCTTAAACCTACTCATTTCTCTCAATGGGTATTTCTAATGAAGTCTCATCTATGTAGTGACTCCATTGAGCTTTGGCGCATCATCGAAGAAGGATACAAGCCCCATGATCCAACCAACTTGACAAGAAGAGAGGTGGTTGATAGCCAACACAACGCCACCGCTCTTCATCAACTCCAAATGGCCGTTGGAGAGAAGGACATGGCGCTCATTCAACAATTCTCCACCGCCAAGGAAGTTTGGAATGCTCTCTCCGACAACTTCGTTGGGAATGAGAGCATGAAGAAGAACCGGTATGATGCCTTATGCAATGAGGTGGAAGGGTTCTACAAGTTGGATGGAGAAAGCCACGAGGACATGTACTGGAGGTTGGTGTTGGTTGCCAACTCCTTCAAGAACCTCGGGGCGGAGTACATCAATGATGCTTGGATCAAGAGGAAGTTTGTGACCGCTCTCATGCCTTTTGAGGACACGGATTTGAAGACACTCCAAGGGAGACATGACTTTGCAAAGATGACATCCAATAAAGTTATGCAAGAGATGACCGCATACAAGGTGGCCTCCAAGATTGCACAAGATGCAAGAGCTAGAGCCATAGGGATGCACAAGCATGCCTCAATTGCTTTGAAGGCCACCGTTGAAGAAGAGGATGAAGAGGAGTGTGATGATCAAGTCGAGCTATCTAGTGAAGCTCTCTCAAGCACTCTCACTCAACACATGGGTCTTGCGGCAAGAACCTTTTGGAAGAACCCCGGAAGGGCCAAAGCAAGGATTGACAAGAAGTTTCCCCCCAACGGAGGAAAGCCATTCAACAAAGTGAGGCTTTGCTATAACTGCGATGACAAGGGCCACTTTGTTGCCGATTGCCCATGGGAGAGAAGAGAGGATCATGGTGGGAGGCTCGTGGCCAAGACGAAGGGAAAGGGGCCCATGCCCATGAAGAAGCCTTTCTTCAAGAAGAACCAAAAGATTGTCTTGGTGACTCAAGAGCAATATCCCACCGATGATGAAGATAGTGACAAGGAGGATACTCCAGCGCAAGTGGCCGCACTAGCCATGTATTCCACACCTCCATCACTCTTCTCCTCACCAAACGAGAGCCCCATCGTCAAGAATGCGAGATGTCTTATGGCAAAGACATCCGAGGTACAATTATCCCCCAACTCCATATCACATGACATTGATGATGCTATGAGCTTAGAAGTCAAGGAAGAAATCCTTGCTTTTGATAAATTCATGACTAACTTGCAAGGAGAAGGAAAGAAACACTTTGGCTCAATCATGAGCCGTATAGGTGAACTTGAGGATGAGCTTGAACTAAAAGGTGAGATTGAGAGAGAGGATGCACACGCTAAGGTGTCTCTCCAATCCTCTCTCGAAGATGAACAAGAAGCTCATGCTCTCCTCGAGGAGCAACTTGCTAAGATCACTAAGGATCGTGATCTCTACTTTGCTAAATGTAAAATTGTGCAAAATGAAAAGTCCGAGCTTGTAGTTGCTCATGCTAGACTTTGCGAAGACTTCGAGTCACTTGACAATGCTCACAAGGTGTTGACAAGTGATCACGAACGTCTTCTCATGTCTCGTGATCAACTCCAATCTCGGATATCTACTCTTGAGAAACCTAGCACCTCTACTCCTTTGAATGCTAATGCAAATGTTGTGAAGGGTATTGCTAGGGTTATGTTTGTTCCTTCTATGGCAACCAAGCCCAAGACCTCTCTTGATAAAGGTAAGGGGACACTCACTACTCCTCTTCATGAGCGAGTGCCCCACAAGGGTAAGGAAGGTCTAGGATATGTTGCTAAGGAGAAGAAGGAGATCAAGAAGAAGACCAAGTCCGCACAAGCCAAGAAGGTTGACATTGCGAGTGGAAATGCCACAAGGGGCACTCCCACTCGTAATGACTTTGCGGGCATATCTAACCCCAACTATGCTTTATATGTTGATTATTATGGGGATGTCTATGCTAGATACATTGGTCCTTTTGATGGTTACATTGAATATGCTATTTGGGTACCAAAGACCCTTGTTGCTAACCAAAAGGCACCCATTGCAAAATGGGTACCTAAACCCAAGAATTGATTGCGTGTAGGGCCTTGCTTCCGGAGGATCGAAATGGATAATTGATAGTGGGTGCACTAGTCATATGACCGGAAGCAAGGATATTGTAACGGAGTTGAAGCCCAATGATGATCAAATGACCGTTACATATGGTGATAATTCTAAGTCTAAGGTAATAGGGCTCGGCAAGGTGGTAGTGGCACCGTACATCACACTTGTGAATGTCTTGCTTGTCGAGTCCCTAGGTTTCAACTTGATCTCCGTCCATTCCTTAACTTGTTTGGGCTATACCGTTGTCTTCGAAAAGGAAATGGTCATTCTCTTGCGGAGCAAGTCTCTCAATGTGTCTTTCGTTGGGTACATTGAGAATGGGCTCTATGTGGTTGACTTCTCCGGAGTCACCACTTCCCATACAATGTGCCTATTCGCAAAGGCGGACTTGGGTTGGCTATGGCATCGCCGACTAGCCCATGTCAACATGAGGACTTTGCAAAGTCTCCACAAGGGTGGCCATATCCTAGGACTAAAAGACCATGTTTCTTTCTTGAAGGATCGAATGTGTAGGGCGTGTGTTGAAGGAAAAATGCATGACATCTACCATCCAAGCAAGACCATCATTTCGTCAAAGAGGGTTTTGGAGCTTCTCCATGTTGACCTCTTTGGTCCCATTCTGGAAGCTAGTCTTGGTGGCAAGAAATATTGCTTGGTGATTGTTGATGACTATTCAAGATACACATGGGTTTTCTTCTTCAAGACGAAGATGGAGACTCAACAAACTATCATCAACTTCTCCAATGAAGCTCAACGTCAACACAATGTCCCTATCTTGGTGATACGAAGTGACAATGGGTCCGAGTTCAAGAACTACACCTTAAACGAGTTCCTTAGTGAAGAAGGGATTCGTCATCAATATTCCGCTGCTTATACTCCCCAACAAAATGGTGTAGCCGAAAGGAAGAACCGCACACTTATTGAGATGGCAAGGTCGATGATGGCCGAGTTCAAGTCCCCTCACAACTTTTGGGCCGAAGCCGTCAACACCGCTTGCCATTCATCCAACCGGCTCTTCTTTCGCAAAGGACTCATGAAGACACCTTATGAAGTGCTTACCGGGAACAAGCCCAATATCTCCTACTTCCGAGTATTTGGTTGTAAGTGTTTTTATCTCATCAAAGGTGTTCGTTTGGGCAAGTTTGATTCTAAGTCTCTGATAAGGCCTCGCGCATAATCATAGAAACTTGTAGTGTGGTATTCGAGGAGAATGACGTCTCCCTCGTGGAGCAAAGTGGTGTTTCCGGTGTAGGTGATGATGAACCTCAAGATGCTATCCGAAGAATGGGGTTGGGAGTCCACCGCCCCGTTGAACTCTACTATGAGGTTGATCAACAAGGACCAAGTTCTTCACAAGTGGTGACCACCCCAACACAACACCCATCGACAACACCGTGCCCAATGCAACTTGCCAAGAAGAAGAACAAGATTCTACAGCTGCTCCTGGAATTTCCGGAGGACCGGAAAATCCGGTTCAACATGGACTCGGAATTTCCGGTCCCTGAACCCGGAATATCCGGTCCTGCTGACATTCCCGGTGGCAGTTCGCAAGGCCAAGATCAACCCTCTCCCTCACCAATGGCCACCACTCCAATGGTTGATCAAGGCCATAAATTCAGTCAAGGCGGAGACATGAATGATCAAGATGATCAAGCGATTCCTCCCACCACTCGGAGGGAAATCGAGATCCGCCGCTTGAATAGGGTTGGCACCTCACAAGAATTAAGAGCTCTATCTCTTGACAAGGTGCTTGGTGATGTGAGAAGCAAGGTCTCTACCCGAAGACAACTCGCAAGCTTTAGTGAACATCAAGCTCACATCTCCATGGTGGAACCCAAGAAGGTCTTTGAAGCTCTTGAAGATAAAGATTGGCTTGATGCCATGCATGAAGAGCTCAACAACTTCGAGCGCAACAAAGTGTGGAAGTTGGTGGAAAGACCCAAAGATTGCCGCAATGTTATCGGCACTAAGTGGATATTCGAGAATAAGCAAGATGAACATGGCATGGTGGTGAGGAACAAGGCAAGATTGGTGGCTCAAGGTTACTCTCAAATTGAAGGCATTGACTTTGGAGAAACCTACGCGCCCGTGGCTCGACTTGAGTCAATCCGTATTCTTCTTGCCTATGCCTCTCACCATAACTTTAAGTTGCAACAAATGGATGTTAAATCCGCTTTTCTAAATGGTCCACTAAATGAACTTGTTTATGTTAAGCAACCACCGGGGTTCGAGGACCTCAAGTATCCGAACCATGTCTACAAGTTGGATAAGGCACTCTATGGCCTTAAACAAGCCCCACGAGCGTGGTACGAGCACCTTAGAGAACTACTTGTAGACCGTGGATTCCAAGTTTGGGGAAATCGACCCCACACTTTTTACTAAGAAAGTTAATGGGGAGCTTTTCATTTGTCAATTATATGTGGATGACATTATATTTGGATCGACTAACAAAGCATTTAACGAAGAATTCTCTAAGCTTATGACTGACAGGTTTGAGATGTCTATGATGGGCGAGATGAAGTTCTTCCTCGGATTTGAGATCAAACAATTGAGGGAAGGAACGTTCATCAACCAAGCAAAGTACATTCAAGACATGCTCAAGAAGTACGAGTTGCTTGATCTCAAGGGTGCCTCTACTCCAATGCAAACCAAATGCCACCTTGAGCTCAACCCGAAGGGTAAGGATGTGGATCAAAAGGTATACCGCTGCATGATTGGATCTCTCCTCTACCTTTGTGCATCTAGACCGGATATAGTGCTAGCCGTAGGAGTGTGTGCAAGATATCAAGCGGCTCCTAAAGAAAGCCATGATGTGGCGGTCAAGAGAATCTTTCGATATTTGGCTTATACCCCAACTTATGGATTGTGGTATCCCAAGGATGCAAATTTCTCATTATGTGGATTCACGGATTCCGATTGGGCGGGAGATCATGATGATAGGAAGTCAACCTCCGGTGCTTGTCAATTTATTGGGAGGTCCTTGGTGAGTTGGTCTTCTAAGAAGCAAAATTGCATATCTCTCTCCACCGCCGAAGCCGAATATGTTCCAGCCGCTAGTTGTTGCACTCAGTTGCTATGGATGAGGCAAACTTTAAAGGAGTACGGAGTCAATTGCGACAAAGTGCCTCTTTTATGTGACAACGAAAGTGCCATCAAGATTGTCTACAACCCGGTGCAACATTCAAGAACCAAGCATATTGAGATCCACCATCATTTCATAAGAGATCATGTGGCCCGTGGAGACATTGACTTATCATATGTGGGCACAAGGGATCAATTGGCGGATATCTTCACGAAGCCCCTTGAGGAAGGAAGGTTTTGCTTTTTGAGGAATGAGCTTAATATCATTGATTCGAGGTCCTTAGCTTGATCGCTTGCACACTCACCTAGGGCGTAATTGCATCTTATCTAGTTTAGATGTAGGCATGGAAATAGGGGGAGTGCGGTCCTAATACATTGGACCATCCCTCCCCCCATTATGCCGATATCAAGTGTTCTTTTATCTCTATGTTCATTCTTGTGACTAATGAGCTAAAACGACGAGTATTGGTTATGTACCCAAGATACATCTTCGCGGTAACATGCCATACACTCCTACATGGTGGCCTCAGCCACCGACCTCTTCTCCTTGAAGAGTTGATTTTATTTGGAGCTTATTGTTGCTATTTGCCCTCCTTTTCATGCATGTGGGAAACCTACTCAACTTGGCTCTTTTGGTTTGATTTGGTTGTTGTGAGTTGAGTATGGTGTACCAATATCAGTTTGGAAATCTATCCCAAGCCTACTTTCCCCTGAAAACATTTCTCTCTATTGCACACAAGTCATCCTTTTGAAAACTGGGATTTTGGTTCAGCAGGTCGGAATATCCGGTTCATTTTGAACCGGAATATCCGGTGTAAGTTACACCCGGAATATCCGGTCTGGCAGTTTGTCCAGAAATATAAGGGCAGGCTCGGGGTGAAGGGCTCATTAGTGCCCTTCTTCCACCCCCGACCTCCCTCTCCTCCAGCCGTCGCCCCTGCTGTTCCCAAGTCCCTCCGGAGCACTCCGACCGCCGGGGAACCTCTTTCTCGGCCGGATCTGCTCCTCCTCCGCCCCGGGAACTCACTCCTCCAAGCAATGGCCTCAATGGATGAGGGTAACTTCACTTTTCTTCTTCCTTATGTGCTTGCACTTGGATCTTGATGTGGAGTTATTTGTTTCAATGTTGCTTGGTAGAGATTGTTCCTAGGACTATTCCCTGCCTTCTACATACATTAGTTTTGCATTACGTTGGATCGATCTAGTTTTAGACCGAGTCAATCTCAGATCTGCCGTTTCTGTCTGACTCGGAATATCCGGTCCAGATTGACTCGGAATTTCCGGTCCCCCGGAATTTCCGGTCATGTCTGACCCGGATATTCCGAGCCACACACTGCAGTTTTAAGATTACCTCATGTTTAACTACATATGATCCATCAAATGCCTATCTAATGTGTGTATTATCTCCTGACTTGTGTGCACTTACCTTATGCTACCCTCTATGCTCAAATTCACAGGTTCAGGTGGAAGTCCGTCCGCAGGGGGATCAAGGCACACTGGTAGAGCACCTGTCTCCAAGCAATCAGTCAACAAGGGAAAGGGCCTTGCACCTCAGAGGAAGAAGAAAGCTGTTGCCAGCAAGCCCTCATCCAAGAAGAGAAAGAATGCCCCTAGTCCCCAACGTCCGAACTATTCCAAGATGCATTCTGTGGATTACTCTCAGCTGAGGCAGGGGGACTGGTACCTCAGCGCAAGAGACACCTCTCTCGATGATCGCAGCTTTTGGTGCCAAGCACAAGAGCACATATTTGTGGATCTCTATCTCTCACTGTCGAAGCCCATTCGACCCATGCACCCGTTTGACTTTGCATCCCTGCAGAAGAAAACCGCATTTGCTGAGGCCATCCACATTGTCAAGACCATGGGTTTGGAGAGGTTGGCGCTCATCCATTGTGCCTACAACGCGCAGCTTGTAATGCAGTTCTTCGCCACCCTAGTGATCAAGGGTGACTCAAAGAAGACCATGAAGTGGATGACTGGGGAATCATACTGTGAGTCCAACTTCGAGGAGTTTGGCAAGGTACTGGGCTACAGGTTTGATGGTGACAATCCCCAAGGCACTCGCATGCACTCCCCATACAAGCTCAACAAGAAGGAGACAGCTCACTTATATGGTGTGGGAGCCACCCCTGGATTCACTCGTGACTTGCTCCCTTTGTATGATGTTCTTGTGTGCATCCTGCGTGAGAACATTGCACCGAGTGGTGGCAACAACGACAACGTGGTTACCCCTCTCTGCAACCTGCTCCTTCACGCCAACCGCATTGTGGAGGACTCGGGTTTTGATACTGACTGGAGAGTAGATGTGATGGATTACATCTACAATGAGATGTATGAAGCTATGACCACCAGGGTCTCTATTCCTTATGCTCCGTACATAATGAAGCTCCTCCAGTTTAAGTTCCCCAACCTCAACGTCAGCAGCAGTGATTTGGTGCCACATGACTTCAAGAAGCTCTATGTGAAGAAGACTGTGGTCAAGCCCCCTCCTAGGCCTTCTACTACATCAGCTACAGGTGGATCTTTCATGGGTGATGCTAGGAGGGCTGCTGCTACCTCTACTCATGTTCCTACCACTCATGCGCATGTCAAGAAGCTGAACTGGTTCCAGCGCAACATCCTTTGCATGAATGTGGACATCCGCAAAGAGCAATACAACGCCTACAAGGATCGCCGTCAGCTGGACTACAAGCAAGACTTGATCCTTCACCATGCTTATGGCTCTCCTGCTCCTGCTGCCCTGTCTGAGCCCCTGACCTTTGCTCAGTGGAACCAGGGTTCCTTGGCTCCATGGACACTGATTGACCAGGACCTTGGCGGCAGCTCGTACACCACTGGCTATGACTATGATGAGGAGGAGGAAGATGATGATGAGGAGGCAGCGTCTGAGGAGTATGAAGAGGATGATGATGATGAGGAGGATGCTGGTGATGAGGATGATGAGGAGTACCCCTCGGACTGAAGACTTCCATAGGGACGTAGCATCGCTCTTCTTCCTTTTTGGCGTTTCGATGCCAAAGTGGGAGAAGTTGCTCTACTAGGACTTCTTCGGGGATTTGCAAGGGTCGGGCACAAGCTTATGCGTTTATCATTTTTTTGCGCTTGTGTCCATTTATCGTGTTTTAAGTTACTTGTGAAACTCTCTTTATTTCATTTGTGATAACTTTGTATTGAGACAATGGTTGATGCTATCTTTATATTATGGTTGAGACTTCGAATTGATTGTGTTGGTATTCTCTTCATATTCTATATACACAAGGTATGAAAATCTATCTAGTCTCAATTGCTTCCATAATCTTACATTTTGTCTCGTATCGTCTTTGTGATATCTTGTGGTTGTTGTTATAAAATTGCTCCTATCCTTTGTTATTTTGTGTTGCATACTTGCATTTATTTAGGAGGAGCCATTTTCTGCCAAAAACATGATATTGCGTTTTGTTTCTATGCAAATCTTGGTATTGTCATCTAACACCAAAAGGGGGAGATTGAAAGAACATTTCTTAATCCCTAGTGTTTTGTGTGTTAGTTAACAATACCAATGATATACTAATCCTATTGCTAAGTATTTCAGTTTGGGTGAAACTCATATCACAAATCCTAAAGCCAAATTGTACAGAAAAAGAGTTTCTGAAATTCTTCCCAGACCCGGATATTCCGGTTCCCCAACTCGGATATTCCGGGTCATCCCCAGAAAATTGGCTAAGTCAAGTTCAGAAGTACTACTGACTTCAATCGGAAAATCAGCTCGGAAATTTCAAGGACTCGGATATTCCGGTTCAACAACCCGGATATTCCGAGTCAACCTCAAGAAAATTGGCTAAGTCAAGATTCAGAAGTGGTACTGACTCCAATCGGAAAATCAGCTAGGAAATTTCAAGGACCCGGATATTCCGGTTCACCAACCCGGATATTCCGAGTCAACCCCAGGAAAATTGGCTAAGTAAAGATTCAGAAGTGGCACTGACTCCAATCGGAGATTCAGCTCGGAAATTTCAAGGACTCGGATATTCCGAGTCAACCTCAGAAAATCGGCTAAGTCAAGTTCAGAATTGGTTCTGATCTCAACCGTAAATTCAGCTCGGATATTTTCAAAGGCCCGGATATTCCGGGTGACCGGAATTTCCGGTGGTACTTATACCGGAATTTCCGGGTGCCCAAGACAGCCAACGGCCAGATTTTGAGGGGGAGTATAAATACCCCCTCACTCACTCAAGAACAGTGAGCTCTCATACTTTCTCTCCTACCATTCTTGAAAGCTCAAATCATCAAGATCTCCCAATCCCCCCACCCAAATTCATTGATCTTTGGAGGATTGGAGGAGAAGGCCCGGATCTACATCCTCACCGAAGGGATTTGCATTTCTCCCCCATTCACTTGGGGATTTCGTGGCTAGAGTTTCCGGTGGGAAAACCTAGTTCACCATTGTTGTACTCTTGGTGTTACCTTGACCTTTTGTGGTCTTCTTGGGAGCCCCCAATTCAGTTGTGGGTGTGTGCCTCAAGCGTTTGTAAGGGATTCGATCTCCGCCCTAAAAGGGGATCAATAGTGGAAGGTGGACTCGAAACCTTTGTGGTTGAGTTCATCGGAGAAGAAGGTGAGCCTTTGTGGCGTTGCGGCTAACCTGTTGTGGTAGCGCACACCTCTCCAAACGAGACGTACAGCCTTGGGTGGAACTCGGGATTACATCTTTGTCTCCGCGTGCTTCACTTGGTTCCCTTTACCTTTGCTCCCTTACTTGCTTATCTTCTTATTGCTTAGTTTCTCATTTAGGTAAATTCACCATAGTTGCATATCTAGAGAATTTACCTTTGTGTTGAGCCTAAATTTGAAAAGACCTAAAATTTGTAATAGCACCTATTCACCCCCCCCCCCCCCCTCTAGGTGCCGGATTCCCGTTCATCTATAACCTTAAGGCTTTCTGTCACTGCCCTAGATTAAATAAAGACATGAACCTACTATCGAGCATAAATACCCCCTCCTGGAGTTACGAGTATCTACTTGGCCAGAGCATACACAAGTAACGGAGAGCATGCAAGATCATTAAATAGCACACACATGATATATTATGAAGCAATAACTTTAGTACTCAATATTCATCGGATCCCAGCAAACACAACATGGAGAATTACATAAAGATGATCTTGATCATGATAGGCAGCTCACAAGATCTAACCATGATAGCACAAGAGGAGAAGACAACCCTCTAGCTACTGCTATGTACCCATAGTCCAAGGTAGACTACTCACGCATCAGTCCGGAGGCGGTGTCATGGCGACGTAGAAGCCTCCGGGGATAATTCCCCTTCCCGGCAGGGTGCCGGGGAGCAGTTCTGATCTCTCCTGAAGTGGTGGAGGCAACGGCGGCGGCTCGGGACCCGTGGAGGAAAAAGTGATTAACCCTGTCGAATTTTTATGTCAGGGAGGTATTTATTTGCGAAAGACCTAGGTCGGTGGGCGCCCAAGGGCGCCGCACCACCTCCCGGCGCGGGCCCCATTCTGGCCGCACCACAAGGTGGTGTGTGCCCCTCGAGTCCGCCTTCGTCTCGTCTTTGGTTCTTATGGTCGTAAATATTCCAAAAATAAATATTGGTTGGCTCGTTTCCAATTTGGCGGATATTTCCTTAAGAGCTTTTCTGAAACCAAAAACAGCAGAAAACAAGGAACTGACACTGTGGCATCTTGCTAATAGGTTAGTCCTAGAAAATGCATAAACTATATAAAATGCATATAAAACATGTATTAACATGATATAACATATCATGGAACACAAGAAATTATGGATACGTTGGAGACGTATCACTAGCTCTCTTAATTTGGCTTTTACTGCTCATATTACAAATGCTCTCATAAAAGTAAGGGAAGATAAATTAAAACTTGAACCTTCTATCCCTAGGAAGTTAGAAGATGGTTGGGAGCCCATCATTAAGATGAAAGTAGATAAATTTGATTGCAATTCTTTGTGTGACCTTGGTGCAAGTATTTCTGTAATGACTAAAAAGCTCTATGATATATTTGACTTGGCACCATTGGAACATTGTTATTTGGATGTTTTTCTTGCTGATAATGTTTTGAAAAAACCTTTGGGGAGGATCAATGATATTCATATTATGGTTAATAATAACCTGGTCCCCGTTGATTTTATTGTCTTGGACATTGAATGTAATCCATCTTGTCCAATTGTGTTGGGAAGACCCTTTATGAGAACTATGGGTGCAATTATAGATATGAAAGAAGGTACCATCAAGTACCAATTCCCACTAAAGAAAGGTATGGAACACTTCCCTTGAAAAAAGAATGAAGCTACCTTTTGATTATATTATTCGTTCAAAGTATGATGTTGATACTTCATCTCTTGATAATACTTGAGTTTCACTTTATGCCTAGCTCAAAGGCGTTAAACAAAAACGCTTATGGGAGACAACCCACTTTTATTTCTGTTATTTTATTTTGTTTTGCTTGTGTCAAGGAACATGCCTATCTCTGTAGCAATTCCTTTATATCTTATTTTTATTGCAATGTTGTGTCAAGTTAAGCCTCTAGTCGAAAGTTGATGTTAAAATTCAATTCCTGTGCTGAAACAGATTTCTGCTGTCCACCGTAAAAATTATATCAATTCACTGGAAAGACAGAAATATCTGCCCTTTTTGTGCATAATCCTCAGATACGCAACTTTCATTAGTTTTGAGTTTTTTTATCTGAGCAAGTTAAGTGCCTCGAAAAAATTCGTCTTTACGGTATGTTCTGTTTTTGACAGATTCTGCCATTTTCTTTTACAATGCCTCTTTTGCTATTTTGATTGGATCTTTTTATCCTTTTAAGTATCAGTGGTTGTAGCTAATGTCCAGTAGCAATGGTAGCAATTGTGTTCCTACCGAATACCATAATTTTTGTGCACTAACCCTCTAATGAAGTTACTCTAAGTTTGGTGTGGAGGAAGTTTTCAAGGATCAAGAGAAGAGGATGATACAATGTGATCAAGAGGATAGTAAAGCCAAAGCTTGGGGATGCGCCAGTGGTTCACCCCAATATAATTCAAGAAGAATCAAGCGTAAAAACTTGGGGTTGCCCAAGGCACCCCTGAACGGGAATCCGGCACCTAGAGGGGGGTGAATAGGTGCTATTACAAATTTTAGGTTTTTTCAAATTTAGGCTCAACACAAAGGTAAATTCTCTAGATATGCAACTACGGTGAATTTACCTAAATAACAACTAAGCAATAACAAGAGAAACAAGCTAACAAGACAACCAAGTAAGGGAGCAAAGATAAGGGGAACCGAGTGAAGCACGCGGAGACGAAGATGTAATCCCGAGTTCCACCCAAGGGTGTACGTCTCGTTTGGAGAGGTGTGCGCTACCACAACAGGTTAGCCGCAACGCCACAAAGGCTCACCTTCTTCTCCGATGAACTCAACCACAAAGGTTGTGAGTCCACCTTCCACTATTGATCCCCTTTTAGGGCGGAGATCGAATCCCTTACACACGCTTGAGGCACGCACCCACAACTTAATTGGGGGCTCTCAAGATGACCACAAAAGGTCAAGGCAACACCAAGATTACAACAATGGTGAACTAGGTTTTCCCACCGGAAACCCTAGCCATGAAATCCCCAAGTGAATGGGGAGGAAATGCAAATCCCTTTGGTGAAGATGTAGATACGGGCCTTCTCCTCCAATCCTCCAAAGATCAACGAATTTGGGTGGAGGGATTGGGAGATCTTGTTGATTTGAGCTTTCAAGAATAGTAGGCGAGAGAAAATCTGAGAGCTCACTGTTCTTGAGTGAGTGAGGGGGTATTTATACCCCTCCCAAAATCTGGCCGTTGGCTGCCTCGGGGACCCGGAAATTCCGGTATAAGTGACACCCGGAAATTCCGGTTCACTCGGAATATCCAAGTCTGTGAAATATCCGAGTTGAATTTCCGGTTGAGATCAGAACGTCTTCGACATCTTGACTTAGCCAAATTTCTGAGAGTGACTCGGAAATTCCGAGTCAGTGAAATTTCCGAGCTGAATTTCCGGTTGAAGTCAGAACCACTTTAACATCTTGACTTAGCCAAATTTCTGAGGGTGACTCGGAAATTCCGAGTCAGTGAAATTTCCGAGCTGAATTTCCGGTTTGAGTCAGAACCACTTCCTGATTTTTCCTTAGCCATTTTTCTGTTAGGTATAGGAGACCCGGAATTTCCGATCCTGGAAATTTCCGGTTCCAATAATCCGATTTTGGGAAGAATTCCAGAAACTCTTTTTCTCTACATTTTGGCTTTGGGATATGTGATATGCAACTCACACAGACTGAAATACTTAGCAATAGGATTAGTACATCATTGATATTGTTAACTAACACTCAAAACACTAGGGATTAAGAAATGTTCTTTCAATCTCCCCCTTTTTGGTGTTAGATGACAATACCAAGATTTGCAAAGAAACAAAATGCAATATCATGTTTTTGACAGAAAATGGCTCCCCCTAAACAAGTGCAAGTAAGCAACACAATATGACAAAGGATAGGAGCAATTTTATAACAACAAACACAAGATATCACATAGGAGAAAGGAGACAAAATGTAAGGTTGTGGTAGCATTTGAGACTAGATAGATTTTCATACCTTGTGTATATAGGATATGAAGAGAATACCAACACAATAAATTTGAAGTCTCAACCATAGGATAATGACAGTATAACATTGCCTCAATACACATAGTCAGCACACATAGAAAATAAAAGAGTTCAACAAATAACCACAAATAAGATAAATGGACACAAGCGCAAATAAATGGTATACGCAAATGCTTGTGCCCGAACCCCTGCAAATCCCCGAAGTCCTACTAGAGCAACTTCTCCCCCTTTGGCATCTAAACGCCAAAAAGGAAGAGGAGCGATGCTACGTCCCGTGAAGGTCTTCAGTCCGAGGGGGTCTCCTCATCATCATCATCATCATTATCATCCTCATCCTCATACTCTGCCTCCTCATCATCATCTGTCTCCTCATCATCATCATAATCATGTCCAGTGGTGTACGAGCTGCCGCCAAGGTCAGGGTCAATCTGAGTCCACGGAGCCAGAGAACCCTGGTTCCACTGAGCAAAGGTCAGGGGATCAGAGAGATCTGCAGGAGCAGGAGAGCCAGACGCATGATGAAGGATCAATTCTTGATTGTAGGCCAGCTGACGACGATCCTTGTAGGCGGTGTATTGCTCCTTGCGGATGTCCACATTCATGCACAGGATGTTGCGTTGGAACCAATTCAGCTTCTTTACCTTCGCATGAGTGGCTGGGACATAAGTAGGAGCAGCAGCCCTCCTAGCATCACCCATAAAAGATCCACCCTGAGCTGAGCTAGAAGAAGGCCTAGGAGGGGGCTTGACCACTGTCTTCTTCTCATATAGTTTCTTGAAGTCATGCGGCTCCATCTCATCATTGCTGAAGTTCTGTCAGGAAACTTGAACTTGATGAGTTTCATGATGTAAGGAGCATAGGGAATAGTGACCCTGGTGGTCATGGCTTCATACATCTCATTGTAGATGTAATTCATAACATCCACACTCCAGTCTGCATCACAGCCGGGGTCCTCCACAATGCGGTTGGCATGATGGAGCAAGTTGCATAGACGGGTCACCACATTGTCGTTGTTGCCACCACTTGGTGCAATGTTCTCACGGAGGATGCGCACAAGAACATCATAAAGTGGAAGCAAGTCTCGAGAATTGCCAGGTGTGGCTCCCTCACCATATAAGTGCACGGTCTGCTTCTTGTTGAGCTTGTAAGGGTGGTGCATGCGATAGACTTGGGGATTGTCACCATCAAACTTGTAGCCCAAAACCTTGGCAAACTCCTCAAAGTTGGACTCATAGAAAGATTTACCAGTCATCCACTTAATTGTCTTCTTCGAGTCACCCTTGATCACTAGAGTGGCAAAGAACTGCATCACAAGCTGAGAGTTGTAAGGACAACGAGTGAGCACCAGCCTCTCCAAGCCCATAGTCTTGACAATATGAATAGTTTCAACAAAAGAGGCTTTCTTCTGCAGAGTTGCAAGATCAAACGGATGCATAGGCCGAATGGGCTTCGACAGAGATAGGTAGAGGTCCACGAGAATGTGCTCTTGCTCTTGACACCAATAGCTGCGATCATCCAGAGTGTTGTCCCTTGGCCTAAGGTACCAATCCCCTTGTCTGAGCTGGGAGTATTCAACAGAGTTCATCTTTGAATAGTTCTGAACTTGAGGAATAGGAGCATTCTTCCTTTTCTTGGATGGTGGCTTGCTAGCAACAGCTTTCTTCTGCCTCTGAATAGGTGGATTGCTTGAGGAGGCAGGACCCTTACCCTTGTTGACAGGGTTCTTGTGAACAGGTGCCCTTGAGGTGTTCCTTGATGCCCCAGCGGATGGACTCCCACTAGAACCTGTGAATTTGAGCATAGTGGGTAGCATAAGGTAAGTGCACACAAGTCAGGAGATTATACACACATTAGGTAGGCATTTGATGAATCATATGTAGTTAAACATGAGTTAATCTTAAAACTGCAGTGTTTGGCTCGGAAATTCCGATTCAGACATAACCGGAAATTCCGGGGGACCGGAAATTCCGAGTCAGACTGAGTCGGAAATTCCGACCCAAACAAAAACAGTGCAGATCTGAGATTGACTCGGTCTAAAACTAGATCGATCCAACACAATGCAAAACTAATGTATGTAGATGGCAGGGAACGGTGCTAGGAACAATCTCTACCAAGCAATATTGAAACAAATAACTCCACATCAAGATCCTAGTGCAAGCACATAAGGAAGAGGAAAAGTGAAGTTACCCTCATCCATTGAGGCCATTGCTTGGAGGAGTGAGTTCCCGGGGCGGAGGAGGAGCACATCCGGCCGAGAAAGAGGTTCCCCGGCAGTCGGAGTGCTCCGGAGGGATCTTGGAGCAGCAGGGGCGGCGGTTGGAGGAGAGAGAGGTCGGGGGTGGAAGAAGGGCACGAATGAGCCCTTCACCCCGAGCCTGCCCTTATATTTTTGGACAAACCGCCCGATCGGAATTTCCGGGTGTAACTTACACCGGAAATTCCGAGTCACCGGATATTCCGATTCATAAATGAACCGGATATTCCGACCTGCTGAACTAAAATCCCGTTTTCAAAAAGATGACTTGTGTGCAATAGAGAGAAATATTTTCAGGGGGAAGTAGGCTTGGGATAGATTTCCAAACTGTCATTGGTACACCATACTCAACTCACAACTACCAAAACGAAACATAAAGCGCTAAGTTGAGTAGGTTTCCCACATGCATGAAAAGGAGGGCAAATAGCAACAATAAGCTCCAAATAAAATCAACTCTTCAAAGAGAAGAGGTCGGTGGCCGAGGCCACCATGTAGGAGTGTATAGCATGTTACCGCGAAGACGTATCTTGGGTACATAACCAATACTCGTCGTTTTAGCTCATTAGTCATAAGAATGAATATAGAGATAAAAGAACACTTGCTATCGGCATAATGTGGGGAGGGATGGTCCAATGTATTAGGACCGCACTCCCCCCTATTTCCATGCCTACATCTAAACAAGATAAGATGCAATTACGCCCTAGGTGAGTGTGCAAGCGATCAAGCTAAGGACCTCGAATCAATGATATTTAGCTCATTCCTCAAAAAGCAAAACCTTCCTTCTTCAAGGGGCTTCGTGAAGATATCTGCCAATTGATCCCTTGTGCCCACATATGATAAGTCAATGTCTCCTCGGGCCACATGATCTCTTATGAAATTATGGCGGATCTCAATATGCTTGGTTCTTGAATGTTGCACCGGGTTGTAAGCAATCTTGATGGCACTTTCGTTGTCACATAGAAGAGGCACTTTGTCGCAATCGACTCCGTACTCCTTTAAAGTTTGCATCATCCATAGCAACTGAGTGCAACAACTTGCGGCGGCAACATACTCGGCTTTGGCGGTGGAGAGAGATATACAATTTTGCTTCTTAGAAGACCAACTTACCAAGGACCTCCCAATAAATTGACAAGCGTCGGAGGTTGACTTCTTATCATCTTGATCTCCCGCCCAATCGGAATCCGTGTACCCACATAATGAGAAATTTGCATCCTTGGGGTAACACAATCCAAAGGTTGGGGTATAAGCCAAATATCTAAAGATCCTCTTGACCGCCATATCATGGCTTTCTTTAGGAGCCGCCTGATATCTTGCACACACTCCTACGGCTAGCACTATATCCGGTCTAGATGCACAAAGGTAGAGGAGAGATCCAATCATGGAGCGGTATACCTTTTGATCCACATCCTTACCCTTAGGGTTGAGCTCAAGGTGGCATTTGGTTTGCATTGGGGTAGAGGCACCCTTGAGCTCAAGCAACCCGTACTTCTTGAGCATGTCTTGAATGTACTTTGCTTGGTTGATGAACGTTCCTTCCTTCAATTGTTTGATCTCAAATCCGAGGAAGAACTTCATCTCACCCATCATAGACATATCAAACCTTTCAGTCATAAGCTTAGAGAATTCTTCGTTAAATGCTTTGTTAGTCGATCCAAATATAATGTCATCCACATATAATTGACAAATGAAAAGCTCTCCATTAACTTTCTTAGTGAAAAGTGTGGGGTCGATTTCCCCAACTTGGAATCTACGGTCTACAAGTAGTTCTCTAAGGTGCTCGTACCACGCTCGTGGGGCTTGTTTAAGGCCCTAGAGTGCCTTATCCAACTTGTAGACATGGTTCGGATACTTGAGGTCTTCAAACCCCGGTGGTTGCTTAACATAAACAAGTTCATTTAGTGGACCATTTAGAAAAGCGGATTTGACATCCATTTTTTGCAACTTAAAGTTATGATGAGAGGCATAAGCAAGAAGAATACGAATTGACTCAAGTCGAGCCACGGGCGCATAGGTTTCTCCAAAGTCAATGCCTTCAATTTGGGAGTAACCTTGAGCCACCAATCTTGCCTTGTTCCTCACCACCATGCCATGTTCATCTTGCTTGTTCTTGAAAATCCACTTGGTGATGATAACATTGCGGCAATCTTTGGGTCTTTCCACCAACTTCCACACCTTGTTGCGCTCGAAGTTGTTGAGCTCTTCATGCATAGCATCAAGCCAATATTTATCTTCAAGAGCTTCAAAGACCTTCTTGGGTTCCACCATGGAGATGTGAGCTTGATGTTCACTAAAGCTTGCAAGTTGTCTTCGGGTAGAGACCTTGCTTCTCACATCACCAAGAACCTTGTCAAGAGATAGAGCTCTTAATTCTTGTGAGGTGCCAACCCTATTCAAACGGCGGATCTCGATTTCCCTCCGAGTGGTGGGAGGAATCGCTTGATCATCTTGATCATTCATGTCTCCGCCTTGACTGATTTGATGGCCTTGATCAACCATTGGAGTGATGTCCATCGGTGAAGGAGAGGGTGGATCTTGGCCTTGCTGCGAGCTGCCACCGGGAATGTCAGCTGAACCGGATATTCCGGGTTCAGTATGGACCGGAAATTCCGAATCACCGGAATTTCCGACTCCAGTTTGAACTGGATTTTTCGGCCCTCCAGAAATTCCAGGAGCAGCTGGAGAACCTTGTGCTTCTTCTTGGCTAGGCGTATTGGGCACGGTGTTGTCGATGGGTGTTTCTTGTGTTGGGGTAGCCACCACATGTGAAGAACTTGATCCTTGTTGAACAACCTCATAATAGAGTTCAACGGGGCGGTGGACTCCCAACCCCATTCTTCGGATAGCATCTTGAGGTTGATCATCACCTACAACGGAAACACCACTTTGCTCCACAAGGGAGACGTCATTCTCCTCGAACACCACACTACAAGTTTCTATGATTATGCGCGAGGCCTTATCATAGACTCTACAAGTGTGGGATTCGGACCCGTAGCCCACAAATGTCCCTTCAAGAGACTTAGATTCAAACTTGCCTAAACGAACACCTTTGATGAGATAAAAACACTTACAACCAAAAACTCGGAAGTAAGAGATATTGGGCTTGTTCCCGGTAAGCACTTCATAGGGGGTCTTTATGAGTCCTTTGCGGAAGAAGAGTCGGTTGGATGAATGGCAAGCGGTGTTGACGGCTTCGGCCCAAAAGTTGAGAGGGGACTTGAACTCGGCCATCATCGACCTTGCCATCTCAATAAGAGTGCGATTCTTCCTTTCGGATACACCATTTTGTTGGGGAGTATAAGCAGCGGAATATTGATGACGAATTCCTTCTTCACTAAGGAACTCGTTTAAGGTGTAGTTCTTGAACTCGGACCCGTTGTCACTTCTTATCACCAAGATAGGGACATTGTGTTGACGTTGAGCTTCATTGGAGAAGTCGATGATAGTTTGTTGAGTCTCCATCTTCGACTTGAAGAAGAAAACCCATGTGTATCTTGAATAGTCATCAACAATCACCAAGCAATATTTCTTGCCACCAAGACTAGCTTCCGGAATGGGACCAAAGAGGTCAACATGGAGAAGCTCCAAAACCCTTTTTGAAGAAATGATGGTCTTGCTTGGATGGTGAATGTCAGGCATTTTTCCTTCAACACAAGCCCTACACATTCGATCCTTCGAGAAAGAAACATGGTCTTTTAGTCCTAGGATATGGCCACCCTTGTGGAGACTTTGCAAAGTCCTCATGTTGACATGGGCTAGTCGGCGATGCCATAGCCAACCCAATTCCGCCTTCGCGAATAGGCACATTGTATGGGAAGTGGTGACTCCGGAGAAGTCAACCACATAGAGCTCATTCTCAATGTACCCAACGAAAGACACATTGAGAGACTTGCTCCGCATGAGGATAACCATCTCCTTTTCGAAGACAACGGTATAACCCAAACAAGTTAAAGAATGGACGGAGATCAAGTTGAAACCTAGGGACTCGACAAGCAAAACATTCACAAGTGTGATGTCCGGTGCCACTACCACCTTGCCGAGCCCTATTACCTTAGATTTTGAATTGTCACCATATGTAACGGTCATTTGATCATCATTAGGCTTCAACTCCGTTACAATTTCCTTGCTTCCGGTCATATGACTAGTGCACCCACTATCAATTATCCATTTCGATCCTCCGGAAGCAAGTCCCTACACACAATCAATTCTTTGGTTTAGGTACCCATTTTGCAATGGGTGCCTTTTGGTTAGCAACAAGGGTCTTTGGGACCCAAATAGCATATTCAATGTAACCATCAAAAGGACCAATGTATCTAGCGCAGACATCCCCATAATAATCAACATATAAAGCATAGTTGGGGTTAGATATCCCCGCAAAGTCATCACGAGTGGGAGTGCCCCTTGTGGCATTTCCACTTGCGATATCATCTTTCTTGGCTTGTGCGGGTTTGGTCTTCTTCTTGATCATCTTCTTCTCCTCCTTAGCGATATAACCTAGACCTTCCTTACCCTTGTGGGGCACTCGCTCATGAAGAGGAGTAGTGAGTGTCCCCTTGCCTTTATCAAGGGACGTCTTGGGCTCGGTTGCCATGGAGGGAACAAATAAGATCCTAGCTTTATCCTTGACAACATTTGCATTAGTATTCAAAGGAGTAGAAGTACTAGGTTTCTCAAGAATAGATATCCGAGTTTGGAGTTGATCACGAGACTTGAGGAGATGTTCGTGATCACTTGTCAATACCTTGTGAGTATTTTCAAGTGACTCGAAGTCTTCGCAAAGTCTAGCATGAGCAACT
The DNA here is from genome assembly GCA_026929855.1 of Poa annua. Lineage (NCBI taxonomy): Eukaryota > Viridiplantae > Streptophyta > Magnoliopsida > Poales > Poaceae > Poa > Poa annua. Next base: position 82,915,096 of record CM049430.1, read on the forward strand.
ACAAGCTCGGACTTTTCATTTTGCACAATTTTACATTTAGCAAAGTAGAGATCACGATCCTTAGTGATCTTAGCAAGTTGCTCCTTGAGGAGAGCATGAGCTTCTTGTTCATCTTCGAGACAGGATTGGAGGGACACCTTAGCGTGTGCATCCTCTCTCTCAATCTCACCTTTTAATTCAAGTTCATCCTCAAGCTCACCTATACGACTAATAATTGAGCCAAAGTGTTTTTTTCCTTCTCCTTGCAAGTTAGTCATGAATTTATCAAAAGCAATAATTTCCTCCTGGACTTCTAGGCTCATACCATCATCAATGTCATGGGATATGGAGGTGGGGGACAATATTACCTCGGATGTCTTTGCCATAAGACATCTTGAATTCTTGATGATGGGGCTCTCGTTTGGTGAGGAGAAGAGTGACGGAGGTGTGGAAGAAATGGCTAGTGCGGCCACTTGCGTTGGAGTATCCTCCTTGTCACTATCTTCATCATCGGTGGGATATTGCTCTTGAGTTACCAAGACAATCTTTTGGTTCTTCTTGAAGTAGGGCTTCTTCATGGGCATGGGCCCCTTGCCCTTCGTCTTGGCCACGAGCCTCCCACCATGATCCTCTCTTCTCTCCCATGGGCAATCTGCAACAAAGTGGCTTTTGTCATCACAATTATAGCAAAGCCTCACCTTGTTGAATGGCTTTCCTCCATTGGAGGGAAACTTCTTGTCAATCCTCGCTTTGGCCCTTCTGGGGTTCTTCCAAAACGTTCTTGCCGCAAGACCCATGTGTTGAGTAAGAGTACTTGAGAGGGTCTCACTAGATAGCTCGACTTGATCCTCATACTCCTCTTCATCCTCTTCTTCAACGGTGGCCTTCAAGGCAATTGAGGCATGCTTGTGCATCCCTATGGCTCTAGCTCTTGCATCTTGTGCAATCTTGGAGGCCACCTTGTATGCGGTCATCTCTTGCATGACTTCATTGGATGTCATCTTTGCGAAGTCATGTCTCCCTTGGAGTGTCTTCAAATCCGTTTCCTCAAAGGGCAAGAGAGCGGTCACAAACTTCCTCTTGATCCAAGCATCATCAATGTAGACCGCCCCGAGGTTCTTGAAGGAGTTGGCAACCAACACCAACCTACGGTACATGTCCTCGTGGCTTTCTCCATCAAACTTTTAGAACCCTTCCACCTCATTGCATAAGGCATCATACCGGTTCTTCTTCATGCTCTCATTCCCGACGAAGATGTCGGAAAGAGCATTCCAAACTTCTTTGGCGGTGGAGAATTGTTGAATGAGCGCCATGTCCTTCTCTCCAACGGCCATTTGGAGTTGATGAAGAGCGGTGGCGTTGAGTTGGCTATCAACCACCTCTCTTCTTGTCAAGTTGGTTGGATCATGGGGCTTGTATCCTTCTTCAATGATGCGCCATAACTCAATGCAGGCACTACATAGATGAGACTTCATTAGAAATTGCCATTGAGAGAAATGAGTAGGTTTAAGCTTAGGAGGATCACTTCTAAAGTTTACATGAGAGTGAGGGATAGGAGGGTTAGGAGAGTAATTATGGTTGACATTATGAAATTCCTCTCCTTTGAGGGTGTTAGAGGAGCTAGGTGATTCATCCTTTTCCGCCTTCCCGAGGGAAACACTTGGAGTAACATCTTTAGACCCATCCGAAGATGACTCCTTAGAGTTCTCAGCATGCTCCTTAGGAGGAGGAGAGGGAGAAGTAGCCTCGGGCTCCTTAGACTTCAAGAGTGCCATGAGCATCTCATTCATCTTGAGGAGTTGGGCCTCCAAGGACGATCTCATATCAATAAGATCGGCCATGGTTTCCCCTTTGGCTAATGCCTCCTTCTCCACCACTAATTTCTCACGGGCGGCCCTCTCGGCATCGGATTCCGTCATCGTTGCACTTAGGCGGTTAAGCCCTTAAAAGTGAACTTGGCTCTGATTCCAATTGAACGGGAATCCGGCACCTAGAGGGGGGGGTGAATAGGTGCTATTACAAATTTTAGGTCTTTTCAAATTTAGTCTCAACACAAAGGTAAATTCTATAGATATGCAACTACGGTGAATTTACCTAAATGACAACTAAGCAATAACAAGAGAAACAAGCTAACAAGACAAGCAAGTAAGGTAGCAAAGATAAGGGGAACCGAGTGAAGCACGCGGAGACGAAGATGTAATCCCGAGTTCCACCCAAGGGTGTACGTCTCGTTTGGAGAGGTGTGCGCTACCACAACAGGTTAGCCGCAACGCCACAAAGGCTCACCTTCTTCTCTGATGAACTCAACCACAAAGGTTGCGAGTCCACCTTCCACTATTGATCCCCTTTTTGGGCGGAGATCGAATCCCTTACAAACGCTTGAGGCACGCACCCACAACTTAATTGGGGGCTCTCAAGATGACCACAAAAGGTCAAGGACCACAAAAGGTCAAGGCAACACCAAGATTACAACAATGGTGAACTAGGTTTTCCCACCGGAAACCCTAGCCACGAAATTCACAAGTGAATGGGGAGGAAATGCAAATCCCTTCGGTGAAGATGTAGATCCGGGCCTTCTCCTCCAATCCTCCAAAGATCAACGAATTTGGGTGGAGGGATTGGGAGATCTTGTTGATTTGAGCTTTCAAGAATAGTAGGAGAGAGAAAATCTGAGAGCTCACTGTTCTTGAGTGAGTGAGGGGGTATTTATACCCCCTCCCAAAATCTGGCCGTTGGCTGCCTCGGGGACCCGGAAATTCTGGTATAAGTGACACCCGGAAATTCCGGGTCACTCGGAATATCCGAGTCTGTGAAATATACGAGTTGAATTTTCGGTTGAGATCAGAACGTCTTCGACATCTTAACTTAGCCAAATTTCTGAGAGTGACTCGGAAATTCCGAGTCAGTGAAATTTCCGAGCTGAATTTCCGGTTGAAGTCAGAACCACTTTGACATCTTGACTTAGCCAAATTTCTGAGGGTGACTCGGAAATTCCGAGTCAGTGAAATTTCCGAGCTGAATTTCCGGTTTGAGTCAGAACCACTTCCTGATTTTTCCTTAGCCATTTTTCTGTTAGGTATAGGAGACCCGGAATTTCCGATCCTAGAAATTTCCGGTTCCAATAATCCGATTATGCGAAGAATTCCAGAAACTCTTTTTCTCTACATTTTGGCTTTGGGATATGTGATATGCAACTCACACAAACTGAAATACTTAGCAATAGGATTGGTACATCATTGGTATTGTTAACTAACACTCAAAAAACTAGGGATTAAGAAATGTTCTTTCAACCCCCTTCTTCATCGACAAACTATCAGGTCCTTTCTTGTGAAACTATATTTTAATTCCGACACATCGTATGTGCTTATCTTGAAGCGTCTATTTGTTTTTGTTATTTTAATTCTCTGAATAAATATGGATCCTAGCATTATTTTGTGTGGGAGAGAGACACGCTCCGGTTTTTCATATGAATACTCGTATTCTTCACTTATATTCGTTGATTATTCGTCTTTTGTTATCGTTTCCTCTCTAGCTCTTGATTTTGATGCATCTCTTGTAGAGCTGTTAGATTTGTTTTATCATACTCTCATGTATCATTGTTTAATTACTTGGAGAGTTTATCTTTTAAATAAGTTGATTGGTGTTTGGTTGAGAACAGAAAATGCTAAATGTGGTAGATGGTATAATTAAATGATACATTAATCTTGTAAATCATTAAATTGTGTCACCTGAATCATTGATGTTATTTTGAGTTTAATTTGCTTAATGGTAAACATGATGGTCTAGTAAAGTGGAATGATTAAATGGTTGGTCTAGAGAAACTTGAAAACTGTGCCACACTTAAATTTCCAGTTGATTGCATAATGGTATATGACTTCTTTTTGCCTAAGGCAACCGTAATGGCTTTATGTTATGCGCTACGGTCGGGTCCCCAACAGTGACTTGTTCATTTGCCACAGCACCCCTAGGAGTAATTTTCATTATGCCTTGCATGATCATATTTTTATTTGGAATATTTTTACTTGCGAGTTCTAAAACTGCGGTTTTCATGGCACTTCCACCACCATATTGCTAGCCTCTTCGGTACTTTGCTTTGCCCTTTCTCACATTGAGAGTTGGTGCATTTTTCGCGGGTACATCCAAACTCGTGGTAGATCTTCATCTTGTTCTCCTACACATAAGCCAAACATCTTCCTCAAAACAGCCACCATACCTACCTACTACAACATTTCTATAGCTGTTCTGAGATATATTGCCATGCAACATCCATCTTATATTACATGACTTGTTGTCATTCATTACTTATTTATTGCTTTGCGTGTTTCTATAGAGCTGATGTGTGGTTTTACCCATGTTATGCTAGAGCACTGCATAACCTGCTACAATGGTAGAGGCACCGTTGTCATATGTATTCTTATGCAACATTCCTATTAGTTACTTACATCATCAGTATGTTGTTTTATCATCATTAGTGTGATGTCATACATCATGTATCATATTAGGATGTTTGCCCCTAAAAAGTGAAAAGAGCCATGGAGGCCGTCGAAAAGGGAAACAGAAAAAGAAAAAAATAGAAAAAACAGAAAATGAAAGAAAGAAATAAAAAAGGGGGCAGCATTACTATTCTTTATCACACACTTGTGCTTATGTTACAACGTCGTATCATTTATAGTCATCACTTGTGCTCATGTTATAGCACCATATCATTTATGATCATGATTTGTGCTCAAGTTTAGCACCTTTACTCCATATGAGAGAGTTTTCATGTCTTAGTTGCATAACTATGTGGGGAACTTTACACTATAGAACTTGGTTTGTATATTCCAATGATGAGCCTCCTCAAAAGTGCTCTAGGTCATCGTGAGCAAGCAAGTTGGATGCACCTCCACTAGTTCCATTGGAGAGCTTTCATATACTTATAACTCATTGTGCATCCGTTGTATGGCAATCACTACTCCTTGCATAGGTTCAATTGTATGACGATCTCTTGTCTAATGATCATTTATAGCTTTGTGAGCCTTTCTTCCGTTGGCCTTCCAACCCTCCGTTAACATTCTCTTAGCCATAACATCCTGGTGCCAGGAACCAACGTTTGAACGCTTGCTTGTTTCTTTTGAACAAATAATATATTGATTTTCTACGTGCATATTGCTACTACTTGACTTGATCCTTTCATAAAGTTGTCATGTTTGTTGGAAGCATTAGGTGATTATATTGTTGTGCTTGAAGCTTAAATCATCGCTAATATCTACTTTGCACAGTTGATTGCTATCTAGTACTATATCATTAAAACTACTGCAAGACAAGACAACTCATAACAAAAGAGAAGACAATAGATTAAACGCAGGATCGCAGGGAACGCTTGCCTCTTCCCTCCGCTACAAGAGATACCCGCTTAGATTCAATTCCTCTTGCTGGGCCCTTCGGGTCGTTACGATAGATGCTATCTCCACTGCTCCAGCCATTACGCAAGCTGACTTTACTTTAGCTTGCTAGATGTCTGGACTGCGGGACACTCGCTCTCCCTTAGCTTTGCTTGCTTCACCTACTTGTTTGTTCATTACTCATTTGATATCAATATAAACTACATCTATTTGATTTCAGTTTACATGCCTTACAATGAATTACATGATAAAGATTGTGTTTAAGCATGTCACTTCAGAATTATTCTTCTTTTTATTGTTCTTGCCTACTCGGGACGAGTAGAACTAAGCTTGGGGATGTTGATACGTCAACGTATCCATAATTTCTTGTGTTCCATGATATGTTATATCATGTTAATACATGTTTTATATGCATTTTATATAGTTTATGCATTTTCTAGGACTAACCTATTAGCAAGATGCCACAGTGTCAGTTCCCTGTTTTCTGCCAGGAGGGCGAATCGTCCCCGGAGGCTTCTACGTCGCCATGACCGACTCCGGACTGATGCGTAAGTAATCTACCTTGGACTACGGGTCCATAGCAGTAGCTAGATGGTTGTCTTATCCTCTTGTGCTATCATGTTTAGATCTTGTGAGCTGTCTATCATGATCAAGATCATCTTTATATAATTCTCCATGTTGTGTTTGCTGTGATCCGATTAATATTGAGTACTAAAGTTATTGCTTCATAATATATCATGTGTGTGCTATTTAATGATCTTGCATGCTCTCTGTTACTTGTGTATGATCTGACCAAGTAGATGCTCGTAACTTCAAGAGGGGGTATTTATGCTCGATAGTAGGTTCATGCCTCTATTTAATCTGGGGCAATGACAGAAAGCTCTAAGATTGTAGATGTGTTGTTGCTACTAGGGATAAAAGTACTTTATCTAAGGATGATGTTACTTACTTACTTACTTTACACACAGTTCTTAAGGCGATAATCTGTTACAAGCACCTTAATACTGAAAGGGGTGCGGACGCTAACCGGAAGGTGGATTATTAGTCATAGATGCGGTTGGAACGGTCCATTTATATTGTTGTAATGCTCGAATGAATCTCATACTAGACACCGTATCATTATTATATGCATTTGATTGCTCATCATTATTCTGTCAATTGCCTAGCTGTAATTTTTTTACCACGGCTAGATGAATGTTATTATTATTTGTGGAGAGACACCACTAGTGAACTGTGGACCCCGGTCCTTCTCATTAATCTAATAAAACCACAACTGCAAACCAGTTACTTTCTGCAAACATCACTCTTTCTTCCACACATACGTTTAATCCTTTGTTACAGCAAGCCGGTGAGATTGACAACCTCACTGTTAAGTTGGGACAAAGTATCTTGATTGTTTGTGTGCAGGCTCCACGTTCGCTGCAGACGCTGGTATTGCGATGTGTCAACGTCGCCGCCAACAACCTCAAAGGAATCCTTCATCTCCTACTGGTTCGAGAACCTTGGTTTCATACTGAGGGAAACTTGGTGATGCACTACTTCAAACCTTCCTCTTGGGGTTTCCCAACAACACACCCACCGTGTGCATCAGTCATCTTCGTCGTCTTCGTCGCGCCGAGTTCTTCGCGACCTAGAGGTCGGCTACGTCGTCTTCGTCGTCAACGCTTGTGCGGGAGCGTAATCCCCGCTATTCGGTCTACGAGCGTATTTATTCCGATCTCCGTCGTATTACTATATCTGCATAGTATAGATCTTGGCTAGATTAAGGATATCATTGATAGGAATTTTTTTGTTTTCTGCCTGCAATCCCCTTCATAAAAAATAAAGCATACAATAAAGAAAACTTATGAAAATTATTTGATCTTAATAATAATTTTTCAAAAACTGAAAAGAAGAATGTATATAGAAATATCCAAAAAAATAGGAAAAAACGAAAAGGAAAAATTAAAAAGGAACTTAAACAGAAAAAACTTAAATACTCCTTCCGTTCCAAATAAGTGTTTCAAGTTTGATTAAAAGTGTAGGTATCTTGACATGTTTCATATCTAGATACATTCACTTTTCAAAAAAAATCGAGACATTTATTTTAATACGAAAGTAGTAAAAATAAATCAGATGGCATTATGGCAACTATTAGGGCTTCTTTGGATTACACGTATAGAAAATAGAGGAATTGGAAAAATACAGGAATTTGATAGGATACAGAGGATTACAAAAACAGAGGAACACTACAGAAATGGTTATTTGGATGATGCTCAGGAAAAACACAGGAAGATTATCTCGATCCTACACGGATGAGTGTAAGAAAGAAGTTGGAGCGGATGTTAAAATTTCTATGAAAGTGGGGTATAGGAATGCAATCCATAGGAGTTTTAGAGGTATCATTCCTTTGATCCAAAGGGATTCTTTAGGAAAAAATTCTATGCATTCGAATCCTCCAATATTTCTATGAAAATGCTTCAATCTAAATAGGACCTTAGGCGTAAAAGGGGTGTGCGGGAGTGCTCTGAGTTGGCAAATAGGATTTGCGTGTAACCGTCAAATAGGACCGTGTATGCACGAGCCTTCAGCCGGCCATCTCAGGTGCTAAGGGTAATTCCTATTTCACGACCAGGTCGTGCACTAATAGTGCACACACACCCTCTTCGTGGGTCAGCCCATTAAAATGTGACCCTTTATTTTGGCCTTTTTAGTTGGTTTCTTTTGTTCTGTTTTTTTTCGTTTTTCAACATTTTCAATTTTTGAAAGATGTCCAGGTTTCAGTTTTTAAAATTCAAAATTTTGTTTGTCTTTTGAAAATTGTTTAAATTTAAAAATGTTTCAGCTTTTAAAAATGTTCATATTCGAAAATTATTCACACTCAAATTTTGTTCAAATTCAAAAATTGTTCATATACAAAAAAGTTTAAATTTTAAAATGTTCGTATTCAAATATTGTTCACATTTAAAAATTGTTCACATTCGAAATTTGTAAAAACAGAAAACTAATAACAGAAATAAAAGGAAAAACAGTTTGTTGGGCCGGCCTACTTAGTGCGACTCTGTGCGGACGCTTATTCCTCCGAACCAGGTCGGGAAAAAGGAGCTCTTGGTGCTAAGCTCCGCACGGCCTGCAAGAACTGCTACTGGACCTCATATCTCACTGAGCAGGCCTGGGTCGAGCCCTCGCTTGGGCCACCTTGCGCGGATTGGCCTGCTCATGACGCTCGCCTTTCGCCTAGATGGTACAGCGCAAATTGTCCAGTTCCAGAACGTTGTTTATTGCACGATCACGCAGACGATCAATTGATCCGATCCTGTTGTTTCCACCACGAACGCTGAAGGAAAAAAATGCATCCACCGCTTTTCCTATTTTCGACTTCGATTGATAATGTTTAATCGCAAGCGCTCATATATCTCTACTATATAATATGTCTTGGGGACTCCGGTCGTACGTCACTTTTTATCCCGCTTTTACCCCTGTGGTTCTGAGATATTACCCACCACTGCCACCGGTAAGTCAAGAAAAACGATTCAATTCTTTTTTTTTCGGTCTATTCCCCTTCGGGTCAACGCGAGCCTCCCAGAATCCCTGCCATCCAGCAGATCCTCGCCAGTGCCGAGCTGACGCCAGTAGGGATCCAGCAGGCGATGGGGACGACCCGAACGGCGGCGGAAAGGATCTTGTGGATCTTGCATCTGGGTGTCGAACCGCGGAGTTCTGCCGGCCCAGGTGCGTTCCAGAGGGGGACCAAGGTAATGGGTTCCCTCGTGGCGGCGCACGGAGGAAGAAGATGGAGGAGCCGTGGGGGCGGAGCAGCTCGTGCCCACCCTCCGCACCGTCATGATGCTTCAGGAGGCGACGGGATTTTCCGTGAGCCGCTCGCATCGTCCCCGTGCTCCAGCCCACACGCCGGTATGCCATGGCCCCCACTCGAGGGCCTTCTTCTATTCCTCGCCGGCCTCCTGCGATTCCGATGTGGTTCATACCGATGGTCACCTGAGATGGCGTCACAGGGAGGACGAATACAAATTCAAGCTCTTACGGAGCAGGGTGTCGGTGTGCCTCTCGTCTAGCTTTCTTGTTCCGTTCTTTTTTTCTTCATGTCCAGCATTGGATAATTTCTTCCATATGCAATCTCTCTGTGCTAAGCTTGATGTCGCATGCTCTCTTTTTATTCTTGCATGCACAGATGCTCACGAGTTGGCCTTGCTAAACAATTGTTCGATCCTTGCTTCAGTCAATTTTCGATTGTCTGAACTGAGTTGTACTCGTCGGCATCCTCTGCAAGCTCGCTCGCTGGAATCCATCCAAGGTGATGAGGTCGGCACCATCCATGGTAATGGGATTTGCCGATTAGGTTTGTCCGTCAGACTCTCATTGATTTAGAACCTGAGCACTGTTTGTGATTCAGACACTAATAGTAGGCAGCGACAGATAAATGGGTTACATTGGTTTTTCTTCTGGCTGCTAAATTCGGTGCTATTTTTTTACTTTTTTGATTAGCTCTTGTTTGTCAAAGATAAGAGATTAATGGAGCATAGATGAGTAACCTAAGCCTGCTCTTGATTCGGGTTTTTTGTTAATGTGTTGCCTTTTGTGCAGTTTACTTTCACACCATTGTCAATGAATTATCTTTGAAATCCAATCAGCCAGTCTGGTTAATTTGAATAACTATTTGATTTTCCTGATATATCAAATCGGATAGGTTCTGCAAGCACAATTTATTCTTTTTTTATTTTGCGTAAAGCAAAGTTCTTTATTTAAGATTGGATGATTTGGAAAGTTAGGAGTGAGATTGAATGATTGATATATTTATGTCTATAAAAAATGTTCCGACTAATATAGGCTGTAAATATATTCTTTTTGTCGAAAAAATTGGTACATCTTCGTTTCTGATCCGAGTTTAAGTCCTCTATCGTATGATGTCTAAGTTCAAAGTAGGCTTACATGGTTTCAAGCACCTATCGTCCCACTTTTAAATTAGAATCTTTAGCTGATACGCGTGGGTTGGTATGGTGAAAGAAACATGTGCGAACGAAGACATGTTACCACATGTATAGAAATAATTATATTTTTGTTTCATTTTTCTATAATCTTACTTTAACCGCTCAAGTTTTTACAACCTTGCATTCTTTGCAATTGCCTCGGTCTCATGTTCCTTGTATACAAACGATAAAAGGAGAATAAATTCACATTTTCCACCCGTTGCAAGGTACGGGTATTTTGCTAGTATGTATATATATATATAGGCGTATACACTCACATCTATAAACATACGTACACACAACCTACCCTATGAACACCTTTGAGAGACCGAGCCGGATCAGGTTTTGACATTAACGAAATCATTATAGACGCCTCGTTGTCGACGGAACGTCGACTCCCGCTAAATAAGAAATACCAGCGTCAATCCTGTGTTTGAACCCTGGTGCGCCATCTAGCCATCTTGACACATGCAACTTCTCGACTAATGAAAAAAAATGTACTAAAAACCTTGTTTTCAATTTGCGTTTTGCCCCTTTTTCAGTCATAATTTGATTGGCGATGAACATAAATATAAACGTAAATGGATTAGATTTTTTTTTAGTGCGAACATGCGGACATACAAGCGAGTGTGATCACCAGAACAGTCAAAATGCGCCGATAGTGATCCCCAGAGTAGCATCAAAATACAACTAAAACCTAACTCTAACCTACCAGGGGCGGCTACGTAGAGCCACTTGTCGGCCTTCATCTGGAGGCGCCCCGCCTCGAGGCTCTGTTCGAGGAAGATCCGGTTGAGTTCATCATCTCTACAACACTACGCGACAAACTCCTCCTCCTTGGCGGCAGGCCGCTTGTGCACTGTCGCCACAACTGCCTATTGTGCCTCGTCGGGAATGAAGTCCTCGCGCTCCTACGCCACCCGGAAGGCGGTGGGGTCGTACTACGACAACACCTCCTCCGAAAACGCCTTCGCCTCTGTATCGCTGCACTAGCGCGCCAAAGGAGCTCCTGCGCCGGAGGAGCTGCCGTGTCGCACTTGGTTGCTTCGACGCGGAGGAGGTCAAACTCCTCGACAACGCGGAAGTTGTACGCCTCCGACGCTGGCAGGCCGTTGCGCACATCGTGCAATGCCGCTCGCTTCATCGCCGCCTCAGACAAATCCGTGTGGTTGTCTTCTTCAGCAGCGCGGCGGATTTCACGTTTGTTCGGGAGAAAAAAACTAGTCTGAAACTGTAAATTCGACGGAATTTTTCAGCTTTACACCTTTTCAGTTACCGCTAGAGATGCTCTTACGACTACAAAGACTCGTTGGACAAATTCTGGGACACCTCGAGATTGGTAACACATGGCCTTAGGTAGAAGATAAAATAAAAAACTGAAATCTAAATAAAATATATCAAACTAAAATGAATAATATTTAATGTAAACCTAGTCTGGGATAATGCGCGAAATATCTCATTTGTTCCCCACTTTTCTATCACATTTAGATAAAAAGCTCATCCTGGAGTTGAGGGAATCCATAAAAGGGGTCGACCACGAGATAATAGGGGTCCAAACTAAACTTGTGTTTTTAGTAATGCTACAAATAGATAAAAACATGTTGAAATATCTATTTTTGTAAAAGAAATGAATACTTCTCTTGAAGGTTCACTCTTTCTTGGGGGTGACCCAACGAAAGCCCACACACTACAAAGTTTCACAATCCTCACAACATAACTTTTTAAGAAGAGATAGTAAAAATTGGGGAGGTTTTGAAAGGCAATTTTGCAGATCCACATTACATGACGATGCAACCATCCTCTAGAAAGACAACTATGTATAGACACATTTTCAAGCGTACTCCTCCCACTACCTCCGACATCTTGTGATAATATTTTTGCTCTCTTTATTCTACATCCTCAATTTCGGAGTCCCCAGGTCGGCCAAACTTCTCCTAGCACCAAAAAATTCTCTTGCCATGCATGTGCTCCAGTACTAGTTTAGCGTAGAGCTTGAGTTTGTCCTTCGTGTCGTGCTCCACCTCCAAAACCCTCCACCATTGAATTTCATCACTAATTTTGAAAATAAAAATAACATTTTTCATCAAGCTATTAACCTTAAAAACAAGACATTACTAGTTGTCCCAGTACTACAGGTAATAGAAGCGATACCTACCGTCATTAGATTTTTCCCCTCCCAAAACCATTCAACCAAGGCCAAGCAATGCACTGTGATGCGGGTAGGGTCCCGAACTTCATGTATTTGGGCGTGAAGGAATAAATGCGAAGAATGATACGGTGATTGTGTTGATACCAACAGTTGAGCAACCAGAGCTAATTTCCCAGTATCGGCCAAACAGTTTATGCAACGTGTTGTATAAGGTAATTTCAAATATGATTGCCTTTCGCTTAAAACATGTTCTTGATGATATTATTTCTCCTATCCAAAGTGCTTTTGTCCCAGGAAGGCTTATTACTGATAATATTTTGATGGCCTATGAGAGTGTCCATACTATCAAGAATAAAAAGAAAGGAAAGTGGGGTACTGTGCTGTAAAATTGGACATGCACAAGGCGTACGATAGAGTGGAATGAATTTTCCTCGAAAAGATGATGATCAAACTCAGATTTTATGTCAGGTTTGTGGAGCTTATTATGGCCTGTGTGTGATCGGTGTCCTGTAAAATTCAGTTTAATAACCAGGAAACAAATGATTTTAACCCTGTGAGAGGGCTTTGACAGGGGGACCCATTATCCCCTTATCTTTTTTTGCTCTGTGTTGAAGGTCTTTCAAGTCTTCTGGCTCATACAGAGGAGGTTTGTGGTATTGAAGGTGTCAGGGTATGTAGAAATGCACCGTCAGTCTTTCATTTACTCTTTACTGACGATTCCCTAATCCTTATGAAGGCAAATTTAATTAATGCAACCTCATTGAGACAGGTTCTTGAACAGTACTGTGCTAGCTCGGGACAAATGGTTAGTTTAGCCAAATGAAGTATTTTCTTTACCCCGAATGTGGATACAGATGTAAAGGCAACACTTTGTGAGGAACTAAACATTATGACTGAAGCTATTTCAGATAAATACTTGGGGCTGCCTGCTTTAGTGGGGCGGATCGAAGTGATAGTTTTATCCACCTCCTTGAAAGAATAATTAAAATAATTGAAGGATGGAAGGAAAGGTTCTTGTCCATGGGAGGCAAAGAAATCCTATTGAAAGAAATTATCCAAGCGATCCCCGTATATGCTATCTCGGTCTTCAAGATACCGAAGAAACTGTGTAAAGAGATGACTAATGCTATGGCCGGTTTTTGGTGGGGTGATTCAGACCTGCAGAAACGGATGCACTGAATGACGTGGTGGAAAATGTGCATCCCAAAGAAGAATGGTGGGCTAGGGTTCCGTGATCTCCATGCTTTTAGTCTGGCTATGCTCGCAAAACAGTCATGGAGGTTATTAACCAATCTTGACTCCTTATGTGCAGGTTTTGCGAGCTAAATACTATCCTGATGGTAATCTTCTTAAAGCGGGGCCAAAATAGGATCCTCGTTTACATGGCAGAGTATAATAGCAGGCTTAAATACATTCAAGCGAGGTTTTATTTAGAGAGTTGGCAATGGACATAATATTAATATTTGGGATGATCCGTGGGTGCCAGGGAGTCTGACACGCCATGTCATTACCCCTAAAGGTGGAACTCTTCTTCGCATATTAATGAGTTAATTGATCAAGGTAATGGTGAATGGGATGAGTCTCTAATTCGGTATATTTCCAGTCCAGTTGATGCTGGTAGGATTTTAAGTATTCCGTTGAGTAAACACATGAAGGAAGACTTTGTGTCTTGGAACATGACTAAACTTACATGTTTACTGTTCGGTCAACTTACTATATTGAATGGAATCATCAAAATGGCCATAAATTGGCTAGAACAGATGTGGTGGGCATGTCAGTACACAATCCGGTCGGGGAGAATTTGTGGAAGCTGCAAGTCCCAGGCAAGATAAAAAATTTCCTTTGGAAAACACTGCATGGAATAGTGCCAGGCATGTCAATTCTTGCAAATCGACACATACCAGTTTCAGGACAGTGTCCGGTTTGTTCTTTGGATGCGGAAGATATCAGTCATATTATTTTTAAATGTCCTAGAGCAAAGGAAGTTTGGCGATCTATTGGTGTCTTGAACATTATTGATGAATTTTCAGTTATGGACAAATCGGGCTCTGTAGCTTTGGAAGCCCTCCTCCGAACCAACATAGAGACCCCCGAAAATCTGAAACATGTGAGGATAAAGGAGCTCCTGGTTGTGGGTGCTTGGTACATTTGGTGGCAACGTCGTGAATTGGTAAAGGGTTAGAAGGTGGCTCTCGCACAAGCTTTGCGATCTAAGCCTTAACTATGAATTACAAAGGAGCAGCAAAGAGTGGAACACCACATGAAATAACATGGGTAAAGCCAAAACCGGGTTCTTACAAACTTAACGTTGATGCTTGTTTTTTCCCTAATGGTACAGGTGGCATTGTTGCGGTTATTCGAAATGATAGACGGGAAGCAGTAGCCGGAGTGGGGGAGAGTCTTATTAACCTACTCGACGCTACTACCTCCGAAGCAATGGCACTCCAGCGTGGGCTACAGCTCGGAGACGGATTCGATGGAAATTGTTGATGCTTTCAATGGAGTAAATGAAGTCTGGAGCCCTTACTCGGCGATATTGATGCGCTGTTTTCAAATTGCGAGAAGAATTGGCCGAGTTACTGTTCAGCATTGCCCTAGGGAGGCAAATGTCATAGCACATAATTTAGCTAGATTTGTTTTCGATTCTTCTTCTTCTGATTATTGGGATGTAGAACCCCCTAGTTTCATTCTCCTGGATGTTTTAAAGGATGTAACTTTGTTGAACTCGTAAAGCAGCAAGTTTCTTACGCACTCTTTTCCTTACCAGGGTATCTAAGGGGACTGGAAGGTTTTTAATGAGGCGGCTTGCTTGCTTAATATATGGTGTGTTTAAATTTCAAAAAAAAACTCAAGGGGAAAACGAGGGGAAACACAAGGGGCAAACGTAGGGATAACTAACAAAACCTGCAAAGAAAGATCAATCAGTAACTGGCTCGGAGGGTAGTCCTGATTCTCAAGAACAAACCAATCTTACTCTCAGATGAAACAGTTTCTCTCACCCGTATGTCTGTCGGTCCAATAAAATCTCAAAGGTAAAGATTGGCAAGTAGAAACTACAAGAAGAGGTCTTGATTCATCACCATAAGGGAGGCTTTGGGTTTCCACATTGGGAAAGGAGGAGGATAGCTCAACAACTAAAAATCATATCGTGTATAACCCTAACCTAGGCAAAGGAGGGGCTATTTATATTTTATTTATTTAACAACTAAAATTGATGATGTGAAAATTGTATGGTTAAAATAATTAATAATGTGAATAAATTGTTTTGAAAGGAAATGCGGTAGGGGAAGCCCCAACGACGTTTTTTTTTTAAATAATAAGAATCCAAATTTGCATTCGTGAGAACTTGAATCTAAATGGTTGGGTGTACATCCACTTCCTAAACCAAGTGAACTCGGCTCACTTCTTGTATGATTATTTTTTATTAATAAATATGAAATGACATGGGTAAATGAATGGCTCAAGTAGTGGATAATGTGGACACCTTAGAGATAGACTAATGTAATACTACATGTTAGTAGAATTTTTTCTTATAAAAAGTATATATATTCCCTCTCTTGGTTGAGCCACCCTTCCTCTACCGCCTCCTCCAGTTGGAAATAGATGTAGTAGAACAAAAGCTTTTTGGCAGTAGTCCAGTCACATGATATGAATCTTTTTGTTATTAACTATACCCACACAAATCCTGATAACATCGGTTTTCTTGAAGGTTTTCATGGCAACTTCTACAACTTGCCTCAGGGTAAATCCCAGTTCACAAAAACTATGAAAGTTCGAGATTTTGGAACTCCTTTTGCTGTAACCCAGACCATATCTAGTTTTTCAACACAAATGGGAAATTAATTAAGAAAACCCAAATTTCCATTCGTGAAGATTTGAACCTGAATGACTAGGTGTACATCCACTTGCCAAACAAAGTGAACTCGGCTCATTTCTTGTATGAATATATTTTTATTAATAAATATGGAAGGACATGGATAAATGAATGGATCAATGTGGACACACCTTATGTGTGGAGATAGACTAATGTAATACATGTTAGTATAGTTTTGTCTTATAAGAAGTATATATATTCCTTCTCTTGCTTGAGCCGCCCTTCCTCTAGCGCCTCCTCCACTTGAAACTAGATGTCATAGAACAAAATCTTTTTGGCAGTAAGTTCAGTCACAAGATGAATCTTTTTGTTATTAACTACACCCACACAAATCTTGATAACACCAGTTTTCTTGAAGGTTTTCATGACAACTTCTAGAACTTGCCTCAGGGTTAATCCCCACTTCACACAAACTGTACAAGTTTGAGATTTTGGAACTCTTTTTGATGTAAGCCAAAGTATATCCATTTTTTCCAACTGTATGACCATTGCTTAATTTGACACGAGGCACTCTTAAATTGACAAAGTCATGGATGACAACCTCACTAATCCTACTTGCAAAATGGGAAATTAATTAAGAAAACCCCAAGTAGGAATCTCTTTTGCGTGCCACTTGACCCCATTTGGATGGGTAGGCCTCGAAGGTTCAGTTGCTCCGTAGAAAGATACAAATCGCTTAGGCATGGTCAAAGTAGAATTTTATGGTAAAACTGGAAAGATAAGTGTTAAGAGTATGAAAGTCCAACACTCTCGACAAAACTTAAAGATGTTCAACGATAAGAAAAACGGAAACACGAGTAATAGGTACGATTTGTTTAATAGGAAGTGTCATTTTTCTACAGGATTAGTAGTATATTTTGGGATTGCTTTGGTCATGATCCCCCCGATGACAGGGAAAATAAGGGGCGGCCCCCTCCCTGCACTAAAACGTGCGCATTAAAAATGACCCCCAGAGCAAGAGCAGGCATGGACTCCAATGGCGCCCCTGCCGACCTCGCACCGTTCTCTCCCTCTACCCCAATATATCCACACTTGTGCAGATATATATATATGTCGCCGATCACTGTGTGTTGTCGCACCCATCCTTCGTCTACCTCTCTCCTCTCTCACTATAGTTAGAAGAATCAAATATATCGGGTCCACAATATGATACCTGGAAGCTACATGATGTGCTTCCAATTTGTGGCATGTTGCTTCTTGCTCCTGCTCTACTCCCTTCGATTTAGGTCTACTAGCAGCCCTGGGCATGGCCCAAGAAGCTACCCGGTGATCGGCTGCCTGCTTGCCTTCTACGAGAACCGCCGGCGGCTCCTCGATTGGTACACCGAGATGCTGTCGGCGTCGCCGACGCAGACGATCGTCGTTGACCGGCTGGGCGCGCGGCGCACCGTCGTAACCGCCAACCCGGTCAACGTCGAGCACATCCTCAAGGGGAACTTCGGCAACTACCCCAAGGGGAAGCCCTTCACCGACGTGCTCGGCGACCTGCTCGGCAAGGGCATCTTCAACGTCGACGGCGAGATGTGGTTCGCGCAGCGGAAGCTGGTGAGCCACGAGTTCTCGGCGCGCACGCTCCGGGACCTGGAGGTCGCCGTGCTCGAGGCCGAGGCGCTCGACCGCCTGGTGCCGGCTCTGGAGGCGGCCGCGCAGCCGGGCGGCGGTGCCGTGGACATGCAGGACATCCTCCGCCGCTTCGCCTTCGACGTCATCTGCCGTGTCTCCCTGGGCGTTGACCCTGGGTGCCTCGATCCGGCATTGCCCGCGCCGAGGCTGGCGACCGCTTTCGACGCCGCCGCCGGGATCATCGCCAGGCGTGGCGCCGCGCCGGTGGCCGCCGTGTGGAAGATCAAGCGCGCGCTGGACATCGGCTCGGAGCGGCGGCTGCGCGAGGAGGTCAAGGTCATCCACGACGCTGTCATGGACCTCATCCGGACCCGCAAGAAGGAGAGGTTCCTGGTCAACGGCGAGAGGAACGACCTGCTGTCGCGGATGATCGAATGCGGCTACGCGGACGACGAGATCCGGGACATGGTGATCAGCTTCATCATGGCCGGCCGCGACACGACCTCGTCGGCGCTGACCTGGTTCTTCTGGCTGCTCACGCGCCACCGCGACGTCGAGCGGGATGTCCTGGAGGAGATCACAAGCATGAGGCAGCAATGCGTGAACAGCAACAACAACAGCGCCGGCGAAGGCTTCGGCCTCGACGCCTACCGCAGGATGCGGGTGCTCCACGCCGCGCTGAGCGAGACGATGCGGCTGTACCCGCCGGTGGCGTGGGACTCGAAGCACGCGGCGGCGGCGGACGTGCTGCCGGACGGCACCCGCGTGGGGCGCGGCGACCGGGTCACCTACTTCCAGTACGGCATGGGGAGAATGGAGGCCATCTGGGGCTCCGACGCGCGCGAGTTCAGCCTCGACAGGTGGCTGACGCTGCCAGCGGCCGACGGCGGCGTGTCCCCCTTCAAGTACCCGGTGTTCCAGGGCGGGCCGCGGACGTGCCTCGGCAGGGAGATGGCCTTCGCGCAGATGAAGTTCGTCGCCTGCGCCGTGCTCCGCCGGTTCGATCTCCGGCCCGTGGACGAGGGCCGCACGCCGGTGTTCCTGCCGCTGCTCACCTCGCACATGGCCGGCGGGCTCAACGTGACGGTGAGGAGGAGGGTGGTGGAGACCGCACGCCACGGCCGGCATGAGCATGACGACGCAGCAACAGCTGGAAAAAATCCATTAACTATCTAGTGGTTATAACACACGTGTACAAAAAGCAAAGAATATTGTGTGCGGTACACTATATTGTTCTCTTCTAGCTGTACATGCACTTTTGTAACTGTCCATATATGATGATCATATGAAACGGATATACACACACATGAGTGCAATTGCGTCGCACAAATAATAAAAGTTGAGATTCCAATGAAACTTTGTGATTTCCGCCTCAATTCAAATATATTTATTTTGGCTCATATTAACTGTCGCTGAATCGGATGTACCTAGCACGAAACCATGTCTAGATATCCATTAACCACAACTAGATATATCACATTCAAACAAACTCTTATCAGCTGAGTTCTTTTTTGCTGAGAATTGGGGTGACCTTGATGTGGGACCGATTGAACGGAACAGTGAACTTGATATACGGACTTTTATGAAATCCACATGTTTGTTAATAATTTCTCGCAGGGAAATAAAGGGACGCGTTTGTTTGTAGTGATGCGCACATGTTGTATATGTAGGTCGTCGCTTGTCTGATGTGTGCTTGGAAAGTTTGTTTGGTTTGGTTTCTAGTTAAGCTAGTGGCATCAATGAGGAGCATGTGGGTTTTTAGCCCGGATGAAGTTAGGTGGAAGACGATGTCCGGTCAAGTGCACGTAGCTATCGGCTCAAGGAGGGGGAAATTAAACGCTGCTGAAAGATCAACTTGCCGGGGCTCAGCTGAGAGAAAAAATAATATTCGGCCAGCTGAATGTGTCATCGACCACGTGCATAAATATATATCGACACCTAGTAGTAGCTAGTTTGATGCTGCCGCCAAGCTTTCACACCCGGAAAGTTCGTTCCTATTTCCTTTGAGCAAGGCGAGATTCCAAGATTGTACTTTTTAATTTGGAAGGAACGAAAATTGTACTTGTACAAGTCGCAAGGTGGCCGGACTTGTTTTTAGACATGTGTGGTCAGTGCATCATTGCTAGCGAGAGTATTTGGAATTTAGTTGTGTGAGACTTGGCACTGTACTTCGAGAGAAGTTCTCCGAACAGATAGTCCAACTTTACAGAGTTGTACGGGTCACTGCCGCCTTGATGAGTCTCGTTAGTGACTCCACATAGTGAGATTCATGTTGACGATGTTTGCTTGTACTATTGCTTGGTTGTCAGCAAGATGAAATTCACGAAGATCGTATATTTTGGTGGATCCAGACTCTTACACCAAGTTTTAGGTTCTCTCTACTAGCATCATAACACCATCTCCGCCGGTGGCTCCTAAACCGGCCTACAACCGATAGTATTTGGAATTTAGTTGTGTAGACTTTCAGGAAGTAGAGACAAGTTCTCCGAGCAGATTGTCCAGCTTTACGGAGGTGTACGGGTCAGCGTTAGTGACTCTACATAGTGAGATTTATGTTAGCATTGTCTTCTCGTACAATTTCTTGGTTGTCTCTATTTCTTAACAAGATGACATTCACCAAGACGCCAGACTCTTACACCAAGTTATAGGTTCTCTCTTACTAGCATCATAACATCATCTCCATCTTTGGTCCCTAAACAACCGGTATAGGGACTGGTGGACTAAAAGTAGCCCGCACCATCGCATCCTAAACACTGACGGTAGATTAGGCCGCCCCAATCTGTCCAGCACCCCCTGTCCAGTCCTGACAACTAGGGGTTGTTTTGGGGTTGTCGGCTGTTACGAAACAAGATTGGGTTGTGGGCTTCGACACCTCTTGGGTCGGCCACTGCAACATTATATAGAAGTACCAATGGTACGAATACAAGTCCTACAAGGTTTCCGAATACAAGTCCTATAAGGTTTACAATACGTACATAATTACAACTCTAACACCCTCGCTCAATCTTAACCGTACTCTGAAGCATTCAGAAGATTAAGATTGCGCCGACATCCCTCAAACTGATTTAGTGGCAATGGTTTCGTGAAGATGTCAGCCAGCTGATCCTTTGAAGGAATGAACTTAATCTGAAACAACTTATGCGAAACACGCTCTCTGACAAAGTGATAGTCCACTTCAATATGTTTTGTCCGAGCATGAAACACTGGATTTGAAGATAGATATGTGGCACCAATGTTGTCACACCAAAGTACAGGCGGTTGAACCTGAGAGACTCCCAACTCTCGAAGCAAGGACTGAACCCAAATGAGCTCAGCGGTGGCATTGGCAACTGCTTTGTACTCAGCTTCAATACTACTGCGAGACATTGTAGCTTGCTTACGAGCACTCCAGGCGATCAAATACCTGCCCCATTTGCTGTTTGAACCTTGTCATGCCCGTGATAGGCCTCACGCATGGCGAGCTTGTCCAACTCGCTAGTCACGTGATCAGTAGCACCAGTGTCCATGTACCAGGTGGGGTCAACAGAGTAAGACGGAGTGTGTCCGTGTTGTTGTGTCATGTTGACCTGACGCTCATTGCCCTTGCCGTTATTGCCTAGACCAAGGAAGTCCGGCTTGAAACGGCGATGACAGCGAGACGCGATATGGCCAGCAAGACCACACAGCTGACAAGGAGCTGCAACACCGCAGGCGGCGCAACACGCATGCGGACGTCCGTTCTCCATCACAATGGACGGACGCGGCTGCGTAGTGGGAGTGGGTGGTGTGGCAGGTTTGCCCCCTCCAGAGGGCATCGATGCAGATGGACGGTGCCCCCCCTTTCCTCCGTGGTAGGCAGCGTTGGCTAAGGGGCCCCCATCCGGATGACGAGCAGCGAGGCGTTGCTCCGTCGCAAGGAGACGCTGGAAAAGCTCCTGTGGCTTGATGGGAATTTGACGCTCATTGATCACCTCAACAAGAGAGTCATAGTCACCGTCCAGACCTTTGAGGATGTACCCCGTAAACTCGGAGTCACAAAGAGGCTCGCCAATAGAGGCAAGTGTATCGGCCAAACGCTTGACCTTGTTGAAGAAGACGGAGATGGAGTTGTTCTCTTTCTGAGTCTTGCCAATCTTGCCACGAAGCGCCATAGACTGAGACGAGGACTGCGCGGAGAAGCTCGACTCCAGAACCTCCCACGTCTCATGTGACGTGGTAGCAAAGAGAACCAAACCGGCGACGCCCTCGGTGAGAGAGGACTGAATCGCCGAGAGGATCGCTTGATCTTGAGCAATCCAGGGCCGGAACATGGGATGCGTCGGCGAGGGACACGGCAGGGTACCATAAACGAACCCCTCCAGGTAGTGACTACGGAGGAGAGGTAGAATCTGCGCACGCCAGAACAAGTAATTGTCCATCTTCAGTTTCACTGGAAGGAGATTGTCGAAGTAGAACGGCGGAGTCGTGATGACGTCGAGCGCAGATGGCGAGGCAGGTGGGAGCTCGGCCAAAACCGTAGCAGTGGTAGCCGGTGGTGGAGGAGGCGACACCGTAGATGAAGACGGTGCCCCGTACGCGGCGTGGCCCGGGACAACACCATAGCCAGCGCCGTATCCCACGGCGTAGGGTGGAGGCTGACCGTAGCCTGCGGCAGGAGGAGCACCGTAGCCTGCAGCAGAAGGGGCACCATAGTGGGCGCCATGGAGAGCACCGTAGGGAGCGCCATAGAGAGCACCATAGGGGCACCGTAAGGTGCACCGTGGTATGCGCCATAGCCAGCAGGATCATACGGTAGAGGCGGTGGCGCGTAAGGTGCAAGCACACCATAGGGTGACCTTGGCGCTGGAGCACCGGAGTAGACCGAGGCACTCGGGCCGGAGAAGAGCGCGCCCGCCGATCGTGTCATCAGCGGGATGGCGGCGGCGGCCGGAGCAGAACCACTCGGAAACAAGTGGGACAAGAACGACGGCATCGGCGGCAGAGCGACCGGCGCGGCCGAGGCGAGCGAGTCGAACGCATCAGCAGTCAGGGCAGGAGGAGCCATGGCGAGGGAGGCAGCCGGCTCGGAGGTGGCGGCGGGCGCGTGGCGGCAGCCGCCGCAGCAGCAGCGGAAGACGAAGACACGGGCAGGGTTTCAGATCGTACGATCGCGTCTGATACCATGTTACGAAACAAGATTGGGTTGTGGGCTTCGACACCTCTTGGGTCGGCCACTGCAACATTATCTAGAAGTACCAATGGTACGAATACAAGTCCTACAAGGTTTCCGAATACAAGTCCTATAAGGTTTACAATACGTACATAATTACAACTCTAACATCGGCAATACGCGACAATGAACGTCATGCTGGAAAGACCGAGCCGGCCCTATTGGTAGTGGCACAAGCCTTTTTCCCTCCCACCCCTCCACCCCGACCCGTCCCCGTGCTTTGGATCCCACCCTCCACCCCGCGAATCGTTGTCCCCGTCTCCCAGCCATAGCTGGCCGCCTGTGCCCAGTGTCTCCCCCATATCGTGTCGTCCATCCCAGGAAGTCTCCCAACCTGTTGTCGCCTCTATATCTTCGTGGACTGGACGCCGTCGTGGACGGGTATTGGAAGACGGCATGTGACAACACTGGCCGGAAGACGCCCTCGTGAGCACCCAGCGAGTGCCACCGGCAGCGGGGTTGTTCTCGTGAGCACTCGCGAGCTAGGCGGCTCCGCCAACTCGGCGCGAACCGTCCATCCTCGCCGTGCACAACATGTTCGACGTTTTCCAAGGTAAACAAATTTGGCCGCCGGTGAAAATCTTCATTTGCTTTGATTCGGTTGTCTAAATCGTCGCGTGTATCCGCAGATGGATAGCGAGGATGAGCTTATGACAACACGACTCCTTGAAGAGGAGACCGACACCCGGGCTGAAGAGAGCGAGCAAATCAGGATCATTGGCGGGCTGATCAGGCTACATGTCGCGAACCGGCCTCCTCGCCAGGGAGGGCCACAGAAGGGGAAGAAGCGAACCGAGACGGGCAACAGATGGCTGGTGCACTCGTGTTGCATATAGATTATTTCGATTAAGGGGGCCATGACCCGGCTCTTTTTTGCCGCCGGTTCAGGATGAACAAGGAGCTGTTCCAGAGGATTGTTTGCGGAGTGCGATAGTTGGATCTGTATTTCATTTGCAAGAGGGACTGCACCATTTTGCTTGATTTGTCTTGCGTATAGTGTTTCACCGGATACGCAAGACGACTATATGTGCATGACCGAGTCTATAGGTCAAAAGTGTGTCTACAAGTTTAATTTTGTCATGTTGTGCTGGACATATTTGGCCCAACATATCCCGAGGGCACCAAATAAAGAAGACACGGCTAGTATAGTGGCAAAGAACGCATCTAGAGGATTTTCTGGGATGCTAGGAGCATCGACTGCATGCATAGGAGGGAAGGATTACCCATTTGGTTGGTAAGGCGTGTACAAGGGCCATACTGGAGAATACAATTTGATCCTAGAGGTCGTGGCTGATCATGACTTGTGGATTTGGTATACTTTTTTTTGGCATGGATGTATCTCACAATTAGCTCAACATGCTGCAGCGATCTCCAGTGTTCGGCAGACTTGTAGAGGACCAAGCCCCGAAGGTAAACTTTATGGTCAACGGGCATGAATACACAAAAGTCTACCTAGCCGATGGTATTTATCCTCGTTGGGCCACCTTCGTGATGACAATTCCTAACCCAACTACTCTTGGAAATTTGTGGTTCGCCGAGTGCCAGGAGAGTGTCCGGAAGGATGTCGATCGAGCTTTCGGCGTCCTCCAAACTTGTTTCACGGTTGTAAGTTACCCTGCTCTCACTTGGTCAACCTCGTAGATGTGGGAGGTGATGTAGCTTGTGTGATCTTGCATAATATGATAATCGAGAGTGAGCACGATGCACTGGTGGTTGATCCATTGCCCTATGAAAGCATGGGTCCTCTAGATGAGGTTGATCACCACGTGACAATATGATTTTTGTGCTTTCCTTCTTATGCATGAATCCATCCGCGATGGAATGGTACATGGAATGGTACACGATTAGTTATAGGCAGATCTCGCCTAACATATGTGGGATCTCGTTTCCATTTTTTATTTGAACATTATATTGCAATAAACTATTTATGTTCAAACATTTGATTTGTTGTAACAAATATATATTTTTTCGGCTTCACAAATATGTTTTATACATTTTTTGGGGGGTCGGATTGTGAGATCCAAGGCGTAATGGTTGGGAGCGGATTGATCGGGTCTGTCGGTGCGCCGAGCGGCTCCCAAACTGCTGACAGTTTGGGCTCCAGCCCCCAACCGTGTAGCCGGCGCCTCTACCCGACGACCTTTGGGGACTACCGGCGGATATGCTCTAATTCTTACACTATGGGTGGTAGGGAATTATTCCATTATGTGCTTCATCTTTCGCTTGGGATTTCCCAACGACTATGTTTTGCAGTTATCAAGTATGTTTTCTGACGCTATTGCCGGGAAAATTGAAAGTTATAGTGAGGGGAGTTTCATAGTTTCTACTTTAAGAAAATTATATGCTTCCTTAGTTTACTTTTATATTTGTGAAAAAATACAATACAAAAAAGATAGTACATTGTATTTTTATCTTTTTAGTTTACTTTGCTTTATCTTGCTAAAATGGGTACCTTCGAGAACACTAAGTTGTGTGACTTTACAAGCACCAACAATAATGATTTTATATACACTACAATTGGTTCACTGCCTCTAAGGCAAAAATTTATGAACTTAAACATGCTTTATTGAATCTTGTCATCAAATAATAATTTTCTGATATTAGTGGTGAAGAAGTTGCCTCTCACTCAAATAACTTCGTTGATATATGTGATATGCAAAAATACAAAAAAGTAGAGGGAGACCATTTTAGAGGAAAGGTGTGTTGGGGACTGAAATGCAATTCAGTTGTCAGCCTACTTGGCTATCTTTTGTTTTTTGGGGAAACTTGGGTTGCATCCATCTACGAACAGGCCCATCTAAGGGAGCCCACTCAGATGTTAAAAGCAAAATCTTCTTTAAAAAAAACGAGACAGCGCGAGGGCATGCAGACGGACTGAAGACCCGGCCAACGCAAGCTGTGAAACCTCTCTTGTCTCTCGGTCTCGCATGCATGATCACACGTACACTCCTCTCCTACAAAAATGGCGATCGACGAGTGTGTCTCCGACCACCACTAGCTACTACCTGTCTCGATCTGTCCTAGATCACTCGATCCCGCGCCATGAAACATTCTCTCCGTAACTTCCTCCCCAGCTAGCTAGAGTAGCTCTGCCTAGAGATCGAATACAGGACCCATCGTCGTCCAGTTGCCCGGCCGCCGATCGGAATCATCAATCAACTGATCATCGAGACCGATGGGGAAGACGAGCACCGTGTCGTCGTGGCTGTGCTGCCCGTGCCGGTGCGTCTTCTGCGGCCTGATGAGCTGCATCTTCAGCGTCGTCGCCTGCGTCCTCGTCGTCGCCGGCCTTGTCGCCATCGCCCTCTACCTCCTCTTCCGGCCGCACCTCGTCCACGCCACGGCCGCCACCGCCGACCTCGCCGGCTTCACCCTCACCCCGCGCACCTGGATCCTCCGCTACAACCTCTCGCTGGCGCTGTCCCTCCGCAACCCGAACACGCGCATCGGCATCCACTACCACGCCCTCGCCGCCGAGGCCTACTACCAGGGCCAGCGCTTCGCGCGCGCCGACCTCCCGGACGTGTACCAGGACACCGGCGAGACCACAGTGGTGGCCGCGGCATTCTCCGGGGAGCACCCGCTGGAGGGCGGGGTGGCGGCCGCGGCGTTCCGGAAGGACGCCGTCGAGCAGGCGCGCTTCGCCGTCGACGTCAAGATCACCGCCAAGATGAGGCTCAAGATGTGGGCGTTCAGGGTTCCCGGACCCAATCCCAGGATCGACTGCCCGCTCATCATCCAGCGAAGGAACGTATCGGCGCCACCCGGCGCCCCGCCGCCCGAGTTCCACTCCACCGAATGCCGCGTCTGGTTCTGAACTCCTCAATCCTGATCGATCCATCGATCAAGATCAAGATCAATAGACTCCTAGGTCGAGACTGCTACAGTACGTAGTTGATTAACTAGCCGCTTGCTGCATCTTAATTAATATTTATCCACCCTAGGTTGATAATTTTTGTACTTAATTATGATCCATTTTTTCGATAAAGTCATTTTGTTACTTAAAGTATCGCAAGGATAAAATGTGTTATTCCCCGTCTCTCTGTATAGATAGGATGCACAACAGCAAAAAAACGAAAAGATAATAAAAGTATATGGCAGATTGTCCACCAACACCTCACCCTATGGGTGGTTAGAGCACCCCGCCGCTTCGATTGCGGGCATGTTCTCGCTTGGAGTGCTTCACTCCTGCCATCCCTCACACCCCATGTAATTTGATTGTAATATTGTGCCTTTTGAAATCGAATTCAGGTGGGCGCCGCGCCCTCCGATTGTTTGCCTCTCAAAAAAGTATGAAGTGTGATGTACAAGAATCAAAGAGAGCCCGTAGATTGCCTATGGAATTGGAGGGCCAATCCGAATATTATGTTGTCACCATATTTTTTAACTGTGTAAACATCTCGTAAATAAGGTCTCAAATCCACGTGTGGTATAGATACAACCATGAACAAAGCATATGCATGGAACGGTATATGAACTATATAAGAGAGAAAAAGTTATTATTAAATTCTTGTTATTTCTACATAGTTAAATCAATCATATTACGGAAAGCGCTTCCACGTAAGAATACCTCTATACTTGCGATCTATGCCACGTAGTGAGTTGCCAAAAATATTTGCAGTGTAAAAGTTAGAAGATACTTTGGATGACTGGAACATGGTGTTTTAGTTAGTGGGTCTAGATTCCTACACCCGTTATGAAAATGTATTTTAAGTATATTTCAAAATGTAAAAAAAATCATACTAAAATTTTGAGTGCGTCTAAATATTCTGTGTTCGCACAAAAATGTTTCACGAAAATAACTAATCTTTGGTGGATTGAGTAACAAAGATGAAAAAATGTAAGCTGCAGGAATTGTCTTTTCTGCACAGTCCACAAAATGTCATTTTTTCGTGGAACTTTATGCATGGACATAGTGTGTACACGAATTTTTGTTTTGAATTTTCTAACATTTTTAAATATGCTATTTAGTTAGTGGGATCATATGCTCGTACTATCCAAAACTGGTTTCCGGGATAACCGACCATCTTGAACTACAGTGGAAGAACAACTGCTTTGTTGTGTCATCATGAGGACAAAAGACACATTTTGTACTGTGATGATTTTTTTTGTTTTACCAAACATTTTGTACACCGATGATTTCCTTGGTAAGGATTGCCGCTTTGTGACGGTACCACGAAAAGATTTTTATTTTAAGCGGTGCCTTCAATTTTTGAATTCATCAGATCCTTGCAATAACTGGACCAGAAACTGTCGCCCTATCAAAGCATTCGATGTCAAGAGACTTGGACCGATTAAATCTCGTCAAACGCCATATTCTCCAACACCGTAGAAATTGTATTACTCTCGTGAGTTGTGACGTATAATATGTATAAAGCTAGATATTGATTTTGGAGTATGGTATTTTTCGAACCACTTATTCTCTCAGAATCTAATCTCCAATTCATTCTTAATGGGATTTTTTTTAAAAACGAAACAAATACTTCTTTATAGGACAGGCCAAAAAAAAGACAAACATCCAGTTTCCAATAAACATGTGAAGAAGCTTTTGAGGCTATATACTTTATTCCCTTTTAGAAGGGTCTGCCAAACCTCATCACTGGAAGAAGCTTATGTAGCCGTTAACCTAGGAGTGTTGTGTTTTTATAACTTGAAAGTCATGAACACCCAGCCCACCCTGAACCTTAGCTCGGCAGACCACATCCTAACGAGTCAAGCAGATTTCCCTTTTCTTTTCACTGTCATCTTGCCAAAAAAATCTAATGTCCAATATATGCAAGATCCTTTTCGATAACTGGAAGTACGATATCATATACAGTCATGCAGTGCTACTAATTTCTAAATTAATACGATCCCGTTGTCAAGAGGAAGATTCACGTTCATCACTATACCTTCCGGGGTTCCACATGATCGTGAATTATTAGTCCATGGCTTGGATTTTTTGCATATATATGATTCTTGGATCTTGCAGTACCACACGCTCATGAAGCATCATCCATTAATTCAGATCAGCTAAAATTAGGTTGCTTCCATCGATATAGAGTGTATGTATGTAGCTTGTACTGCATACAGTACGTACGTAGCCAGGCTGTGTGCTGGGGGCAAGAGAGAGTAAACAGTGTCGCTGATGGCGATATCGACCGAGACTGATTAACAAACTACAAATCAATGCACATGTCGTGAATGCAGGCTGATTGCGCGCTTAATTTGTCCCGGCGTACGTGCTGCTGCTTACCACGGTACTGGATCAATGCGGAGAGATATTGTTTCAGTGAGCAACTGATCAAGATGATAGGCCCCGTGTAGTACTAAGTAGTACTAAAACTAGTTATTGCGCACGGATGGATGATTAATTGCAGGTTTAGCATCTTGCCTGTTCAATTCTCGGCAATGTTGGGTATCGATATCCAACATGCTATATCCCACGCATGAGCTGTGAACAAATGCAAAAGGCTGCAGGGTAAAAATCTCTCATCTAGCCACCACGAGGTAGAGTGACGAAAATCTCAGGTTAGGCTCAACTGGAGAAGAAAGCAAGAAAATCAGGAGATGAGAAGAAGAAGAAATTGACGTAGGAGATTAAGATTAAGCATCGGTGTTCCTCACATTCTGAAGTCCAAACACACTATCTTCTCTCTTTTAATCAGTGGTTTCACCATCCTTAACGAGATTGCTCCAATAGCTAACTCCGTTGCCCCAAAATCTTAGTAATAATGTATTAGAGCTTCCGGCACTCTTTGGACAAGATTTTTTTTGCGTTCCACGCTTGATAATAGTGGAAAAATTATTTGGGTGGTCACGCCCCGTGGTTTTCTTCCTAAAGTTGACAGTTTACCATGTAAAATGATCAGTGTCTCAGTTCGCTACTACTTTTCTGAGATAGGATTGACAGCCTCCCCATGATTGTGAGCTAAGAAGTATGCTATCTACTCCATATATACATTTGATGTATATGTTTCCTTCCATGATTAACTAAACGATCGGCGAAGTTAGTACATGAGTGATGCATGCTGAAGCCTGAAGTTATACAACTTATTATGCGCATTTTTCAGATCACGTAGTGTGCTAATTTCTCAACTGACAAGACATGCACGCTGCATGGGTGACTCATGACTGGTTGCTTTCAAAAGAACTAACTAGCACACGATCGCCAAACGTGGTTTTCTTTTAACTCCAAATTACGTGAGAAACGAAATGGCTTTAAATAATGCCAATTTTAGTAGCTCCAACCTAGATCGGGATGAAAATTCTTGATAAAAAACTAGCTCCATCTGTCAATTCACCATCCATGTATCTATGATGTGCACTGCGTACGGCACTCAGAGCCAAAAAGGTCTTTGACCCGCACTGTGATATAGGGCAATAACTGCTCAGTGCTCACACGAAAAATAAGAATAAAAATATTTGGATCCATGGAACTTTGAGAATTTTAATTTGTTTTGCCAGAGTGAAATTTGGAGAAAGTAGTACCGAATTCGAGTGCAATTCGTGCGTTACAGATCAGTCCAGAGTCTATATGACTATATGCATGTATATATATACATCTTTTACATTTTTATTTGAATTTTTGTGAAAAATAAATTACAGAGTCCGGACTGTGGACACAAATCAAAACCAGGAAAGGGAAACTACTACTCACAGTAGCAAACAAATAGTTAGGTAGTGCATGCACGCACGCGGAGTGAACTGTCTCACATAATCCATGATTAGCCTTCCGGAGTAAGAAGAGATAAAAATTCAATACCAGCTTCTCACTTGATCAGCCCAGCATCCGGCCGACTGGGAATCACCAGCTCCTGATGCGATCATTCATGAAGCGATTAGCTCAAACTAATCGCTACTTCATCCATCTTGGTCATTCTTGCATCTCCATGAACTGCTCTCTGTGCAACCTTCTTCCTTGATCTTATCGGTGCCGCTGAAGGAGGAGTGGTTGGTACTGGCAGTGGTCGGAGAGGACGGCCAGGCGGTGTCGCTGAGTGCAACGAGCAGGTCGATGAAGGCACCGACGATGAGGCAGTGGGTGCTCTTGCCGTTGGCTCTGAGGTACCACCGCAGCATCTCCTCCAGCCACCGCCAGTCCTTCGTGCCATGGCTCATCACCATCTCCTCCATGGACGCCCGGAAGTCGCTGTACGGGTTCGATGAGTCCATGGTCATCGCCGTCGCTCCACCAAACGCCGCCATCTGCTTGTCCGTACTGCTGGCGCCACAGCAGGTGGTGCCCTTGCCGCCCTTCACCTTCAGCTTGGCCTTCTTGAGTACTATGGAGGAGGTGGCCGGCGATGTGTGAGGCTCGAAGAAGAGGCGGTCAGAGCGCAGCGCCCGGATGACGGTCTCGCGCTCGGTGGCCTCCACGAGCCCGGAGGCGGCCTCGGACGCCGTGGAGAGGCTGTCGTCGACGGAGGCGAATGAGTTGGAGAAGCAGGAGTCAGCGCCAGAATCGGGCAAGTAGGCGGAGTTCATGGTCTTGTACGCTGTCTGCTGCTCCTGCTGCCTGAAGGAGAGTGTCCTTGGCTGCTTGCAGGACGGCCATTGCCACGAGGAGGCAGACATGGAAGAAGAAGAGGCCATGGAGGAAGGTGCAGCACTGGCACCGTCCACCTTCTTGTTGTTGCTTCTGCTGGTGAACATGAGAGAAGTGAGGCCAAGCTTCTTAACCATGGCTGGTTTTAATCTGATCTCAAAGAACAATTGAACAGGACGATGTACAAGAGGCAGGAGCTGGAAGGTATCTGGCTATGGAGTTCTGCTCTGCCTACTTGGCCTGGGGCTCTGGGCTACTACTAGCAGTACCTAATTAGAGAGAGTGAGGGAGGTGGTGTATATGGCTTATGTTTAGAGCAGGGATTCTACATGGTGTATAATTAACAAGGAGCATAATAGCACTGTAGTAATCAAAATAGTAATCAGAGTAGGTCGCCTAATTAATGAGCAGAGAGACGAGTTGCTCTTATTTTCAGGAGGGAAGAAAGGAAGATGCCATGGATGGTGGCGTGCAGTTTGTGCAGATATAATGCATGCTAATCACTTGGGTGGAGTGCTATGCATGTTTGTTAATTTGGACATCCACGTGGAGCCTCACACTTGTTCGTACCTAGAACAAGACACATGCATGATCAGTGGCTAGCTACAGGCTGAACAGACCGTTTAATTGGTAGGTACTAGTACCTTGTTGCGATTTGATTTAATTTGATTAATGTACATAGGGGCCGTCCATCCATTTTGTCCAAAGATAAATGATCTTCACATGCGGCGACCATTAATTTTTGGGTGCAGTGCAGGCAGAGTTGAGAGCCGGTGGTGTGCTTTAATCTGCAGGCTGAGTACAAACAAATTAGATCAGTTTCAGAACACCGTATACAAGTGTGCAGATAGTGGAGAGAGAAGCATACCAAGAAAAACAATGAAATGAAAACAAGAGAGAAAGATCCTTGAATTGTTTTTAGTACTAGCATTTTTATTAATCTTTCACAGCTGGGTGAGAGATTGGAATCGTTTGTTAGGCTGCTAGTGGCATGCTACAGATTCTCATTCTCCCCGGGAGCTGCGCTAGAAAAATGTTAATGGATCCCGACCAACAGTATGTGCAATTAATAATTGCAATCAAGGGGAAAATACCATGGTCCGACCGCTATAGAATTTAAAATCACCCTAGGCCTTAGTGGTGCAGGCGCCTTCGCAACACAGAGGGCAAATTTCCACAGTTGTTTCAGTTTTGTCTGACACTATTTCTATGCTGGCTGCAGCTTTGGCAGTAAATGTATTACTGTCAAACTATTTCGAAACGGAGGGAGTACATCAGAAACTATTGTACATTTTACAGCTAATCAAAACCAATGATGGAGCATAGTGTAACTGTGTAAGCACTGACAGGATCATAAGAATGAACAGCAGATTTCTGTATGCGCCCATCAGAAATCGCTAAAAGAAGAAAGTAACAGATGAAGGTAAAAATTCAGTGACTTGCACTGAATCCTAACTATACTGAAGTTAATACACAAAGATCCAAGACAAAAATGTTAGATAAGAAATAAATGAAATGGTTCTGACTGGTTGTTGCAAATATTCTCTGTGTTGCCATTTCACCTCTTCTGAACCTTGTGCTAATCAAAGTGCGTGTACGATTCTTGAGCATTTATGCGACTCTGGCTAAACATGAGATCAAATTTATTGCACTCACCTCTGTGTGGCATCTTTGCTCTTCACCCTTTCTTTCGTAGCTCCCATTCAACATCGCCACACCTTCTGGCATGAAATCAAGGTTCCTATATAGAGGCAGGAAACCTGTGACACATTTATTGAGTTCGTCTTTCCAATATGGTGATGCATCTAGAGTTGCCATTTTTTCCAACGACTTTAGTGCATACATATATATACATGGTAAGGTGATTGGGAGAACAAGACCCAATCAAAACATTGTTAATTCAAATATTTCCTGATTCGCTGCCTGGTCCTTGCAGGATCCTCCTTTGGTCCACGGGAATCCAGGATAGGTACTACTACTAGCGAAGTAGTGATAGGTTGCTGATCTGTACCGGTAATGTTGTCATGATCAAGGTAACCATGAACTGTTACCAGGGTTAATGTAGGATGCACTACGCAACACCTAATTATACAAGTCAGTACTCAGTACCATGGTGAAGCTGGCTACAGAAAGAATTGTATATGAGATAATCAGCCAACCGAAAATAATTCCAGTGTTGCTCATAACTATAACGCCCATGCTTCTAATTAATTAGCTCTAATCATCTATTGATCTGTATCACTCTCGAAAATAAAATCTATTGATCTGTTCAACCCATATTAGTACGCTGTACGCTGAATCTGCTTAGCAGAGCCTCCCTGCTAGTCCTGTCAACATTAATACGCGTGACTGCGCTCATGCCGCCATAGTCAGGGATAATAGCTGGTGCAATTACCACTGAAGGATAGGATAGGATGATCCCCGTGGCCTGTATCTTCACTGCTGCGTGGAGCAGTATCACTGCAGTCTAACCACGCAGAGCATATCCCACACACTTGAATTTGCAGCAGCTCTTACAGTACTGTAGTGTAGGAGTACCCGCTATATTTTCTGGCCTTAACCAATCTACTGCAACAAGTACTACGCCATAGGTTGGTGTAATTTCAAACTGGGAGGTAACTGGTTAATGCAGGACCGCGCAAAGAGTGGACAGTTCCAAGGACCAGTGCCTGTCGGCTCGCTAACAGATCCACTGTTCCTGAACATGCAGCATCAACCGCAGGATTTGATTGCCTGTTAGCTGCTCATAACATAATTGGTAATACATAAGAGGGCTAGACATCGTAGACACTGACCTGCTTTGTGTTGTTGCTATCATCCTTCCCAGCCCAGCAAACAGTTGGGAGCTCACAAGGTTGTGCCTCTGGGTTTCGTGACTTTTAAGTGGGCGAAGTGCAAATGGCCATGCATGCAGCTGCAATAATGCAGAGCTTGCATGGCTCCACTGGGCACATGTCCTGGCCTACTCTTCACTAATGCGTGGTGATGGCAAAACTAACAATAGCCAAAGAAAGGGTGACGCTTGCCAAACTGTAATTGCTGCACCTGGGTCTTCATCCAAAATTTGTATATACTGCTATAAAGGTCGAGAGGTCTTGTTTTAGTTTCAGCTCTGAACTATCTAACTGCTTGAGGAGTGGAAATCCCAAGTTCAGTGGCTGTATCCAAGAGCTTCTGAAAGTTTCCACAGAAAGATTACTGGGTCGACTAGAACAACACTCTCACCTTAATCTCTCAAGTCTCGACCATGCCCAAAAGCTATTACTTATGTTCCAAAATAGAAGAAGTCCAGTCGGTTCAGTTTAAGCTTGCAGAGCGTAAATATTTAGAAACGGAGGTAGTACTAATAAGTAGCCTTCCCCACAAAACTGAGGTCATGATCGTTGTATAAGTCTGGCAGGTTAAGCTAATGTCCAATACTCCTAAATTTGCAGAGAGTATGACTATCTACATTTCACGCTTTCAACTTTCCACGGGGTATTACTTTGTATTTTTAGTCGCCATTCCCTTTCATCGTTTCTAAATACGTATTATATGTATGAAATAGTCTAAATCCAGAAATGATTAAAGTTGCAGATCGAATACTACTGTGTTCGTGCAGTATGTGTAACAGCATCTCTTAGATTTTGTCTCAAAAAACGGACAAACAAGAAGACCCCATTCAACAGTTGTAGGATACACATATATATGGCAATCAAAGTATTTAGGAGTAAGCATTGTTTGCATATAAAGATTCACCATTGAATCGAAATGAATATGCCAAAACTGGAAGATTTCGGAACAGTCGAATAGAGTGCAGAATAAGTATGCACCCGGGTCAGTCCACCGAGACGAACGGCCATCTGGTTCCACCGAACCTTCTTACCCAACACGACATGTCATAATTTTCTTTCTTATTTCTTGCCCCATGTATATTTCTCATAATTCGGGCATGGGCTTTTTGAAGCTGCCCACTAACCCAGTCACCTCATAAAAGCCCACAGAACGAATTAAGATAAATATACACCGGGCAAGAAATAAGGAAAAAATTAAGACATATCGCATGGGGTAAGAAGGTTCGGTGGAACCAGATGGCCGTTCGGCTCGGTAGACTGACCTGAATGTAGAATACTTATTGTTTGCATATAAAGATTCACCATTGAATTGAAAATATACCAAAACTGGAAGATTTCAGAACAGTGGAATAGCTCAAAAGAAATGTTTCCTCCAAGAATTTATGAATTGTTAAAGCCAAAATAAATATATTAAGAGGCCAGATAACATTTTTAATTGGGAAAATTTGCTACAGGACACCGTTATTTTATGGCGTTTGCTAAAACACCGCCCAATACTGACTTTGCCAGATACCATTAAACTTTCTTGTCACATCTACCCCAACATACTTAGTGGACAAAAACATTTTCAAAAAAAAAACTTAGCGGCCAAAAACTGAAAGTGTGATCTTTTTTCTTGGGATGACCATTCTACGTGCAGTTTAAAATTTTGAACCATATTTTCAGTTGAAGGACCTTGTTATTCCGATCGCCATTAGGGCCTGGCTGACGATGCAGTACGGGGACAACAGTTGGGGCGTGGCCGGTGACGCGGGATGGGGATAGAGACGGGTCTAATGAAACGGGGACAGCGACGGCTGCAGGGTGGCCAATGAGATGGCGTTGATGCCTGCTAGGGTTCGTCCTTGCTTGATCCAGGTCCATCCCCTTGATCGATTATTGTCGATGCAAGACTACAGGGAAGAGATTAACGCTTCGAAAGATAGAGTTGGAAAATTCTAGGCACATTTTCCAAGGGGTAAGATAATAATTTCAAACGAGAAAAGTCAACATTCCATTCTTGGCCATTCGGTGTTGTGGCAAATGTGACACTCAATTTTAATGGTACTTGGCAAAGGCAAAATTATGCAAACGCCGGAAAATAATGGTGCCCCCTAGAAAATTCTCACTTAATTTTAACCCTTCAGCTAGGTAGCATACAATTGGAATCAACATAATTCTGTATTTTTATGTTTTCTTTGATTTAAGACATGTCACAATTTAAACAAATGTATTTTCCCAAGTTCAGTGGTTGTATCCAAGAGTTCGGTCGACAAGAACAACACTCTTACCGCAATATCTGAAGTCTCTTACCATGCCCAAAAGCTACCAAGTAAACTGATGTCATGATCATTGTATAAGCCTGGCAGATTGAGCTAATGAGTTGCAGTTCTCAGTAAATTTGCAGGGATTATGACTACCTACATTTCATGCATTCAATATTCTGCGGGGTATTACTCTGTATTTTTACTCATCGTACTTTTTTTATCATTTCTAAATACGTATGAAATGGTCGAAATCAAAAATTGAATAAAGCTGCAGATCGAATACTACAGTATTCGTGCAGTATGTGTAACAGCAACTCTTTGATTTTGTCTGATTGTCTCCAAAGACGGACAAACAAGAAGACCCCACTCAACAGTTGTAGGATACACACATATATATGGGAATCTAATTATATACAAGAAGTGTTTACATATATGAATATAAGATTCGCTATTGAATCGAAATGAATACGCCAAAACTGGAAGATTTCTCAACAGTTTAATGGCACAGCACAACAGCTCCCTCCAACAATATATGAATTATTAAAGCCAAAAACGAACCAGATAACATTCTTAATTTGAACCCTTCAGCTAGCTAGCATACAATTGGAATCAGCAGAATTCTGCGTTTTTTTTCTGTGATTTAAGTCACGTTCCAGTTCAATAAAATGTATTTTCTTATTGGGGTTGCTTCCAAATAGTTTTCAGACCAAATTGGTATAAAATGTTCAAAAGGTACTAATAAATATAAAGATGTATCCACATAAATGATGTCGATAAATTAACCATGCTCAGATAATTAATTTTGTACTGCAATCTACAAATTAAGTATATACGCTTATAAATCTTTTGGACTCGCCAATTGAATTGAATATACTTCATATTCAGCCTATAGTCATATACTCATGTCATACCTTACGAACCCACAAGAGATTACGCCATTAGGAATGAAAAAAAATTAGCCTGAGTGCAGACAAGCTAAATGTGTTAGTTGCTGGGCAGGTCCACAGCCATAGTGCCAGCTGTGTTGGTTCTTGCGAAAATACGATCCTAAAAGTATTTTCCTCTTATTATAAGGTCTTTAGGATGACTCGAAAGCGCTGACCAAACGAACATGCCATATGTAAGTGTTTTATCCGTTTGGGTCACCCAAACGGTGCGTGTCCGCTTTACAAGCCATTGCACCCAACGACGTGACACGTCACTTTTTCTTGTCTTTTTCTTAAACCAGGCCATATATAAGTCGTCCTCGCGCCGTCGCCAGCGCACACCGTCTCCGACTCCATCGCTGCCTGCATCTCCGGTTCTCCCTGTGACGTTCTCCATTGCGCCGTCAGGCATCGAGGTTGTGCGGACCCACCTTGTGGTCGTTCTTGGCCTTGCCATATAACGGCCACCGGAGCGACAAGGTGGCTAGGGTTTGGTCGCCGGTGGGGGAGTGAGGTGGGGCAGTGAAGTGGGGTGGGAGCTGGCCCTCCCTATCCCCACTGGCCCTGGCATTAAAAAGGACTGCAGTGAGAGAGCGACTATCCCTGGCATTAAAAAGGACTGCAGTGAGAGAGCGACTATCCCTGGGTCGCTGCCAGATGGGCCCAAGGAGGACACCAAGCGGACACACGGTCAGTCCACCATGCCTCTGGTTCGATGAAAACCTGGCCCAAATTTGGCCAAGAATGCATCAAGGCAGACACGCGGCGGACCGCGAGCCAGTTTTGCGTCATCGCTTTGGGCCGTGTTTTGGTCCGCCGCGACCCAAACGTATGCGCGGCGGACTCGATGCATCGGCACGTTGGAGTAATCTTGAGCGCAAGAACCGACAGAAGTACCTAACCCACACAAGGGTAGATAATTAGCATATTGCTCTCTTCAGATATTATCTGATTCTGATCATTGCTAGTCTAATGTTTCAACTTTGCATCAAAGACAACATGGTCAGGAAAGCTTTGTGTGATAAAATTATATGATTAAATACTTCAAAAGTTGGCTCAAAAGGGGATGAATCATCCCATACAGGGTTCATCAAACTCAAGCATTTCACGAATATATTTTTTTAGTGTTTACCTGTGAAAAGTGCCTCTTCTTTGTGAATGCTTGAGTTAGCATCAGTTTCTTCTCAGGCATGTTAGCTGCATATGGATGCAGACAGTGAAGCTTGCTGGTTCTGACAACAGCAGGAAAAGACAACTTTTCAGAAATGTGAAGTGAGTGAAATTTCATAAAAATAACCCTTTGGGCAAAGTTCAGCAAAAAATAACCCCTTTTTAAAACTATTTTGAAATCTAACCCTTTTTGGTAGCGCCGAGGGGCATGGCGCTACCCTCCGAAGGGTAGCGCCATGGGGCATGGAGCTACCCTTAAGAGGGTAGCGCCGAGGGGCATGGCGCTACCCTCCGAAGGGTAGCGACGAAGGGCCCGCGTTGCCACGCTGGCACGAGGGTAGCGACGGAGGCTGTGGCGCTACCACACAGAGGATAGCGCCACATCGTGGGCGCTACCAAAAAG